>OX467312.1:1562912-2762912 GCA_950108535.1 Agriphila straminella | reverse complement strand
AGGGTGAATTTGAAGTCATTTGCAATCTTTATAACAATCTAACCGCGATATTGATACATAACGTTAGGACAAAAGATTCTTAAATCAAAGTGATCAAAATTCAAGGTGGAATAAACATTAAACAATCACAAGAAGCCATAACATAAATAAATGATTTATTACTATGATGCAAAAATACATGAAAGTAAATTTTTCATGTTTTTAATCATCGTCACTTTAGCAGTCCATGCCATAGTACCTTTAAGAATAAATTACGTGCTCATTTGCTAGAGCTCCAAAAATTAGGACAATCCTGATTACGACAGCCCCCTTTTTCTTTTTTCCTTTATATATATATTTTTTTTTCTCTGATTTCATTAAGGTACTTATTATAATGTATTCCTTTTCCCTTCCATTAATATTTTGACTTTTTTTATTCAAACTTTTCATACGTATCCTTGTGATTCTCGATGATATTTCCCGTCCACCCTTTAGGTTTTAGGGTGAAGGCTGAAAATCGGTGTTTCGCCTATCCAACGAGCGAAAATATTACACCAAGTCTATACCCTGTTTGCTGCTGCTGCACATAGGCACATCCGCATTACCATTAGTTAAGTTTTCAATGTTTTTTTTCGTATATGTTATTCTCGTACTTGTTCATCTATAGATGTAACAAATAAACAATTTATCTATCTATCTATCATATATCAGGGACAGGGACCATCAAACTGATCAACTTTTACTATGGGATCAACTTTGAAATCGCAAAAACAATCGGCTGTATCATACAAAAATTATTAAATAACAAGTAATAATTATAACAGCAGGTTTTTTTCACGATTTCAGAGTTGGTCCCTTAATAAAATTTGTTTGATTTTGAGTTTGATGGTCCATATTATTCGCCCTTAAGGGTTTTTTGTCACACGTTGTATATTTAAGTAGTTACCTACTTCAATGTTTTTAGCATCAGAATATTTAGCTCATGACTTTTATGACTCTTGGTTTAAAAGATTGCCAATGACTTCGAATTTATCCTGTATACTTAAAGGTAGGTCTGCTCTGAATCGACGTGTTTAAAGGTCGGTTATAATTTAAAATAAAATATTAAGCTTTTGTAGACATTATTATAAGTATATTTCAGGTTCTTTGTACTCCCTGAAAAATAAGAAGTTGCTCGAAGGAACAGTAACTGTAATCCAACATTTAGTTTTTTTTCATTTTATTGAGGATCTAATAAGTTTCTGAAGTTTTGTCAAGACACTAAACTTCTAACTCTTGCATACACGAGACGAGGTCACCGAGTCATTTAGTAACACATTAGCTGTAATTCATCAATTCCTTAACTTGACAGTTTAAAAAGCTATTTAGCAAGCATTTTGGAAGCACTAATAAGTATTTTAAACGTTAAATAAAGCTTAGAACACCCAAGGTCTCTTTAAATAACAAAGTTCACTTGTTACAGTGATCTTTTGAGTATCCTTGAGTTAAATGTACTTGCTGGTAATTGACTAAGTACTAACAATCACTGTAATTTAGTAAGAACATAATTGCGTATTTTGGTAATCATCACTGAAACAAACACTACCTACTTAAGCTGTTTTTATTTAACCTAAGGCTGTTAAAGGTAAGTTTGACAAAAGGAATAGGTAAATAATTACCTATCAAATCCATGAACAGTCAGAGCATATTATATAGCGATATACCAAAATAGTATGTAGTTGATGATTTGGTTAGTGAACCAAATCAAAAACCACGAATCTTACAATTATTTTATTAAATTACAATTTTTTTGACACTTCCCATCCCATAGAAGTATTACAGACACCAGCTTCTCGACACTTCGGCATAACCCTCAATCTAAGAGTTAGTTAAGTTCAGTGTAAGTTATAGTTAGCTAGTTAGTTAAGTTTCAGGTACACTCAATTCGTTCATCATCACTAGGTACTCTTGCAACACAGTCGTTGTTATCCAAACTCTCCAGCACTAATTACAACAAAATGATCTTACGCAAACAGCCGATCAGCACAGAATGATAAGTTATTATGGCTTATCAAACGACAATGGTTCCGTGCCATTAGCCGGCGAAGCAGACCGGGACGGTCAGTTGCCCTCCAACCTATTATTAAAGCGTATATTGTATAAAGACATACCTTTGTGGCTACTGACATAAGAATTACAAGCAGAACATACAAGTTATACAATATCACCAGTGGACGCATGCGTAGAACATAATTTAACAAACTATTATGGGATTGAAAAAAACTTTATAGAAGAAGTGTGTGTTGCCAGTGATGACTTACGGCAGTGAAACGGGGTCGCTAACTATGGGTCTCATAAGGAGGCTCAAGGTCACCCAGCGAGCGATGGAGGGAGCCATGCTCGGCGTTTCCCTGCGTGATCGAATCAGAAATGAGGAGATCCGCAGGAGAACTAAAGTAACCGACATCGCTCGAAGGATCGCTCAGCTGAAGTGGCAGTGGGCTGGACACATAGCGAGAAGAACCGATGGCCGTTGGGGCGAAAAGATTCTGGAATGGCGACCGCGCACCGGACGACGCTCCGTGGGTAGGCCCCCGACAAGGTGGACCGACGATCTGGTGAAGGATAGAAGAAAGAAAGGAAATCGAACGAGCAAATACCTATTACAAACACGTCTGATGTCTAAAAAAATAAATGTACTTACGTGACTGTATCCCCAATACTAGCAAAAGCTCTATATTATTTTGAACAGGTTTTCTTTCTTGCTGCAATTTTAGTTGTCACTAATGATCTCTTACTTTTGGTAGGTACTTTGGTAATTTTTGGTCTTGGAGGTAAGGCATCATCTATTGCTTGATCTTTAGAAGAATGTAAATGCAGGACAGAGTCCAGATAATTCTACATATAAATGGTATTGCGTAAACAGAGAACTATTTATCCTTTATCAAAGTAAGAGCCGTTGACGTAATTCCTATAAATACCCCAGACAGGTCATTTTATCAAGAGCCACTGTCGCTTTCGCTGACCTTACGGACAATAGGCAAGTATGTGGACCTCCGGAGACGAGCGGATGTAACTATTAACGTATTATTGTGCTCTGATGATGTTACAACATTCGATGACGTTAACATACTTATGTCGCCACGTGATGGCAGATATCTCTCCAAATAGAAGATAAAGACAATCTTTCTGCTGTGATAGGGGCTAGGGCACAGATATTTCCTCCCTTATTTAGAGGAGGCACAGATCTTTTGAATTCCTGGAACAAGGGAGGATCTTATAGAAGACTGTTGAAAGACGGAGCTAAATAATGATTTAGTGTATTTCTGTCGATTAGGGTTATTGTGGTGCCTGATCCATGAGCTAAACTGATATCGTTTTTGTAAAGTGTTAGAATAGTGGGAAATCCTCATCTCCTTAGGACTTCATGGATCCACTATCACTAATATCCCAGTAATACTGGTAGTTACTAAAATAAAGTTTGACAATGCACTCTTAGTAACGTAGCCAGGAAAAGACTAGAAAAAAATATAAACAACACCACACCGAATACAGACCATGTCACACATCCTGAAAGAAAACCAAAAGTGTAATTAATGTTCTGACTGACTAAAGATGCAGTGGTGGACCTAATCGACGTTACGAAGGAAAACTTATTCAATTTAAATACTGGTAAGGTCGATATTCACTTTTGGCGCTATAAATACTCCATAAAAGGACTACATTAATAGTGCTTGGGGATTAAAGGATCTACTGTCACAAATTAAGGTTGCAAATTAGACTTCAACTTTTATGGAACTGATGTTGACGTCATGCGGCGCCAACAGATGGCGTTAGTGAACGCCTGCGCATGCGTCACTTGTCTTCTTGATTGATCGTATGGCATTTTGTTGACCTTTTTGCATGCTATCCTACTCATTATTTCAAGATGTGCAGTTTATTTTAATTGATATGACATCATATTTTAAATAGGTGGGTGGAAGCAAGGTGTACGTACACCTAACATCCTCCTATTATTAACATGAATTAGTAGCAATGATGTAACAGACAAAGTGATTATACCTTTGTCACTTTTCTTTGGAACACTTAATGGTGTTTTATTGTAAAGTATGAAATCTTTAAATTTGATATTTTTGCATTCACAATGGTATTTTTATACAATACTAAATTAATAATATACTAGAAAAAATACGACTCGCACCAGATCAATTCTCGGACGGGAATCGAACCCGCGACTGCTGAGCTACTGAGTCTCGGTACCGATGACTCGGTAACTCAGCGGTCAGAGCGCCGAGCGTTGGACCGGATAGGTATCCAAAAGTTGCGGGTTCGATTCTCGTCCGAGAATTGATCTGGTGCGAGTCGTATTTTTTCTAGTATATTATTTTTATATAAGTAGTAAAGTATGAAATCTTTTATTGTTGTTAAAAATAGAGCCCAATTGATCGTACATTTTGGTTAATTTTGTGATTGAAAGAAATTTTCATTTCTACCTAATAATTAATGTAATAGAATGTTGCAAATGACAAAATCTTAATCGCTGAAAATAGGATTACTAACTACCTATGTTAAAATAATATTATGTCATAGAGTAAACTAATCAGTTACACTACAGAAAGCTTTTTGATACAACCAACAAACAATGTATTATGGATTTTGTTACTTCTTCCTTTAAACTTATTCATTCATTTTCTTAATTAAATACATCCCACGGAATAACGACCTTCGAAATAAAGTTTAACAGGCCATTATTTAAATATGGCCTTTCCTTTCATCGTTTCCATTTTCACCGCGAAAGTTCTTCATGATTCTCACAATAAACATATTATCTACTGTCAAATAATGGCCTCTAAGCAGTTATGCTTAGATGGTTCCGCTGTGAATTCAGTCTTATGTCAAGGGCATTATGTTAATTTTCGTCTGTTTATGAATGGGCATTCATGAGGTGACAGTACTTCCACGTACCGGTCGAAAGGTTATGAGAAAGGTGGCAGCTTATGCAATAATAGCTTTTTGGTTTAAGTTGGTAGAAATAAGCGTTTTTCTTATACAACTTTTTCCCACCTCACGCTCTGTATGTGGACATCAAATCAAGCTTAAACTACAAAAACTAAAAAAAATCGACTCACCCGTAGCAGCTCAGACACACTTTTCTTCAAAAAAAGCAACACTAGTCATGTCGGAAACCAATAACACTAAAATTGGGGGTTTGGCCATTAGGCACCCGATTTTTTATGTAATATTTGGTAATATAATAAATAAATAATAAATAAATAAATGCTGGGAAAATTTCACACATTTATATTTAATATAAATAATAATTAAACATCTTTGAAAAGTTATAAAATCTTTTTTTTATAGATAAAACAAATGTAAGTAGGTATTTTCTCAGCATTCATTACTACCGTAGGAAATGAAATATCCTAAGTAATTGTTGTATTAGCAACTTTTTGATTAAAAATATAAATTTTTGTTAATGACTAAAAAATATATATTTATACTTAACGCTTTAAAGATGTTTAATTTAATTATTTATATTACTAATTATTACCATATGTTAGCTATATTCATATGTTTATAAAACTTACAATAACTTTTGTTTTGCGAAATAGTATGAACTGTTTATTTGTAAACATTATTTGCGTAAGTTGGAAGTAGGTATAGGCGTTTATAACTTACATCCTAGGATACAATGGACCGCATATTATCACGAGCTCTGCTGTTATGACAACTTATTTTCTCTTTTTGGTGGCTCGTGGTCAAACTGCTTTTTGTTCCGATACTGGACTTCGTTTTATTAGATAACAACTACAAATTGATTACATGTTTAATGTTATTATACAAGTTAAGTGTTATTGCACATCATTTAATTATCTCCGTAGAGATTTGATGTGGTTTTTCTTAATTATGGTAGTCGGAAATTATGAATCAATATTGCATTCGGCAACAATTTAACTGAATTACTTATGTGTCCTAACATGTGGCAGAATAGAATAGCACGATCTTCCTTCACACTGCAAGGAGTCCAAAGAGGCGTCTAATGCTGCCGCCATAAGAAAAAAAGACGTATCTACTTTACCTTCCAACCGAGAAAAAAAACATTTGTATTTTTTTGGAAAAAAAATCGCTGGCTTTTTTTGGAAAAATATTTAGTACTTATGCAAGATTGTATGTCATAGCGTAGCTATATTTTGAAATATTAATAGAACTATTGTTCTTCTGTCTCACGAAATTTGTTTTGATATGAATGTTGTTAGCCGTGCACATGCACATTATTTTAGTGTGCGCAATACGAGAGCGTGCAGACTCACACTAAAACAATAAAAATAACTAACTAAAACAATGGGGTTGGTAAACTTTTTCGAAGAGAATTGTTTTATATTTTTTTTTTGATAGCACAAGTTTGAAGAATAAAGAAAATAATATTATGTTTTTTTTATTTTACTTTGTTAACCAAATATATTTTTTTATATTATTGTCGCGATAAAATATCAAACGTACAGCTGAACACGAAGTTCCTTTGCATTTACTGATTGAAAAAACTGATTGACAGATTCGACAGACAGTGACAAAGAGTATAATCATTATCATTACCTAATGTTGTTGTTTGTTTATCAGCTTATTACTGTGATTTTCTAGTGTTTTTCTTGTTCAGTTATTGGAAATGAATCAGCTTGAAGAAATCCATAATCCAGCTTATTACGCCGATGAAGTACCTACACTGCTTTGTTCCGTTTTGTTTGAAATATAGACGTGACCATCCGCAGAACAATTTTTTCACAATTACCATGCCTTTGAAAAAGACGTGGTGCAGAGGATAAAACAGAAATTGTCCTCAAAGAGCTTTATACGTTTGTGATAATCATTAATGTATATCTACAAACTTACTCACAAAAGAGTTATTTTATTTATTTTAGCTGACTGTGACTGACATGACAAATATAGTTGACATTGCTAATGCCAAACCTTTGCTTTTTTGTTTTGAGCAACAACATAGAAGTCTTTGGAGCAAAGGCATTACCTACGCATACATCCGTAATAGTGATTTATTGTACTATGCTGTAAATTAAAAATTTAAATTTTTATTTAAATTAAAATGAAGTATTATAAAAATTCCGCAATTGGTTATTCCTGACTCCAAAGCCAAAAGCTACCAGAAAATATATAATTCACAATAGTTTTGGAAAAGTTGACCAACCCCATTGCACGCCTAATAACATTCATCGGTCAAACATCAAACGGTCTTTGTGATACAGAACATAGTATTGAACACCTCTGGACCAGAAAATGATCAGATAGCGTATAAAAAAGCAGCAAAAGGGTCCAACATTGCGGTATCTGTGCCAATACCTACACAAACTTTTCCGTGTTCTATGAACGTAATACTTATACCTACTTACAGGGTTATTTCTAAAACACTAACAACCTCGCAGGAGTAGATTACTAACATCATAAACAACAACGTTCGTTCTACGACGTTTCCATAAACAGCCAAAAAATATTTGACTTTCCATACAAATGTGCGAACAGCTGATCGAGTTTTGTATGTAAAAGTAAATTTTTTTTTGTTTGTTTTCGGAAAAATCGTAGAACAAATATTGTTGTTTATGATGTTAGTACCTAATCTACTCCTGCGAGGTTGTTGGTGTTTTACAAATAACCCTGTATAATAAATTATGTAGTACACTTTTTTAGAGAACTCAAAGGTAAACATTTGTCGAAATAAGTATACCTACGTTCACAATATAAGTGAATGCAAGTTACATTTTGCAATAGACACTACAATATCAGGTTACCAAGCTGACATTGAAAACCAGTTGTGCAATTTATTTGAATACAAATTATAGTAAAGCATTACAAGAAAAAATAAAAAAGCGATCGCTAGGGGGTGACGCGTTGAAATCGTTTGCAAAGAGAGAAAAAAGATGGACGACGACGGAACGGCAATAATTCAATGTTTTTTGCATATTATTGAATTTGATTTACAAATATTTTTATGTTTTCTTTCTATTGAAATTTATTATTGAGTGTATGAAATAATGAATAGGTATTGTACTCTCACAGAGCAGTGAAAATGTTTATAATACTTTAGTGAAAACACTAGTAGATAACAACTTGTTGTATGGTCTGTGAGTAAAAAAAATGTATATAAACAAAAAATACAATAAATTTTTGTGTTTTTGGTTTGCCTTTGTTTTTTATGAGTTTAAAAAAATATCTACTTAGTACAAGAAAAAGAGTTTATTTCATAAGTGAGATATTTATGAATAAAAACAAATTAGTATTGTTATTCGTAGCGTAGCTAAAGTGGACTTCCTTTTTAACCGACTTCCAAAAAAGGAGGAGGTTCTATGTTCGTCTGTATATTTGTTTTTTTTTTGTGTATGTCCACCGATTACTCAAAGACGGCTGGACCGATTGAAATGATTCAAACGTTATTACATTAGGTACACTCATGGTACACTCCCAAGTTGGTCCCATTTTTTAAAATTTGGAAATCGGTTCAGTACTTTTCAAGTTATTTTGAAAAAAGCACGAAAATATTATGATTTTGTGTGAATTACCTCGATGATTGGTCGTATTACTTCTTTGTTTATGAACTGAATAAGATAATTATTTTTTTTTTGGAAGAGGGATATCTTAAGTGTAGTTTTTTAACCGACTTAAAAAAGGAGGTTCTCAGTTTGACCCGTATTTAAGTATGTTTCTCCGCGATTATCTTACGTTTGGCTGAGCCGATTTTTCTACATATTATATAATATACCTTACCTACAAGGTACACCAGAAATAAAAAATTGTTTAAAAAAAAAAACAAAAAACCGACTTCAAGAAACCTACCTCTAAAAAGCAAGAAATAATATTATGGAGTACAAATTCCTTTTTTTTTATTCTAAAAGCCCCACCCGACTTTAATAGACGTATTTTTTTATTACGAATATTATTTCTTGCTTTTTAGAGGTAGGTTTTTTGAAGTCGGTTTTTTTTAAACTAAAAAAATAGACCTGGATGAGGGCCTCTATGGGAATGAAGGGTTTTCAAATGAAAAAAACTGTAGGCTCGATAGATGGCGTTGATAAAAATGTATGAATCAATGTGTTTTTTTACTATGCTTCGAAGAGTACTCAGCTAGGCAGGCAGATGTAACCCTAAAATATTTCCCTTTGGGTAGATGTCATTCAGCGAGCGTTACTTTCCTCTTTGGCATCTCTCATCATCTCTTTCCATCAACGCCATCTAGTTACTATTTTTACCATAAAAAGTTTTGTTACGACTGTCAAACAGTATACGGTTACAAATCCATCAAATACCTATCTGTAATCATACGTTCTTCATAGATTTTACTAGAAAACGTTATGGAATTTTCCAGCTCGTACTTATTTCTTTTTAAGTAAGTACCTGCTTATTAACCAGTTGTAAAAGTGTTATATTGATAACTAATAAAAGCACTTTTCTTTCGTAATCAGTAAAAGTGTTCTCCTACGTCACAGCACCAACAAACTTCAACCATATACTTAAGACAACAACTTTCTACATCCAAGTACACAACAAGTTGTTCAAGGATTTCCACCTTTATTTCCTAAGCAATAAGAGGATGTAAAGTGTCGTTTGAAAGTAAGTAATAAACATGTTTTTGGTTATTGACAAGTTTAGTGTCCGTGGACATTATTACATAATTCCATTACATGGGTAAACAGCATAGGAGTTAAACTTTCGTTTCCGATTTTTTATTATTTTAAAGTAATAAATATTATCTCCTTAATATTAGCGTTTCGCCATTCGCGGAAAGATCTGACTGATATAAAAGTCATATAATGACAACCCACTAACACATAATCACGTAACTGTGCCAAAAATTAGTATTCCTACTTAATTAGGACAGAATATATGAATTATTAGTATTTGTTTCTATTATTTCAACACTAGAATGCATATTTTATAGTTAGGTAATATTTAAATTTCTCAGTTTGTATAGAAATGATGCGTGGCCAAAGTTGTCCCCTAGGGTTCGACCCTAAATAGACTAATAATTTGGTATACGGTACTTATAAAAATAGGTGTATACATATATGTAAAGAGGTATAAATATCATTACGAAGATTAAGGCTGAGTTGCACCATCTTGACTTAACCATAACTATAACAAATACAAACTTATCTGACTCGATGACAGCGTCTCTGTCGTCTATGGCGTAACCTAGGTAACAATATGTAAAACACCTTAGTTCCACTTTTGACCTCTTGCGTGGTAGGCGACATGTTGACCACTCCTGCTGTTGACACTGTTATTATAAGGAGACCAATTCGGCTCTGAATAAAAATGTATCTTTGTTTATACCTATTTAAGTTGTAATGTAAGTAAGTACATTTGTATCCCAATTGTATTTTTATTAATTTGATTTTATTTGTTTTCTAGTCGCATATTTTTTTCTTTTTAATTTCTACAAAGAGGGTACAGTTAATGCTTTCTTCTGATTTCGCAGTTACTTATTCCATTGAAGTAAAAGTATCTTCTTTTGATCCCGCATTTAAATTCCGTTACAAATATCTCATAGTTCTTGCTACACATTACTGTTCGGTATTCATAACAACGTAACATACTTTGTACATAACATCGGAAAGAAACACTGATTGTGTCTTCTCACACATTAATTATGCAATAATGTTTCTCGGAATTATTCGGAGAGCTATAATCTGTTCTATTAAAAATAATTGATGTGAGAAAAATTGATAAAAGATATTCACATTTCTAACTTCATAGCCGAGTCCGCATGTCTTGGGCCCTATTTAATAAACGTTTGTCACCTGTCATGACAATTTCATATCCATTGCGTCAACCAATTTTAGAAAATAGAACAAACTAGTCTACTACACCGCAATGTAAACCAAGTTGTCATGATAATTGAAAATTGTCATGATAATTTACAAATTGTCACATTATTAAATAAGACCCGGTTGTGGTAGCTTTTGGTATAATTAAAAAACCGGTCAGTACGAGTCGGACTCGCGCACGAAGGGTTCCGTATCAAAAATCGGCAAAAAAAAAAAAAAAAAAACCACGTTGTATGGGAGCCCCACTTAAATATTTATTTTATTCTGTTTTTAGTTATTTGTTGTTATAGCGGCAACAGAAATACATCATCTGTGAAAATTTCAACGTTTTAGCTATCACGGTTCATGAGATACAGCCTGTTGACAGACAGACAGACGGACAGTGGAGTCTTAGTAATAGGGTTCCGTTTTTACCCTTTGGGTACGGAACCCTTAAAAAGTACAGAATTTGTATCAATTTATCTAACAGTTCAATTTTATCTCAAATATACCTGTGAAATCTATCTAAATTTTAACCTCGGGGATTTATTTTAGTATACGAGACCAAATTCTAGACATTCCGATAAAGCACTAATGGTCTAAGATTTCATGATTTTTTAGTTAGATTAGTGGACGGACATTTAAATAAACAGAGATACGAATCTCACAATTTACTAGGTCAAGTCGATCCAGCTTCAATCAAACGTCGCTATTCAGATTAATTAAAATGCTATAATGAGATTACGAGTAACTTTAATAGCTTCGCCTGCAGTGCGTTTGTTAGTGTACTTTCTCAATTTTCTTACTTTTTTTACACAAACCTATGCATGCATAAAATAGAGGTGCATGGGTTTAGTCGAGTAATGGAGTTGAGTAACTACTTTAATAAAGTGTGGGTGTTAAGTAAGTGTATTAAGTGTGAGTGCTACGGTGTTAAGTAAGTGTATTAAAATATTCTTATACTTTTTAGTTTTTCGAAGAGTGGCTGTTACCTTACTTATTATCTACTAATTTTGTGACTCTGATCCAAAAAAATATTTTCGTGAATCATTGTGGGCTATCTAAGATCACTTAAAACTTGATTATCAGCAACCTTTAGGCTGTAAAGATATGTAGCTACATATCAATTTTGTGCGGACCGCGAGAACACAGGGAACTTACAATAATACCTACTTTAAGTTCCTACCTAATAATTACATTTTCAACACACTTGCTAGTAAAGTGAGCCTTAATACATCGCTTTTAGGGCCATAAACCGAGCTATAACAAACGCGTGCAATAATATATAAAACACTAGTATGTATAGTACATTATGAGATAAGTAAGCTTAGGTTGCTCATTGCGCACAAGGCTGTGGGTTGCAGCCCGAGCCGCAGGCGAGGGCGTAACTCAGCCGAGTGTGCAATAAGCAAGAGCTCACGAGTTTCATACGACGTTTTTCAACACATTTGCGAGGAAAAAACAAAGTAATATATCACAAAGCAACAAATATGGCAAAGCATACAGCCTACTACTAATACTTCTAATTATAATTCTAAGTGACAAAATGCAAATATTTTAATATTTTATAACAAAATATTGTGAATTATGAATAATTTGATAATAATTATATATTTATTTGACTTAATTAAGGACTTACACATTTATTTATTTTAGGAATTTTAGGCAGCATAAAACCTCTTTGTTGTTAAAAAACAATAACTGTATTACCCGGCTAAAATTGTGAATGCTCTGTTTACTCGCATAGAACTTGCAGTAAGGTACTAATTTAACTTTGTAGGGTTAATTCTATTACGAACTAGTGTTTTATATATTATTGCACGCGTTTGTTATAGCTCGGTTTATGGCCCTAAAAGCGGTGTATTAGGGCTCACTTTACGAGCAAGTGTGTTGAAATAGAATTAACCCTACAAAGTTAAATTAGTACCTTACTGCAAGTTCTATGCGAGTAAGCAGAGCATTCCCAATTTAGCCGGGTAATACAGCTATTTTTTAGTAACAACGAAGAAGTTTTATGCTGCTGAAAATTCATATACATTTTTGGAAAAATAAAATGTGTAAGTCCTTAATTAAGTCAAACAAATATTTATTATTATCAAATTATTCATAATTCACAATATTTTGTTATAAAATAAATATAAATATTTGCATTTTATCACTTAAAATTATAACTTTGAAGTAGGCTGTATGCTCACTCACCCCTTTGTTCGCAAAATATTCTTGCGTTAGGCGTGTGAAAAAAACAAAAAAAAACCTGCGCGCTTTTTCCCATAATTATCATATTTTGTTTTTGTCGTATCTATTTGTTGCTGTGTGGTAAATTACTTTGTTTTTTCCTCGCAAATGTGTTGAAAAACGTCGTATGAAACTCGTGAGCTTACTTGTCTCATAATGTACTATTCTGTAATAAATATTCTTTTCTATAAAGGTTGTGCGGACGGACCCCGAACGAAACTTGGTTGTTGATAATAAAACATACAAACACAGTTATGTTATAATAATAATAATAATAATAATAATAATAATAATAATAATAATAATAATAATAATTCGTTTATTTCAGGCATAGACCCATTTCAAAAATAATACAGAAAATAATAAAGAAAAACTAATAGTACTTATAGATAGATAAAAAATTACAGTAAGTATAATTTAAAAATTAAAAATTAAGTAGGTATCTTATACCTAAAGTTATGTATGTATGTTATCAAATCCATTTATTTATTCCTAGATGTTAATCTAAAATCAGAGTCAATGGTAGGTGACCGAGAAGGATATCATTATGCAAGAATTGGAATGAACGTATCTACCGGTCGTTTAATTAACTGCACAGAGATTGAACAAAACAAACTACTAGAACTGACAAGTGTTTTCAGAAACAAATAAGGTGATTTCTAAACTGTATTTTAACATTGAAAGTGTTTATGCGATCACCAGTGTATGTGCTCGATGTTCAGCCAAACGTGCGACATGGCCATAAGATCGGAAAATTATAGATATCTCTATGAGAGCGCTGTCAAAATGTGCGAAACGCAAAGATCATACGTATGGTTTTGAATATCATTCGGGAAGTTTTTGAGAAATTTCGAAAAATAACTAAAAAAGTTGACACATTTTTCCGACTTGCCGGACAAAAATTAGAATAAGTGGTTTTCGGGGGCCTTCAAGTCGCGAGTAATTAGGTTACTTCTTAGCAAGCGCGTTTCTTCGTAGATCGCATCATCACTTACCACCAGGCGTGATAGAGGTTAAAAGCAATTGCCTATCTTTAAAAAAAACTTTTGAATCCTGTCAGGTTTTTCTATCTTACTAGGTCTATGGACAGGGTTACTATGCCGCTGCCGCCGTCGAGTCGGGTCGCTAGCCGCGCCGATGCACACAAAGAAATAAAACAACCAGTATAACCTAGTAGATACCGTGTAGATAATGGCCTTGATTTAATTTTCTAGCCTGTTGCCTCTCACAATGACCCAAGTACCCAAGGACCACCAGCCCAGTATAATTTATGGGTCTGGAAACAATTTGCTAAGGTCAGGAATTAAAATTAAAATTTGTAATATTAATTCCTGACCTTTGCCAATATTTAGTTCTCTGAGACAGTTTAATTTATCCGATGACAGAGTTTATGTATGTATAGGTAGTTTTATTAATAATGAACTAGTATGTAGGTATTATTATTATTAGCCTTGAGTTTAAAAAACTAATATTTAAACGTTATTCAAGCATGCGTATAGCAGTTGGTACACAGCCTGTAAAATAACGGCAAATGTTTCAAATATTGTGTCTTTTTGGAAGAAATTTCAATATGAAATAAGCTGTGCCCTTGTACTACTCTTCTGTCCATTATTTTTCATGTAAAAATTGTGTGTGTACTAAATAAATAAATAAGGGCCCTCTACACTTTGGTAATGTGTATGTATTATAATAAAATTGTGTGTGAGCCTTTGTTGTCGCAGTTTTGCTGTTTAGCTCAAGGACCACCAAACTTTCATGGTTATTAAAGTATTGTGACGGTTATTTGTCCAAATGATGCATAAAGGATTAGAGATTTCATACAAACTAATACTGCTATCAGGATGCGCGGCATATCTAATCTTCCAGCAGCTTTTTAAAGAAGAAATCCATCAGTGTTTCTAAAAAAGCAGAGCTACAGGATACATTATCGGGCGATCATCGATCTTAAATCCATTAGTTAAGTCCTTAGAGTTTCTCAACACGATGCTCGGTGTTGGAGTGTGGTGTTTATAGTTGACTCTCGAATCTCGATACTCTTTTTTCTCATACACACATTAGTCTTCTGTATTCACAGTACACAGCGATCCTTCAAAAGGTAATGGGACTCTGTGACCTTTGCACAACACAATGCACACGCGTTCATCTACACTGCAATCTGGCCGGCATAACCTGTTGAATTCAGTGCCCCATCGCGAACCGTCTGCGCGGGACGTGTAGTAATGGCCATTTTGGAAATATTTTAACTTTTTAATTTTGTAGCAAAGGTTGTTGAAACAAACAGTTTTGATTTTGGTGAATTATTAAAAAGTTTGTTTTTTGTGAAGGGGTTATTGTGTTTCCCGGTATTGGATTTGCTGCTGTTGGAATGATAATACACCTTTTTATGTAAGTCACATGTTTTGTTATTACTGAACTAAAAGTACCTACTATCACTAAAGTTTAGTATTTACTTACAAAACTTATCGAACAACAAAACAACACAGTTTTACTAACACAGTGTATTAAAATTTAAACTATAGTAGGAGAACTATATTTATTATGTCAACGTTTGTTTTAGTGTTGTAGAGATAAGCTAACGATCTCGTTTAACATGCCAAAACATTAAGTTTCAACTAAAACAGAATTTGTTTTCTTTTTGCTTTTTACAAAAAGGTAGGTAAATAAGGATTTTGATTCAGGTTTCCACTCCTTGTATAATTTCACACGAAGTCATTAATTAAATCTGTACACAAAGTACCTAGTGAGATCACCATCATCATAAAACGATGTCGAATAATAATCTACCGTCCTTACTAAAAATACTTTACCAATAGGTAAATTGGTCTTAACCTGGCCCCTAAAGGGAACAATTTGGTTTATTACGGTGTAGCTATGAGTACCTTGTTTGTTCTATTTTCAAATTGTTTGACGCAATGGAAATTGTCATGACAGGTGACAAATTCTCATGTTTATTAAATAAGTGACAAAATAGCCGCCTGGAATCCTCAAATATTGAGGAACTGACTATATTACTCTAACAACAACAATGTTTAAAATTGTTCTTGCTGGAGGCTGTAGCGTAGAGCCAGGCGAGCTTACAAAGACTTAGTTCAGACTTAGATTTCTTTACTAAGTCTGAACAATTACTTTTTTTATACAACTAAATCGAGTACAAACGTGCCTTCTAGGACTTGCAACTCGGGACCCATTCATCTAACATGATGGTCAAACCACTAGACCATAAGCGGTTGTTAAACTCAGAGACTGTTATGGCATTAAAATTAAGCAATCGCTAACTCTAATTATTAATAACGAAGTTCCAATCGACTAGATGATTCAAATTGATCTACTCAAGGCGTGCTCTATTGTTCTACACTGTGCATTCTTAGTAGAAACAAACTTACAAGTCAGAATATAAACATTAATTTCAAACAATGCATTCTACAAGCAATCAATCTTTGTTATATCAACATCAGTATCGTTTACTCATATTAAAAAAAGACAAGTCAACCTACACATAAGATAGTACGTACAGGTATTAGAAAAAAAGTAAAGAATAGAAAGCAATGCTGATTACTAGATCGCGTAGTCGATTATGAAATTGGTTTTGATCTAAGGATGTGTATGACACAAGTGAACAAAAGGGGAGCCCAATCGCGGTAATTCTGAACGATAAAACCAAAAACGTTACGTTGTCATTTAGGTTATATTTACCTAAAAATCTTTGGTTTAGCTTCATAATTTTCACTTAAAATGTCCCAGATTGTAATCTTGGACTCCTTAGGCAGAGTATTCAACAATTTTAACAAAACTAAAGCGAGTATTTTTCTGTAAACGAAACTGAAACGGTAACGATTTAGCTTTGGTTTTATCGTTGAAAATTAGCGCGATTAGGCCCGGAAAACAAAATAACAATATCATACGTAATTTGAAAAACTAAGTAACATTAGAGGTGACATTATTGTTTTTGTGGAAAATAACAGTGAAGTTAGCTTTTAGGTATTCTCCTTCGATAGCGAAGTATAACCGCGACATTTTCTTACGGAAAGTCGGTCGATATCAAGCCGTGAAAAACCCAAAAACCAAACAGAAATGCGATCATAATATTCAGTTTACCCATTTCATAAGTAAAACTAGAGAAGAGTCTCTGGCTACCAGGGTCAGTCCCTGAAATGTTGAAACAATTTTACATCCTTAGGTACTAATTATTATACCTAAATGCGAATGTCCGTTTGTTTGTTTGTTACGGAACCGATCATCATGTACATACACGTTGTTAGGGGTACAGAAAAGGTCATAGGGTACCTTTCATCCAGAAAAAAAGTATTGTTCCCGAGGGATAGCAAAAAAACTTTCCACGCAGACGAAGACGCAGGCGGCCGCTAGTAATAAATATTTATGTACGTTATTCTGATTACAAAGCAAATACCTTAAGTAACCGGAGAAACGGTTTAAAATGGTAGCAGACAATAATTTCTCCCAATTATACAATATCCATTAGAAAGTAGGTACAGTAAGAAACCATACACATAAACATTTGCAAGCGAAACGTAATTATGCATATTTTCGTCATATTTAATGCGCGCGCGCATCGGATTCGTTCAGTGAATGTTGCGAAACTCACTTGTTATTGTTACATGTTACTGCTGTCTATAAGCAAGACGAAGTACTTATCTAATTTTCTTTTATTATGTGTAAGTAAATAAAATTCTACACAGACAAAATTAAATGTTTATTGCAACCTCGAATTGTTGAAGCGAAGTAATGAAGATCTACTTGGTATTGGTAGATACAAATTGGTACAATTGGTTTCATGCTGTTCAGAAAGTGACAGAAGTAGAGTATAGTACGTAGTAAAGTACTTATTTATAGGATGTCTTTCGTATATGTGTATGTAAGTTTTTTTTACCAAAAAAACTCAATCTTTTCAATTTTAATTTGTATCACAAGATGCCAACTTCTTTACTCTGACTATTGAAAATGCTTTAATGTACATAGGTATCTAGAAATCTAGTCTAGGCAAGCAAGTAACCTAAATACATAAGAATCTAGAAACTTTATAAGGTTAGTGCATAAAACTGCTTCAAATATAGCTAGGACTGGGTAGATATTTAAAATAATTCTTATGAATAAACAAAGTTTTCATCTGATTATAGGCTTTTCTGCTTTTATAGATAGATAGATATATTCTTTATTGTTCACCATAATAGAAAACATTACAAGGAAAAGAAATACATATTAAGAACAATTTGGCGGCCTTATCGCTAAAAAGCAATTTCTTCCAGGCAACCATTTGTATGACTGGAAGAAAAAGAATAAGATATATATACTATTTTTATAATATGATATTTTATTACTTTGAAAGGGGAGATTTGAAACTCTTTGCTTAGCTAAGATTCGAAACTCTTTATGTCGCGTATGGTAACCGCAAGTAGGTCATCTTGAGAATCCAACAGTGCAACGGTACTGCGCCTGCGCAACCAGTTCTAATGATCAGCGGAAGTGGGATATCGCTTATGTGCCCAATACTGGTAGATATTGTGGGAATATCAACTTCTTTAGGAGATTGCGTGTCCATCAGCCATTTATGATGTCCCCTCTGCTGGGGCACAGGCCTTCCTTATGGGTGGTAAGGAGGATGGGCCATAAACCACCACGCGGGCCCAATGCGGATTGGTGGGTGTTAACGACTGCAAATGCAGACGGGACCAACGGCTTAACGTGCCTTCCGAAAGATGTAACACATTGATGCTTTTTTTTGACACAATTTTTTTATTTTTTTTTTATTTTTTATTACTTACTGAAAAACATAGAAAAAATAATACAATTAACTTTCGCCAAACTGCATAACAGTTTGTCGGCGAAATATAAAACTGCTCTAGTTCTTAACAAAAGACATACAATATAGGTGTTGGAGTTAATTTAAAGTAACCTAACAAGAAACATTAAACAGAGTGCATTCAGATTAGCTACTTATTAATATAAATCTGAAATTAATTAAAATGTTATTAAAACATACCAAAGAAATGCAGCATTGCTGCATCCATCTGTCAAACGAAAGCGATTGCGATAGATTTTGAAATTAGACAATTAGCCCCCAGGTTATATAATAATCTTCTAACTACTTAAATCAAGAAGAAAATTATAACTCTACCCAGAACCTCACAGGACGATAATTTAAAAATATTAGGGGAATGGTTGTTACAAACAAGTTTACGTTTAAAAAGTAATAATATGAAAGGATTATATCGACATTATACTAACTAAATTATGCTCCATATATTTTCTCTAAGAGCCGCAACGCAACTCACCGTACTTACAAGGTAATAAAGCCAGTGCCTGAGGCTAGAATTCTCTACTACGTTTAGTCATATCATTATGTGTACGGGGCACAATATCGTGTTTGTCAAGGACGTATCCAGTAATGTAGTTTAAATGATATATATACTAGCGGCTACCCGCGACTTTGTCCGCGTGGACCCTGGGAACATTTGACCAAGATAAAAAGTATTCTATGTATGAATTCAAGTTATAAACTATTTGTGTGCCAAATTCCATCCAAATCCGTCCAACCGTTTAGGCGTGAAGAGGTAACAAACATACACACACATCCACACACAAAACAAACACACACACACACACACAAATATTAATGTCTTTTATTTCATCATAAAATAAGTACCTATATTAATTACATTACAAGCCAGGATTCGAAGCTGTGCCAAAAGCAGGTTAGATAGAATTCAGCAGAAGGTGCTGAACTTTTTAATATAAAATATTTTTTATGACAGCTACAGACTCAGTTAAACTAGCATAAAGCTGTCAATATCAACTCCGTCCCTGTATGTATATAGTATAAAGTAATTGATGTAGTGGCGCGGGCGCATAGAAAGCCGACACACTTCCACCATTCAGCGTGAGCCAGTGCAGTGACATCTTGAATACTAGGCCACATAACTTACGATGAAGGTCAGCGGCTAAAAGTAGACTGTAATGATGTTTATACTGTGTAATTAGACTGCTAAGCTTCTTGCGTAACCAATTAAAAAACATGAATTCGTTCGCTAGCTTTAAAGGAAAGACAAAAATTAAACTATAATAAGTTGTATTACATTATAATACAGCATACTTTATTATATTGGTTGTGTATTTTGAAGTAAAATACTGTAAATTTTTCCCAAAACTGTATGTTATTTGTGAAACACTAACAACCTCGCAATAGTAGATTTTATCTACACTCACAACGTAATGTTCCAAATATGAATTCAAAAGAGGTAATATAAATACGTACTTTATTTTCGTGGACACGAAAAATTAAAAAAAAAACTCATTACGATGCAGTCAACTGAATCATAAAATAACTTTTTTTCTCATTACGATACAGGGCAAATCCAAGAAGGAGGCAGTGCCGTGATATTAAAAAAAAACAACGATATTTTCCCACACATTTTCCATGATAAAAATGGTGATCGATGACATATGTGCGATTAGTTTGCAGGGTTGCGTTCAGAGGCTTAGAGTGCGGTTGTTTAGTTGTTGGCTCTAAGGTTCGGAACGACCAAGAACTTTAAATGACATTAATAGTACAAATTCTTCGTTTTCCATTTGGAATACGAATAATTTAAACTTTCCTTTATTCTAAATGAAATAAAATCTGTTTCTGAAGAGCTACCATAAATATTTTAAAAAATTAGACACAAAAACATCAAAATACAAAATAATAACATTGACGTTTTTCAACTACCGATTTTGATGGTTAAAAAGTTGCAACGCTCTGACGTTTGGAACGGAAAAGTTGTTACAACCGGAAGTCACGCTCTAATGTTTGGAACACCGTTAGAGCTTTCGGTTGCACTCGGAGCGTAGGTTCTGAACGCAACCCAGTGCACTGATCTCATTATTTTTTTTCTAATGGAATGCGCGCCATTTTTAGAGCTTTACAAAAAAACTTTTGATTTCAATTTTAACAGTTTGTTGTACTGAATTTCGTAGGTTTTTTTAATTCTTGATTTAAAATGTGAAGAAAATTTAACTCTGCTCGATATTTTAGATGCAGCTAAGGAAATTACTTATTACAAGGTAATACCTAGCTAATACAAACAATGTCTCACTCTCTTTTCTAACGTTGTTCTTTTATTTAGTAGGTTCAATCCTAAATGTATGAGTGTAGATAAAGTAGTGTATGAAACTGCACATAACTAGGTATTAAAACACTCGTGTGATACTATTAAAAACCTCGCCTACGGCTCGGTTTTTAAACACACACTCATGTTTTAATACCCCTCTTTATGTGGCAGTATCATAAACTACTATATTATCATCATATAAGTACAACAACTTTTTGTTCTACGACTTTTCCGAAAACAGACAAAAAAAACTCTTCATACAAATGTCCGAACAGCTGATCGAGTTTTGTATGAAAAGTCGATTTTTATTTGTCTGTTTTTGGAAAAGTCGTAGGACAAAATGTTGTTGTATAGGTATGATGTTACTTATCTACTCCAGCGAGGTTGTGGTGTTTTACAAATAACCCTGTATACTTACTGGGAGCCTGGGAGCTAAAGTAATCAACTCTATGGATCTTGATTCTATCTTCATAAACTCTTTAAATAACGCAGCAAAACAACAGCTGGTTCAAGTGACACTAATATTAATATATATATACAAGGTGTATTTGTAACCACTCTCCAAATTTAAGGATGTGTTCAGTCCATGAAACTGAACAACTTTCTCTAAGAAACATAGGGTCAAATATGTTAAAAAAATGGCTTTTCATACAAATCATAAGAGATCGCGTGATCAGTTTAGTATAGGATGACCAAAATTTTTTGCCGTATTTCGACACATGTTTCATGGAGAAAGTTGTTTAGTTTCACGGACTGAACACGTCCTTAAAATTTGGAGATTGGTTACAAATACACCCTGTATAGCTAAATTGAAACACAGAACAGAAAAATAATGTAATTCGGTTTTATAAAAACACCAGTTATTTAACTTTAACCAAAGGAAGCGAATAAATGTAAGGTTCAGCTAATGCTCGCACTACAAGGCCGGCGGAAGTGTTCGGTATTGTTGTATTATACATCGTAACCTTACACTTGTCCGCTAAGTAGATCATTGGATCATTACGTGCTCATCACCGACCGCCTTCGTAAAGCGTAGAATGTGAGGCGACACACTATTGTCGCAGAACGTGTAAAGGGCACTTTAGCACAGAATGTTTACGTGATGAATATTTAAACATAAAACTTATACTGTATAGTAAATATAAGTAAAACGAGATGTTCTTCTTTTTCTTGCAGCTATTAACAAGGTGCTAAAACGTTAGGAAATGCAAAAATAATTCTGAAACGTCAGAAAATGCAAAAATAATTCTGAAACTCTCCTAACTTTGAGCTGTGAGTGTTCTGGCTGGCTAATCGTGTAAATATGTTAACTAAAAATCCTCAATTTATTTATCTATTTTAGTAAATAAATGTTTAAATAAATGCTAGGAAACTCAATCTCAAGTCTGTTTCGCAAAAACGATAAGAGAAAGTTGAAATCTTATCAAATGAAAAGCGGAAGGTTTTGTATCAATCTACAAACACTTGAATTTTTTTTAGGCCGTCATGTAAGTTTCAGTTTTATCTGTTTCGAAATATAACTCTAGACTATTTCATAACTCTAGACTCTTGATCGGAAACAAAAAACTACAGACATTTTTTTACTGAAGTTTTATGATGTTTCTTGATCTTCATGATTATTTAATTTTGTTCCCGAAAATATAAAATGGCTTAAAAAAAATTATTAATGGTCAAAAAGCATGTTTATATACCGCTTCTGTTTATGTCATCCATATCGTCAAAACCTCAAAATCGTCAAAACTATTTTGATGAATCTTAAAATCGTGCTGACTTATTACATTATCAAGGTTAAGCATTATGGTTTAGCTGTCCTTAACACATTTACAAATCGATGTTTATAATTTACAAGTAATATATCCATGCAAGAACGTGACTGACAATATAACAGAGACAAAGCAGTAACATGGATGTTTTAAGACGACCTTAGTACAATCTCATAAAGATCATATTCACGAGGAATCTATTCCGTTATCGTTAACCATATAAGACAATGCAGTTTTATGCGTCGTTACAGGTAAGACAGAGCAAAGGGAAAATAACTTTATTTTTTTTATATTAAGAGATATTATCAAGTGTATAGGAGATGTTGACTTTCTTAGCATAACTATGATCTCACATAAAGTTTTTCATCTTATCTCACTTGTTATCTATACACGAATGACACAAATCGTCAACCTGTGAGAATTTTGCGATAAAAATATAAGTATGTTTTGTTAGAGATTTTTGAAAACAATCGCACCAATTTGCACTTTTTTATTTCTGTTTATTGCTTTTACTTTTGTTGATAGGTCTTTCCTTTGTGGCGTTATGTTTTGGTATGAGCATCCGTTGAATACATTTTGACAATGCAAAAGTGTTTGTAAGTTAAGGGCGCTCCACATTCGCGCCGTGAACACCCGTGAAAGCCGCGAACCGCGAGTGTGGATGGTTTTCGCGCCTGTTCACGGGCTTCGCGGCCGTTCACGCCTTGTTCCCCGTTCCGTGTCGGTATTTGCGCCCGCGTCAAAGGGTTCGCGGTGCGCGAACCACCCATGAAATATCACAGAGACTGAGTCAAAAAGATTCTTCAAGACACAAAACAAAATATAAATAAATACCAAGGGCTCATTTCACAAAGTCCGGTTAAGTTAAAGTTAAGACATGAATTTTTTAATTAAGTACTAAATATTAAAGTTAGTGCCTAGTGACGAAATTTCACGGGTATTACGTTATTTAGTTATTTTTATAAGAACGGTATTTACATAGAGCGACTTGGCTTGCAACTAGCGCTTTTTTATCTACCATCGCTTGTAAAATCTAATCGCAAACGTGATTTCAATGAGTTGGCGATTCCATTTTACAAGCGATTGTCGATAAAAAGCGCTAATCGACTAAAGTCGATTGCCAAGTTGCCTGCCAAGTCGCTCCGCGGAAATACCCCAAAACAAACAGTACCAAGTGGTAAAATTGTATCACTGCTGCTTGGCCAACTCAGGTAGAGTTCTAAATAAGTAATTTATCACAGTAATGTCCTTTACAACAGCCTTGCCCACTTCATACATAGCCCACTCAGCCATCCATAACTGTTCCCACTGAATTGTACTCTGTGACAATACTGTCAATTAGCAATTACAAGTAATTTAATTACCTGCGTTTGCTTGAAGGCTGTGGTTGTCGGGCCATACATGGTTTTATGAAGAGGTTGGTTCATATTATTTTATATCAAGACCTTGAGAAAAATTCAATTAAAAATAGCACTGAAAAAGTTATGCAGAGAAAAACCTTTGAGCAACGCCGGCTTCGTCCTCAGTCCTCCTTCTTACTCTAAGAGAAAAACCAATGATCTTAGAATAGTGTCGTTTTGTTACAAATATTTACCTATAAGCCTAAGATATATTAGTTAGTATGGTCAAAACAATAAGAAATACCTAAGTTTCTCTCGCTTTGAGAAAAAATAAGTTAGCAAGGGTAATACAATATTTTAAAAGTAGTTAAGTAGTCTTCTAATTATCATTAAAGCAATAAGCAATATTAAGGGGGTTTATCACTCCACACTGACCATTACCGGCCCATATTCAAAACCCCGAAAGCTTTCAACTCAAACTCCAAACCCGCTTCGAAGCCCTTGAGAACAGCATAGATTTGGACGATCTAAACAACATGGTGGTGGATACTGTCCGTACGGTAGGGTCAAAGTTCTTTAACTCGTCAACGCCCGCTGTGCCCTATCGGGCACAAACAACAATAGAAATCTATTGTTGTATTTTTTTCCGGGCGTTAAAGAGTAACCCGCCGTCCCAAGATAAAGAAACTCTCCGACCACACACTACTACTCATGGATCAGAGACGTGAAATGAGGCTCCAGAGCTCAGCGGATGCTCATCGTTATCGGCAGCTCAATAGACAGATATCTAAGTCATTGACGAGCGACCTTCGCCAATTTAATACGGATCGTATTAAAGAGGCCATCGAGCGGAATAAAGGCTCCAAAGTGTTCGCGAGAGATCTGTCTAAGCTGTAAACTGACGACGGACGCATCATCTCATCGAAGCCTGAAATCCTGAGGGAGATCAAGCGTTTCTATGGGCAGTTATATTCCACGCAGACACCTGTTGAAAGCAAGGCTAAAGACCCCAGAGCCAAGCTTACCCGACACTATACCCAAGATATCCCGGACGTCAGCCTGTACGAGATTAGTATGGCTCTCAAACAGCTGAAAAACAACAAGGCGGCGGGTGACGACGGAATCACTACAGAACTTCTGAGAGCGGGCGGTAAGCCGATACTCAAAGTCCTCCAGAAGCTTTTCAATTCCGTCATCGTCGAGGGCAGAACGCCGAAGGCATGGAACATAAGTGAGGTGATTCTGTTCTTTAAAATGGGTGACAAGTCCCTCTTAAAGAACTACAGACCCATCTCACTTCTGAGCCATGTCTATAAGTTGTTTTCGAGAGTCCTTACGAATCGTCTCGCTCGCAGGTTCGACGACTTCCAACCCCCCCGAACAGGCCGGGTTTCGAAAAGGCTTTAGCACCATAGACCACAACCATACGCTGCGGCAGGTTATACAGAAGACCGAGGAGTATAATCTGCCACTTTGCTTGGCGTTCGTGGACTATGAGAAAGCCTTTGATTCGATCGAAACCTGGGCGGTGCTGCAGTCTCTCCAAAGGTGCCAAGTGGACTATAGGTATATCGAGATGTTGAGGTACTTATACAAAAATGCCACCATGTCGATCCGAGTACAGAACCAGAGCACAAATCCTATCCAGCTGCAGCGTGGTGTGAGACAGGGAGACGTTATTTCTCCGAAACTGTTCACAGCTGCGTTGGAGGACATCTTTAAGCTCTTGGACTGGAAAGGACTCGGCATTAACATTAATGGCCAGTACCTAACACACCTTCGTTTTGCCGATGATATAGTCCTTATGGCTGAGACCATGGAAGACCTGAACACAATGCTCGAAGATCTCCGTAGTGCTTCCCAAAGAGTGGGTCTCAGGATGAACATGGATAAGACGAAAATTATGTCAAATGCCCATGTTGTACCCTCTCCAGTTCATGTTGGGAACACTACACTTGAAGTTGTTGACCATTACGTATACCTAGGACAGGCAATCCAGTTAGGTAAGTCCAACTTCGAGAAAGAGATCTCTCGTCGAATCCAACTCGGGTGGGCAGCATTCGGGAAGCTTCGAAAAATCTTCGCGTCCGACTTACCTCAGTGTCTCAAGACGAAAGTCTATGAACAGTGTGTGTTGCCAGTGATGACTTACGGCAGTGAAACGTGGTCGCTAACTATGGGTCTCATAAGGAGGCTCAAGGTCACCCAGCGTGCAATGGAGAGAGCCATGCTCGGCGTTTCCCTGCGTGATCGAATCAGAAACGAAGAGATCCGCAAGAGAACTAAAGTAACCGACATCGCTCGAAGGATTGCTCAACTGAAGTGGCAATGGGCGGGACACATAGCGAGAAGAACCGATGGCCGTTGGGGCGGAAAGGTTCTGGAATGGCGACCACGCACCGGACGGCGCTCCGTGGGTAGGCCCCCGACGATCTGGTGAAGGTCGCGGGAAGCCGTTGGATGCGGGCAGCGCAGGACCGATCGTCGTGGAGATCCTTAGGGGAGGCCTATACCCAGCAGTGGGTGTCGTGCGGCTGATATGATGATGATGAAGGAGGTTTATGCGCTACACTAGCGCCGCCAATGGAAAAAAAATCGTAGTGATTAAATAAAGACGAAATTGAGAATTGTGTTCTTATAGTGTACTCCGAATAAGCTTTGTTGTACTTTTTTTCTTTTAAACAATATTTTATAACCTGTCGTTTAGTTGTCGTTTAGTTTATTGCTAAAAGTGGCCACTTTTAACAATAAAACTCCATTAAACTAAACGACAGACTAGAAAATATTGTTTAAGCAATAAAGAGTACCACAAAGCTTCTTCGGAGTACACTATGAAAACACAATTCACAATAAATTTCGTCTTTATTTAAGCACTATGTTTTTTTTTCCATTGGCGGCGCTATAGTGTAGCGCGTCCCATAAAGAAAATCCGAATATAAGTACAACCACTGAACACTAACATATTTATGAAAACTATGTTATATTCGTCAAGTAAAATTTTTAGAAATGCACTTAACGCAGGAAGTAGAGATAGAGTATAGAGAGATTAGAGTTCAAATTCCTTTGATAAGTTACGATAACCACAAAAAGCCCTTAGAATGTATTATCTACCCTTCGCATTTTACATCAATGGTATAAAGTACTTAAGTTATAAATAATAAACAGAATGCACAATCTAGTTAGCTAGTCTTTATTTTGAAAATGATTCATTAAAATTTATTTAAAAGCTTTTTACTAATTTAAGTAATAATAACTCTTCAGGTATCTAAAGTGGTTGAAAATAAAATGTACATACCTAAATGTAAATAAGATAGATAAGTCTTTCACAAAACATTTTTTACTGGCGACCACCTGCAGAGATGGTTACCATCTTTTTACTTTAAAATTATTATAATATTTACCCAAGGAAAACTAAAAATGATTTTCGAAGAAAAACTATTTTTGACCACCAAATAAAATTGACAAAATAAAATCAAAGAAAAAAGTAAAAACTCAAAACCAAACAAGGAAAAGGCGTGTTTTTAAATAATTTATCATCTAATCTACAAAAATAGAGAGAAATCGTCAATATGACAACCTATCAAAACCGACAATGTGAAAATAATAAAAGTATATAAAAATTCACCAACAGTCGTTTCAGAAAAAGTTCCTATCTTATAATCTGATTTCCGTCAAAGAATTTGTCTCAGACAGTTTTTGCGTAAGCGACACAATTTTTTGTTGCTGTTTATTAAATAACTGACATAATGGATACTTTATTTTTTATAACCAACACGAAAACGAAAATACTGATGCTAAATTTTTACTTTTCAACTAACTTTGAACAGTCAATTTAAGATTTCTGATAATAATAATAATTCTCAGTGGCTGTTACATAAAAAGGCTGCTACTACTTGTTTCTTCCAATTCTTTTATAAATTAGCTATGGGTAGGATAAGCATTTTCCAAGGTTATTTTCTTAATTTCTCACTCTTAGCTTATTTAGAGGCCAAGTTCAACTTACGTTATTTTTTTGTTTAAGTTATAACTCGAACAGAATTTTTATCAAGTAAGCTAATGAACTTAACCAAAACCTGTGACGTATTCGAATCTAATCTTATCCAAGATTTCTGACTTTTTTTATTTAAACCAAAACCATTGTAAGTCATATAACAGCATCGAATTCGTTGAAATCTTTACCACCAAAAAAGTTTGAGTTAAAAATACAAATACAAGTCAAAAATAGTTGAAAACTACAATCACAGTTGAAGAAACAGCTGCCTTACTGATAAATTAAGTTAGAAAAAATCTAACATCTCGACGATCGAGATTTGGGTGCAGTAAAAACCGACAGTTAAAAGGAAAAAAAGTAGAGTTATTTCTGTTAAGCCGAAGAATCGTGACTCCGCGCTCTGTCGCGTTAATTCAAGAAGAAACAAATAGAAGCAATAGACATAAACCTCTGTCACGTGTTTGAAACGATTCGTTTATGAAATTAACTGGTAGTTTTACGTACAATTGGCGGTATTTATTAAGTAGGGTGATTAACCTAAACAACAAACCTTATATTTTATCCGCACAACAATGGAAAATCTATCGTGTCTATTTTCCGGGGCCCGGAAGGATTATAAAAAGTAACAAATTGAAGAATTTCAGCCTTTTGAGGTAATCACTGAATAGTGTCAGCCAGCACCATTGATTTTGATTTTAAATTTAACTATCACAATCAATTCGATGTTTTATTTTATTTTTATTGTGTTCCAATCCGAATAATTTATTATTTCTTTCTTTAACTCTATAACAAATTAACGCAGTTGGGCATAGGTACAACAATGTCGTTAATTGCCGAACACAAAATGCATTTCCATAAACATGTTTCACCGTGTCACATTCTTGACAACTCATTAACAAACCAAAACAAGCGACCTTTGATCCACAGTGTTAAAAATAAATAAAAAAATCCTATTTTTTCCGATTGATGCACTTTTGACTCCGAATATCTAGCTAGAGGAATGGGAAATAAGGTGCTTTTGTAATATTTTTTTTTTAATAAAAGACGACAACAGGCGTCTTAGCCAAAGCAAGCACAGAAGCAAAGTACTTAGTTAATTTTAAACACAAGACTAAGCTCAACGTGTGTAGAGCAATGAAAATGTCAACGATATTCTCTCAAACCGTTTGGTGTTTCAAAGCAGGATTAAGTTTTTGCACTGCAATTTTAACACGGAAATATTTTAGAATATTTTGGTACCAGAACTAGTGCATTTGGTACAGAAACTTTCAACCATGTGGCTTGGTGCCCAATAGATAGAAAATAAAGGGTAAATATGAAGACCTGTGTTTGTGACATTTATGAAAATATTTCGAAATGGCTGAAATATGATTTATTTTTTGATAAATTTCGAAAACTAATGAGTTGATAAAAAAGACACAATTATCAAAACTGCTCATATTTCACGAGAATGAGGGCTTTTCACAATGACAAAAAACTGTAGGCTCGATAGATGGCGTTGATAAAAATAGGTGACAATATGATTTTTTACTAAGCTTCGAAGAGTATCAACACCATCTAGTGAGGCCAATAGTTACTACTTTTATTTTTGAAATGTCACTTTGAAAACCCCTCATTGGTTGAAAACCACTAGAACGGAGAACAGACAGACAGCCGGACAGAATATACGAAAGCATTTATGCCCAAGCTGAAACGGAGACGCTTCGCGCTCGCTCGATCGATCAATGATGATTGTTTTCTTTATTAATTAGGAGAAAATATTAGGCTACGTCTGTAAACCAACCATAGTGTATGTTTCAGTGATTATTATACATTGCTTACCTATTGTTTTGATTATTTATTTTTCGTTATTGTCGTTGTCACGTAGGCAACAAAATAATAAGTATTTTCTAATGCGTTTTGTGATAACTTCATCATCATATTCTATAGTGATTCAGGTTGCATTACAAAATCGCTTTGTAAGTAAACATAGATGTTTGGTTGGGTTTCTGTGAAAACTAAATATGTTTTAACACGTTTTTATCCTGTCAGCTCTGAATGTAGGTATAAGCACAGATAATAATAATACTGTACTAGTGTAAGGAATGTGAACTGTTTAAAAGAGCCATAATATTTTATTCGTCTTGAATGTTCGGAAAAATACTTACTGACAAAATTATCGATTCCATTTGCTTTTTAGGGTTCCGTACCCAAAGGGTAAAAACGGGATCCTATTACTAAGACTCCGCTGTCCGTCTGTCTGTCTGTCACCAGGCTGTATCTCATGAACCGTGATAGCTAAAGAGTTGAAATTTTCACAGATGATGTATTTCTAACAACAAATACTAAAAACAGAATAAAATAAATATTTAAGAGGGCTCCCATACAACAAACGTGATTTTATTGCCATTTTTTGGTACGGAACCCTTAGTGCGCGAGTCCGGCTCGCACTTGGCCGGTTTTTAAAGTCATTTTATGTACATTTTCGACTTCAATCGGCACTGTTTAACAATAAGTGCAACAGTAACATAACAGTATCATGCTGATTGAAACCTCACTATAAAAACATAAGGTCCAATATCATTTGACACACTGAAGGGCCTGAATATTTGATTTGAACCTCGATCTAAATATGATAACAAGCATTGGCCATGAACTGTTTCGGACAAACAGAGGAAGTACTTATATAATCCAAGAATGTATATGTTACCGACAATCTGTGTAATTCAGGTATTGTACACAATACCTGGGGTGTCCAGGCAATATGAAATACATACTATAAATATTATTGTCCTAATACTTTACCTATGTAATGATTAGGTATTATTCCTAGTGATGTATAAAATAAATGCTGATCGGTCTACTGTAATGCCAGTGCAATGTGTAAAATAAATAGATTTTGGTTGGATCTATCATAGACAATACAAAACACGCCTCTGTTTTGTTCAAAGGCAAAACAAATTAATAAAAAATACATAATTATAGGTACCTACTTTGAATATCGGCCGTCAAAAGACTGCCAAGTTTGTGGTCAACTTTGTATACTATTTTAAAGGAGAGTCTCTAATATTTTTTGTCCCGTTCCCGATCCTGGATTTTTTTACGGGAGCCGTCGTGACTCGGCTGCCTTATGTTAATTTTAAAAGGCGGGAGTGACTTCAGACAACTCAGGCGTGACATAATATAAGGGCCATCGACTGCATAAGAAATGAAAATATAAGAATTATTGATAATTTATTACAAAAAAAAATCAATTATGGTTTTGCAATAGACGTTTTTTAATTAAAAGATACCTACTTCTTACCAAATAGGAAGTGCTTTAAGAAGTTTATTTAAATTCTTCTTTACAAAAACCTTTCAAATAGTAATCAAATATGCAATTTATTATGTAATATATATATATGTAACTTATTTGTGTCACAACTAAGAGATTTAGAAAAGATATTAAGGGATTAAATATTTTAGTAAAACTAAAAACATGCAACAGCGAAAAATGTTTCTTTAATTCTTCCAAACTCATTTGACACTTCAATTGAAATTATCATTAAATTTTCAATTCTAATTATTTCATAAGAAATAACGCTTGATCAAATAAGTAAGTGTTAACCCTAATCTATTCCATCTGAGTGACTCTCTCACGGTATCATCCGGCCCATGGTTTGGTGCCCAGCTGATGTAAAAACTGTGTTATTAATTATACATTTAAATATGAACTTTAACATAATAAAGATAAACTTTATTTTTCGGTGCAATGTTAGTCAAGAAAAATGGTTGCTTTATTTTTGTATTGAACACAGCGTGCATAAAAGGCTAAGTGTTATTTTACGTAATAATAAGTAAGGAGAGTTATTTAAATATTTGTGATGGTAAGTAATATTTTTTTACTTTGGTCTTCCTTTACTTTACATAACTAGAAGCCATTTTTTTTTTCTCTTCCTGAAAATGCAAATCTATAATAATTAAATCTACGACTAGTATTTCTCCGCGAGGTCAATCTGAAAGATAGGATTGTCGTACCTTATTGAAAATTAAACATATTATTATCGTACAAGTACATGTAGTATGTATGTATAAGGGCTGATTTTTCAATGCCTAGATAGAGCTTTATCCGTTTGATAGCGTATTATAATTAGGTACTGCCAAATTGAAAATGCTTGTCTGTTATTCATTTGTCTGTCACATTTTTGAATGAATTTTACTAGATTTGGTTAATATTTAAACTGACTGATATCTCTTAGTAAATTGATAACATTACTTTTCACTTTAAAGAGTAAAGTTACCAGCATTTAAAATAATGTTTTATATATGTGAAGACCTTTAATTGGCTGACTGTTTATATGTTTTAGATATTATTCTGTTTGTCTTGCTGTTGGTTTTCCAAAGAATAAAAAAATAAAATAAATAAATAAAATAAAATATTGATAATTACGGCGTACCGTCCCTTAACTTTCTAAAATTTCCTAACTCTACCAAAACAAGTTATTAACTAGAAAGAGATTAAAAGAAGACAGCTGATAATCGCGAGGTCAACGACCCGGGACCTGTCCGGCAGTGAACTTGCTTCAATGGACTATAAACCATAGGAAGACGCAGGTTTCGTAACATTAATGAGAGAACTAGGATTAAGGTATGAGATTTTAGCGGTTTCAGAAAATATTAATAATAATACAAATATAATAATAACCAAAAAGAACACCAACTACATATTACTATCCATATTTATAAAAAATACTTCGCTAACATTGTAATTATACTTAATATTAGTTAATTTGCTGTCATTCTATTTGAGAATATTTAAATCATTATGTTATTGTTTTGCACACCCATTATGAGTAAAATATGACGAACTTAATAATGTATCTCTTTTCACCTTTTATGTACCTACTCATATTTATGCAAAAATAAATGAATTGAATTGAATTGAATTATATTTATTGATTCCAAATTTACAGCAAAAGTACCTTTTAAGAAATTACGTAAAGCAAAACTTTCTACAGCTTCCAATATAGAAAAGAAATAACTTAAATTTAACAAAATTATTTAGTCGTTCAACCGAAAAAGTTTAAGTATATTTTTTTTCAAAATTAATCTGGATTGCTCTTCAAATAAACAACGCATCATAATTATGTCAAACTCGGTTGCACACTGAAGCTGTTAGATATAGTTATAAAATAGGCCCAATTTATCGCATTCTGAATTGAAATTCGCCATAAAGCCCAGGTCAAACCGGATGCAGCAAAGCGCATAGCTTTGCGTTGACAACCTGACATGTATATATGGCAGTATAATAATAATGTCACACCGAATGCCGCACGGCTGCTGCGCGCGTCGGTGTGACATATACCATAGCATTTCATACATTACAATGTGTCGTTTGCCGTCACGCTACGCTACGCAACGCTGTGCTGCAACGCCCTGCACCGCACACGCATTCGGTTTGAGCCAGGCTTACCGCTTGTCACTTACACTGGTACCAAACACCCTTTTAGTTCACATCTTCTGGAGAATATGCATTGAATAGCGGATCCGGGTCTTTGCATAATTTATCAGATAATTTGAATAAACTGACTTGCTTATCTATTGTTTAAACTTTTATGAACACAGTGGATAGGAATTTCACTGGTCTGTATATAAATACTTAAATAAAATCTACATGAGTAAAATGTCAGTATAACGGGTTTTGTATTTTTAAAGTTTTCTTGATGATGTTCACTTTATTCTATAATTGGCATACTTATCACCATTTGTAGGGTTCCGTATATCCAAAGGGTAATAAAAACGAAGAAACTCCACTGTCCGTCTGTCTGTCTGTCACCAGGCTGTATCTCATGAACCGTGATAGCTAGAGAGTTGAAATTTTCACACATGATGTATTTCTGTTGCCACTATAACAACACATACTAAAAACAGAATAAAATAAATATTTAAGTGGGGCGCTCGCATACAAATGAATACAATACAACAAACGTGTTTTTTTTTGCCGTTTTTTAGTAAACCCTTTATGCGCGAGTCAGACTCGCACTTGGCCGGTTTTTTTATTTAGAAATTACAAAGGTATAAAGCTAGCCAGTGTGACAAAAACCAGTATTAGTGTGTCCCGACACTCGTTGAAAAAACGAGAATACCATCCATTAATTTTAAAGAAAATCGATTTGGACAAAAAGCTCAAACAAAATCTGTTTCTCTCGTGTTTTCCGCGAATAAACGATTATCCCATAACAATATTCAATAATTGATCTTTCGATATCCGTATCACATCACAACCGCTTGATAGCTCATTTACCTCTCAAAATAAGAGTTGCTACCTACCTAAAAACACCCACCTTACTTGTTATGAGAATCGCCTCAATTATAACAATATTGAATTAGGGTGCTTCTACACGGTGCAAGTAGCCCGCGCAAGTTGAGCACTTGGGGGTCAAGTCTGCTAATGTTAACGTCGAAATCGTGGTTCAATGGTGCTTGAATGGAATTGCTTTTTGACACAGTTCTTGTTTCTGAAACACAAAATCGAAACACAATTTGATTCCGTTTTGGGTTTAAGAAACACAATGTGTTTCGGTTTTGGGTTTAAGAAACAAGAAATGTCTCAAAAAGCATTACCATTCAAACACCATTGAACCACGATTTCGACGTTCCCATTACCAGACTTGACCCCCAGGTTACATGCTTCATGGAAACACGTGACGCGGGTCCAGCTCCATAGCATTGTACCCCCGCGCAAGTAACCCGCGCCTCAACGTGCGCAAGCTACATGCAACGTGTAGAAGCACCCTAACCTACCATGAGAACGTTAATTCTCAAAGAAATTGCTGAACAAAAAACACTCCAATACATTTGTAATAAAGGCTATCTTAAACATTTTAATGACAAAACCTGATGGGAACGGTTAGATGAAAGTCAATTGTTTATTTTAAAGTTTGTCGTTTTTAATTAAAGATAAGCCGTCAGCTATTCTTGAAGTATTTTCTCAGACGGTCTAAGTGGTATTTAATTGAATAAATGTTTTTTACAAACATAAAGAAACTAATTTGATCTGAGAATAACCACATTGAATTGTGGGATTATGTATCTTATAAAATTGTAAAGGTATAAAAACTAATTTTAATTAATAAATCATTGTTTTTTTTCAGGTAAGTTAACGAAGCTACATTGGTGCGACTTCCTTGTGGTAAAACTTACTTTTAAGTTTAAGCATACATAGATCATGAGGAGATATATAAACTGGGGTTCGGAAATGGTAAGAGATTTTCAAAGCTAAAATAGTAGTTTATGATACAAGGTTGGTAAGGAGGTTTTAAAAAACCTTAACAACCGTGTGCCATACTACGTTTTTCAATACATTTGCGAGAAAACATTATAGGTACTGCTGAAATTGTAATTTATTCATATAATAAAACTGTAAATTCTAAATATTTGTGCGCGAATTACGCAAAAACCGCTAATCGAATTTTGATGGATTTTTCACAATTTAGTAGATTGAGGTCCAACTTAAAATCTAAGCTATGTTTCATCAAATTCAGGTGAGTGGAACCAGGGAAACAGCTTGAACTCTCCGTAGTACTAGCTTTCATACACTAAAGGGGTCATTTTAAACTGGTTGCAATATTTTTCTACTGTCCACGCGGATGAAGTAGCAGGCGGAAGCTAGTAGAAATTTTAAAAAAACGTTCGTAAACAAAAACGCACGGCGCCGGCGTGCGGTAAAATCAACTTTCCGCACGCTGTACTACTCCGTAAACAAAAACGCACGGCGTGCGGTAAAATCAACTTTCCGCACGCTCGACTCTCATAGTAAACTTACATTTTCGAGCAACTGTATTGAATTTTTTTTTAATAAATTAATATTAATAACTATCGAGGTTTCTATCTCAAATATGATTGTAATATGAAATAAATTGCAAATGTTTCATACCAATATCGCTATTTCAGGATTTTCAAAGGTGCTAAAAGCTCATTTTTAAAGGAACTTAATCAGTAAATGTTTGATGTTACAATCTTGCCTTTTCAGAACCTCCGCTTATACTTTCGAGCACATTCGTATTTTACGATAATCCTCATTATTGTAGGTTTAGGTAGTTTATAATAATTACCCAGGTATAAGTAGTATCTATAAAAAGGTTGAAAGGAAGAGGAAGCCCACTCGCCGTAACCTATGTGGCACCGCCCCGACCGGACACAACCACCTGCTTCGTCCGGCCATCCCGACAACGCTGCTGTACGTACGTGTCCCGCCTGCACTACAGTACGAAACCTGAGGATATTGTAGAGTTCATCAGAGTGAAGACCAAATTCTGTCTGAGGGTCGAGCGGTTGGAGTCTCGCCACAATGTGAATTTCAATTCATTTGTGGTGAGGGTACCGACCGAACATCTGTCGACCTTCATGAAAGAAGATTTTTGGCCGAAGGGTGTTTTGTTCCGACGGTTTCGCGGTCGGATACCGGACACTGCGTTGCGCAACACGTCGCCGCCATCAATACGTGGAAAATAGTTTATAAAATTTAATTTAAATATATGTATGTTAGTCTGTAAGGTATATATTGTATGGGCCTAGTCGCCTGAATTAAATTAATAAATAAATAAAAAATAAAAAGTTACGTACACTCTTTTTCTCTTATATAATAAACTCAAAAGAAATATTTAAGCAAAACAACATTAAAAAGAAACGTATTACTTTTAACATAAATAAAATTACATAAACTCAAACGGGTGCAAATGCTTCCGGACGAAATGTTTTCTCGTAAAAGTTTCTTGTATGTTATACAATTAAACTTGTGATTATTTAAAGAGTTTGTGATAAAATCAATAAAAAGGCAATCAAATATGATTGTGCAACCTCGGCCTCTGGTTTCAATTCGTTCTGTATACCAATTTGAAAGTAGGTAGCCTGTGTGCCGTTGAACGCAAAAAAATATTAGTCACCCGATGAAAACATTGAGTTAATGTGTTCCAAACTAATTAATTTTGTTTCTTCTTTATGCGTTTTTCTTTTGTTTGCTAGTTTATTTTTTAGACATGTATGGTTCATCAAATCTCCCTATTGAGTCACATTAGTAAAAGCAATAAAATGCTGTAATTAATCAATCAATCAATCAATCATTTATTTTTACACAATACTAAATAATATACTAGAAAAAATACGACTCGCACCAGATCAATACTCAGACGGGAATCGAACCCGCGACCTTTGGATATCCGGTCCAATGCTCTGACCGCTGAGCTACCGAGTCACTAGTGACATCGCCGAATTTCTTCTAGTATATCCTACTCTTACGCTGCAAGCCAGCGTTATTTCACCAATGTGAGGAATTACCTCGACATTCAATTGAAATATCTTTCCAGATATTTGGCAATCGATTAAGATGAAATAGCTATATAATTTTTAAATTTGAGATTTTTGCATTCACAATGCTATTTTTACACAATACTAAATAATATACTAGAAAAAATACGACTCGCACCAGATCAATACTCAGACGGGAATCGAACCCGCGACCTTTGGATATCCGGTCCAATGCTCTGACCGCTGAGCTACCGAGTCACTAGTGACATCGCCGAATTTCTTCTAGTATATCCTACTCTTACGCTGCAAGCCAGCGTTATTTCACCAATGTGAGGAATTACCTCGACATTCAATTGAAATATCTTTCCAGATATTTGGCAATCGATTAAGATGAAATAGCTATATAATTTTTAAATTTGAGATTTTTGCATTCACAATGCTATTTTTACACAATACTAAATAATATACTAGAAAAATACCGGTCCAATGCTCTGACCGCTGAGCTACCGAGTCACTAGTGACATCGCCGAATTTCTTCTAGTATATCCTACTCTTACGCTGCAAGCCAGCGTTATTTCACCAATGTGAGGAATTACCTCGACATTCAATTGAAATATCTTTCCAGATATTTGGCAATCGATTAAGATGAAATAGCTATATAATTTTTAAATTTGAGATTTTTGCATTCACAATGCTATTTTTACACAATACTAAATAATATACTAGAAAAAATAGGACCGGATATCCAAAGGTCGCGGGTTCGATTCCCGTCTGAGTATTGATCTGGTGCGAGTCGTATTTTTTCTAGTATATTATTTAGTATTGTGTAAAAATAGCATTGTGAATGCAAAAATCTCAAATTTAAAAATTATATAGCTATTTCATCTTAATCGATTGCCAAATATCTGGAAAGATATTTCAATTGAATGTCGAGGTAATTCCTCACATTGGTGAAATAACGCTGGCTTGCAGCGTAAGAGTAGGATATACTAGAAGAAATTCGGCGATGTCACTAGTGACTCGGTAGCTCAGCGGTCAGAGCATTGGACCGGATATCCAAAGGTCGCGGGTTCGATTCCCGTCTGAGTATTGATCTGGTGCGAGTCGTATTTTTTCTAGTATATTATTTAGTATTGTGTAAAAATAGCATTGTGAATGCAAAAATCTCAAATTTAAAAATCATTTATTTATTTGCCAAGACATGGTGAATACAGGGTCGAGATTATCCGACGTAAACAATCCCTTATTATCTTTTGATTGCAAAGTTTTTATAAAATGTACGACAATGTATACTACGTCAGTTGGATTGTAACATTTTCATTGAAAAAATCTAATAATAAGATGTTGGAATTTTTTACGAGGTTTGGTCTGCAGTCTGTGTTACGTCAAAAGCAGGGTTGGATAAAAAACAGTTTTTTTTAAAGAACAAAACATCATGTTTAATTTAGAAAACAAAAAAATCATGTTTTAAATCAATTTATCATAAATGTTTTAATTGATTTGTTTAAAACATGTTTTAAACATGTAATTGTTTTTTTTTGTGATGGGGGTCATAAAGTAAGGGGATTCTTTTAGGAAGGGCAGAACCAGGGCGATTTAAAAAATAAATATTAAACGAAACTCAATCGGATTCAATCACTCACTAGTCTCACTAGCTCACTACAGTCAAGTCTTCAGTGGAACAAATAAACAATAACAATAGCATAAAAAATACACCGCAGTATAAGCGAAGTGAACTATCTTCCCCGAATTCCAAATTCAGAGTTGCCATCACAATCTACAAATTATAATGTTGCTAGTAAAAAGTATTAAAAAGAACAAAAAATATTTATTTTGAGTAATTCTAATAAAATAAACTTAATGTTTTTTATATATGTTTTAAACATTTTTAAAACAAAATGTTTTAAAGCAAAATTTCGCCGTAAATTTTTATGAGTTAACAATTTGAATCAACATACGATCGCGTGTAGTCACGACAATTGTAGTCAATTCTTGCGACCTCAGACGAATATTCAAATCGATTACACTAGAACTAATTGTTATATAACATAATGGAATAATTTTTAATTCGCCACGCGATGCGGAAGTGCACATCTAGAATATCAAACAGGAATGTGTAATATTATTCTTTCATAGTAATACAGTGAAAGTAGGCTTTCAAAAGTAGATTTTATCAAAAGAATTGATAGATCTTTGGGTTAGAGACGTGGTATGGAAACGCGATCAATCATTCGAGAGTTATGGTCATTCAATTGCAATTTTTTTTAGTGAACTTTCATAATTTATCGACATACCCCCTTACTAATAAAGATTGTATAGCAGATGTATAGTTACACAGTGTTTTGTCACTTTCTTTTCAATGTCAAACTCAAATAGTTTGACAGAGAGTAACCATTGTGTAACTATTACATCTGCTATATACAATCTTTATAGTAAGGGGGTTAAAAAAAATACAATAAATTAAATATTATTTCATGTTTAGCGTTATTTTCGAACTAATGCCTATTGGTGTAAATCTTCTGAAATTTTCTTATATATATTTTTTTGGTTTTCTTACAAAATACAAGTCTAAATAAGAAAGAACTATAGTATTAATTTAAAATATTCTGAGATTTTCATACCTAATAATATTTTGGTTTACTGACAAAATACAACTCTAGCTTCGAACTAAGTTATTGGTGTAAATCTTCTGAGATTTTCTTATAGGTACTTTTTTTTTATTTTCTAACAAAATACAACATACCTGGATAAGCAGGTACCTAAGAAGTTAAATAACGTAAATAAATTGAACATTCGAAAGAAATATAGTGTTTGTCTGGGTCCGTGACGTAAAGGCCTGCGTACACTTCACCAGTTGAATCACGATGTTCTGAACACGTGCCAAAACACTGGAGTGGTTTATTCATTGACCAGACGGGCACAGTGCGGGAAAGCATAAGAGTTCTCGGAAAAATCGCCTACAACTGTCAGCACCCAGAAATGAAAGTTACTCAGCATGTTTGCATAAACGACTCACGAATCGGATTGAATTGACCAATGAATAAAGTCCTCGTTTACGTAAGCTCAGTTAGTTGTAAATAATTTATATTTAGTAAGGACACTGTATATAAATTGTAAAAAGTAGATCAAATTGGTTACGTTTGTACGACTGTTTTCTTAATTTTCCTTCCGCATATTATTGTGTTTTAAATGTGATCTAGGCTATTCTACCGCTTTTTACGTTATGGAATTTGCGCTTTTTAAAGTTTTCCTGGGTCTGGGCACCTTTAAAAGTGATTTTAGATGAATGTAGAAAACAAAAGATAGCAAGATCGCGATTTTCTTTGTTTGTAATGATACTGAGAATAGTTAGAAAAAAGCAAAAAGTGACCACTTTTGACATTTTTGTTAACTACTTTTACAACGAACTATATTTTACGGAGGTTATTTTTTATAAATAAACTATCAATCTGTACATGTGAATTTTCGATACATTATATGCTTTGCGAGCAATTAATTTTATTATGATGAGTGCGCCACTTAGATAACATAATACTTACCACAATAACGTCAATAGTCCGTTGCATGTACTTAAATTATATAATGTTAGGTTATAATAGCATTATGTTTTTTTACTTTTCAATATGTTAGTGACCTCTTCACTCGCAGACAAACCATGGAAATGGTTTTGCGGGGAAAAATAAATGTAATAGTTAATAAGTAAATTATATAATAAATGAAATTCAATTCAATTCAAGTATAGTAGGTATATAGGGGTCTTAAGTAACATTACACCTGAGCTTTACACCCTACATTTTAAGGCATTTCGCGTCCATATTACCGCTGGGAATAAATCATCATTTATCATTAATTTCAACCGATAATTCGTACTACATATTGGCACAGTGGGCAACGTACTCCCGTTACTCACGGGCTAAGTACTAAATATACCGCGGCTGTTGACCCGACGACCGATATTGCCATATCTATTAGAAACGAGGGCTGCCAGAAAAAAATAACACATTAGTAGGTAATGATTATGAAAAACAATTGTTGTCGCTAATTAGGAGTTCATCTTGATGGATTTAACCTCTTTTGCTATTTTTACGGTTGCCGGCAAACCGTCATTTTGTCAAATGGTAGGCGTTATTATCACAGTAGGTACCTATATATATTTAAAACTAATATTTATACTGTGTTACTATCAATATTAAACTGGTTTATTTTGTGATACTATATCATGGACCATGGTCTCCAAAATGCGTGCGTTTTCAATAGGTAAGTATAAAGGAAATTGTATGAAATGAAAATCAACACCAAACTAAGTAACACATACGAATATCGATGTCTATGAAAATAATGTCAAAAAAATCTGGAATGGTAGGAAAATATAGATTTATTATTTATTAGATGATTCAAAAGTGCCTAATAATTACTGTTTATCTGAATAAAGATATTTTGACTTTGACTTGTGTTAGATGTTTAATTATCTCAAATTCAATCCCGCATTGAAAACTAATGTTTCGTTAACAATAGAGGCACCCCTATGCTAGTTAATATCTCTTCGAATGACAGTCAGATTTGTGCTTCATCTAATTCAATATGATTAAGCTTTGAAGTGTTTGACTCATTGACTGATCTACAATGTATAACATGGCGCCTGAGTCACTGTATATTAGTATACCTACATACTCGTACTGTATGATGACGTTCTGTTTAGTGACTTTTTGTCGTCTTTTTTTTACTGGAAAGACGATGTCTGCACTATAAATACGGAATATGAGCAAAATAAGGTAAAATGTGTTTGAAACTAAATGTAAAACAGCATTGTGAACGCAAATGTAATAACATAAGGTAAAATTACATAATTGAACATCAGCTAACTTATGGAGACAATGATTGAAATTAACGTACTATCGACAACACTTCCGCTTTACCACACGAATTTTTGTGCAAAGTGGTGAAGCACGTGTGTTGCCGATCGTACTTATGTAGAGCAATAGAAACCTAAATGAAAAACGCTTAAAGTTTTTTTACCAAATATTGTTTCCGAAACCGTAAAGTATGAGATTAAACAAGCATGACTCGATCTTGAATACAAATGCAATTTGCTCGAAAGAAACTCTAAACGAATTTGATTCGCACTCGACATAATTTTTTCGTGCTAAGGGTAAAAATCGAATGCAAATGTAACAAAGGTTTTCAACAGTATAAACATTCAACCCGGATTCATGTCGTGTCAATAACTTTTAACAAGGACATCATATATTTTGCAACTTTTCATTTATACCTAGTACAATGGAGCTCGGTGGCGCAGTGGTTTAGCGCGTGGCCCAGCGATTGCGGAAGTTAAGCAACGTTCGCAAGGATCGGTCATGGGATGGGTGACCAAATTCTTTTTATCTCGAGCTCCCCCGTGCTTCGGAAGGCACGTTAAGCCGTTGGTCCCGGCTGCATTTGCAGTTGTTAACACCCACCAATCCGCATTGGGCCCGCGTGGTGGGTTATGGCCCGTCCTCCTTACCACCCGTAAGGAAGGCCTGTGCCCCAGCAGTGGGGACATCAAAAATGGCTGATGGACATTTATACCTACCACAACGATTCCATTTATTTTTGCAATTAAATGTATTTAATGTAAGGACATCGTCTAACGAATTAATTTTACAGCAATTCAATTAAATATTTTGTCATTTCCTTGTGGTTGTATCCATTTATTTGACAACCTTGCATTCACGGTCATATCAATATTACTTTGCTACCTTGCTAGTCATATGGAACCGTTTGGCATTTTTTGTCCTACTTCAAGTTTTTGTGCGATGAAATAAAATCATTACTTCTATACGTTGTTAGCGATGAAATAAAAAATAAATTATAGATTGATCATGACACTGCTGAAGGTAGGTATAATTTGCCGCTAGCTCTAAGAATAATTTAATTTCAACATTCTAACCAAAGTAGTTAAGAGCCCAAAATTAGCAAGTTTATCAGAAATGACAAAGTAACTTTGTTGTTTATTAGCGTCCGTGGAAATTGTTATAAAATATAGCCTAAGGTATATTGTAGTTTAGTTTTGCAATAATGAAAGAGTTTTTGTAATAGAATGAGCAGAGGCCTAATCGCGCTAATTTTCAACGATAAAACCAAAGCTAAATCGTTACCGTTTCAGTTTCGTTTACAGAAAAATACTCGCTTTATTTTTGTTAAAATTGTTGAATACTCTGCCTAAGGAGTCTAGGATTACAATCTGGGTCAATTTAAGTGTAAATTATGAAGCTAAACCAAAGATTTTTAGATAAATATAACCTAAACTAGCTTCTGCCCGCGACTTCGTCCGCGTGGATATTAGAGAAAATCCTTAGGGAACCTTCAAAATCCTTAGGGAACCTTCAACCAGGATCTGACCAGCCATTTTTACGCATTACGGCTTCCCGTTCCAGTTCCCTTTCCCGTTCGCGTTCAAGTTCCCGTTCCCGTTCCCGTTCCCGTTGCCGTTCCCGTTCCCGTTCCCGTTCCCGTTCCCGTTCCCGTTCCCGTTCCCGTTCCCGTTCCCGTTCCCGTTCCCGTTCCCGTTCTCGGTTCCCGGTCCCCGTCCCCGTCCCCGTCCCCGATTTTATAAATATAGATGGCAATGTAACGTTTTTGGTTTTATCGTTCAGAATTACCCCGATTGGAATCCAGTTTCCGTTCCGTTCCGTTTTGAGATTGCCTCCTACATCCAAACTTTTACCTCTCAAATGCAATTATTCAGTCGAAACACCTTTGCCGTTGGGTAGCAAACTTACAACTTATGCCAGATTTATGCTGACTACGCAATGCCTTCTGGTACATTTTACAGCATTACATACAAAACCTAAACAGCGGGAAGGAAATTGTCAGAAAGACATATCAATCCAAACACCGAGGGTCGTGAGTCGTGATGGCGTTTCGCAAATGTAAGTAAATAAGTGTTGCGAAAGCGAGACATTACTGGAGATGCAACATGGCTAAACGGTTCGTGAGTCTCCGACCTACTTGCCTACACAAGCACGTGATGTTTGTCCAAAAATTAAGTGACGTCGTGCGACCCACAATCATTTTTTTCATCGCCATGACCATCTAGTTATCCGCCCTATCATGATTCTATCAGCGATGATAAGACATGATTTCTATCCCAGCGGGTGGTTTGACCAATCTGTTTGACAACTTTATAATTCAAATGTTGACTTTTTGCTTGCAAATGAAATCATTTCCTTGATAATCAGGCGGAACTTCTTTTATCATTTACACTGTGAGGTCTGTGAGTCACAACGGTTTCGTAAAATGACAATGAGAAATTCGTTTCTATCCAAAGATATGAGCATTGTATTGTTGTACATTCATAAAAAATTTAAAACTTTAAAACATCAATAATAAATAGCATTGCGAATTCTAAAATCTCAAATTTAAAAATTAAAAACATAAATTTCCACGATCCGGAAACGCCAAGAGTGTAACTTATCTAATACTCCTTTTTTTGTTTCAAGATTAAGACATAATTCAGGTACTTGACAATTCATTAACAAAAGTCAAGTTCACATAGTTTTAAAGAACTAAGTGAAAATTTATTTAACAACAAGTTAAAGAGATACTAAACCTAAAATTTCATGACTTATATTTATATAATATTAGAAGATATTCAAGTTAATATTAGAAATAAAGCTTAGCCCCATTAAGAGGACATTCACATCACCAATTGAACAATTTATTAGAAGGGCCCTCAGTCAGACAAATTGATGGTTAACCCTTAACATTACTTTTATTGGTTAATTATGGAATCCAAAATTTTACGATCTAAACTCTCGGTAAAAATAATGTTTACTTTAGACATTTTGTGCCTAAAAATAAAATTAGTCCAAGGAATTGAATAGCTAGAAAACCGGAAGCAATACTGGCCTGTGGTGAATTCAACAAAATCTTAATGAGTATAATTAACGAAATTATTTTAGAATTTGAAACTTAAGTGCATATTTATCAACTGGTATCAAATTCTCACTTACGACTATATTCAAAGCTGTGCAAATATCAAGCGAAACCCGAACCAATCACAATATTGTCAGAATCATGTTGGCATTCACTTAATTCACCCAAAAAGCTCCATGTAGGTGTCGAATTCCTTTAAACTAAAATGTAAGTGAATGCCATAAGGAAGGAAATTGCATTATCAAAAGCCAAGCCACGTAATCCAGCTGCTCTAACATAAACATAACCAACTAGGGGCCGCCCGCGACTTCATCTGCAGACTGTTATTTTCTATCCCTCGGAACAGCATTTTTGGATGAAACATAATGTCCTATTCCTCATTCCTAGTCCCTTGACAACGTACAGTCACGTCTATAAATATGGTATATAATGGTATATACAGTTTAGAACTATGTCACTATAAAAGCTAATACTTTTTTGACCAGAAATCAAGACAAAATGACAACTACAACAAAGACTTTATACATATTTTTAAACGTGACTGTACACGTAGGTTTGCTTGCACGTACGCAGCAGGTTGAGTAGTTAAGACGTGCCACTTCGTTATTATATTAAGATAGGCTTAAAACAATGTAAAGAATTTCAATAAAATAAAAATGCTTATTTCCATACATTGAGCCAAGGCCGAAAGATAAGTTTTAACTTATCTTTCCATCAGAGCAATTTATGTGATTCTTCTAATCAAGCAAGTAAGATGCCAAAATAAAAATAAAAAAAAAGTAGAGTAGGTAGATCTGACTTCTTTTTAGTGTACCTATCTTATCTCACATAAAATATTCACAAGTCTATCACTTGCTTGACCTCTTTTTTATTTAAAAACAACGTTCACATGTCGGTACCATACTCACAATGTGTGTGTGACGTTCAAAACACTCGTGCGATTAAAGAATCGAATGAAGGACGTCGAAACAATAAGTCGAAAGTTCGGACTTCAAGCACGACTGAGATGGTATCTTTTCCTCGAACCACTATTATGACAATGTTCGACACTTTTGAAGTGCCGAGACATATATATATATATAGTAGGATAGCTTTATGAGTTGGTAAGTGGTAGATTTATGAAAATATAATACATTTATGGCGTTTTTAAGGATAAATGGAATATAATTAGTATCTTACCTGCTGTGATAGGTGACTCCAGTTTTGCTGGAATTAACTTTATCACTGTTATTTTTGCATGTAATTACCGCACAGGCACCTCAAAAACAATTAGTGCAACGATTTTCTGCACGTCTGAACAGGAAATCGAGACGCACGATACTTAGACCCATACGCCATATAAGTATCTTTATTTCAGTGACCTGTGCTTTGAGACATCAAACGTTATAGATAAGCAATATTAGACTATTCAACGTAAGTTTTTGAGATACTTGCAATTTAAGTGTAAAGGTTATGAGAAAGACTATTTTGAGAGATGCAAAAAACATCATATTTTACCTCTCGTTGAGCGACGAAAAATTGCCGATGTCGTTACACTTGCAAAATTATCACAATCTCTTATTGATTCCTCGCATCTTCTATCACTAATAAATTTCAAAGTTCCAAACAGAAATAGTAGGCACATCAACAACCTTAGTGTTCCGTATTGTGCTACCAACTACAGAAAAAACTCGTTTTTTATCCGATCAGCTGTTACTTTTAATAGAATGGTTGACATATCTGTGCTTGACATTTTTAACTCTGAACCGGAACAATTTAGAAAAGTTTTGAGTAAGAAATGGTTTGATGTGGTTTCTTAAGATTTCCTCTTTTATTTTGTTACCGATTTTTGGTTGTTTTCTAAGTATAATAGCATAAATATTTTTTTAACTACTTTCTTCCGATCCAACAATGTATTTAAAATCTATACTTTGTGAATACAAATAAGCTACTTGGTGTTTATATGCGAAAACAAATTAAATGAGTATATTTGTATCATATTTAGTTATGCTATTAGTTATAAATACTGTATGTTTTCCAATGAAATAAAAAATAAAAAAAATATTTTTTATTAAACCGGGTGTAAAGTTACTCTTTGTTTATTTAATAAGGCCATACGAGTTTAAAATGAAAATTTTTTCAGATACCTACTTATGAACTACAGACAGAAACTATATGTTTTTAGACAGACTACTGTCTGCAATGTTTGTTAAGACGGAAACAGTTCGTTAGACTCGCAACTCCTGCGCGGCGCACATGTGCAACATCCTTCGGAGCTGTTTTGTGGTACACATCACATGTGGTAGATTATCATCGCTCATTAGCATCTCAACCATAGCAATGCCATAAGAATGCCTATTCATTGTATGTACATCCATTGTTTACCGCTTACCACATCCAATTTTCTAAACAATACTTATTTACTTACTTCTTACTTATTTTGATTATTTCGTAAATATTTTTACTTGGAATCTCTTTTTTTTATCTATTGTCAATTGTCTTTTGTGTCGATAAAATTCAAATCCTCATCGATATTCAACCACATGAGAAAAAGTTATAATTCCAATAAAAAAAATATTATCCTTGCTGGGTGCATGTATAATTGTTATAAGTCTGTAGGTAGGTACGATTACCTATATGACTACGTTACATTCATAATTCATTTATTTGCTAAATATGGTACATACAAGTTGTTATAATAATTTTCCCAGCATATTCTGTCGAATGTTTCGACGTGCAAATACTTAAATTTAAATACATAATACAATTTCATTACATAATATAATCAAATCATATTTAAAACAGAACTAAATCAGTAAATTAAGAATGAGATTAAATTATTGAAATGTCAGCAATAGAAAATGTCAAAAGTTATAATTAGTGTGCAAAGTCAATAATTTTATCGTTTAGGAAGTCATTAATACAGTAATATGTCTTTTCTATTAAAATATTAAACAATTTGCTTTTAAATTTAGTTGTAGGTAGTTCTCTAACATTATTTGGTAATTTATTGTAAATACGTATTGCCATACAAAATGAGTTTTTTGAATGTAATACCAAACTTTGACCAGGAATTCGTAAGCGGTTCCTTTTCTACCTCTGTAGTTAAAGTCTTGATTCTGTTTGAATAAATGACCATGTTTTTTTACAAATAAGCTAATCTCATAAATGTAAAGGCATGGCAAGAGCAGAATATTTAGGGTCTTGAACAAAGGTTTGCAACTGTCTAAATAGCCAGCACCACAAATTGTACGAACACATTTTTTTTGTAATTTGAAAGCCCGATGCATATCCACCGAGTTTCCCCATAATATAATGCCATACATACATGTATGCAATAAATAGAAAAAGAAATATTTTAAGTAGTTTTACTTTAGGATTTTGTCACATTTCCAAGTAAGTAATTATGTTTATAAAATACTGTGAGTATTTTTGTGTCTGTCTCTTATAAAAATTTGCAATGTAGGATAAAAAAAATGCTCAGCGCAAGCCGTGTTCCAGACGTGACTGAATACCTGTTGGGAAGATCTATAAATTGCATCGCGTTCCGACGTTTTTATCAAGCACTTGGCAAAGGAATTCGAATTTATAACATGACATAATGGCAACGCAATCCCTTGTATGAGGCACGTTCAAATTGCAGTCCGAATCCATTCCTACCTATCAAACGGCTTCGAAATAAATCGATTAAAGATCCAAACTTGTTTCTGAATACTCGTTTCTAATAACTGAACACAAACCAGAGATGACCTAAGCCGAAGCTATAAAAATATCAGACTCTTATAACTTCAATAATCTTTAGAACATTGACATCGTCTCCAAACTGTAGTAACGGGTTCTATCAGAAACGTGACTCGTTTTTAAGATAAAGTTGTTTATCTTCTTGTTTGACAGACAGCTCCTTACAAATAGCAACGTATCGATACAGAATCCAAAAAGTACAATGATAATGGAAAAATCGTTACCGAAGTTATAAAATGTTATCCCAAACAGCGTGAAAAGGTTTACAGCAACAATAGTCCCCAAGGGTCGAGCGCAAAAAAGCCCACAAAAAGACCAACTATGGAGTTATTGGGCACGACTGCATAGCATAACCGCAGCCATTCATGAGCGAGGAAACGAGACGAACTGGTGGATAGGAGAAAACGGCTGCGTGTTCGAGAGAGTGAGGGAGATTGCATTCCAAACGAGCGTTATGTCGGCATCGGCACCCGCGCCCTGCCTGCGCGGGCGCAGCGCCGCTCACTGGCCCGCTGGCTACGCGACGAACGGCCGCCCGTTTACCCGCAGCTTTACTCCCGATAACTCATTTTACCGATAAACCAATAAATGCTGACGTCTCACCCAAAATTGTGCTCATTGAAGTGGTTCCGCAGTGCATTGTGATAAGTGTGTTGAGTGCAACTGACTCTAAAGGAGATCCGAGGATACTTTCACTGGACTGAAAGTTGAAAATTATTCTTTCGGAGAACTTCTTCAAAAGGGATACACTCGAAATACAAACTTCAATGAGGTAAATACATCTAGAAATTGCATTTTTTTGTTACTTTTGGGATTTGCCGGTTATTTTATAACACTTTTATTTATATCCAAAGAAACTAGAAAATTCACCATAGTCTAAAGACTTTAGTAAAACTAAATAAAGCCGACTAGGTAACAATAAACTTTGTTGACTGACATTTTAATCACGTGAAAATTTTTTTTTTCTGATCGACGTCACTTTACACTCACTTTAGATAAAACTGTATCTGATGAACATATACAAGAGATAGGTATTTCATCTGTCGCACACAATATTAGCATTAGCATTAAATCGCTTAAAACGTCACGCCTATTACTTTTTGTTGAATAGATTAACATAAGTAATTCAATAATGCAAAAGTAGGCGAATATCGTTAAAATAACAACACGAAAGTCTTTGATTGAAGAACTTTTAAATTCCACACACCATAATGAATATTACTTAGGTAAGCTGAGATCACTGCATCGTTGAGTTTTTAACATTGTGACAGATATCCTGTTACCTTTTTCAAGTACGATTGTAGTCTCATACTTTCATTCAAAATTATGAGGACGGGAAATCGCCATTGTAATAAACACAATGATACTTTTAATCAGCTTTTAATAATATAAACACAACATGAGACGTAGGTACTTTTTCTTTCTCATTGACAGAGTTTTTGTTACATCTTTGATTGTTTTATATTAGTAACGAACGAGTCTTATGTGTAGGTAGTGCAAAAAGTGATCTAAAATAGTTTTTATTTATTTATGTAACATAGCTGAGCAAACATGTTTAGCAACATTCTCTTTTAGACGCTTTATAACGGGAATAACCTCCTAATATGTAGAATAATCAATCATGTCACTGACACGTTCAAGTCCAGTGAATTTCACATGAGTGGACACATCTTTGTCAACGCCATGTTTTACCCTAACAATGTCTTTAAAAGCGTGTGGTCTAAACTTACTTCTTTCTAAACCTTAATTGAAATCCGAATTGTCGTTCCCATGAAAATTGTTAAGTATTATCTTCCTAGCTGGTATCATGTTGGTTGATTAAAGCGCTAGTACCGTTTGTTCGATCGATGTAATTTCACACATAACTGTAAGTTCTCTTATTAGCACGAATGGATCGTGCAATTTGTTCTACATTATCGTCGGTGTTAGAATATTGAGAGTCACTTAAGCTGATCTGATGTCAGCATCTTTAATTATGTTTATATCTCGAGCGACACCTGCATCTTCTATAGTAATAGCTTTAACTCATGCTACTAAACAATAGGGCGATCTCATATAAGATTCATTCTTTCCTCATTAAGTCCGGTTTTGCATAGAAGGCCTCATAATAATAAAGCGAAAATCTTTTGTTTCTATAAGGTTAATAGGTATACAAACCTCTCTCTATTTTGCATTCAATTAAATTTAAGTAGGTATCTCGTGATGTTAGTACCACTTAAATCCACTTGACATTTAAGCCGTGTTCTAGCCTTGAGTTTTTTCTTTGTTCATGCGGAAATAGTCTTGCATATCGATATCAATTAATTCCCATCCCAGTGGAATTGAATATTCATAACTTCATCATGTACAGTCAGCAAAGTTATGACCTTAACAGTTTGAAAACAAATCGCTTGCAAGGATGGCACTAGAAGTTCGTCTTTTACCTGCCTCCATTGTTTTTATACAAAAGATGCTTTTGTGACTTTTGGGTAAATGCAAGACAATACAGACTTCTCAATCTAAAAATGAACCTTAAGGTGTTCAGCTCATAGCTTTGCTGACTGTACCTATCTGCTCTGCATTATTAGACCCTAATTATTTATAACATAAAAAGACAATTACTTCTACATTAGCAACTGAACATCAAAACTTGTAAACAGCATAGTTGTGCATTGTTTACATTTTTTGTTTACTAATTAATTATGCAAAAGTATTCAACCGACTACGGCGAGGTAAAAAGGAGGGTACCTAATGGTTATTAGATTAGTCATACATAGCATCTAGATTAGAAATACATTTTATTTTATTTTATTTTATTTTTTAATTATTTGGAAGACCAACAGCTGAATTCATCACAGTAGGAAGCTTATATAGCACTTGGAAGCCAATTATAGGTCCCCACCGATAGAAACGATACATAGGTAAGAACATTTTATTCTTGGGCAATAAGTACCTTATTTTATCAAACGTTTCTAAGTATTTGATCGCGTGACCCTTCTCTATATTTACATCCACATAAAGTAGCCAATATTTATGAGTGTCCACATCCTGTTCAATTCGAACCTTCACTTCCCAAGCCGAGCGTGGTAACCAATCACTACCCACTTCCAGCTCATGTTTTCCTACTATCACCCAATTATTAACTGCGTCTGCCTACTTATTATCGGGTGTTTATACCTCAGTAGTGCAGGAAGAAAATAATTAATGATTTCTTATGGTGCTATTGTAGTGAACACATGTTCGGTTGCATAATTCTAAGTTGTATGTAGCAGTAGCTAGTTCGACGTCAGTTTTATTGAAATCGGCGTTGTTATCGTCTCTTTTAATGATAATACTGAACATTCGTAGCTGCTAGTTAGCTGTGTGGTTAAAAATGTCTTGTCTTCTAAAAGTTTAATTTTCGTATCAATTGTCAAAGTTGTCCATTGTTAGAGTTGGAGATGATTGAGAAGGTACTATAACACCTTATAGTCCGTAAGCCCGCGACAATATTGCCTACGTCATATGACATCACGATGAAATGCACGGCACACGGTCGGAAATGTTGTGCAGAGCGAGGATCAAAAGATTATCACAAATAAAATTGGCCGGAAGCTTGAGAAAATCCTTCACTTCCGGTCAAAATTTTAAGGTTATATTTACGTCATGTGACATCAGTACGAGACCCGTGGCATCATTTAGCCCTTCAATATTGTCGCGGGCTTACGGACTATTAGCACCTATTACCTAACACCCTACACAATCTGTAGGTTTCATTTTAAAATATTAAATAATTATTTAGTCAAAGTTATAGAAATTTGTGCATTAAGCCTAATTTTGCATTGGAAAGTTTTAAATTGATATTGGTCACAGTTCTGAGTGAGTAACGACGCGAAGCTATTTCGTATTTCCCAATTGAGTGGTTCGATTAATTTCTAATAACACAGTTAATTGACTGATCACGACAAAATATTGGGTAGGTACTTAAATTAAATTCCATTTTATACTTGAATAATAATTCAGACTGAGAATCAAACAGACAAAAGTGATATTAGAAAGTAAAGTAAAAAACCTAATGGCAGAATTATTGATTGCCGAACCTCTTTAATTAGGTAGTATCTTAAATATTAACTAGGTACCTACCGAATCTCTTTTATTCGGTAGTCAATAAGCGAACTTAGAACATTGGCAAAGATGACTTTATTATTATCGCCAATGTTCCAAGTTCGCTTCCCATCATGTTAAAGTATTCAATTCATAACTTTACAAAACTTACGTAATTTTACTTATTTTCTAATTTGCACCTCAGCCTTTTTTATCGTTCCCCACAGCTGGGCACAAGGCCCCCCTAGCCAAAGTAACATTTGCAAATTTTCGTTATCGCTTCGCTTCGAAACATGTATGGATTTGACGTTTTAAAATTCGATTGTTAACGAAACCTTATGTCAATCCCATACATGTTTCGAAAGCGAAGCGATAACGAAGATTTGCCAATGTTACTTTGGCTAGGCTTTCGTTAATTCAGGTGGCTTAAGGAGGTTAGACCATACAACAAGTACTTTGGTTATAAAGTCTATGTTTGTACAGTCAGCAATGAAAGTCGCTTAACACTTTGGTACTTTGGCATAGCAAAATTTTTAACAGGTGTCTCACGGTTTGAAACATTAGTGAAAAAAGTTACTATGACAAAGTACTAAAGTGTTTAACAACTTTCGTTGCCGACCGTACCTAAGTAGTATTAAGCCTTTAATAGCTTAGTTGTAATTTAAGCGAATGACTTCTGAACAGCACATTCCTAATGTAAACCTGCGTGGCTTTTTGTGAATGTAGCAAACAACTTTTTATTTTTATATTTATTTGGTAATAATATATATATAAAAAAACCCACCACGCGAGCCCAATGCGGATTGGTGGATGATTTTCTAATTGGCGGGCGGTAAATAACAGAAACGTAAAAACATGAATAAATTACTGATCTGATAAAATATCGAGTGAAAGGAGAAGGCGTGAACTGTGACTTTTCACATTTATCGCTGACGCCAACGCGCGTTTGAAGTGATAATTTTGTTATTTATGAGACGAGGATTGTCAAGCAAACGGTCTCCATACAAACGGCGATAACGTTTCCCACCCTCTAAACCTTAACCTACAGTAATTAATTTTTGGTATTTTTTTGAAATGCCTAAATACTAGGGCTGTACGTTTTGATTTTTTAAATATCTATAATAGATTTCGAAATATTTGCATTTTAGTGATTTCATACAAAACACAGAAGTGCCAATATTTTCAAATCTACAATGAATATTTTAAAAATCAAAACGTACAGCCCTAGTTTTTAGGCATTTCAAAAACTTACCAAAAATTCAATGCTGTAGGTTAAGATTTAGAGAGTGGGAAACGTTATCGCCGTTTGTATGGAGACCGCTTGCTTGACAATCCTCTTAAGGATATAGTACTTTTACATTTCTTTTGGGTGACAATTTCTTAAATAAGCTATTTCTAATAAAGAAAGAGCGAAAAACTACGAATTTTATTTACCTATTGGAAAAACAACCGACTATTTATATTTTTACAAATAACAAATCTATGATCTTTGAACGCAGTCGTTATATGATTGCAGCATAATCTATGAAACTTTAATAAACTCTTAATACATAGATATAGTATATTAAAAGAAAATAATTGATTAGTTACAAGTGGTGTATTTTTTACGTCATAGATCGTCATAAACAAGTGCATCGTTGGTCTTATTATCATTAAAACTGGACGGACATTACCTTGTTTATTTTAGGATAAGAATGTTCCATTTTCCTTTTATTAGTGGGCAATTTGTGGGAATAATTTCGATGCTTCATTTTGTTTAAGCTTATGCTGACACTTGCTTTAAAACTGTAGGTAAATCAGAGAAATATTGAGAAAAATATTTTATTTATTTTTTATTTATTTATTGGTTTTGTACACACACAATTACAAACAGAAAAGAAATGGACAGAAGAATTATACAAGCGCACAACTTATTTCACATTGAAATTTCTTCCGGCAGGCCCGGGACAGGAAAGAACATTGAGAAGGGTATAATATGATTTTAATGCGTATTCACAATTCCTTAACTGCTATGACTGCTTTATGATATTAGTGGCATGGCGAAAATCACAAAACATTGTATTTTAAAAAGAAAAGGAACTGCTTAGGTATACATGTTTAGTAACTTATCATCTCATCAAAATATCATCACAATTTCAAAGACATTGCTAAACACTTGATGGTTTCTTAATATCACGCTTTTAACATGAAGTGAAAGTAATATGGAAAGTTTTGAAAAGGAAACGTACAGGTTACTATAATTTCCTGTATGTCATACATATGTACCTTGTTAATTAAATATACTTATATCAATTAAGAGGGCAGTAAAGCGTCAATTAAAAGCTCAAATGAGACGTAAAAATTTTCTCTTTTATCAAGTTCGTCAGAGCATTTTGATCTTTATGACTGTTAAATTAAGAATCTTTCGTTTTATCTATAAATAGGTACTTTAGGAAGTCGGGAAACGTGTATAACTTTGCCTTGCCCCACTCACTCCACACTTTGAACCACAAATATTTCAACTGAATGCCGGTTTTTATAAACAAACGTCAAAGTAAAGTCATAAATTCCCTTTGTAACGGTTTTTATTTGGCTTTTAACCGTTATGGGAGTTTATCTAGTTCCGATTCTGTTTTCGGTTTAAGTACAGGTTCATGAGAACATCCGGAATAATAAACAAGAAATTATAAAGTGCTTATTTTGTTTCAATGGAACATCATAACATAAGTATCTAATACAAGCTTAGAATTTAATAAATAACTTATCCAGAAACTGCGAAATTGACCAATAGTATAAAATAAAAGAGTTTTTAATGCGATTACTTTAACAAAACAGAAGTAGCTAACTATAAAACGACGTATTTTATTTTTTAATCTGTAAAATTTTCTCCTTGCCATACATTCTCGAGTGAGGTACAGCGGATCGGTAACTGCCTATTCTCAATTTAATTCATTGTTACAATTCAATACATCATGTTAGTAAGTAAGTACAGTATTGTAGACGTAATACTTAGTTTGTATGTAGACAAGTAGTTAAGAAATAAAAAAACTTCAATCAACTTAAACATTTTTAAATTCAAGATTCAAATTCAAATATTATGTATTTGATGATTAATGAAATATGATTTGTGTACTGCGCAAAGTTCAAGAACGCGTTCTTAAAAGAACGACTTTATTCATTTTTATTTGTAATTGTAACAAATAATACATACCTAATCATTATTTCCTCAGTGTCTCAAGACGAAAGTCTATGAACAGTGTGTGTTGCCAGTGATGACTTACGGCAGTGAAACGTGGTCGCTAACTATGGGTCTCATAAGGAGGCTCAAGGTCACCCAGCGTGCAATGGAGAGAGCCATGCTCGGCGCTTCCCTGCGTGATCGAATCAGAAACGAAGAGATCCGCAGGAGAACTAAAGTAACCGACATCGCTCGAAGGATTGCTCAGCTGAAGTGGCAATGGGCGGGACACATAGCGAGAAGAACCGATGGCCGTTGGGGCGGAAAGGTTCTGGAATGGCGACCGCGCACCGGACGGCGCTCCGTGGGTAGGCCCCCGACAAGGTGGACCGACGATCTGGTGAAGGTCGCGGGAAGCCGCTGGATGCGGGCAGCGCAGGACCGATCGTCGTGGAGATCCTTAGGGGAGGCCTATACCCAGCAGTGGGTGTCGTGCGGCTGATATGATGATGATGATGATGAATCATTATTTTATTACGTTGATATCCAGTTCTTATTATATGAAGGTAGGTACTTATAATAACTACCAACTAAATTAACTCGAGGATAAAGTATTTACCTACCGTTTAAAATACGTTTATAAGTACTTACATATATTATACACATTGTATAACATTTTAGTGGTAAGAACAAATTCGTGATATTTTTATTAGATACTTACTGTTTTTAATAACAGCTGTATTTTTAACCGACTTCCAAAAAAGGAGGAGGTTCTAGTTCGTCTGTATATTTGTTTTTTTTTTTGTGTATGTCCACCGATTACTCGAAGACGGCTATACCGATTGAAATGATTCAAACGTTAATACATTAGGTACACTCCCAAGTTGGTCCCATTTTTTGAAATTTGGAAATCGGTTCAGTACTTTTCAAGTAATTTTGAAAAAAGCACGAAAATAGTATGATTTTGTGTGAATTACCTCGATGTTTGGTCGTATTACTTCTTTGTTTATGAACTGAATAAGATAATATTTTTTTTGTTGGAAGAGGGATATCTTAAGTGTAGTTTTTAACCGACTTAAAAAAGGAGGTTCTCAGTTTGACCTGTATTTAAGTATGTTTCTCCGCGATTATCTTACGTTTGGTTGAGCCGATTTTTCTACATAATATATAAGGTGGTACCGTTTTAACTGTGAAAACTTAAAGGGGTGGTCAGGTGATGTGTTTAGAACACAATAAAAATAATAAAAAAAATCAGAAAATTATTTTCTATTTTTTTATTTTTTTTATTTTTTTTTATTATAATTATTATCTTCGTCGATTCTTCCGTTATTAAACCTAAACAACCACAAAACAATAATAAACACAACAATAATCGAATAACTATGGTATTATCTTGTTTTACTACGCATCGCGCCATCCATCCACAAGGCACGCGCGCGCGGCGCGCGGGCCGCACGCGGTCATCAACCCAAACAGCTGAGACGATTATACGCACACGTATCGTACATAGGTACGCCATAGAATTTACGAAATATGCTACTAATTCTACTACTTTATACATGGCTTTCCTAGCAAACGAATGTTACCTACGCTCTTATTTAAGGTAGGTACTTATCAGTAAGTTCGATGACCTTTGATGAACTCAACTTTATTAAAGTAGGTAGTAGTAATGTTAGTTATAATGAACGGTCACTTTAAATTAGTAATTGTAATTACATGATCCCGCTTTCCATTACATTTCTAGTCTAACAAGTAAGTTCAATGACCTTTGATAACATCAATTTAAGGTTTTTATCCTATAACGTGTAGTAAATTACTTACTTACCTATGAGGACGAGTTCAATTCTCATTAGAATTAGAACGAAACCCCATTGGTCTCGCTTCACACATCGTATCTGACTCTTTCACTATCACATCACAACACAATGCACTCATACTCTAAAGTTCATTGATGTCCATTATTTCATGACCAGTCAGTATACCTGTACTGGAAATCCTTTTACTTGTCCACAAAAGAATCGATGCAAGATAATCACACAAAAAGACTAAATACCTACCTACTCGTAACTCGTAAATTTAATGACAACTATCAGACTGATTCATAATGTAGGTAGGTACAATACAGTCACACACACACATCACATCACTTTGTGTTACGAGTTACGACATTTCATAGACTTTTAATGTTAACTTTTAATGTCATGTCACGTTATTCTGTGACATGACATTAAAAGATCGGCAAAATGCGTGAAATATCACGACAAAGCGTCCGGCGGCGGCGCGTGCGACAGGTCACGCACGTCACGGTCACGTACGACGACACAACTAAACTTTAAATCAAAATCTGCGGTGGCGGCGCGGGGCGGGGCTGCCGTCTCTCTCTCTTCTCTCTCCGCCCGCACGCACTTCTAATTTTTTCTGCTCTGCTGCAGGCAGTCTGTTTCCGTGTGTTCTCTTATCTTGTTGTGTTTGTGAGTACCTACTGCGTACTTGTGCATTGAGAGAGGTGGTGATCGGGTCAGCAGTTCTGTAGATACTTGTTAATAGGTGATGAACTTTTAAATACGTCAAATTAATGTAATAATAAAATAATAACAAGTAGGTACCTACCTATTATTATTTAGAAGGGGGGACGCCAGCGAAGCCGGGTGGGTGACCAGATCAGTCATCTTGATTGGAACCATTTCACCCATAAGTAGGTACCTAACCTGTTTTAGTTATTTTATGTAAAAGATTGACTGTTTTTATTAAGTACATTAGTTCGAAAGTCCAAAGCTTATCAAGTGTGATGGGAAGCTTATCACCTTCTTGTGTATGTGGTGTGGTGTGCAGTGTAAACAAAATCCACCAGCTGTTCGGGGTCAATTCGGGGTCATGTAAGTACACTTACCAATTTAAAGTAATAGAGATTATTAGGTAGGTAGGTACTTAGGTAGTCACGTTTTTTACTACCTATTAAATTAAGTTCGAGTTTATCAAAGGTCATCGAACTTAGTGATACTTCCTTTAAAAAGCGTAGGCATAGTAGAATCATATGGCGTAGGCAACAACATTCGTTTGTAGGAAAGCCAGTTGTAGGAGGTTCGTGTGCGTATAGCGTAGTGAGGTAGGTACAGTGGTACATCATATCGTCAGCTGTTTGTCTTCCCGGCGCGGCGCCGCGGCGCGGCGCGGCGGCCGCGTATGGATGGCTTAATGCGTGAGTAAAACAAGGGAATACACCATAGTAATCTTTTATTTAATTATTGTTCGTATTTATCATTATTTTGTGGTTTTTAGGTTAAATATCGGAAGAATCGACGACGATGATAAATAAAATAAAAAAATTATTAAAAAAATAAAAAAATAAAATAATTTTTAGATTTTTTTTATTATTTTTATTGTGTTCTAAACACGTCACCTGACAACCCCTTAAAGTTTTCACAGTTAAAACGGTACCACCTTATATATAATATACCTTACTTACAAGGACCTACACTAAAAATAAAAATTGTTTAAAAAAAACCAAAAAACCGACTTCAAAAAACCTGCCTCTAAAAAGCAAGAAATAATATTAGTTATAATAAAAATACGTCTTTTGAAGTCAGGTGGGGCTCTTAGAATAAAAAAAAGGAATTTGTACTCCAGCCCCACCAGACTTCAATAGACGTTTTTTTATTATTACGAATATTATTTCTTGCTTTTTAGAGGTAGGTTTTTTGAAGTCTGTTTTTTGTTTTTTTTTAAACAATTTTTTATTTTTCGTTCACAGTATAAATCAAATTAGTATAGCTATAGGTATTTCGTAGTTCATAACGGTTGCCATTTAATAGCAATAAAGCGAAATTACTTTTTTAATTAATGTCGAATACTTTATAGCGGATATTAATACATGATACTAAGTTACAGGCCAATCAACTTACTCTTACAACATTAAAATAGAACACAATAAATTAATTAAGTAATAATTTAAAGTTACAGTTGAATGGAATAATAATAATAAATAATGTTTAATAATTCCTTGGCGCACCCACTTCCGTGCGCATACGCATGTGAAAGGTCAGTAACTCCAGTTAATAATAGTTTGAGAACTTCGTGTTTATTTATAAACACTACAGTTTGGGAACATTAGCCCTACTTTGATACTTGAGTAGCTACATTAGGGGAATGCCGGCTATTGTGTTAAAATAAATATACTGTCTGTTTGTTACGTTAAAAAAATGATTATTTATATCCTCGTTACTTACTTTCTTGATAATACTTACTGGTATTATAAAATTTTCTCAGCCCCCCTACTCAATTGGTCATTCTACTAAAATTAACGCTTGTATAATAGAATTCTAATGTATGAGAATGACATCAGTACCCTTAGCACGAAGAGCTATCGAGAAAAAAACGCGCGTAAAATTACTCGATAGACAATTCTCTATGGAAAATTTAATTTCGCTTATCGGCGAAAGATGGCGCTGTACAAATTTCCAATACAAAATTTATCTATCGAATGATTTTTCGCGCGTTATTTTTCTCGGTAGCTTTTCGTGCTAAGGGTTCAGCTAACGCTTAGGTCCTGTCAATCCCATATATATTGTCATTCTATTCTACTAGCGTTAAATTTAGTAGAATGGCCATTTGAGTAGGCCCTCAGATTAGAAAAATCCACTAGTCAGCAAAACCGGAGAAACTTTTACGAATTTTCGCCCATACACATAAAAAAACAACAATGGCCAACCAAAAACGGCATTTTCTTCAAGAAAAGTTTTGAAACACCATTTTGTGCTTGCGTCCCTATGCCTATCTACTTACATTGATTACATGCTATTTGGTATTACATACGTATTACGTACTCATTTTTTAATCATACTTTTAAAAAAAATTTTTTTAAAGAAGATTGAAGTGAAAATATCAACTTATCGGTACAAAGCAATTTCACAGATCTTGATAGCGTGTGTCATCGTTAGTTGGGCAATTACAAATCATTTTAATCTATCGGTGTTCAGAAATCAATGCGTAATCACTATCTATGAGTCAGATTCCCTTGTAAAGTAAATTATCGACATTTTGTGACAAGCCTTCCTGCAGAATTGTTGTGTTTTTTACTAATGTGATTAGTGGCAGATAGTGTTTTGTTTAAGTGATGATAAGGATGATTAAAGATTGGATTGATCGTAGACGTAATGTAAGTTAATTTTATTTTAAGAATAAGTTAAATTACCTACGTAGAAATTTCAACAAAAGAGGGTTTTATAAGTGTGCCTAGTTGTTTAGTTTGATGTGTGTGTATGTGAATTCATAATAAACTGTCCTCCAATAGTCTACTCTTCTCCAAGATCCGACTCAAATTCGAACAACGCTTGTGAGTTGTCTCAACGATTTTCTTTTTTTTTACGATTAAATAGAGCTTAATCAGAATACCTAATACCGGCCTCCCCATTAGTGGCCCTCGCTTCTTTCCGATCAAATAAACTTTTAGGTCATGAGCCTACTTCCATTCCATAACTTAAAAAAAGTTACATTACTCAATAATTTTATCGGACCTGCCAATAAATTGACAGTTACCCAACAACAAGCCGAGTCTACACGGTGCATAATTAATTATCTATGGTTTTTGTGTCGGTTTTCTACCTTAGTTGGGATTAGACGAGCTTTGTTTACATTTCCACAGATTTATAAATAAACAAAGTAAGAGTTCAACATTTATTTTTTATTCGAGTTTTTTGAAACAATGTCAATGTTACCGTTTGTATTGTTTTTATTATGACATTAGGTTTGTACGATAACTTTTGTGTTATTGAATTGACTTTGAAGAATTCAAGAATTATCAATAATAATAATATTTTAATACTGTCTGGTAACGAAGGCTTTAGTGCTCATTATTAGCAATAGCATCTAACTTCCATGTTTTCTTTCACATAAAGCTTTAAAGAACCCACCAAGCTCTGGAGCGACTATGCTTTTGTACGGTCAACACTTTCTTTAAAACAGCTGTCATCAAAGTGAACATCGTCGTCTTGATGATGACTCAAACGTCAAAATAATAACACTCGCGACCCGCCCAAACCGAGTTTCGTGCCGGTAGCAATCAACAAATCAAAATAATCTAGCACAGAGAAAGCCCAAATCAGCTTACGTCAATACGCTACGTGACCCACGTGTATTTTGTATGTTTTTACATATATGTGTGTGTATGTGTTATTTAATTGCTCGCCTAACGTCATGCTAACTTCTTCATAAAAAAGTAAAAATTAAAAAGCAACAAACTAAATAAATTGTAAAAAAATCATCGTGGAATTTGTATTTTTTACAAGTTTTTTTACAAAATGTTTTGACATTTTGAATGTGGAACTTGGCGAAACGTACTGAAATCACATACCGATGACTACACAATAGATAAGATAAATAACTACCTATTATTTTTTATAGTAAAACTTTCTTGTTCTATCTATAGATTATCATGTTTCTAGAGTTAAAGTGGTTACGTATTAGAATCTCTAAAGTTGAATGGCCTAAGGTCCATAACACCTATGGACGAAAGACCTAATTTAAAATCTCTTAATGCTCAAAATACCTAAGTTCATAATATATAAGTAATAGTTGAACGGACGGTTTACCTAAAGTCGATTCACTTAAGGATAAATACCTCCTATAAAAAATACCTTATTTCAAAACACCTAACGGTCGTTTTTTCTAATTTCATAATCCTATATAAGGACCCGTTTTACCGATGGTTTTACCGAAAGGGAAGTTAAGTTAATAAACAAAAGGAAACATAACTGCAACAATGACAAATTAAATGATCCATAAACAATTTCCTTTGCGCCTTTTTCTTTTAATTTTTAATTAATAATCTGTGTTAAAATCTCCCGACATCGAGCTCATTGGATCGGAACCAAATTACTCGGTGTCTTAACCAGTTTTGATATGGCTTTGGCTTCCTCTCACGGGAGATCGAGCCATGGTTACGGGATCTTGGTACTGTTAGTTAAACAAGATTATTATTGCTGTAAGAAGATGTGAGATTAGACTTGGCGATATTCAAAGACACTTTACTTTAGTATGTCTGTCGGGTTTAACGAACTTAGGACTTAAGATTCTATCTCAAAGTAAAGTATGATGGATACCGTTATAAAGGATAATGTATTGCATTGCAATTTTGATAGTATTCATTTCGAAAAAATATATTGCGTTTATATTTGGTATGCCACCTTTAAGTAATTTGGTATAACATATTACTTCCCAAAATTTTGTTTAAGCGCTTATTACACCATCCTGAATGTCGGACCCGGAATTTAGTGTCCGATTTAGGACGAGAAATTCAGTCGCCAATTAGACCGTCCTGAATGTCGTATCCGATATCACAGCTTTACGATCATACAGTAGTTAAACGAATGTTCTTGTAGCTGTAAAAATACAAACCTAGGTAAATAGGAGGTATATGTAGGTAGCTAGGTAGGTACGTGTCATTTTCAACGCTAATCTGAACTAGTTTTTAACCGACTTCATCAAAAGGAGGAGGTTCTCAATTCGATTGTATACTTTTTTTTTATCGTTATTCGCGCGTATCTTCGACATTTATGGACCGATTTTGATGATTGTTTTGTTGTTCGATTGAGTTTTCTTGCGAGATGGTTCCAATTATTTTTTTTTCAAATCGGGTCAGTAGTTTTCAAGTAATCCCGAAAATACTATGACTTTACATCAACTACCTTGACGACTTTGTTATTTATGAACCGAATTAGATGATTGTTTTTGTTGGGAGAGGGATACCTTTGTGTAGTATTTTTAACAGACTTCAAAAAAAGGAGGTATTCAGTTTGTATATGTATGTACGTTTCTTCGCGATTATCTCACGTTTGGCTGAGCCGATTTTACTACCTAAATAATATACCTACACTACCTAATACGGAAGGTACTTATACTAAAAATAAAAAAAAATAAAAATGTTTAAAAAACAAAAAAACCGACTTCAAAAAACCTGCCTCTAAAAAGCAAGAAATAATATATAAATCATTAGATACGCATTATCATATCATTGTTATAATAAAACACGTCTATTGAAGTCGGGTGGGGCTTTTAGAATAAAAAAGAAAGTTGTAGGTACTCCAGCCCCACCCGACTTTAATAGACGTGTTTTATTATAAAAATGATAATGCGTAGCTAATGATTTATATATTATTTCTTGCTTTTCAGAGGCAGGTTTTTTGTTTTTTATATTGATGTAGGTCAAAAAAAAGCAAATCACAGAGTGACAACCCTTATATACTTTTAGTCGTTGCGCCAACTGTCTATCTAGACGAACGGCGCGGCGGATATTTTTTCGCCAACATAAAAGGCGTTGACTGACTGTACTATTTATGCTGTGGTACTACTGTGTCGGAGCCGAGCGTCCTGAATGCGATTACACCGTCCTAAGTGCTTCCGATTTAGCATCCGATATGTCGGAGACAATTTCTATCCTAACTAGGATCCTAAATCGGATCCTAGCTTCCTGAATGCAATTACACTGCTCTGAATTTAGGAGTGACGTCATATCGGGTCCGACATTCAGGATGATCTAATTAGCTCTATACATACACTCACGCCTGTTTCCCATGGGGGTAGGCAGAGACTATGGATCGCCACCTGCTACGATCCTTACACACTTCTTTCGCTTCTTTCACATCCATCAATCTTTTCATACATGCCCTCCTGCCAAGATTAATTTGTCCAAAAATATACAATCTATAATTCTAAATTGTTTACCTGCATACAAACAAAGATAAGAGATATAAGTTTTTGAGGAAACGATAAATACGAAAATATAATCAGGCTTCCCACGTTTCTGTTTTTTTCTGTACGTTTTAGCAATTAGCGATTATTCTATTCCGTACTTATAAGATAGTATCGCATGTAGTTTGTAAATACTTCGAAGTTCCTAAACGCAGTTTTTATCACACTTTGCGTGTGAAGGTACAAAATTCATTATTTTCAATAAAATATTCCACCGTCACAGAAACTCACTACTTTTAGCGATTGTTAATAACGATGTAACTTGGTCATTGAAAAAAGGTATAGTCAGGTGGGGTAAGTGAAACACCCAACCATATCTAAAAAACTATCGTAGTTTATTCTCATAGCGATGTGTCGATAAATCAGGAATGACGAATTACTGCCCTCAATACAACACAGATATCGCTGCGATCTTAAAACCAAAAAGAAAATTAAGTTATGTTATAAAATGAAAATTACGTTTTTTTGATAAATCTTTGAAACTGGACCCTATTTTATTAGAATTAGATACATTTTGGATGTTAACGGTTTAAAATGATCCTTTTGTCCTGTTTTTAATTAAATTGACTCAATATTTAAAGCTTTAGGCCACTGTTTCACTTCCCCCTTGTCAGGGGTAAGTGAAACACTACTTAGCCTTTATATTCTTTTCGTGATTTTGTTGCTTAATGCAAGTCTTTAGATATTTATATTCATACCGTTAAAGGCTGATTTAATGAGGAGTACATTGCCTACACAGCTACTTTAATTGCGAGTTTTACAGCTTTACTAAACCTTGTTAAATAAAAATAAAGTATGTTTCACTTACCCCACCTGACTATATTGAAAATTGAAATCGATTAAAAATTAAAACTTATGAGTACAGAAGTATGAAACGAAGCGAGGGCGGGTCGCTAGTGTATTACGCAAAAACCCTCCGGAAATTCTCTATAAAAAGAGCAATGTGGAACATGAAACTTCTTTAAAAATCTGCAAACAAAACTGCAATATCAGGGTCTTATCTTTCTTTTAAGATAAAAATACCTACGGACTATTTTATAAAGTACCTAAACACATAAAAACAAATAAAATTTAATGTGAGAATTTCAATGTTGAACTTTATAACGAAACGATACGCCCCGTCTAGCAAGAACGCGTTTTTTTCACATCTTCGCTTTTCACGGTCACCTTAGCACAATAATTAATGCAAAAATATGCAATTTAAAACATCTTAGTGAAAGCGTTTTCCTTTGATAACAAGACAATCTGTTAAGGTTGATTGGAAGTGTTTTGGTGGGACAAACAGACCATACTTCCGTGAATGGCGCTGTGAGTTGTGATTATGACCTCCAACGCATCCCAAAGTAGGTAACCGTAACGGAAGAGGAGTTCCGTATAATATTTAAAAATAATTTAATAATGGTACCATAACACCATTGAATCTTTAACATTGTTCTAGGTCTTACATTGACCTACGGTATACAAAGTGTTTGGAAATAGTCTTATAAAGCCGAATATTGTAGATAGGGACCAGCAAACTGAACAACTTTTACTATAGGACCAAACCAACTCTGAAATCGCGAAAAAATCGACTTTTCATACAAAACTCGATTAGCTGTTCGGGTATTTCTATGGAAACCCGAAAATTCAAAAATTCAAAATTCAAAAATAATTTATTCAGTCTAGGCTGTTACAAGCACTTGTAAATGTCATAGAAGCTACGCCATCGGTTCGCAAACCCTAAGCGAGAGACCTTGTAGCGAGAAGAACCGGCAAGAAACTCGTCAAGGGCTGTTTTTTTCTCCCTGTATAATACAGAGTCGCCAACATTGAAAAATGAGCTCCACATTTAAAGTGAGGTCATTTTCCATCACAATAATTAACAGACGTTTGCACACAATGGGTAGGAGGTAGGTTGAAATTAAATAGGTAACCTACTACATATCGGATAGGTAATTGTGAGAGTAAAAACCTTTCAACTAGTTGAGAAATCTGTAATCACTCTGTCTGCTACTCGAAAGTGCACCAAAGTAGACTTTACTTAGAAGTAAAATTTACCAAAAAACACTTGATACAAGACATAAAAATAAAAATAGAAAACGCAATTTCCCACTGGTAGAATTTTTTGTCTGTTTTCGAAAAAGTTGTAGAACAAAATTTTGTTGTTTATGGTGTTAGTAGGTAATCTAAGTACTCCTGCGAGGTTGTTGGTGTTTAACAAATAACTTTGTATAAAATAAATGTACTAATCAAAGAAGATAATTTTATTATAAGATATAAAAGAGCAACACGCAATACAAAAGTCGATCTTCATCAAAGTTTTCAAAAGTGAAGAAATTTACATAAAAAAGACATAAACGCGTTCTATTTATTTTTATTGCGTAATTTTTAAGAAAAGGATTTTTTTTTTTACATTTCGTTTTGTATGATAGATATAGTAAGTTTGTATGTAATTGATATTTCCATAAAAAAATATGAATTAAATTTAAAATTTGAATGTCATCCATCCTCTAACTTATCTACAACGAAAGATAAAACGAATTCGCACTTGGATTTTTTTTTCCAGAATGACAAAGATCTAATCTAATACTTAATGGTTGTTGATTCTTTTACGTGTAATTAATAATCTCTTCTAGTACTAATTTAAGACAACCTTGTCAAGTTATTGTCTCATTTTTTGTTCTGCAATGTGTCACTGCGCATAAGTAGCCTACGTCCGGGCAGTCGGGTGCTTACCGAACGTTCTATTTCATCAAAACTACTTGCCCCAAGGTTTGATATAAGAAACAACAATGCTATACAAACTACAAAAAATATGCAAAAAAAATACTAAAACATCGACAACCTTGTTGGTAAATTCCGGATACAAACCTCTGTTTTTATTAGATTCTATTCTAGAATCTAAACATCTTGATTGTCACCTACTTTATATGCCTGCCCAAGATTCTTGGCCTGCCCCCTAGCATGACCACCGAAACACGATATATAAATATCGCGTGATAGCTTTTGGTTACTCTGTGGTGATCGCTGACTTAGCGATTAGACTACTGGAATGCACCCATTAATGCAATGGGTGTATTCCAGCAGTCTAATCGCTAAGCCATCGATCACCACAGATTAACCATTAAATTAATAATCGAAAACATAGCAAATTGATTAGTTTGCTTGAATACACCCATTGACTAGGTACCACTATAAACTATCACAGAACAAAATAATATGCTACTATTCAAACATAAAAAAGTTAATAGATGTTTCCATTCTTATTAAATAGGAATAATTGGAGTAATATCTAATTATAATAATTACTAATTAGTAAACGTCTAGAATTTACTACACATGTAATTAAATAGGAAAATCCCTACTATCTTATCTTATGTATTTATTATACAAACAAACGATTCTCCATTTTAAAGTTGTTTATTAATTTAATGTTTACAAGCTAGGTTAAAGTCATAACAACTATTTTGATTGATAAAAGCGGAACGGTGGTTTAAATGATCTAAATCAAGGGTCTTCAACCTTTTTGAAGTCAAGGGCCTAATATACTCTGATATTGGTTCGGTGGGCCTCAACACAAGAAAAACATTATATTCTTATTAAATAGGTATAGTTTGTAGACATGTGAATTTAATTTTGTCAATACAATGACGGGCCGCCAAGAACGTAACCGCGGGCCGCATGCGGCCCGCGGGCCGCGGGTTGAAGACCCTTGATCTAAATCATCTCTAACTGCTTAAACAAAATTAATACTGTCATTAAATAAATTGATTTCTGCATTCACAATGCTCGGTACCTCAGTGATGGTCAGAGCATTGAACCGGATATCCAAAGGTCGCGGGTTCGATTCCCGTCCGAGAATTGATCTGGTGCGATTCGTGTTTTTTCTAGTATATTATTAAGTATTGTATAAATAAATTGATTTAGGGAATCTGCGGTTCCGAAGTTAGTATACCGACTCGACTATAACCATAACAGCACAAGTGAAACAATAATATGGACAACAGCACACAATGGGTGACGTACGTGGCCCATTGTGTTTTTTATACTTTCATGAATGAATAAATGCGAAAACGTGCATAATGAAATGAAAGTGCGTTCATAATACGCCTACTTAAGTCGCAAGTGATTTATTGTTTGTAGGCATAGATTAATTTGTTTTGTTTATTTTATTTTATTTTATTTTATTTTATTGTATTTGGGAAATTAACAGACAAATAACTTAATGTATAAGACTATGGATAATCCTATGCTAATTAAAAATTTCCACAGATAGTTTTAGAAAAAATATTTAAAAAATCTTGAGCTCACATCATATGAGTAGGAATAAACTAAAATATTACAAATTAAGGTAGTTTTTACACACTTGAACACTACAGTAATATGCAGAAAGTAAATTATTAAAAGTAAATTATATATTTAAAGTACAAAGATGATATACTTAGGTTTCAAAATTCATGTTTATAGTGCTACTTACTTAAAGTTAACAAAAAACATTGCAAACGCTTAAAAATAAACAAAACTCAAATTTTGTCATTAAAAGTTAATGCTGATTAAAGTATTGTTCACTTAGAAGTCGCTTAACCTTTCGACAGCTGGTACAAAACAAGTCAAGGTCATCAGATGCAACACTGTTAAAACTTCGAATCGCTCTGATAATGAATGAGTTATGACGGAATTTAGTTCGGGCAGCAGGTACATGTAAAATGGGCCGTGGCCTTAGTGATAAATTAGTGCGTAGCGGTAGTTTAAAAAGAAGATCGGCACAGTCTACCGATCCATGGGCAATTCTGAATAAGAACAAAATGTCACTTATCTTTCGTCTTAATGTTAATGGCAGAAAGTGATAACGCTTGCAGCGTTGTTCATAATCAATAGAAAAATTACGGGCCTTATAATCTAGATATCTTAAAAACCTTCCTTGAATAGATTCAATGCGTGACTTATATATTTCATATTGGGGATTCCAGACTTGGCTAGCATACTCAAGGTGACTTCTTACGTAGGTGCAGTATAATATTTTGATTGATTTTAGATTACGAAAGTCCGCAGACATTCTCATTATAAACCCTAGCATCTTGTTGGCTTTTTTAACAATATTGTCGATGTGTTTGTCGAATATCAACTTATTATCATGAGTAACTCCCAGATCTTTGATTTCGGTAGCAACAGAAATTTGGGTATTTTTAAGAGTGTAATTAGAGGAGATCAAAACATCTTTATTAAAGCTTGACTGAGTAATTCGCTTAAGGTTCGCGTACCCTGAGCGAAAGTGGCGCCGCGGTGAATTATATTTAATATTATAATTCTAATACACAATTTTTAAAATGTTTATCGTGGAGATTTTAGGGCTTACAGTCTTGTATTTTTAGACGGTATCGTTACATTCCCTCGTAGTCACTGCTAGATGTAGATAGCAAAACTGCTAAAAGTGGCCGTTTTTGACACATTTGCTCAACTTCTACGAATGACTACGAGGGCATGTCCATGTAGTGATACTTTCTAAAAATACTAGACCATGGGCCCTAAAATCTCCACAATAAACATTATTTAAATCTTTTTCTATTAATAACTTATTAAATAAAAACCTATGAGGGCGCCACTTTCGGTCATACAACCGCCTTAATGAATAGGTAGTGCATTCTCTCTGTATAAGAAAGACTAAGTATGTATAGCTCATACAGTTAATATACCTAGCGGAATAGAGGAACAAAGAGCTGAGTAAGCGAGATGTCACTAATCAGCAACAACGTGTGATAAAAAGAAATGCGTGATTTGACGTAACAGAACTCTTTTTCGCAACTGTTTGACAATTCTTCTGCACTATATACGTGTAACAAGTGACAAGCTGTAGGCACCGACACATATATTTAAACATGTTTACACACACTAATATAATTCAATTTCGGTTTCGTTTGACAGCTCATGTTTCTTCCTCTATTCCGTCAGGTATATTAACTTTATGGTATAGCTTCCACCAGCGATCTCATCTACTCTACGTGATATTCCACTTCCCTGAGAATTTCAGCAATAAAACTTAATAGCGTGTAAAAAAAAGTTAAACCTCCTCCAAAAACCTGAAGATAAAAACAAAAACAGCGTCAAAATGAAATAGCTCTAAAAAGCAAGAAATAATAAGTATTCAAAACTTTGGATACGCATATGAATTTTAATAAAAAACGTCTAATGAAGTAGGATGGGGCTTTTAGAAAAAATAAATTAAAAAATATTTAATACACTGCAGCTGCCCCGCCAAAAACGAACTAAAAAGTTAAATAACAAATGTCATTGCAGTCGGGGAACCGTTTTGTGGGACAATTTTTTTTCAAAGAAGTTTTAAAAAAGCTGTTCTCGTGGGAACGTTATTTTACTGGACTCACGGCCGTTTGCACTAAACTTAAGAATCGAAAATTGTTTAAAAAAAAACAAAAAACCGACTTCAAAAAGCCTACCTCTAAAAAGCAAGAAATAATATTCGTAATAATAAAAATACGTCTATTGAAGTCGGGTGGGGCCATAGATATAGTATATTAAAAGGGGGGTGGGGCTGGAGTACAAATTCCTTTTTTTTTATTCTAAAAGCCCCACCCGACTTCAATAGACGTATTTTTATTATTACGAATTTTATTTCTTGCTTTTTAGAGGTAGGTTTTTTAAAGTCGGTTTTTTGTTTTTTTTTTAAACAATTTTTTTTATTTTTAGTGTAGGTACCTTATTGGTAAGGTATATTATATTAAAAAAATCGGCTCAGCCAAACGTAAGATAATCGCGGAGAAACATACTTAAATACGGGTCAAACAGAAAACCTCCTTTTTTAAGTCGGTTAAAAAACTACACTTAAGATATCCCTCTTCCAACAAAAAAATAATTATCTTATTCAGTTCATAAAAAAAAGAAGTAATACGACCAATCATCGAGGTAATTCACACAAAATCATACTATTTTCGTGCTTTTTTCAAAATTACTTGAAAAGTACTGAACAGATTTCCAAATTTTAAAAAATGGGACCAACTTGGGAGTGTACCTAATGTAATAACGTTTGAATCATTTCAATCGGTCCAGCCGTCTTCGAGTAATCGGTGGACATACACAAAAAAAAACAAATATTCAGACGAACATAGAACCTCCTCCTTTTTTGGAAGTCGGTTAAAAATGGTGAGTCTATTCCTAACTACAACTCGACCAAATTAAGACTTATATTCTTAAGTTTAGTGAAAACGGTTAGTGGATTCCAGAATTGTCCACTTTGTTGATGGATGCTAAAAGAGGTAATTCCTCATCGCATATCGCTTCTTATACTGACAGACGTCAAATGAATTCTGGAACGCGATAATTAGTTTGTGGAATGCGGGAACAGCCGCCTTTTGTTGCAACACCGAACGACTATAAATAGAAGACAGGACAGTACAGTTTGAACTCCTTTGCCGATAAAATGGTGACCGAAGTACAGGCAAAGTGCATTTAAAAGTAAATACTTCCTAAATAGACTAAATACTAGAAAAAAATCGACTGAAAAAAATTTACTAAAAAAATCGACTGGTCACCAGATCATTAGCTCAGGCAGGAATCGAACCTACCGAGTCACTGACTAGTGGCATCATCCTCGAAAATTTTCTAGTTGGTATTATATGTATAAAAATCGCATTGTGAATACTTAAATCTTGAAATTAAAATGTTTATAGTACAGTTTTTCATTTTCCGAATGTTGTGACTAATTCTTGAATAAGAATTACAGATAATAATACCTACCAATCTTGCAACAAAATAAATTCTTTCTAATAAAATTGTTTTACAGTAATTTTAACGTCATCTCGGATTGACAATATTTAATTATATAAGTACTTGTACACGTATTTTGAGTTTTTATATTTACTTATGTTACGCACTTTATACTCTCAGTTACTACGACAAAAGACCATAACTTTACCAAGTTTAGCCTTGATTTGCAATGAAAGAAATGTGGGTTGGTGTACCAAAACAAAACATGAAACTCGCTTCAATGGGGCAATAAAATCGATATGCTATTGATGAATCGAACTCGATGAAGATTGATCGATTACGCAACAAATGTAATAGACGACGATTCTATGTGTGCTACATTCATTGAAATAAAATTTTATAGATCACTAGCAGCCGCTCGCGTCTTTTGCCGCGTGGACCCTAGGGAACCTTTGACCAGAAAAGTAGCCTATATAATTTTGTTAATCCAGGTCCTATCTGTCGATCAGCCAAATTTCATCATCATCAATTAAGTTGTGAAGTGGTAAAACACACAAACTTTGGCATTTATTTAGGAAGTTAGATGATTACTCATAATATCTACACTATTAGGTCTATTAGTTTATGCAATGTTCGAATTTATTTAAAGTCAACCAAAAAAATGTTGTTTGCAGTTTAAAAGGAGCTTGACTCTCAGTTTTCTGCGAAATTCCAAAACGGCTGCTCACAAACTCAGCATGACTTGAATAATAAATATAGCTAAGCGCAACATGCAATGTCATACAAACAACATTTTTTTTTATTAAAATAAAGATCACATGGCTTTGAAAATGGCCTCTAGTCTATTCCTGTTGTTCCCCACTGCTTGACCCTACTGGTGGACATCGGGAAATCTAAATGTTTTTTTTTAAATTATGCTGTTTTATCTCACATTACTGTATTCTGTACCCTTAGCACGAACAGCTATTGAAAAAAATAACGCGCGTAAAATCATTTGATTGAATTTTGTATTGGAAATTTGTACAGCGCCATCTATCGCCGAAAAGCGAAATGAAAGTTTCCATAGAGAATTGTCTATCGAGTAATTTTACGCGAGTTTTTTTTCTCGACAGCTGTTCGTGCTAAGGGTACTGATGAATCATGCGCACAAAACAAAAAAAACTTATTCTGTAATATTTATAATAATAGGCTATACCTACGGTTAGGTCAACATTTCACAGAAATCAAAATATTATGTTGTCCAATAATTTCTCTTTTTAGCAATATTGTTGAAGAAAGTACCTACCTATGTCCGCCTATTTGTTTAAACGATGATCACACAACACAACTTTCACAACATAGGTACTTACCTATGCTGTAACATAAATAAGGATGACCATTTCTGACCTATCAAAATGTTGATTTTATCAACTTATCGTGCATAGTTATATAGGTAGGTAGATACTTAGAGAATAGCTCATTAAAATTGCATTTTTATTGTTATTTATAGATTGCTCACTAAAATAAAGATCAGTGGAACAGAAATAGAGAATATTAATAGTAAAGATTAGCTATAATATAAATTAGTAAATAATATATTAATTTTACCATTACATATTTTCTGATTGCCAAATTAAAATTCAATAAATAAATACTAGTGTTCTATCTAAGGTCATACAAACTATTCAAATATAATAAATATTATTATCATTACATATCAAAATTTTAATAATATAATAACGTGAGTAATCGTACCTACCTAATTAATTAGCGGATAACGTCACTTTGCTGATATTTTTGTATGGAGACTCGGACACACGCCTAATCGCCTTAAAACAATCTCAAAGGCAGTCGATTCAGTTTTCATTCTGTGATCAATCCACAGACTATCAAACAAACCACCCACCTCAGGGTCGCGACAGGTGACCAGCCAACTTACATAACGCGTTAGTCACCAACCTGAGTCAACCACGATAAATCAACACTGATTTAAAACTGACCGCAATAAAAAAATCATTACTAATCCACAAGGAAGCGGAAAAGCTTTTTAAAGTGCCATCATTATACAATATTGCATAATATACGACTGTTATAACACCAAATGAATATAAATTAGGATATTTCTTCAGTCTACCTTTATGATGTCGTCCGTCCGTATACCATTATTATTGACCGTAATCTATTTGGAACTGCTTAAGATAATCAATCTTTGTAGAATAACATCAGAGCTTTTAATAAATCACTTGTATTGTATTGTATCTTAAAGTTAGAATTTAATATTTTTTTATTTACAAAATTATCCCAGAAACAGATTTAGTAGACCTAGATATAGTTACCTAGCTGAAATTAGTAATCAAATCAAATCACTATAACCCAAATCCCTAAGAAATATTAATTGTGCATTCGCATTACATATTCGAACCAAGAAAATCGGAAGAAAAACATTAAAAAAGGTGGCGTAGTTAATGATATTCTCAAATCTTTTTATTAATTTTTTTACATCATTGTTCTTGCTTGTCGTGGAATTTACTTTACTATTTATTTTATTATGTTTAGTAGATAACAGCCAAAAATAAAAGTCTGATGTAATTGCACAGCGACAATCTAGCTCTTTAACATAACTTTCAACTAAGTACCTACACGTCTTGTTCTTAGAACAAGTTAATTTTTCTCCAAAACAATGTTGCAGGTAAGCATTTTCTAGAAGCATACGTTCGAAAGTAGCCACCAATGGCCACCATATAAGCTTAAAGACAAAACACGCCCTGTTTTTCTTGACAACTTTCCTCGTTTATTACTTCGAAAGAATCCGACTCAACATCGCCGATGTCACATTTTGTGAGAGCTAGATATTATAGAAAAGCATGATCTGTAAATCGAGATTAGGGTAGCTAGTAGTTACCATGATGCTAATATTCAATCATTGCATTTGCAACTCATGACAAATCATGAATTTGTGAGGAATTCAACTAAGCTAGATATGGCCATATGGCTAAAGCGAACTTTAGCCATATATAACTCAGTTTAATTCCTCACAAATTCGTGCATCTTTTACAAACTAAACAATTCATGAATGAATTAAATAAATGAATAATAAAATGAAACTCAAACCTTTGATTATGTACCGAAATCTTTTTTGGAACTTGTTAGTCTAAATCAGGGATTACCAAACTATTTAGGGCAAGAGACCCCTTTTCTTAAGTTAACTGTTATCTCAGACCCCCATAGCCAAATTACTTTAAGAATCCTATCAACTATCAAGTGTAATTAATAATAATTATTATTATTACTCGTTTATGTCGACCCCTGGGAAACCGATTTCGATCCCAAGGGGTCGAACTTTAGGAATCCCTGGTCTAGTTATATCACTTCTTACGAGTATTTCGTAACAAAATGTATATTTAACATTATCTGAAGCAGAAGTGCATAAAATAACATGTGGTGGAGTTGCATCTTTATCGTGTTTTAACACGATCATATCGAACATATACCACTATCATATTGCCGTTTTAATCTTAACCGTTAATTATACAGCTATTAAAATATCAGAGCGCAATCTCATTTACCGTGGGAACAACAGCGAGGGCTTAAAATTTCTAACCATAATTACCTACTACTCTTTCTGAGAAACATTCTTAGATAGGTAAGTACCCCATAAAACTAAATTATAGAGTAGAGACCGTTGTTATTTAAATTAAAAGCCTTTTTCAATGAAAATTGACAAATAATTGGACTAGTTTTAAAAGCATAAGATGTGTGAGTATCCTCTACTTAGGTACTTAATACTTACTTTAAATCAATGGGAGAAAAATAAATAACTTACTTTATTTAGATTTTATCTCTTTTGCTTTTTCCGTGGTTAGTTTGGATGGTCAAAGCTTCGCATTACGATGTTTTAAAATTTTTTTCTTATTCCGGCGTCACAAGACCACACAGCATAAACCATTTAATCAAACCTTTTGAGCTTTGCTTACTTAATCAAGTCGTTTATTTGCTTCGTAACCGATAGATTTACAGCAGTAATAATACCCAAAGGCGTTTAAAAGCTGTTTAATAATACGTTACAGTTAAAAGCCAGTAATTACTGTATGTCCTGCCGATCTCAGTCGATTTGTGGGATCGAGAGAAAGTTACTGGGAGTTTACGTTGCGGCTATTTGTGGATGCAATTATTTATTCTGTGCTATTATGCTGTTTCCTGGAGGGAAATTGTATATTGTTAGGTTCAACTTGGTTCTCAGACGTAGGTATGGGCATTTACATATCCTGTAGTGCCTTGTTGGTTATCTAATGAATTGATTTCTTTCATGCTATTTATAATGTGGTACCCAAGATTAATAAAAATTGTGGAAGGTATCCCATAATTTCAGAACTCGGTCAATTTTGATGACTAACTAAAGCTTTTGATTAACTAGATAACTATTGCGAGATTAACTTTACCAAAACATTGTAAAATATAGGTAGTAGATAACTTATACGAACAGGAAATTTTTAAGGGCTTTTCTATCTCTAATAATTAATGTGCTATGGTTACCTATATCTACAGGGTCAAATCGAAGTCATTGTTAAACTAAGAATCTAACCGCGGAATTGATATAACTGTCGTCCGGAAAAATCAATCCGTGGGGGCGTTTACACGAGTCGATTTTCCGGATGACTTGTTAGACTTTTTATCAACTAAGGCTTTTTATCAACAATCGCTTGTAAAATCGAATCGTAAACCTAATTTCAATGAGGTGACGTAAAAAATATTTATTTCTACAAAAGTTCAAAAAATAAGGAACATAAAACAAACATCTCGATTAACATTTTCAAAGCACGGTTAACGTCCCCCTTGTACTAAATCCAACTGAAAGCACAATAGCCAGTAAAAGTTGTTTCTTTAACCTTTTCAATGCCCCATTTGCGAGCAAAGCCAGGTTTGTGTGTGACATAAGCGAGTGAGATCACGACTGAACTATATTATGGCTAAATAAGGATACTTGATTTTATCTACCTACTTAGCAAGGTCACATTGACTAAAATGTAACTTTAGATTGTAATATTAATATTATAATAAATTTCAATCTTATGACAATCCAATAAAGATCGCATGGCTTCGATGTCTCTATAAAGATTAGACACAAACATATGCGTAACATATTATGGATACTTTTTGCGATTACCGCATGGTGAAATTGATCATAGATCTATCGATAACAGAACAAAATGATTAATGGGTTATGTCAAACTGAAACAATATTATCGTCCTATCATACTACACCTCTAGTAAGTAACAAACTTTTGTAGTAAGGTTATACGTTGAATAGCAGATCGAGTTCCAAAAGAGATAACTACCCCAAATCTTCTTCTATTGTATTATTATTTCCATTCCATACAAAATAGTAATACTTAACCACAGTAAGTAGGTTGGTACTATTATTAACTCTGTGACTAAACTAAAAAAAATGCGTCTTATGTCCTCTACAGATACTTATTTGTTTATTTAATTGGAGCAAAGAAACACACATTACAATATTTAATTAAATTCGACCCAATCATTTTTCATGCATCATTTGCTTTACTATTAGGTCAATACCAACAGCCGGCCTCCACCTACTTAGACGGCAAAATATTTGTTCACAACAAAAGGCTCACAAGTAGGGTGCAATACAGCCTTACATACAATATAATATGTTTGTAAAGGTGTCGATTCGTTACGCGTGACACCTCAATTTCCCCAAGACCGACCTGAATACCAGTAATGACAATATGCTTTCTGAATAAAACACTTTTGGCGCGTAATTTCTTTACCGTTTGTGCGAAAGTAATGGCTTGAGGTATCTTCAGGATCAGAAATGAAGAACAAAAACTCATCAAAGAGGTAAACGATTACGATAGTTTCATCGAGATGAAGATGATTTTCAACTTTATTGAATACTTACATATTTTTTTTCTTTGCGAGGTCCCAGGTCTACTCTTCAATCAAAAGTAGATACTCTTTTAAACGTATTGAATCTAGAAGATTATTAGTTATGTTATTGCTGTTTTAATTTACATTAATTTCGTCCGGTGCGCGGTCGCCATTCCAGAACCTTTCCGCCCCAACGGCCATCGGTTCTTCTCGCTACTATGTGTCCCGCCCATTGCCACTTCAGCTGAGATTGTTAAGACTATGTGCAGTTGTTAAGATAATGTGTCAGAAAATGTAGGCGACCATCTTCAAATCTTTGGTGATTCTCAAATGCCATTTATCCAACCCACAATCTTGAAGTCTAAAACTAGCAAATTGTGGTTTGTTCGTATTTCCACAAGATCATCAGTCTGGCCTCGAGCGAGCCGCATTGCGAAACAACTGCAGTTAGTCGATGAGTAAGCGAAATGCTTGTACAGTAAACAGCACCTTGGGTTTACCACAACGTGTCTTTCCTCAATCCATTTCCAACTTAACATGTAACATCTTATGGAACAAAATCAATTGGTTTGGCGGTTTTGTATAATCTGATGTGCTGGTGACCGTACACAAGTGTACGGTAGATGCCGAATAAACTGGCATTTCACAACCATCTGTGGGCTTAAGCAAAGGCTTGTGTACTTAAGTTATTAGTCACTTAGGTATAGTTGGTAAAAACGACGGTATTTTATGTATATTCGACATTTAACACAACTTTTTGTAACCTCAAGTTCTAAAATGACTGAGAATCCAGATAAATAGTAAATATAATGTTCACGACAGAGGATGGTAAATAACTAACAGAATTTATAAATGGGAAGTAAAAATATTGTTAGTAAGTAAGAAGCAAAGTTACTAATTATTTCACACACCCCTTAAAACTTAAAAATCTAAACACCGATTCAAGAAGAACTTAAAAATAAAAAATACGTAGGTACTTAATCTGAAAAAAAAGGTGCCATTGTGCCACACACAACTATAGCAAAGCAAACTAAACAACACTACTTACTTCATAGAAGTTCATGATGTAACACAAAAACTATTATTGAATGCACGTAATGCACGTAACAATACCTAACCGCATTCAGATACGACCGTCAAAATCGAATAGAGGAATAGTGACTTGCCATATTTTTATTGGTAACATCACGAATATAGAAAAATGCTCTAGGCTAGGCGGCTGAGCAGACAAAAATAAAGAATAGCTCGTTGTATTAAGTAAAGCTGAGGACCAATGATCCGTTATATCACATTGGTTTAAAAATCTTTAATCTCATCTTCGCAATGATACAATTTTATTGTATTACCTACATACCTATTTTGTTTTTTCCACATCTATTTTATATTTACTACGCTACGGCCAAATACTCAATCAATTCATAAAGTTAAGGCCTCCTTAACTTCAAAAAAGTTGTCAGATTTGACAGAAACTCTATGAAACTGTCAGCTTCTTTAAAGTTAAGGAGGCCTTAACTTAAGATTTTAGCTAAGAAGCCTTTGAGAGGGCAATAATACTCGTAGTTAGGTATTTATTATCCTCAATTTGAATTAACAAAATTGGCCGAGAATTTTTTTTCTTAAAAAGTATGAATATAAGTAAAAAAAGTAGACAACAAAAATAATGTAGATGGCAAATAACGGCAAAAAGCAGTGCTTAGGCTCGCACTTCACCAAAGCGGAAACGAGACAAGAAGAGGAGTGTTTTAAACAACCAATATGAAATGGAAAGAGGTAAAAGAGAAATGGCAAAACATCTAAGTATTTTAAGAAAATATGCAAGCTATAGATTTGTATTTTTTTAGTACAATGCTCTGACAATTTCATGATTCTTCTGAACCATTCGAATGACTGCACGATGCGATTACCTACTCGATATAAAACGCGAGTCGAATTTCATTGATTCACGATCAAACATTTATTTTTAATCTCATCAAAAGAGATAATAACCTTATTGAAAAGTCCAATAGAACTTCAACCACACTTAACAAGGAATATGAACTTATTGCAAATTCCGGTTAGGTGCGGACAAGTTTATTATGCAAGTAAGTATAGTAGTTTCACTATCCTCGAGCACTTTTCTATTTTCCACCCGTCATATGAATATTTGATTAGCGTCAGAGACAGTCGTATACTTGCCGTTTAGAAAGCACCCAAGAACTGTTAAAGATGTTGAGTAAGAACTAGAAGCATAGCTAGAAGTTAAAAGCCAATATTATTGTGTTCTTGACTTATGTGGGTGGAGCAATTTAGTAGGTATAACAATAACTTGTTTAACATGCATTGCTTTCTATTTGAATAATGTAGTGTCACATAACCCTTCCTCGTTAGTGGCATAATCTTCCTATATATTGAAGTCTATCAAAAGCTAAAATAGACGTCGCACTTACAAAACTTTATTATAATAAATAATGAAAATAAAAGGAACCTATTATGAGAAGCATCTGTATATAAATTAGTTTAAGTAGAGTGAGATTTTGAACTATTTACGGGTTATGACTAAGAAGACGTTTTTGGCAAAACGCGTTCGAAACTTCTGGTTTTGCAATGGAATATTAAAGTGACCGATTTACCCGGAGGGCCAATACCATACGCCATTTAATAGTTAATAGTAATTACCTAGGAATTCAGTAGGTACACAAACTAGATTATTATCACAACGCACGAATGGTAAATACCAATATTGTGCAGTCGTATACATAAGCATGTATGAAATATTTCGCGTGTTGATTTGATACCCAAACGGAATGGTTTAGTTGTAAGGTGAATATGGATAACATTTAATTCATACTTTTAAAACTACAAATTATTTTTTACGGTAACTGAAGGAATTTTTATCACCATGGGCAGATTGAAGGATGATTTAGTTAGGGCAACATTTTTAAGATTTCACACAACATTTTCTAACAGATTTTTTTCTTTTCTTTTCAGAATGCCAGTTACGTAATCAACCGACGGTACTCGAAGGGCAAGATGTCACCGGTATGCCACAACTTCGTCCAGAATGCGTGGAAGAAGGACTTTTGTTCAAACTGTTTCAAATCCCGTGAAGAGCACGTCAAACAGGAACGGACGAACGACGGCAGCAAGTACCTAGCCACGCCATTCCAGAACAGAAGCACCTTCTTCAAAAAGACACCACCGAGCATACTTAAAATACATACCAAGAAAAAGAACAAGCGAAACGTTCGATTCCCAGAAGAGGTATGCAGTGTCATAGGTTACGGAGGCGATGACTGGTCTGACGGTGAAGAATTTGAAGTCTCGGAAGACAATGAGGACGAAGACACATTCCCCGACACAGAGGAAGAGAGAGAGCTTCATAGAATTACGAAATCAAACACTGATTTTAATACTGTGAAAGCTAATTTGTTAGCAGACTCTGTGAGCAAATCATACACATCCCTATTGCTAGGTAAAGTGCAGACTGATTCAGACGGCAAAAAGAAAACACTTTTGGTGTCAGTTACTCCATTTGGACAGGAAAATAAAGGTCCCAGTGTCAAATCACATATACGAAAACCAGCCGCAGTCATACACGTTGCTGAGCCACCTGCAGAAGAAACTAATAACTATAAAACTAATATAATTTTATCGTCATACGTCAAAGAAAGCGAAACAATCATTTGTCCTGAAGGATCAACGAGCACTATTTGTACAGAGAAATCATTGTTGGAAGAAATATCAGAGACATTGCAGCAGAATAGGATAAGTAATGGCTCGGAACTAGCTAATAATAAGCCATTGGTCGTTGAAGGAAAAATTAAGGAAAGTATGCAAGACGAAATAGACAAAAAAGAAGTGAGTGAAACAAAAAAGAACGGTATTGTAAGAAAATCTCCTTTAATCAAAACACAAGAAAGGCCCAAAGTTAATTTAAGTCGGTCCGAGTTCAAATTCTGTAAAATCAATATAGAGAGTAGTAGTGTTGACTCAGCTGTTAGTACTTTAAACTCCACTGCAAACAATTCCTTCGCTTCGGACGACGAAAGCTTTAGCGGACGAACAGACTCAGATAACGATGATAGTGGCCATTTCTCTGAATCAAATAAGTGTGAAGAGACCGTAAAGATAAAAGTGTTTAATGATAGTGATAAGAATAACAAACTGTCACCAATGGGGCAATTTCGAAAGATAGATGGTCAGGCTAATGGAGGATACTCAACATTCCAAACTCCAATCATGGATATGCCAGTTATAATGCCTAAACAACCGGAGAATATGTTTACGCCAGAAGCTAGTCGTGAATTGGCTGGTGAGCCAGATGGCCGTGCGGACCCGGATGAGACATCGGAAGCCCCAGCTTTACCAAAAAGCCCCATGCCTACAATGGATCCACGGCCTTCTTTCTTACATGGTATGATCACTGATATAATGCCTTCATCAAAACCAGCATTACCTGAAAAGCCGAAACTTCCAGCCAAGCCTGTTATCAAACAGACTACTAAGAAAAGTTCTGTTTCCACACATCAACAACAATTAACAATGCATTTACAAAGTAACATCAGAAGAGAAGTGGAAATCACTAGAGCCAACAGTGAGGAAAAAAATAATGAAATTAACGAAGTACACGAAGACAAACCAGAGCCAATTTATTATGCAAAACCAGTGTTAACAAAGCAAGATAGCGACACTTCGCTAAACAGCTTGAGTAAACGTAAAGCTCCAACTCCTCCCCTATCGCCATCTGTAGAAGAATACTCGAATACCTTGTACCAAAGAAACACAAATGGCTTCATGAAATCAGATTCACCAGTTGTTAGAGAAATGGAAAAACGGGAGAGAGCCTCGGGCTCTTCAGTACTACCTAAACTCAGGCCAGTACAGGACGATATGGTAGAAGGAAAAAAGGCTGACATCATTCCAGAACCAGCGCCAAGAAGAAATATTTCCCTATCTCATGATAACCTATTAATGGATGAGAAACGGAAAGGAAAACTGAAATTTTCGATAAAGAAGCTACTTCGTATAGGTTCTTCAAAGGACCTCGATAAAAAGGAATTAAGTGTAGCTACTGTTACGAAAGTTATTCCAAAACCTGAGGAAATTTATGATTTGACGCCGAAACCGAAACCACGGCTAGTCATCATACACCCATTGGACATTAACGGGTCGAATGTGGAAGTCGTGAAATCGAATTGTGAAATATCTGACAGTCTGCGAAGAGTGAGTCATGAGGATGTGTCCTCGATATACAGCGGAAGTTCCACGGAAGTGGAAATGCCTAAAGTAGTAAATAAACCACCTCCCCCTCCGAGACAGTCTAGTGAAGACTACAAAGCTGTATCGAATGTGCCAAAACCCGCGCGGCCGCCACCGCCGAAGTCAGCGGTTTTACAAAAGCAACAAAAACAACAAACGTGGACGCCGCCAAATAAAGGCGACAATATTTATGCTAATTTAGGTAAGTTACAAAACAAATTTTATTTCATTTTACCTTCACACACAGTTACATACATCACCGGTCTTACATTAGTATCAATATTTATATTTTCGAATTGGCCTTGCAATTCTCATTGCAAATAATTTGTAAGCGATGTGTGGTGCATTTAAATTAAATATAATATTTAACTTACAGGAGAAATAAGATCAGCATTGGCACCTCGGAAACCTGAAAGAACAGCGAGTATGAGGGAGAGGGAAGCTCACTTAGAGCTGCCTAAGCGACGAACACCCATCGATGACGACGACAAGGACGAAGTTGACGACGGACCGCAGGAGCTGGTGCAGGCCACCAACGAAGCCGTCATTCACAACTATGATGACGTATACAGCTCCGCCAAATACGAAGAAGAGGCGAGCGACTCGGCTAAAAACAGCGACAGCGACTACGAGTACGTTCACCATGCGAGATCAAGCTCGCCGGAATGTGATTCAGCCATCAAACCAAACGACACAGTTAACACGTGCGAAGCGAGAAAAAGCGTCGAAAACACCGAATTTCCTAAATACAACAATGGAGTTTTCAACAGATCCTCACTGCCATACTGTGGAAGCGAAACGGAGTCGGAAATCTATTCTCCGTACAGCTTCTATAGCTCAAACGACGCTATGGACGGCCATAATAACGAGGATTACCAAAACGAGATGACGCAAAAAAACACTACCAACAAACTAAGAGTGCGAAAGGGACGAAGCGTCGTGCATAGGAATCTAGAGGATAATTACGGTGCCGTCGTTATTGCGAATCACGAAGCGCTTGCGCAGGTTTTAGAACAGGTAATTTGTCTAACTGTACCTCGTAGGGTATGTTTTTCTTTTATTAGCCAGTTGTATCTATTATTAGATTAGACAGACGCATCCAATTGCATAGCAGTTTATTCACCCGTGACTACTCGTTTATGGAAATCTGTTTCCATTGTGTAACTTTCAATCCTATTTGGCATGGTAAACGAAGTACTTTGAAATTCAAAACAGTTGTATTAACACAAAATACATAGTAAGTATGAAATTCAGTAGAAACGCTTAGCACTCAAATTGTCAATTTCAGGTCCAACAAAGTGCTGCGATGCAACCATCATTGCGAGGGCTGAAAGCTTGCACCAATCTTCGGTGGAACGACTTCTCTGTCCAGTCTGGCCATAAACACGGCCTCGTGAGGGCAGGCAAGAGGGTCTTCCACCAAGCCATATGGAACTCGAGTCAGGGCCCAGTGAATGTGACCCTGATGCTGTACAAAGAACAAATGGCGTCACAGATGATATGCCAGCAGTCGGTACAACCGCAGACGCTGAGTCTCAATGCCATCACTGAGTTCTGTGATCTCGTACCTAAGCAACATTTCGGGGAAGAGGGTGAAGACTTAGTTCAAGGTAATTCAATGCATTGACATAAAATTTTAATTTTGCACCTCATTGGTTTCGTGGTATCTGTCATTCTTTACAAACATTGACTTAAAAACTGTTCTCTATAAAACCATTTTTCATATCTAGTAGGTACAAGGCCCTGCATTATCTTCCTATTATTATGCAGTTGCACCCACAGATTCTACTGACTAAAATGTCATATCGACTTAAAACTTTGAACCCAAAACTATCAATTATTTGTCAGCATTTCTCCACATAATCCATATATACACAGTACAAACAAACTAGGTATTTAAGTGACAACATTAAACTAACACTAGAATACTTAATTACATTTCAGCCACCATTGTGGTGCTAGCCCACGCACAGGTTGACACCATCCAGTCATATGGTGAAAACCTTCACGCAGCCGAAGGTCTCACCACGAAGGAGTACCAACTGGTTCAGACGGAACAGATCCACGAGGCCATATTCATGATGCTGCAGCTCATAAACGGGCTGAAATGCCTTCAAGCTAGAGGGGTGGAGGAAATCCCAGAGACGTTGACAGCGTTTATAGCGTTGAAGGACATTCAGCCACTAGTGTCACACGGCAGCACACTGAACTTACCTTCACCGGATGACAGACTGAACTCACTTTGGGCGCCAAAAACCAACAGCTATGGGCGGTTGTGTATTTTGCAGGGGTGAGTGTGCTTTTATTTGCACAAGGCTCGTTCGTGAAGTAGTTTTAAAGTCACTTTCTAAGCAGTAACTTCCAACCTTTCATCTGAAACTAGAAGACATCATTTTGCACCAATTCACTGATCAGTATGACCACCACCACAAAGCAACGATTCGCATTTCATCTATTTGAATTAGCTATTATGTTTGAAGGCACCTAATGTAGCAGCTAAATGCGAAGCTGTGATAAAATATGTGGTTTTTACAATAGAACATATTTTACCAATTTCAAATTATTCTAATCATTTCATCTGAATCAAAAACAGACTTACCTTCACTGAATTAAGTAGGTAATCATTTTCTTTAACCCAAATTTTCTTTTTCAGACTGAGTGAAGAAACCAACTGCAGCAAATCTTCTGATGAAGAGCACCTCAATTCACTATGCAAATGCGCTATCAAATCTCTCGAAATTCTACTTCCAGGAGAAAAGCTCACGCCATTACTGAAAGAAGTTCTTCAAGAAGAACGGGCCATATCGCTAAACCAAGCGAAATCAGTTCTAGAGTTTATGTTATGGGGTCCCTTGGATGTTGTACAAGGCGTTCCTGTTGATGATAGAGAGCTATCCCTTCAAAGGTGGTTGGATCTCGAGAGGGCTACTGTCTTACACGGGTTGGTGCGAACGAGGGTTCAATTAAATGTGTTTGAGCAACTCCACCTTATGTTCTTGGTGCGGTCCACCGCTAAAGCAATGTGTGACGCATCAGTCCTTCTCGAGAAAGCCAGCGTTGTACATTTCTAAGCCAAACTACAGTGTGACTGCTGAGAAAATGCACATTTCTCAGATTTTGTCATGTTCGTTATGACAATCGAATAAGACTTGCTTTTATTTCAGATTGTTTATCGGATAATAGAAAAATGTGCATTATCGCAGCTACCACACTTAAGTGTGGTACCTACATAAACGTAACCTTCATTCTGCTAATGTTAACGTAACAATCGTGTCACAATGGTGTTTCAATGGTATTTTTTCTGTTTTTTAATTAGAGACAAAAACTACAGCTTTATCTGTCAAATTTAAAACTGTTTCGATTATTTTATTCGAGTTGAAGTTGTTTTGTATGATTTTGGTTTAGATTAAATAAATTTTTACCGAAATAATAATATAATCACACTAGAATAATTTGCAAACGAACGAAATGTGCAATTACGAAAAATGTGACACGTCATTTTTGTCTCTCTAATAAAAAACAGACTATAAAATATAATTATGTTAACATTCGCAGAATCACGCCAACCATAGTGTTGAATTAGGTTACAAGTGCGCGTGAGTCGAAAGTAGAGATGAGCAAAAGACTCAGTTTAAACCCGATTATTGGGTTTAAAAACCCAGTAAAAACCATTACTGTATGTTATAAACTTTTTCCAATTTTTATTTTTCTATTGATATGTCAAATGTTACGTTGCTATAGGAACAAATTCTTGTTAAATCAATAGGGACAAAAACATATTTAAAGGACAAAACGTCAAAGATTTAATTTAGTTCAACAAAATAATCTAAGGGATTTCACTGGGTTTAAACCCAGTAGTCGGGTTTAAACCGGGTATTTTGCCCATCTCTAGTCGAAAGTGTCGAAACCTTAGTTTTAACCTAGTTAGGCACCTGAAAGACTTAATTAATTATACTTAAATTAAATTACGTCCACATCCCACCAGACGAGAGTTAAAGTAATGGCCGCTTTCTGCAATATTTTTTAAACCGCTTTACAGAGATGTTGCCAGGAGCAAATATATAAAAAAATTAAAAAAGTCCAGCTTTCTAAATAAGGGACGAAAGAGAAATTAAGGTTTAGGTGCCAATAAATAGAACTGAAATAGGTATATTATACTCATTGTATGTTATTGTTTCTGGTGCCTTATTTACTTTTGTATTATATAGTTTACTGTAAATTTAACTCATATATTTATATTTTATGTTCGAGCTCTTTAAATGTAGCACACGAGTTCAAAATATTGATTTGTATTAAGAATTCATCGAATATACAGATTTTATAGAAACAACTTGTTTTAATTTCTCACTTCTTTTAAATACCTACTGCCCCCCTACTCAAATGGCTAATATTTTATGCGTTTGAACGCTACGCTTACTATTAAAGTTTAAAAATAAGCAGTAAGCTATAAAATTACGTGCCGTATAAGCTTGTCAATTCCATAAAACACATCTCTGTGATTCAAATAAGTTTGCGACGTGTGATTCATTGGTCTATTGCTCATATTTAAGCTTCAAAATAAGCGGAGCGTTCAAACGTATAGAATGTTGGCCATTTAAGTAGGGGGGCTGTATTGGTAAGTACAGTCGAGTACCTACATACATTATGTTGGCACTTTTGACAGGATTTTGACTTTCATTATAATGAAGCCCCTAGACTAGACGATCAAGCATTTCTTGTCAATCATTTACATTGCATGTACTATTTGGGGGCGTGGCCTACTTTTGATTGGCCACGGTAATCTATCTATTCTGTGGTGCTTGTCAAGCATCGCTCCTAGACGATCAAAATGTGATTGACAAGCAATGCAATGTAAATTATTGACAAGCAATTTTGATCGTTTTTGGGGTCCATAAAGGCATAAAGGTTGATGCACTGTCAAAGGTGCATCAGTGATTTTGGGTACCTACTCCAATAGAAAAGTTAGTTTTCTTACTTATAATTCCATAACAAGAAGAGAATAAATAATTTTTAATAGGTACCGCTACCGACAAATATTAATTCATTTATACAAAAATATAACTCGAGTTTTACACATTCCCAATGTGCCCCGTTAGTGGGGCCAAATGGAAAAAACTAAAATATTAATTTATAAGTATAAGTAACAATATTTATGTGGTTGTAAAAAAAAATAAGTACCGTCAATATTATATAGTTTATTGTCTCCAATAGTAGTGCAAAACAATTATTCATACAGTAGCATTTAACTCTTATACGTATCAAAATACGAAAATGGTGACATCATCTTCCGTCGTTTCGAGCATCAATGAACATTTCAGTTATAAAATGATAAAAAAATATTAATGCTTTTGCATTAAATTGAAAATATTATTAAAAAAATACGATTTAAGTTTTAAAAATTATAAGAAAATATTATTACAAAATAAAATTTAATTTGTAAGTAAATATACCAGCAATACATTCAAAACGATTTCATTTTGACCATTTAGCAACATTTTTTAGTATTATTCAGCCGGTTTAAAAATACCTATTTAAGGGCGGATTCGTCCAAACTTCAATATAAACGGGAATAACTATACCAAGAATACATCTATTCCACGATTTTTTTCTCGAGTAAAGAAATGGTCATTTTTCCATGCAATCCAAAGATAAGTTACTCTTGGGATTCTTATTCCTTCATTAGTGAGTGAATATGTGAATGAACGTATTATCCTGCCAATTGTCATTGTTCTATAAACAAACTATTTAAAAGGCAAAGTCTTGTCAACTCTATTTTGTCGCCTTGTACTACGTATCTGTAGCGGTCAAAGTCAAATGTCAAACAAATGTCCTGACATATGGCACGCGGACGCCATTAAAATAAAAAAATAATAAATAAATACTCGCGGCTTAACTCTGTTATTCCCCGCGAAATGGTGGTATAGCGACTATTCCCGAATAGGCAAAATACTCTGAGAGTAGTGTGTGGTAAAACGTAATTTCGATTTACTCTTGAATAACTGGTCATTTTATCTAAGAATAACAGTTATTCTCTCTTGGTCGAATCCGCCCTAAGCTGGACAAATTATAAGCACTATTTATCCTTACATATAATAAAAGGGTAAAAAAGTGTGTCTGTACGGTCAGCAACGAAAATAGCTTAACTCTGTAGTACTTTGTCATAGAAACTTTTTTTACAGTATTTCTCACAGTTTTGAAGATTACTTACTTATTTAAAAAAAGTTACAATGAAAAAGTACTAAAGTGGTAAGCAACTTTCATTGCTGACTGTACATTACATATATTTTAAAAAAAATGAGATTGGCGATGGAGACATAGTAATATAAATATTACAGATGTTTATAAATGATACCATTATGAGTCAAACACTAAAAAACAAACGATACATTTAATTAACATTTAAAACTACTATGATTATAGATAAGTACTATTACAAAAACTAATATACTCAATAGAGGTTTAATAAGAAATTACCGATTTTTTTTCGTTAATTAAAAACGCTTCAGTTGCTTATTTTTATTTATTTCAACTATTAGCTTATCAGCAAAAAAAAAACTTTTTTTTCTTTTCTTAAGCTGCGTTGACATGATCAAAGTACACGTGGACCAAGTAGTTTGGATGACTACTTAGACGCTATTTGGATCATGTAAACGAGCAATCAAAGCGTACTTGGATCAAAATTTTCATCAAAGTAAACTTGGACCATGCTCTACTTTCATCCAAGTCTGCTTGGACCAAGTAGGTACTTTTGACGACTACTTGGACGCTACATGGATCATGTAAACGAGCAATCCAAGTGCACTTGGACGTCGCCGTATACAAAAAGCTACTTTGTCCAAGTTACTTGGTCCAAGTATACTTGGATCGTGTCAACGCGGCTTTAACGTTAAAAAAGGACCGTATAACTGACACCTTTTTTGATAGCAAAAATTACCATTTTATTATTTGATAACCGATACCTTTTTTTCACCTAACATGAAAACCATGTATGTGGCATTACATTAGTTAGCTTTGTGTTCAAACATTTGTGCATAAATGTTGCAGAACATTAGCGTTCATGGTTGTTAAATAAATACAGAAAATGTTAGCATGGATGGAAAATGCAACTTCTTTAAAATTATCCATACAAATCGGCAATTTCATACTTAAACCCTTAACAATAATTTGTCTTGCAATCATTTATTCGCGAATCTAGTATTTTAAGTATTGTCACTGAAGTCAAGCTTAGTACTACGCGCGCTCGAGTATAAGACAGCTCTCACCGACCGACGACATTGCGTCACGCCACGCACTCGAACTCGTTTGAGATTCGTCTGAGATTCCGTGTCGGTGAGAAATGTCTATGTGTGCATTGCTCGAGCGCGCGTAGTACTAAGTTCAACTTCTGCCCTCTATCTATTTCGTGGTAATGTGGTATTTCCGAGTTATTCATTAATAATTCAAACGCTATTTATACTTATACCTATTTTAGTTTTAATGTATTTTGTCTTTTTCTTCCGTATTATGCAGAGTTTGAACGAATAGGACAAAACTATTTATAACTAAAAACAGGTTTATAAAGCATTTTTAATTAATTATACGGATAGTGCATAGAATAGAGCTTATTTAAATAAGCTATTGAATAATATAGTATTTATTGTTAAATAAATGACACAAAGTAATTTTATATTTGTTGAAATAGACAACTTCAGACACAAAAATTTACTTTCAAAAAAATGGAATATTAACAATGCTAATCTTTAAACGGAATGTTTATAGGTACCGTAGTAAAAAACGAAACTTAACCCACAACACTATTGAAAATTTGGTAAAAATAGGTTTTTTTTACATAATTAAAAAAAAATTATAACAAACCGACAAACTGATTAACAACTAAGTACCAAATAAAAATATAGTTTTATAAAACATTTGTGTTCACAGACATTTTTCTATCTACAAACAATTTAACGATTTAATAACAAACCTAATTATTTACAGTCTTTCGAAAGCTGAACTGAACTAGAAAAAGGGGGCAAATTAGAAAAACGGGGCAATTTAAAAAAATGAATTTGCTTTTTTTATCTTGATCTTGAGTAACCACACCAGTACCATCACTGATAACAATAATAATTAATTATAACGTTACGTTGATTTAAAACGTCGTAAGTCTTTACTGAAATTCGGGCGACAGCAGCGCTGGGATAGTCTTCATTTTTTATAATAAACATAATATAGTCACTTTTGTAATATTATTATAGATATTAGCTTTCGTTAGACAGACTTTTATCAACGCCGATGCTGTTAAATACTTAAACGGCATCGTTTCTAAACTACTTAAGTTAATGAGAATATACCTAAAAGATCTTTTTCAAATTGCGTTACTTTAGTTCAAAACATAACAGGTTGCTTATCAAAACTGTTTTCTTATAAAAGCAGGTTTGCTAATATCTAGTAAGAACTAGATAGACAGATACACTAAAGGAAGGCATTCATACTCGTAGACTATACTAAGCAGTGGAACTTTGCTTATCACGTCTAGCATTACAGTTTAACTGACTATAGTTTAATCAACGAATATACTGTTGAGTGCCTGTTTAAATCAGGCGCGGTCGCAGCCTGGAATTTTGGAGGACTAATAATAATACAATTGTTTTTTTTTTATTTTGTAATTTTTTATAAGATTTTTGTATTTGACGTGTACGATTTGGGAGGGGGGGGAGTTATGTCCCCTGTGACCCCCCCTTCGGACCGCGCCTGGTTTAAATATACCATTTCGCTAGACATATACTTATCTATTCGCAGTTCCATTAAAGTAAATGTATGATCTTATTTTATTACTCTCTAACAGATAACTTTTCTTGCCTTCGACAAGCTAATCTGTGCTGTACAACCAGTATTGCAAATTGCAACAATCATATATTTCACTGGTATTACGATAGACTCCATATATTAATAATAATTAAAATATTTTCCCAATTTTCTAGAATTATAAACAAGTTGATAATAATAATAATTTAATGACCATCAAAAACATATCAAACGAAAAATTACACACTAATTAATACCAAGCATTTTTAATTTAATATAAAACGTATCATTATATTTTATCAAAAAAAAATTACGATGACAAAATTTTTAAGGAAAATTAAATTATTATTATTATTAACATAATTTTTCATCCTCCCTTTATCACATTATACGCACAGTTTAACACAATTTGTCTTATAAATTACAAGCCCTTATTGAAGTACACGTACTGAGGTGGTTTGTTTCCTGTGTTCGCCATTATTTCTTTATATCTTTCAGGCTCGAACCGTTTGATTGTGTCAATTGATAATTTACTGTAAGTAAACAAAAATAAAATTGCTATTTGAAATACTAGATACGCAACAAGTAGATTGATTTTTTTTTTCATAATCTTCAGATTTCCTATTTGCCCCGATGTCGATTTCTGCTTTAAATGATAAACATGAAATACTACGCAACAATTTTTGAAATAGATTTAAGGAAAAAGCTATTTTTTATTTTCATAATCTTTATATTTCCCATTTGCCCCGATGTCGATTTCAACTTTTAATGATAAAAAATTTATACTTCACTACAATTAGATTTATCAAATAGAATTAACGAAAAAAACTGCTGGCTAATCTTTGAATTTCTTATTTGGCCCGAAATCGATTTTAGTTTTAAACGATGAACAATTTCGGCAAACAAAAATTAGTAAAAACTAATTAAAGAGAAGAAAAGATTTACTTATGATAAAGTACTTACCAACGTTGTGGGAATAATGCACATCCAGTGGGCACCATCACTATTAGGCTGTAATTAAATAATTAGAATATAAACCCACAATCGATGCTAAAATTAAAATAGGGAGAACTTGGTATTGTCACAAAAAATATATTTTACAAATATTTTTTTCACTAGAAAAAAAATCTTATACTTACAAACGTTTGTGAAACACTGCTAAATCATGAAATTTTTTGTTAATTTTTAATGTAATGGGATGTCCAACATTTTTATGTATTTTGACCTATGCTTTTTCGAGAAAGTTATTTAGTTTCATTGTCAGAATAGACGAATTTGGGATTTTCAGAAAATAAAAAGCAAAGAAAAAAGAGCGAGTACGAAGGTGGTTTGATAAGTCCATGACTTTGAAAAGAAGAAATACTTTTTTTTTCATAATTTATTTTTGTGTCTTAAAAAGAAACTCCTTGGCATCTTTACACTATTTTTTTTTCAAATTCGGCAAAAGATTATTACTTCTGGAAACAAAAAGCTCAAGCGACTTCTAACTTTTCTTAATGACCCTGTCGACCCTCTCTGCGGCACTCATGACTTCAAAACTCATCGAATGAAGATGCGAATCCTTCCTTTTCTCTAGATTCAACCCCAGTGAGATTTTTTCTCCTACCAAACATGAATAAATGTCTTGATAAATGTCTTGGCGGGCAAAGATTTTCATCATTATGTATAGAAATAAAACAAAATATTTTAAAACGAAAAAAGACTTTCTTCATTAAAAAGTCATGGACTTATCAATCCACCCTCGTACGTCTTTTCAAGTCCTTTTTCGGCGCATGCGCTGCATGAGCGGCGTGCACTCGATGCGCCGCATGATCAGCGGCAGCGGCAGCATGTATCACTGTCTGTAGCGACGAGTGAGCGAGTACTCACAACAGGCCGACGATGGCAGTCTGCACGCCGACGTGCGCCCAGCGCATGCGCTGCATGAGCGGCGTGCACTCGATGCGCCGCATGATCAGCGGCAGCGGCAGCATGTATCACTGTTTGTAGCGACGAGTGAGCGAGTACTCACAACAGGCCGACGATGGCAGTCTGCACGCCGACGTGCGCCCAGCGCATGCGCTGCATGAGCGGCGTGCACTCGATGCGCCGCATGATCAGCGGCAGCGGCAGCATGTATCACTGTCTGTAGCGACGAGTGAGCGAGTACTCACAACAGGCCGACGATGGCAGTCTGCACGCCGACGTGCGCCCAGCGCATGCGCTGCATGAGCGGCGTGCACTCGATGCGCCGCATGATCAGCGGCAGCGGCAGCATGTATCACTGTCTGTAGCGACGAGTGAGCGAGTACTCACAACAGGCCGACGATGGCAGTCTGCACGCCGACGTGCGCATAGCGCATGCGCTGCATGAGCGGCGTGCACTCGATGCGCCGCATGATCAGCGGCAGCGGCAGCATGTATCACTGTCTGTAGCGACGAGTGAGCGAGTACTCACAACAGGCCGACGATGGCAGTCTGCACGCCGACGTGCGCCCAGCGCATGCGCTGCATGAGCGGCGTGCACTCGATGCGCCGCATGATCAGCGGCAGCGGCAGCATGTATCACTGTCTGTAGCGACGAGTGAGCGAGTACTCACAACAGGCCGACGATGGCAGTCTGCACGCCGACGTGCGCCCAGCGCATGCGCTGCATGAGCGGCGTGCACTCGATGCGCCGCATGATCAGCGGCAGCGGCAGCATGTATCACTGTCTGTAGCGACGAGTGAGCGAGTACTCACAACAGGCCGACGATGGCAGTCTGCACGCCGACGTGCGCCCAGCGCATGCGCTGCATGAGCGGCGTGCACTCGATGCGCCGCATGATCAGCGGCAGCGGCAGCATGTATCACTGTTTGTAGCGACGAGTGAGCGAGTACTCACAACAGGCCGACGATGGCAGTCTGCACGCCGACGTGCGCCCAGCGCATGCGCTGCATGAGCGGCGTGCACTCGATGCGCCGCATGATCAGCGGCAGCGGCAGCATGTATCACTGTCTGTAGCGACGAGTGAGCGAGTACTCACAACAGGCCGACGATGGCAGTCTGCACGCCGACGTGCGCCCAGCGCATGCGCTGCATGAGCGGCGTGCACTCGATGCGCCGCATGATCAGCGGCAGCGGCAGCATGTATCACTGTCTGTAGCGACGAGTGAGCGAGTACTCACAACAGGCCGACGATGGCAGTCTGCACGCCGACGTGCGCATAGCGCATGCGCTGCATGAGCGGCGTGCACTCGATGCGCCGCATGATCAGCGGCAGCGGCAGCATGTATCACTGTCTGTAGCGACGAGTGAGCGAGTACTCACAACAGGCCGACGATGGCAGTCTGCACGCCGACGTGCGCCCAGCGCATGCGCTGCATGAGCGGCGTGCACTCGATGCGCCGCATGATCAGCGGCAGCGGCAGCATGTATCACTGTCTGTAGCGACGAGTGAGCGAGTACTCACAACAGGCCGACGATGGCAGTCTGCACGCCGACGTGCGCCCAGCGCATGCGCTGCATGAGCGGCGTGCACTCGATGCGCCGCATGATCAGCGGCAGCGGCAGCATGTATCACTGTCTGTAGCGACGAGTGAGCGAGTACTCACAACAGGCCGACGATGGCAGTCTGCACGCCGACGTGCGCCCAGCGCATGCGCTGCATGAGCGGCGTGCACTCGATGCGCCGCATGATCAGCGGCAGCGGCAGCATGTATCACTGTCTGTAGCGACGAGTGAGCGAGTACTCACAACAGGCCGACGATGGCAGTCTGCACGCCGACGTGCGCCCAGCGCATGCGCTGCATGAGCGGCGTGCACTCGATGCGCCGCATGATCAGCGGCAGGAGCAGCATTCCCGGCGAGCACATCACTATCCTGTATCGACAACCATACGAAATGAATAAAAAAATTCTAATAAGCTGATTTTTTTTCTATAGGTATGAAAAGACCGTGAAAGTGTGACGTCAGATAATGGCGGTGTTTTACATTTTGGGTAAAAACCAAATATCTGAAGGAAGCAAGTTTCTTTTCATGAGACATGGAATTACACCCAGGAGCAATACTTATTCCTAACACTTAAGTAACATAGCTATATATAGCAAATAGTTATATGAATATCTAATATCTAATTTGATACCTGACCCTTTTTATATAAAATATCTAACGGATACACTTACCTTGATGTAATTACTTGCGAAATGCCTTTTGCTGGTGCAAGCTGGGACTTTCCTATAATTTTTCCATTCTCGTCTGCTACTTCCAAACCTGTAAACAACAGAAAATAACTACTGTTAAAATTGCTGTTACATTATTCGTATTTCATGGTACATTAAGTAGGCGTACCGTCTATTAATTCGGTCTGCCTCATCAATGGAATGTTCACACAATTGGCTGTAGCCACCGCGGCGAACGGCACAAATCTCTGAAAACACAAGAAAAAAAAATGCAGAGCTCTGTCCATTACCTGGCATATTGCCGTTGTCCCCCCCACTGGGGGATTTTGGGAAAAAATATATTTTTTTTTCTATAATTTTTTTCCGATATCCCTCGTGGGAGACAACGGGAATAGCCCATTTCCCTTTTGCAGTGGAAATTAATAACTTCATTAAAATGTCCTATAGCCAACTAGATACCTACACGTAAAATAATTTTGTACACCTACAACCAAAATACTGGTATATTGCAAGTAAAGTTAGCTAAATTATTAGGAGTTCCAAAATCTACCGTCCAAAAAGTATTGACTAATTATAAATCGAGGTTGTCTGTTGCAAGAATGACAGATTCCGGTAGAAAATGCGGTTCAGTTGATAAGACCAAGGCGAATAAAGTCATCGATCACTTTAAGAAAAATCCAAGCCTTTCCGTCCGCGATGTCGCCAAAAATGTGAGGTATCGAAATCATATGTGCAAAAAACAAACGGAATACAGGTTTACGATCATACAAGGCATATACAGTTCCTAATGAATAAATTTGTAAAAAAAAAACTTGTTTGGCAAGCCCTTTTTTCATGTGGTCAAAAAAGCAAATCAAGCAAGCACCTTTTGTTTGCAAAGTTCCTTATCCCTTTCAGAAATGTGACTTTTGCTACGGAAGCAGCAGTTCATAAGATAACGTTAAACTTAATCTAACCGACGACCAGTAGGCGTATTATGAGTTTACGCTTACATATACTTGATAGCGACAAACTTTTAGTTAGTGTAGTTACCGCCAGAGGCGCTGTGCCAAATTGAATACAAAATTGCTTACTATATTCGCAATCGAGTATAGTAAATGTAACTGTACATACAAACTCGTAATATAATACAGGCATGGAGGATGGCATACAGGATGCGGGCAGAGAGCCTTAATAAGAAAATGATGAAAAATAATCAACCGCTTCGGTGTTCTAGTGGTTCACCCACCCGTGTAAGACGCACGAGTCCCGGGTTCGATTCCCAGCACGCGTAGCATGAGCAAACGGGACTCTTGTCTACGAAGACTTGCTTGTCGGGTCGTCTAAAAATGCGAGCACAGTTTGACAGACAGGTGGGACTCGCTCTCAGATTTTTACAATCTTTTAATGTCTTTTTATTACAAATATGAATTTTAAAAGGTAACATTTTTATTTCAACATCAATAAATGTCGAAATTATCTAAAATGATCCGAAATAATTTAGTTTAAACATGATTCTTATTTTAAAATAAGTTCTAAGATAAAGAGACACTCAAGAAAGCGTTCACTTCCGTAGACAAAGCTCTCTCGAGCTCGAGAAGAAATAATGTTGCCAATAGTAAATAATTAACATAATTGCCATCGTTTCTCATAAAGTGCTGTTCCTTTCTATACATTTCACCACGCAAAACTTAAAACTGAGTAATATTTAGCTGTAAGGATATAGATTCGCTTGCCTTTCTTTTATTAAGATAATTTTGAACACACTTGTTAATTTAGTAGTCTGTGGAAACTGACGAGAAAATTACATAATATTGAAATCAACGTATGAAAATAAAATGTTAATTTACGTTTTTAAATATTAAAAAATTAAAGTTAAAAAAATCTATATTTGGGTAAAAAGGGTGGTAATATTAGGAAATAATATTATTGTATTAAGCAATAAATTATTTAGAATTATTTATTGTTTTAATTTTTTTTATATAAGTTTCAAAAAAATAAAAAATAAAAATTTAAAACTTAGTTACTACACTTAATATTTTTTTTTTATTTTTTATAAATTTTATTAATAAAAAAGATTTAAATCAACACATTATTTATTATTTTTCCTATCCGGACAGCTGCTTTTGTCTTTTGTGCTGTAACTTCTCTTATTACCTTAATAAAAACAATTTTTATTTGTTTTAATTGCGAAATTTAGATTTACATAAAATAAAATACGTAGAAAACTCTTTCTCGACCTTCTCGACTACCCAAAGGGTAGTAGACAAGTTTCTCCGACTCAACTGTCAAATTAATGTCAGTTGAAGACAAAAGTGGTCGTTTGTCGACTTTTGACATAAGGCCACGACAAAGAACAATGCGAGTCTACTAGTGTAAAAGTGCGAGCATGAGTATCTCGATCTCAACCCGACAAAAGTGACATTTGGGTGTAGACAAGCCATTGTTCTGTGAGTCGAGTCTTTTCTCGAGAGTGGTCATGCTACGCGTGCTGGGTACATTTGTACTCAGTTTGGTTGGTGGTAGGGCTTATTTCAAGTCCGCCTGGCTAGCTACCACCATCTTACTAAGTCTGACGTCGTAACAACAATTATTTAAAAAATATTTTGTTCCGGCACTTAGAGGTAAGATAGCCATTTCCTCAGTGATGAGGATTCCGGCCGTAATGCGCATCCACCAGCCTTATCGTCACTTAACATCAGGTGAGTTGAAGGCCAAGCACTATCCCGTTGTGCATAAAAAAACTTGCTAAGGAAAGTTCTCTGGGGCCCAACTCTGCTATTGTTAACGTCATATTCGTGTTTCAATCGTGTTGGAATTGTAATGCTTTTTGACACAGTTCTTGTTTCTTAAACCCAAAACCGAAACACAATTGAAACACGATTATGACGTCAAAAATAGCAGAATTGGGCCCCTGCTCTGCAGAATAATACAATGAGGATCAGTAACGATTTTTGTTTAGTGGCTTATCAAAAAGCTTAGGCCACCACATGATTAACTGTGAAGAAATTTTCACGATATCTCTGAAATCTGAGAAGTTAACGAAATGCCAAGCTCAATGCAATATATGTTTTAGCACGTACGACGGCGTAATAAGGTTCGCGTACGTCGCGGATGACGTCATAAATAAGGACCCCCAAAATAACAGCATTCGAGGTCGATTAAACCCTTGTAACTCAACCATTTCTAAACGGATTTCAAAAAATCTTTCACTAAATTTTTTTTAAATATTATTTCAACAAAACATTAGGATTCAAACCTGTTACTGATCCTCATTATAAAGTTTCTGCCAAATTGTAAAAATACTTACAGCCAGAAAGGGATTAGCCCGTTTCTGAACGTAGTATTTGAATCCTAGAGCCGCGCCCGTCGCCGCGGTTGTAGCGGAGACGTACGCGACGCCCATCTGTGTGACTGTGAGCGGGGAGTTGGCGTTGCGGTTCGTGTAGTTGACTAACGCATTGAACGACTGGTTCACCCACTGCCAGAACACTACCGCTGTTGCTGTTCTGTGGAAACGAGGGCGTTTGATATTGATATTTAGATTAAGAAACCAACACTCAAGAACTGTGGCAGTATGGCTTTGACCTTCGCCTGTCCAAAAGAACGAATACAACAACTACTACTACTTGATATTTATATTATGTTTGTGTATATGTTGTATACGCTTGGGATCGGAGCTGGAGGTTGTTGGTTGTTGTCTATGATAGACCAAGAGTTCCTGAAATCCTGAGTCAATATGGAAATGGGCGATTTTCCAAGACCAAAAAAGAAAAAGAAATTAGTTCAAAAAATCTCGATAGATGGTGTTTTATGAAAGGCGAGCAGTATAGTATGTCTGTCGCGTGATCAAATTTTTCGAAAAATTGCATGCGATACATTGCTTAGTATGAAAGGGGTTTAACTTTACGGCTCGGCTTTCATAAAACGCCATCTGTCGTAATTTTTTGAACTACTTAGCGGGCTGATTATCTAATTAGTACCTAACCAACCACCTAGCCTTTTTCTTTTTCTACCACCTTTTTCTTTTCGTTAAAAATCAATAATGCAAACTTAATTATTTTTTTCAATGTTGAACAAGTAAAGAAACCCATTCACCTTCTATACATTATTCGAATTATGTCGTATTATATCGTACTCTTGATACCTAGTACCTAGAATAGGACAGACTACTTATTTTTAACGAACTCGTGACAAAAAGAGGTGTGTCTCAAAAACAAATTAGCATGACTTTCAATTATTTATTTATACGATGTTTACACATACCACGTAGTGATTATTTCCTCTGTCATTTTTTTTTTTTCATTATACCTAAACCTATCCCGTAAAATTTTGTTTTTTATTTGTATGGAAAACTGCAAAATGCCAACCCTAGACGCAAATAGACTATTGTTTCGTCGATAATCATAATTCATGGGCAAAAGCGAAACTCAATTTAGGTCTAGGGAAATGATATTTTTTTTCAAAACAAATTGGCGATTTTACGGGTTTAAGAGGGTTTACTGCGCTACACTAGCGCCGCCAGTGAAAAAAAAATCGTAGTGCTTAAATAAAGACGAAATTGTGAATTGTGTTCTTCTAGTGTGCTCCGAAAAAGCTTTGTTGTACTTTTTATCGTTCAAGCAATATTTTATAACCTGTCGTTTAGTTTTCGTATTCATTAAACTAAACTCCATTAAACTAAACGACAGACTAGAAAATATACTTAGTTTAAGTGATAAAAAGTACCACAAATCTTATTCGGAGTACACTAGAAGAACACAATTCACAATTTCGTCTTTATTAAAGCACTACGATTTTTTTTCCATTGGCGACTAGGGGGTTTTTTGTAACACGTTGTATGTTCTGTGGTGTTGTATTCTTTTCGTACTGTATGTAAAAGGAAATAAGAGCTCTTTAAATACTCGTATAAACGAAAAGTGCTATAAGTATAAATAATCGTTTCAGAAATATTATCAGCAAAATTCAAAAATAAGGAATAAGGAAGGTCACAAACTTGTAGGTTCTTAAGAGTATAATTTTTACTTTGTTAAGGTGCAGCACATAATTTAACCTATTACACCCTACTTTACTGGTTGATTCTCATGCTCATGAATGAATTTTAATTCCTTGTGACTCCTTTGTGTTTTATAGATTAAAAAAAAAAAAAATTATTACTTATTTAAATAACAATATAATATAAGTTGTAATCGAGATGTAATGTGATATTTTCCAATACATATTCCGTTCTTAACACGGTAAGTACGACTCCGAGTTTGACATTGAAGCAAGAGCAAGAAAGAATACCTACCTAGATTCTCAATTAATTTACGAAGAGACCAGTTGCATTAAATATAAATAACCTTGAATATACAAATGCGCTAACGTGAGACAACACAGAAACATACGGTACCTAATTACTTTACGCCTCGGCATTGATAAAAGACAAAAAATTATAATGTGCATGTCGTTTATATTGTGAATTGTGACGTCATTATTTGCATTTTGGAGGCTTCGAGGTGAAGTCTTTCGGCACTCTACCTAGATGTTATAATTACCTAAAGTGGTTATCTGAGTGAACAAGACGGGTGAATCTAAGGTCGTTTTGAACGCCGCGCGCCGTCATTCTCCTCGATATGAAATTGTCATGATAAATTGCAAAAATAATATTACTTATGCTGCTAAACGCTCGTCTGGTGGGACCTTTTCTCGTCACTGCATACGGGGTCAGAATTTTCTTACTTTAAAATTATGAAAATATGTCAAGGAGAATGACGGCGTTCAAAACGTCCGTAGATTCATCCACAATCAATTCCTCCACTCCACTCTACTTTGTGTGAAAAAAAAAACAGACTTTTGAAGACAGACTTGAAGAAGGTTCTAGTAGGTACTAACTAACTTAATCTTAATGCTTTTGGGTTTGTACCTACCTTGAATTAAAATTATGTATTTATTTATCAAGATTTCTCGTTTTCTCCTTACTGTGATGATAATCCACTCCTATCTGATAGGAGTAGATTACACAATTCTGTAATTACATATTTAAAATGCTTTTATTTCTTGAAAACATCTTTGTCACTTAGATTATGTAGATAAAATCTATTAACACAATATTGACCAATTAATTAAATTACTTACTAATGATAACTAATCTTTTTTGTGTTTTTATTTAGCAAATTGGAATTTTAGTGTACTGTATGCCTAAAACTGCCAATCAAATAACTTTCTAAGATTTAAGAGTCAATAGAAAGAAAAGAACAAAGCATTTTAAACCAGCACTACTGGCAGTGTCATGCAGTTGTGTTATGGGTAGAAAAGGAAGGAAACACTGATGATGATGTTGACGATGACAAGAAAATACTTTCTTTTAACGTACTTGTACCACTGCAACATAGCTCCTGTGATGACACATCCACCAGGCATTTGGAACGACATCCTGCCGAACACATTCTGCAGCTCCCCACTGTCGGGATGGAAAGCTGACTCGTACAGTTGCTTGGCTCTTATCACTTGCTGCATCGTTGTTCCACTTGGCTCTCGGCCTGTCCTATAAAATTAACAGACTACTCAAAAATCCATTGTTAAAAAAAAATCTTTCTTAATTTTACCTACACAATCATATAATATTTAAAAATAATATTTATTGCACTCTATGGTAGTGAGTGATGTGAAGTAGATCTTTGATATTTTATTCCAGAACTTCTTTTATGTCACCTCAGCTTTGTTTATGGCACTGGTTCCTTTAGCTCAAGTCGTTCATTTGCTGCAAGGCTGGCATATCTCAAAATTGGCCAGGTTTAGTAATAATATAGTTATGTAGAATAAATGGAGCTCTGTTTACTGTAAAAACTGAGAGAGAGAGCAACTATTCACAGTTGTGCTGTTATAGCACTGTCTCTTTCGTTCCGGTGGTACTTGAATCTTTAAAATTTCTCTTGTGTAACATTTTACATACTTTTTGAAAAATGTCGACCTTGCTGCAAATGAGTGAAGTGTTATAATTTTTTTTTTGTGTTATAAATATAATAATCAAAGCATGTCTAAGAACAGACCTGTAATATATTAATATCATCTACGGTTGGTAATGTTTGATTTGATTTAACACATAATGAAGTATTTGCTACAAGAAGTAGCAGTGTTAGGATACAGACAAGGCTTTCTAAAACAGATTTGTATTTATATATAATAGAAAAGTGAAAATATTACTAAACATACTTGTACTGCGTATACAGATCTTTGGCTGCATATAACTCTTTTTCCGAGGCCAGAGATAATAGAGGGTTGGATATAAATGCAAAATGCTTGAATCTCCCATAAAAGGTGGATTGGTCCCACAGTGGTCGAGTTATGTCTATTCTTGCCATTTTCTAAAAAAATATAAAGATATTTAGTACACATCATTTTTCCACTTCATCTTATTGGTCTATGTCAGGTGTATCCCCAGTTAGCGGTTCGCAATTGAGGTCGCTTCTACCACGCTGCACTTTTACGTCCATATCTCCATAACTTTAGCAATTAGGTCGTGTTTGGTATCGTTTTCATATAATTCAAGGACGAGGAATTCATTTCTGGAACAACTTTTTCACTCGTTCATAGAAAAAAAAAAATTCTGCGCAAAATAAGAAAAAGAAAACTTACAAAATGTATGCCTACAAATAAACCACGAGATTGTGCTTTATAAAAAAATATGATTAAACAGCACTGTTTATCTAGAATATAAAAACATAAACTTTCCCATACAAATTATATTTATAAATGTGTCAAAAAAACATTTGCGACGCGCGGCGGTAGTTTGGCGCAGTATATTTGGATAGGATTTATCACTTATTGTTTAATAATGACAGAAATAGGTCGTGTTTGGTATCGTTTTCATATAATTCAAGGACGGGGAATTCATTTCTGCAACAATATTTTTACTAGTTCATAGAAAAAAATAAAGTTCAGCGCAAAAAAGAAAAAATAATAAGAAAAAGCTTACAAAATCTATGCCTACATTATGCTTTATTAAAAAAATATGTTTAAACAGCCCTATTTATCTAAAATATAAAAATATTTTTTACATGAAATAAAAGCTTGAGAAGTGAATAAACCTATTTTCACATTAATAAAAACGATAATAAACGTTTGTGTGTGTGTGTGTGTGTGTGTGTGTCATACATACATCAATTAATAATACATTCGACGTCTTCGTAACTCAGTGTTTTTAGCCATTCTATCAAGGCAACTTTGGCTTTACACTGTGTCAGGGGATAGATATTTAAAGTTTTATTTACTTTATTGTAAAGGGAGGATGACATATTGTTAAATTGACGTTTGGCAAATTTTGATTTAAGTTGTGGCAGTGGTGCAACATTGTGTTTGCTCCTTTTGGAGAGTATGCTTGGGTCATATGAAAGGGATTTATGTTTTTTTTCAAGACAACGTTCAACAAATACAGCTTCCTCACTGATAAGACACCACTCATCTTATATAGAGTATCAGTAGGCAATCTATATGGCCAAACATTACTTTTAGTAACGCTCTGTGTGCCCTTTCCAAATCCTATCCAAATATACTGCGCCAAGCTACCGCCGCGCGTCGCAAATGTTTTTTTGACTCATTTATAAATATAATTTGTATGGGAAAGTTTATGTTTATATATTCTAGATAAACAGGGCTGGTTAATCATATTTTTTTATAAAGCACAATTTCGTGGTTAATTTGTAGGCATACATTTTGTAAGTTTTTTTTCTTATTTTTCTTATTTTGCGCAGAACTAATTTATTTTCTATGAACGAGTGAAAAAGCTGTTCTAGAAATGAATTCCTCGTCCTTGAATTATATGAAAACAATACCAAACACGACCTAATTGCTAAAATTATGGAGATATGGACGTAAAAGTGCAGCGTGGTAGAAGCGACCTTTCCCCCCTTTCCTCTGGCTACCACCATGGTGGTACCACGTGGGTACAGGGCTAAATCAGCTCAGATGACCACAAAGTACGCCGGTGCCAAGCGGGCAGCAGTTTATTTTTTGGGCGACAAAATAACTAAGCGTGCGACTACAACAGTGGATTACAAAAATACTTAAAACGAGCGACTACATATGGGTGACAAATAATTTATTACACTAAATAGGTGACAGAAATACTGAGTGGGCAACTATAATACCAAGTAGGCAACTATTAACTGATTTAAGCTGCCCAACATTGTATTTTTAAGGCGTTTTGTTAGGTTGCTTTCTCGTTTGTTTGTTTTTTGTCATCTCGATTAGGATAATAGTCCCCTTTTTCAATAAAATATATGCCAAATTTTAAATGTTTTGTGCGCCCTAATTGTCGCCCAAATAGTAATTCGGTCGCCTGTTCTGAATAACCAGTTACACAATTTGTATTAAGTCACCCATTTTCAATATTTGTAGTCGCCCTCGTACGTCGCCCACTTAGTATTTCAGTACGCTATATTCAGTATTTTTGATACCCAAAATGGGAATTTATTGTTACCCGATACTACTCATACATACTACCCTTAAATACAGCCGGGCCGAGCCATCTAATGTAATACAATACAAGTAACCGGCCTTGATAGCGGACCTTATATCTCATATCAAGTATTTAAATATTGGTAGGCATAAGTAAACTCTACGCGTTATTACAGGACTGACCTTGGATTTGGAGTTCAATTTGCAACACACACACACACTGACCAAAAAATGTAAAGAATACGAAAATTGAATTTGTTGAAGTGGTTGGATTATGTAAGAAACATTATGCTCAGGAAGAAACTATAAACTGCAACCATACTGCAACAAACAACTTGATGGTTCAAAAATGCACAAAATTAGTCGGTATTATTAACTTTTTTTTCCTACAACCTACAACAAATAATTGACAACAATTATTATAAAATACGATGAGTTGAATGAACGTCTTTTCAATTGCTTTTCAATTTTCTGATTTTCTTTCAACTTTATGCTTTTCCTAAAATGCAGTGTTGCCAGTGGCCAATAGTCAAAAGTAACACAAGACAGCTCAAAAAGTAACATTTTCACGAAAAAAGTAACATTTTCTTATTTTATGTAGAAATCGACTCTTACTATATTATGGCACTTTAATACTTACGATTATTGATAGCAAGCACACACAAGTCGACAACAAACAAACCAACCTAGTGGTTGGTTTATTTGTTGTCGAGTGCCTTAACTCGAGAGTCGTAAATAGCTTCTATAACTGCACCCTTAGGTTATTTTTATATTATCGGGTACCCTAGAGCAGGGGTCTATGGTCTGAGTGTCCCACACAATTGTGTGGAGGGCCAGGGGGTCAAGTCTGCTAATGTTTTCGTCAAAATCGTAGTTCAATGGTGTTCTAATGGTAATGCTTTTTGACACAGTTCTTGGTTCTTAAACCAAAAATCAAGACACAATATGTTTCCGTTTTGTGTTAAAGAAATACAATGTGTTTCAGTTTTGGGTTTAAGAAACAAGAACTCAGTCAAAAAGCATTATCATTCAAACACCATTGAACTACAATTTTGACGAAAACATTAGCAGACTTGACCCCCAGGTCACAGGTGTAGTACTTTTGGGCCAAAATAAATGCCCAATAGTCAGGGGTGGCCCGAGGCAAGTCTATAGCAAAGAAAACGGCCGCGCATCGCGATTTTTAATCAGTTTCATGAAGTAACCTTGTTGTCTTGCCTGTTTACAGGAAAAACAAACGGCTGCGCAGCGTGATTCTTAGTCAGTTTCATCTACTAATCTTGTAATCTTACTTGTTTTTAGTATATAAAACGGCCGCGCAGCGCAAATTTTATTATTATTATTATTATTAAACAGGCAAGCAGTTGTTGCAACTGATAGTGCCTGTATCCTGCAATCTTTGCTCTATTCTACTTTATTTAAATTGGTGTTTGTCCAATCTATTCTTAAATTGGTTCAAGCTGTTGGCTGAGACCAATTGTTCTGGCAAATTGTTCCACGCTTGGACCACTCTGTTGCTCAAAAAGTGCCTGTGTGGGTTGTTGTTGGATATTGTTTTTACAAGTTTGAAGCTGGGTCCTCTTAAGTAGGCGTTACTTTTCTGTGTCAGCATCTTGTCAAAGTTTGGAATATCATAATGGCCATTTAGTATCTTAAAAGTCTCAATCAGGTCTCCTCTCTCTCTACGATCTTTCAAACTGGTAAGATTTAGATATTTCAACCTCGTCTCATAGTCTAGGTTCTTTAGTTGTCTCGGTATTTTTGTAACCTTTCTTTGAACACGTTCAAGTAAGTCTATGTCTTTAACAAAGTAGGGATTCCAAACTTGAAAGGCATATTCTAAAATGGGTCTAATGAATGACTTGTATATCCGGGTAACCATATCAGGTGTAAGTATTCCAAAGGCCTTTCTGACAAGATAGACCAGACTATTGGCTTTCTTCGTGATAGTTTGTATGTGGTTGGCCCACTTGAGATCTTCTGAGATAATAACACCCAAGTCTGTTTGTGTCTTAACATCTTGTAGAACACGGTTGCCAAGCTTATAGGTTTTGCGTGGGTTTTTTTTTCCAACATGTAGAACGGTGCATTTGGAGTTGTTCAGAGTGAGTAACCACGTCTTAGACCAGTGTTTAGTCTGTTTTATCCAGGTAACCTTGTAATTTTGCTTGTTTATAGCAATAAATCGGCCGTGCAGCGCGATTTTTAGTCAGTTTCATCCACTAATCTTGTAATATATTATATTTAATTAATTTATTAATACTTTTGATTAAGTTTCAAAAGTTACGTAAAAGTAACATTTTGAGTCGTGTAACATGGAGGTAACATGAGTGGGTCAAAAGTAACACAAAATGTTACAAAAGTAACATTCTGGCAACGCTGCTAAAATGTCAAATTGTCAATGTCATTGTCAGGATCATGTGATGTTGCCAGACGGTGGACTGAAATTCGGCTTTCTAGACTGAGGGATTTTAATTTGCAAGTGCCGGATTTTTTGTCAGATATTGGTGTCGATTCGGTTAGCACGACTAAACTAAATTGACAGGACTAAACTTAATTTAAGCATTCTGTTCTTGTCTTTTCGATATAGAAAGAAAAGGATGGAAAACCAAATATAGTTTAGTCCTGTCAATTTAGTTAAGTCGTTGCTAACCGAATCAACGCCATTGTCTCTATAAGCTGTTACTATATATAAAAATTGTTTAAAAAAACAAAAAACCGACTTCAAAAAACCTATCTCTAAAAAGCAAGAAATAATTTTGGAAATAATATAAATAAAGTGGGGCTGGAGTACAAATTCCTTTTTTTTTATTCTAAAAGCCCCACCCGACTTCAATAGACGTATTTTTATTATTTCAAATATTATTTCTTGCTTTTTAGAGGTAGGTTTTTTGAAGTCGGTTTTTTGTTCTTTTAAACAATTTTTTATTTTTTTATTTTTAGTGTAGGTACCTTGTAGGTAAGGTATATTATATAATAATATGTGGAAAAATCGGCTCAGCCAAACGTAAGATGATCGCGGAGAAACATACTTATATACGGGTCAAACTGAGAACCTCCTTTTTAAGTCGGTTAAAGAACTACACTTAAGACATCCCTCTTCCAGAAAAAAAATAATTATCTTATTCAGTTCATAAACAAAGAAGTAATACGACCAATCATCGAGGTAATTCACACAAAATCATACTATTTTCGTGCTTTTTTCAAAATACTTGAAAAGTAGGTACTGAACCGATTTCCAAATTTTAAAAAATGGGACCAACTTGGGAGTGTACCTAATGTAATAACGTTTGAATCATTTCAATCGGTCCAGCCGTCTTCGAGTAATCGGTGGACATACACAAAAAAAAAAAACAAATATACAGACGAACATAGAACCTCCTCCTATTTTGGAAGTCGGTTAAAAATGACACCTAAGTCAATTCTGCACAAAAACGAAGGAATAATATATTTTTTACAAAAAAATTGTATGAAGCTAGTATGAAAAATCAGATTATTTCCGAAACGGCAATGAAAACCGTAATATCCTTACAGGTGGTTAAAGAACTAAACTAACCCCAAATTGGGGGGATTACCCCCAATCTGGCATCACGTGATGTCAAACACTTCTTCTTTTTTTTTTGGTTATTTTTTTCCGCTTCGAGCAGAAAAGGCTCATTTGCGCCATACAGCCATGACTTCAGAGTTTATTTTCAAAATATTTGTACAGCTTGTTTTTAAGTTTTCAGGGGGCTTACCATCAGCAAATAAAAAAACCATTCAGTTCAAAAGCAGGCCTCATAGCCTTCTCTATTGGCACCAAGCCATGAACTTAGGTTTGGCAACGTCTGTTACTGTCAGTTCGTGGTCATGTTGTCGGCCAGGGGGCTTACCATCATCAAATAAGAAACCGTTCAGTTCAAAAGCAGGCCTTAAACAGGACTGTTTAAGGCCAGCTTTCATACTAACCGTTGAGGTCATAGTACGAAAAAGTAATGCAGTTCAATATAAGCCCTGCTATAAGAGCTCATAGTAAGGCCCCTGGGGGCTTACCATCAGCAAATAAGAAACCGTTCAGTTCAAAAGCAGGCCTTAAACAGGACTGCTTATGGCCTGCTTTCATACTAACCGTTGAGGTCATAGTACGAAAAAGTAAGGCAGTTTAATATAAGCCCTGCTATATGAGCTCATAGTAAGTCCCCAGTACTAAATGTATGGGAATATTTTAATTTTAAAAGGTCTATATAATATAATAAGGTCGATATAAATTTTCTTTCGTAGTGATTGTGTGGTATTGAAAATATGAAAATAATGTAGTTCTTTTATTGAAGTTCTTTATATATTGAACAATAAAGAATAAGAAGAAGGAAAAGGTATTTTAATGAATACGAATCAAGTTCCTTCACTCAAACCAATATTTACCTACCTACCAATTTATAAACCATCAAAGCTTCAAAATACTTATTACCGCTGCTAGCTCTTTCAACATTAGTTTAATATAATTATTTCGTTCGTATAAAGAAGAAGAAGAAAGAAAGAAGAACATAACAACATACGATGACGTCATCTGTGTGTGTGTGACGTCACTTCAACTTACGTGAGCGTTGTAAATGCCCGCCGGTAACGATTAATTGCAATTGACAATTTTTCCGCAAATGACGGCCGACATTGTCGCGTAAACGATCAATTTTTCCGTCAATGAGCGTCATTTGCGGAAAAATTGTCAATTGCAATTGATCGTTACCGGCGGGCTTAGTGCGCTCACAGGGTTTTTTCTCTCTAACGTTCTAACGTTAACTCTAACGTTCAGTAGCACTACCATGAGTTGGTAAAGTAATCTACAATAGTTAACTATAGTCGCTAGCGAGCATCGAGTAACGTTTTGGCCTTTGTCATACGAATTTGGTACCATGAGTTACTAATTGACAGATGCCATCGAGAAATACCGTAACGATGGGATGAAATAGGGGATGACAGTTTGTATATTCTCTTAATTTCAAAGCTAGGATGTTCAAATTTTGTGTGTAGGCTGACGATGACGATTAAAAATTATAAGGGGAAGGGGAAGGGCAAATGGAAGGGGAAAGGTGATGGTAAGTAAATGTTTAGGTGTAAAAAGTGTAAACGGAAGCGGAATCGAAAAAAGTAAAAAAAAGTAAAAAAGTCAGAAAAGTAAAAAAACAAAAAAATTTAAAGTCAATAAGTCCTAAAAAGTAAAAAAAGAAAAACAAAAAATCCAAAAAGTCAAAAGTGCAAAAGAATAAAAGTGAAATAGTAAAGGTGAAAGAAAAGTGAAAAAGAGAAAAAGTGAAAAGGGGAGCGGGCACGGGAACGGGAACGTGATGAGGAACGAGATAAAAATATCTCTGAATTTAATTCAGCATTTTAAGAATTCTGAAGATTTTCTTAAATGTCCACGAGAATGAAGTCACTAGCAAAAGCTAGTGAAAATATATTTTATGTTTAGGATACTGTCTAGATGTCTAGGATGCTGTCTAGATCATGTAGATATGAATTTTATTCTGATTAACCATTGGGAGATACTACGACGCGCGACGCCATAAATGTGTATAAAATAGTACCCTAGATATTATTATTTATTCCGTTTACTTTTGCTTCAATAACTGAATTTTTGAAAAATAATTACCTATTTTTACGTTTTAAATAACTTATTAATATACCACAATAAATGAATACATAGAAGAACCAAAAAATATGTCCAGGAATATGACGCTTTGAGATTTTTCACGTAAGTAGGTAACGACGTAAGGAGTCAATTGATAATAGGATTATTGCTAAGAAATATTTATTAGTAAAGCAGTAAAATAACATATACGTGCACAGCAAGCGCTATTAGTTATTCTGTGGCTATGGGCTGACCGTGAATAGGTAAGTATCCACTTTGTGGGATGTGACTGTGACGTCACCCGCTTGTACCAACATAACGCCACGAATACTACACCAACAATCGAGTTCACGTTAGAGAGGATAGTAAACTCGTGGATGGTGAGCACTCTTACTATAGATTTTAGTTCTTCGCGTATCCGCTAGAGGCTCTGCTTCAATTTCCCATACAAATTGCTTACGCTGTCGATATCGAGAATGGTTTTTGTAAACTCATGGTAGTGCTACAACCCAGTGCTGTAAGCGTGATTCGGAACGCGGCCCTTGTGTACCTTTTGATTTCATTTCATTATTATTTTGGTCTTTGATATTTTTTATTTCTTCCTTTCTGCTTAGCATGATATGATTTTATTATTCATGAATAGGTAGGTAATTCCAATTTTTTATCATTTCATAAAAGAGTATTTAAGAATAAGAAATGATAAAAAAATTGATTGAAATGGAACGGAAGGTTTTCTTTTTTTTTTCAGTTTAAATATGGCGGCTGTCGCTGAAACAGCCGATATGACGATTCAAAAGAATTCACAAATTGTAGTAAACGTAGAAGAAGCGTTGGCAGATTTAATTGTTGTTTCTTATTGCAGTGAAAACAAAAAGTTTCAGGGTGTGCTTTTGGATTCTACTAAAGGGTAGGTATTGTTTATCAAATGCTACCTTTATCGATTGATGCCCGGAATTTGTATGTTTTTACATTTAATCTATACACGTTTTACAGTAACTTGCCTTTTGGAGTATATAGCCTGCACCCAGCGTTTAATAACCAGCCGGCAGCGTCAGAAAATGATAAAGATAAGCTGCACTCCGTCAGCCAAAGATTCACGTATCAGGAGCCTCAATACGCAAGTGAATCTAATCGGAAACCAAAAAAAGTCGGACCCAAGGGCAAAGCACAGCCGAGGCAAAAGATGACGGTACGGCTTCGGCCACGGAAGGTGTTGTGTTCAAATTGCAAAGGGATTTGCAACGAAAACAGCGAAAATGTGGACGTGTCCAAGAAACGCAAATTAGATTCAGATGACGATGTAAATGATTCTGAGTCATTTGGTAAAAAAAAATATCTCGTGGGTGGCATGCTCATCCCTAAACTATCACGACTGCACCCTAGTGAAATATCCGATGCCATAAAAGGTAGCTCAAAAAATTCTGGTAAGAGTGAAAAACTTAGTAGTAAAGTTAGAAACGAAAAATCCAACGATAGTGAGGGTAGCACAAGAGAGCTCGCTTTCGTAAGTGTCCCGGAAGGTGGAGTGTATGAAAATAGACAAGAATCAAAAGATAACAATGATAATGATGCACTATTCAGTTCCATGTTTTCTAGTGCGAGGACACTAAAAATATGTTTTGGTGAGGGAGAAGGCACTGTAGTAAAAATACCTCCATTGACTGGTGATTACAATGAAGATTCTGGTGTTTCTTGTGATATGTCAAAAACTTTGAAACCAGATATTAAAGCAGCTAAGAAAGCCTTGAAAAAAGCCAAGAAGCAAGCCAAGAAGAATTCCTTAGAAAAAGAAAAAGTTGAATTATGGATGAGTCAATCACCTAAACATATAGGGGCATTATCGCCAAGAAACAATGTCTCTAATCAGCCAACCACTGATCCACTAGAAAAAAAACACAAACACAAAGTAAAGCATAAAAAAAAGTACAAAGCACAGAAAAAACGTGATGAAAACACAAGTAAATGTGGGGATGGCGAATCTGTTGATTTTTTTAGTGATATCAAAGACCATTGTTTGAATCAAAAGCTGTCAATTAGTTTAAGGAGGTCAAGCAGCAACTCTTATGAAAGATGTAATGACCCGGAGAGCAGTTCTGAAGATTGTGAGAGTGAGGCCGTGCCCGATTTCCCGGCGAATGGTCAGGAAGGTGCTGGTGGTAGGTTAGTGAGAGTTTTACCAGGAGACATAGTTTGGGGGAAGGTGATAGGATTCCCTTGGTGGCCAGGCCGGGTCCTAAGTGTGACTCCAACATCACGAGCTCATGTGCAGTGGTACGCTTCAACAACTTCATCTTTAATGCCATGTGATAGTTTGAGTCCATTTTTAGAAGACTATAAGGTAAATATTTTAATTGTCAATAATATTATTTTCATAGTATATAACTGCAGCATTTTTTAATACCCAAAAAGGTCTGAAGTATCATAAAAGCCAGTAATAAAAAATTGAATAAACAATCATTAACAACATTAGCTTCTATTATGACCTTCCATTGACTTTCAAAGCTATGTATTGAAGTAAGAGGCAACCTGTCCTTGACAATTGAGAGGTTTCAGAGTGCTAAAGATAAAACAATTGTATTGATTGACTTATTGTTTGTTTAGTTTAATATCTATGATTATAATATAATAAAAAACATTTCAGATACGCTTTAATAAGAAAAAGAGGGGTCCATACAAAGAGGCTGTAAAACAAGCAACAATTGAAGCCAAAAAGAATGAATCTCAAGTTAGTGATCCACTAGGGAGTCCAACGCACGCCAATCTGGTAACTATGTCGCCACGACCTATTGATGTGTTCTCTTAAGCACTTACTTTTATGCCCTGGTCAAATAGACAGCGAACCGAAAGCGTGGGGAAGCGTTTTTATCTTGTAATGTACTGTGTCTTTTGAATCTAGTCACACAGAATCACGGTTCGTTTTTGCATTTCTATGTGACAGATTCAAGCGAGGCAATACACTACATAAACGCGACGATAACCACCTCCTTTTCAAATATTTGAATTCGGTTAAAAATAACCTTGCGAAGCGTTAGGATCAAGGTGCTGAAATGTCCAAAGTTGCAAAATTTCTAATATTTTTGGAGCCTAATGACCAAGGTGCTAAAATGACCAGAAGTTGCAAAATGACTAATATCTTTTTGGAGTCTATCGCATCTTTCAGTCGTTGTTGATTACACCCCTAAACAAAACTACCATTTTGGCGAAAAGCAACCTTTAATCAATGTAATATTTTGACGAATCGCCACAGAATACATAATAGTACAAGTGAATCGCATCTTTTGACAAAACAACCATTTTGACATAAAGCACATCATTTTGGTACCTTGGTCATTTCAGCACTATGTATGGTCAATTCAGCTCAGCACTATGGACATTTCAGCACCTTGGGCCTTTTAGCAACTTGGTCATTTTATCACTTTGGTCATTTCAGCACCTTGGTCATTTTAGCATCTTAGGTCTAACGCTCCGGAAGGAAAAATAAGAATTCTTTGCCACACACTCAGTTAGCTGTTTGTTTGACAAGGACATTGAGGTATACATTCGAATTTATTCAAATTCATGTGATATTATATGGACTTGATCATCTGCACAAACATTGTCTGGAACCATACCAAAGTGTAGTGTTTATCCATTTTTTATGTTGATATTCATTTGTGATTTTATTAAGATGTTTAGTGTTAATTGGTGTACCGCCTCCCTATTTAAATGGACATTTTTCTATTTGTTTGCTAACTTAAAAATTAACACTTAGCCATCAACTCTAAAATTACGTATCGTAGGCTGACAATTATGGAATTGACAGCCACAATATTGTTGTTTGTATGGAAAATACATCAATGTCTGTGATTAACATAAGCTTGCGACGTGTGACTATCTAATTGCTTATTTTTAAGCTTTAAGTTAGCGGACAAATAGAATGTCAGCCATTTTAGTAGGAGGGCTTGTGTAGATAGATAGGTATTCTATATTACAAACTATTCCAATGTAATGTAGATACTTAAGTAAAGAGCTTATTATTATTTGTGTTGAAGTAGGGTATAGTGTAAGGTTACCATACATACAGAATACTGCAGACTTCTGTCAGAATTGGCTGGACTCAAGAATTTGGGTGGACTATTCATTTTGAAAATAAAAAAAATAAAAATCTATTTTTACTAAATCAAAACTTTTACCAGCCAGTCTTTTAATTTTTCGATATGCTTACTTTTATCTAGCTAGTTGGTCTTTTATTTGAGGTTTCTTTAACAAATAAAAGTAATTGTTTTGTGGCATTTATAAAATTGTTGGATTTTTTACAAAAGTTTTAGACATTTTTTTTAGATTTGACAAACTTGAAATGTGTACCGTTAAAACAAAATTTAATTTTGTTTTGGTATGGCTCCAGTAATAACAGGCCATTTGAGTAAATACCTAAAATATAACTTGGTAATATTTTATTAGCTTAACCAATATATCACTTACTTAAGATTGTGTTTAATGGCATTTCAAAATGGTCTGTTGTAATAAAAATTTAGATATTAGGTATGTACTGTATTTGTCTGAGCCTCTTTAAAATGCTCAGACAGAATTCTTGATTGTTGTGAATGTGCAATATAATGTGCAAATAAGGTATTTTTTGGTGTCTTGCTTCTTGTTGTATTAAATTGTACTTAGCTCCAAGATGGAGGCAGTGCAAGTCTACATTTCCATAGTATATGTTAAAGGTAATTTACTATATTAAGTGTACCTATACCAACTATTAGATTTATTTAAATACTGATATTTCCTACTCTATTTTCAAAGCTATACAGATGGGAATTTGGGAATACAAGTAGAACTAGCATAGCCACTGAAACACGATATATCGCGTGATATAGCGTTTTATCCACACTCAGCTGTTCTTCTTCTTCTTGTCAGTGCAGGCGGTTACGCCTACTAGACGTCTATTGTGCCTATTTTGCGTTGGAGGATGTGCGGCCGGATCACTCCAGCCAGACCAGCTCAGCCAGGAACGCTCCAAGTGCTTTCACATTCGTGATCGCATCCTGGACGCTGCCCGGCGAGCCGAGGTACCTCGCCCGGTAGTGGGCCACCCCTCTGCACTCCATCAGTACGTGGGCTGTTTCTTCTTCCTCCATGCATCCCTTGCATAGAGGACTGTCCGTGACACCTAATTTAAAAAGATGTCTGTTAAATTGTCCATGGCCAGTAATAGCACCTGTTACCAGGCGAAGTTGCGGTCTGCACAGTTGTATCATCAGTACACTCAGCTGTTAAAATCTATTGTCTTTTGACAGTGAAACGTGACAAATCGCTATATCATATCTATCGCGTTTCTAGAGGTACTGAGCTGTAAAGGATATACAATTCTTATTTATTGTTTTTATAGTAACATTCTACAAAATAATTTGTTTTAGGACTAGGGCTCGTATTATAGAATCAAACTCGAACTCAACTCTGCTTTGCAGAAAGCAAAGATTTGAGTTTGATTCTATAATACGAGCCTAGGTCCTCCTCTATGATTGTTCTTCACTGAATATGATTGTATTCAAAATTGCTGTTATGGCAATTAATATCTCTGTTAGATTTTTGTATAATTTTATTATTTTTAACTTTATGCCAACAACAAACTTACCGTCGTAAGTTTTCAATATATTTTGGTTTAGAGCTTACAGGCAGAGCGATAGTCTGCGACCGTTGGCGACCATCAGCTGACTTTCGGTAGGCGACTTTTTTTACGATAAATAGGAAGTGCCTATCACGCCTGATGGTAAGCGATGATGCGATACGATTAAACGCGCTTGCCTAGAAGATATCTATTCACTCGCGACTTAAAGGCTCCCAGATTGTACCTATCGGGAAACACAGACTCAGGCACTGTACGGATTCTTTTTCTTATCGAATGAGGATTAGTGGCCACCTCTAGTGTTAGAGTTTATCAAGCCGCCTATAAGGCCTCTAACTTGGCTTAACGACTGTTATCAATTGACAACAGCCGGGACCGACGGTTTAACGTGCCCTCCGAAGCACGGAACTCAGTTGTAATGCCACATTACGGTCATGTCGTCCATCCGCCACCTGGCCGGACCGAGCGTTGCTTAACAAACGTGACGAGTACGATCAGTCTGTCAAGTTCCGCCACGAGCGCTTCGATGACGGATGATGCGAGCCTTTGGAATATCCACCAAAAACGGTGGTCCTGATACGTCCTGTCGCTTAAAACTGTCGCAAGGTGTCGCTAAGAGACTGTCGCACATGTAAGTTCTTAATTGATTACCTAGGTAATTATTAGTTTACTATTTCACTAAGTTGGTATTTGATATGGTACATATTGTACAAAGATTTATAAAATCTGCTATGCTTATTTTTAAGTTTGTACTTTTACTGGCTATTATTTTAGTGATTTATAATGTTAAAACTGTTAAGGTCAATGCTATTCGATGGACTAAAATTGATAAAGAATATTTTAAATCATTTCCTTGGGCTGAATATTTAACTTATCCGCGTGCACGCTGAAAAATACTCGTTTGTTTACATTTGCTTTGAGCGTTCTATTTAATCTGTCCGTACCTTTAACACTAACATCTATCGATAATAAATAAAACGCGCGTAAATAAACTATTTTATAAATTGCGAATTCAACCCAAAACTTACTCCGCAAAAAAAGTTGACTGCCCGCGTGCACGCTTAAAAATACTCGTTTGTTTACGTCGGAGTTGAGCGTTCTATTTAATCTGTCCGTACCAGGGATTGAAATACCGTTAAAAAATAACGTTAAAAATACCGTTAAAACATTTTATCGGTTTTACCGTTAAAAATAACGTTAAAATTATTGTACCGGAGTACCGGTAAAATTATTGGTAAAAAGTAACGTAAATTGCAATAACGTTAATTTTAAAGTAACGGTAACAAAAAGTAAGAAATAACGTTAAAATTAACGTTATTTACTGAAATAACGTTAATTTCAATGTAACGTTATCTAAAGTAACGTTATTTATTGACATAACGTTAATGTTAAGAGTAACGGTAAAAAAAAGTAAGAAATAACGTTACATTTAAAAATAACGTTATCAATCCCTGTTCGTAAAAAACGCGCGTAAAAAAACTATACTAGAGTAATAATTTTGTATGGGAAATCTTAGTTTTCTTCACGCGGCGGAATTTATTTAATTTCAATGTTATTTAAAAAAAATATCATTTTGATGCATTGTTCTGAACTTGCCTACTTCTAAGGCTGAGTTGCACCATCTTAACTTTACCATAACTAACAGATACAAACATATCTGAGCCAGTGGTCAAAAGTGGAACTAAGGTGTTATTTTTATTATTGTTGCCTAGGTTACGCCATAGACGACAGCGACGCTGTCATCGAGTCAGATAAGTTTGTATTTGTTATAGTTATGGTTAAGTCAAGATGGTGCAACTCAGCCTGTGTCTTGTTAAATTTACATATTTACTTAATTTTTCATTTTCCCCCCTTTTGAAGTCGGTTAAAAAAAACTAAGTGTTGATCAGTTAATATTATTGTTATTTAATTTTAAAGCACTTATGATTTTATATTATTTACATTAATGGTACTTATAGAAAAAAATCCTTTACCATTTTCTTAAAAAACTTTTATGAAATATGTTTATTTATCAGTTGATCTTGTTCGTTATGTACAGCTTGACCATAAAGAGTTGACAAAAATTGAGGGCGCCACTTTCTATGTAAACACGTCAAAATCACGAATAGTTTGGCAACACTTACTACATTTTGTACTGAAAAATTTTAGTTCCATTTTATTTTATTTCAACTCTTTATGGCCAAGCTGTATGTTTATTTCTTGCTGAATAGTGAATCTTTGACACTACGCTTACAAAAACGATTCAGTAAGGGTGTTAAGTTAAACTTCAGCTACCTATAAATTTAGTTCTTTCCTAACATGAATCTGTTTATACGCTGTGAAAAAGTTGGTCTAAATTGTTTTATTGTGTTTTAATGATAAGTTAAAAATAACGTCTTCACAAGCGCTAAGAACTCATGACATCAAATCCCCCCCTTTTCAGGTGGCAAACTTTAAATTTGAAGGGGTTCCCAATCTTTTTTATATTGCGACTCCCTTTAAATGTTGTAATTCTTTTGCGGCTCCCTTGTAACAGAAGATACCCACGTGTAGCTTTTGAATAACATACGATTGAGCGCACGCATACCGTTTCGCGAGGGCGTCGCGACGCACAGTTTGGGAACCACTGCACTAATGCAAGATTAAGGGCGTCCGCTGCTTTAAGCGGGATCCCGGCGCGGGATTATAGATTGCTGGTTTTCTGACGGATAAATGCCTGCAGCGGCTCTAAGTAATCTATGTCGATCCGCGCGCGTGTCCCGCTTAACGCAGCGTCGCCCTAGAAGTTATATAGAGAATCTCATGTCGTAAGTCTGTCACAAACAAACAACGATGTAATTTATGGAGTTGACAAGCTTTACGACGTCATATAATTCTTCGTTTATTTTTAAGCTTTTATCCCCCAGTTATCTGGATTAGACCTATCCCTTTTGATTGATTAAAAGAAAGTTTGCCAGTTGAATAGAAGGCTGACTTGCGAAGTTATAATGATGGCAGATGTATTTTTTAAACCGAATCTTGAAACATCATGTACGGCTCTAAATAAATTGTTATGTTAACAACATTATGATACGAAACTGAAATATACATACTTAGTACCTTTAACACATGTATTTTTATTGACTTTATTACATTCCTGTTTCGGAGGTATCAATATTTTAAAGAAGTTGCGTTTTCAAAGCTACCTCCCATCAGAGTACTTGTCAAGAACTCAAGACAAATCAAACGAAGCCAAACTCGATTGGGTGATATAGTTTTATTACAGAGTTCCTGTGGCGTTCTTCCCGCTCCATCATCAGATCAGCTCAATGAGACCTTGATGTTAGCATTTAAGTATATTAGAACCATTAACTTGCTTCATTACCGACTATACCGACCCATGAAATACTGCTCAATTTAATATATTTCATTTCATTACTTATATTAATTGAAGAATTTCAGGCCCTCCGCTGTGTCAAGCAAGCGGGACACGCGCGCGGGGCGACATAGATTAGAGCTTACTCATGCACTGCGCAAGCATCTGTCCGTCAAAAACCAGCAATCTATATTCCCGCGCCGTGTACCCGCGGCGGGATCCCGCTTGACGCAGCGGAGGGCCTTAGTGGCCATCTTGTGGGCTTTTAAAAAAATGAGGTTCTCAGTTCGGTAGATGTTTTTTATGTTTGTTATCGACGATAATTTTCGAATGCAAATACTCAATTACTACTTCATCATCATAATCATATCAGCCGCACGACACCCACTGCTGGGTATAGGCCTCTCCTAAGGATCTCCACGACGATCGGTGCTGCGCTGCCCGCATCCAGCGGCTTCTCGTAACCTTCACCAGATCGTCGGTCCACGGTTACTTTAGTTCTCCTGCGGATCTCTTCGTTTCTGATTCGATCACGCAGGGAAACGCCGAGCATGGCTCTCTCCATTGCACGCTGGGTGACCTTGAGCCTCCTTATGAGACCCATAGTTAGCGACCACGTTTCACTGCCGTAAGTCATCACTGGCAACACACACTGTTCTTAGACTTTCGTCATGAGACACTAAGGTAAGTCGGACGCGAAGATTTTTCGAAGCTTTCCGAATGCTGCCCACCCGAGTTGGATTCGACGAGAGATCTCTTCTCAAAGTTGGACTTACCTAACTGGATTGCCTGTCCTAGGAATACGTAATGGTCAACAACTTCAAGTGTAGTGTTCCCAACATGAACTGCAGAGGGTACAGTACAACATGGGCATTTGACATAATTTTCGTCTTATCCATGTTCATCCTGAGACCCACTCTTTGGGAAGCACTATGGAGATCTTCGAGCATTGTGTTCAGGTCTTCCATGGTCTCAGCCATAAGGACTATATCATCGGCAAAACGAAGGTGTGTTAGGTACTGGCCATTAATGTTGATGCCGAGTCCCTTCCAGTCAAAGAGCTTAAAGATGTCTCCCAACGCAGCTGTGAACTCTGTGTGTATCTCCCTGTCTCACACCACGCTGCAGTTGGACAGGATTTGTGCTCTGATTCTGTACTCGGATCGACATGGTGGCATTTTTGCATAAGCACCTCAACACCTCGATATACCTATAGTCCACTTGGCACCTTTGGAGAGACTGCAGCACCGCCCAGGTTTCGATCGAATCGAAGGCTTTCTCATAGTCCACGAACGCCAAGCAAAGTGGCAGATTATACTCCTCGGTCTTCTGTATAACCTGCCGCAGCTATTGGATGTGGTCTAAGGTGCTAAAGCCTTTTTGAAACCCGGCCTGCGGGTCTACCGCCTAACTATCGCTTTGACACTGGCTTTGGTTTATGACGTCAGTGCACTGTCCGTCCTTGTCATCGTGTTATGATATGACAAGGACGGACAGAGCATTGCTATAGCTCTGGCTAAAGCTTTGAGTTAGGCGGTAGGGCCCCTGTTCGGGAGGTTGGAAGTCGTCGAACCTGCGAGCGAGACGATTCGTAGGGACTCTCGAAAACAACTTATAGACATGGCTCAGAAGTGAGATGGATCTGTAGTTCTTTAAGAGGGACTTGTCACCCTTTTTAAAGAACAGAACCACCTCACTCATGTTCCATGTCTGCATGCGGCGTTCTGCTCTCGACGATGACGTAATTGTAGAGCTTCTGCCTGCCTAGCCTTCTGGAGGACTTTGAGTATCGGCTTACCGCCCGCTCTCAGAAGTTCTGTAGTGATTCCGTCGTCACACGCCGCCTTGTTTTTCAGCTGTTTGAGAGCCATACTAATCTCGTACAGGCCGACGTCCGGGAGATATTTTGGGTATATCTTGTCGGGTAAGCTTGGCTCTGGGGTCTTTAGCCTTGCTTTCAACAGGTGTCTGCGTGGAATATAGCTGCCCATAGAAACGCTCGATCTCCCTCAGGATTTCAGGCTTCGATGAGATGATGCGTCCGTCGTCAGTTTTCAGCTTCGTCATCTGGCTTTGTTCGATAGACAGATCTCTCGCGAACACTTTGAAGCCTTTATTCCGCTCGATGGCCTCTTTAATAATCCTTTAGGACCATAATGTCCACTTCCCAAAAGGACCACATCCCAGAATGACCATTCCCAGATCGACTATTCCCAAAACGACCACTCCCAATATGTCAATTTCCCAAAACGTCTACTTTTCAGGCTACTTATAAAAAGCCGTTTCTATCTATCTAATCTTTTTCCTTGTTTCGCGATTTTTTTATGGTATTTAATAATTATATTCGCCATGCCACGTCTCCAAAGTAACAGGATCACATAAATATGGAGAAGGTTAAATTCTACAACTTAAAAAACCTTTTTTTGTTTTTTAATATCACTTTCTTTTTGATGAAGCGAAAGAAGTGTGCAAGGATCGTAGCAGGTGGCGATCCATAGTCTCTGCCTACCCCCATGGGAAACAGGCGTGAGTATATGTAATATGTATGTATGTATGTTTCTTTTTCGTTTTTAAAAGAAAAATATAAGTATCCAAGAGTGATTGCAAATCTTCTTGAACAGTTTTTATTAAGAGTCCTGGGAAATGGACATATTGGGAAGTGGTCCTTTTAGAAAGTGGCCAATGTGGGAGATGGTCAATCTGAGATAGCATTCATTACGGGAAGTGGACGTTCTGGGATGTGGTCCTTTTGGGAAGTGGTCATTTTAAGAAATTTTGATAATGATGGGAACATAAAAAAATACAAATATGTTTATAAATGACAAGAGTACTGACACATGAGTAAATATTTTACTCATGCGGTACGGAGGTAACAAACATAAAAAACAACCGAAAAAATATCTCCATTTTATAGTGTTCATAGGGCGAAAAATCCCATCTCCATAAAAAAAAATTGGTTCATGTTTTTTTTAAGTTCACAAACAATTCTGATCTATCTTCTGCCCGCGACTTCGCCTACGTAGAATCCAGCTACTAGCCAATGTTCTCTAAGGTCCACTATCTCTATACCAAAGATCATCATAATTGGTTCAGGCGTGAAAAGTGTCAACAGATGCTTTACTTTCTTTACACAGATAAGTATGAAGTTTTTGGGAAGAGGAATAAAACTAATATTTGAACACATTATATGAATTTATTAGAAACCTGAACGCAGGCACTACCTCCTCTAAAAAGGCACCTTCAAGCTGATATTGTTCTAATGTGACAACAATATTGTAAATAATTCTTTTAGCGTCTAAAACTTTAACAAATTTACTGAAGCAAACATTTCTATATACATTATTAAAATTTATGTTTCCCATTGTGGAGTTAAAATTGTTCTTATAACAACAGCAAATGTCAAGATTAATGTTCATTGTGCAATATCCTAATGAAAATATGTTGTATGTGAATTTAAATTACATGTGATTAAAATTTTTGATGAGTTTATGGACTATATAGCATAATTTGTTCGTTTAAAATTCGTTGTCGGTGAGTACAAACTGCACAGCGCTACCGTATTCGAGGATTCTGTTCTTGATTCCCTTGAGTTTCGCGATATAATGCTTGTGTATTTTCGTATTGGTCCTCTTGTAGCGAAGGGCAGTTATCATTTTATCGACAGTGTAATGCAGCCACAGTATGTTTGTGTATGGCTCGAAATTCTTCCAATCATTCCTGCGAACAAAATTACAAATTAATATAATTCAAGGCCTATGTGAACTTTAATGATGGGAATGTGATTGATACGTTTTCACATACGGACAAGTCTTTTTGATAAACAATATTGAATGATTAATGGGACAACATCTTTTTTTTTCATCAGGGACCCTATTTTTTATTTTAATCATTTGTTTAAACATTATTCGTGTTATTTATTACAATCGATTTTTAAACACTGTTTAATTAATCACATGTTTAAATGTGATGCTGTCTCTGTCAAACAATATTGTGAAAAAAGTGACAGCATCACATTTAAACATGTGTTTTGAGTGTTTAAATCTTTTGTAATAAGGCCGTATGCGTTTATGACTTTATGTATCTGCCTAAGGACTGAATTTTCAACGCCTAGATAAAGCTTTATTCGTTTGATAGCGCTAAATTGAAAATGTTTGTCATTTGCTTATCGGTCATGCCATTTATTTTATTTACCTAACAGATATGTTTCATTACAGTAGCCGGCAAACATCTTGAAATCGGGTGGGGATTGTGCAAAACTCGTTTTTTGGGTATGCGTTGGCTATGCATGTTGTTAGACGAGCACATGCACATTGTTTTTGTGTGCGTGGCCGCACGAGCGAATTTCGAGCGCTCTCGAGGTAACGCATACTCAAATGGACCCCCTAAACCAGGGATTGAAATACCGTTAAAAAAATAAAGATAAAAAAAAATACCGTTAAAACATTTTATCGGTAAAAATAACGTTAAAATTATTGTACCGTTAAACATAGCGGTAAACTTTACCGGTACATAGTACCGATAAAATTTTCGGTAAAAAAGTAACGTTATTAATTGGAATAACGTAAATTTTAAAGTAACGGTAACAAAAGGTAAGAAATAACGATAATTTCAATGTAACGTTATTTATTGAAATAACGTTAATGTCAAAAGTAACGGTAAAAAAAGTAAGAAATAACGTTACATTTAAAAATAACGTTATCAATCCCTGCCCTAAGCAATCAAAACTGCTTGTCAATCATTTACATTGCATTTACCATTTGGGGGCCTGGCCTACTTTTGATTGGCCACGGTAATCTATATATTCTGTGGTGCTTGTCAAGCATCGCTCCTAGACGATCAAAATGTGATTGACAAGCCGATGCAATGTAAATGATTGACAAGCAATTTTGATAGTTTAGGGCTATCAAGAATATCCTAGATAACGCTTCACGAACTAAAACAGTACGCAAAAATGGCACCTCAAATAGCGTCCCACTTACAAACATGGCGCTTATTTTGTACAAAAACACATCTTTTATCACTTAACTTTGGCAAAATAAGCGCCCAGTTTGTATGTGGGACGCTTTTTGAGGTGCCATTTTTGAGACTCTGACCGGACATCTAGGGTATTCTTGATCGAAGGTTTAGGGGGGTCCAAAACAATGTGTATGTGCACGTTTAACAACATTTATAGCCGACGCGCCTTCGTGAGATAAAAGGACTGTATCTGAGGATTGAAAAATCAGCCCTTAAGAGGATTGTCAACCACGTGGTCTCCATACAAACGGCGATAACGTTTCCCACCCTCTAAACCTTAACCTACAGTAATTATTTTTTGGTATTTTTTTGAAATGCCTAAATACTAGGGCTGTACGTTTTGATTTTTTAAATATCTATAATAGATTTCGAAATATTTGCATTTTAGTGATTTCATACAAAACACAGAAGTGCCAATATTTTCAAATCTACAATGAATATTTTAAAAATCAAAACGTACAGCCCTAGTTTTTAGGCATTTCAAAAACATACCAAAAATTCATTGCTGTAGGTTAAAAAACCAGGCTATGCAACTCCTTAAAGACAATCTCTTGGACGAGTCGAGGAAATTCTGGCTAAAACAGCCAGGACTGAGACACGCCAAAGCCTTGGTAGAAGGCTACTCGCAAAGACGGACGAATGAGCTTAAAGGTTTAAACTTTAACAAGGGTTTAACAAGGGTCTTCAACCTTTTTGAAGTCAAGGGCCTATAGTATACTCTGATATTGGTTCGGTGGGCCGCAACACAAGGAAAACATTATATTCTAATTAAATAGGTAGGTAAATAGGTATAATTTGTAGACAATATGTGAATTTAATTTTGTCAATCAATACAATGACGGGCCGCCAAGAACGCAACCGCGGGCCGCGGGTTGAAGACCATTGGTTTAAAGGGTGGGAAACGTTATCGCCGTTTGTATGGAGACCACGTGGTTGACAATCCTCTTAATCAAATGAGTAACTCACCCGAGCTTGTCTCTCATGAGGCGGTACACCTCGAACTGCCGGTCCCCGACGGCGTCAAACAGCCCGTCGTCGTTGGCGAGATCGTTGTACAATGCTGCGCGCTCACTGCCCAACGGCACCGACAGGCGAGATAGCGAGTAGTCTATGATCGTTCCCGCTACGCCGCAACGAGCGACTAGGTGCGCGCGACCGCGCAGTACGAATACGGCGCACTGCAGATAAAAAAATGGTGTTTGTAAGTTTTTTTATTCCTGACAACAAAGTCAAAGTCAAATAAGCTTTATTCAAATAAACTTATTAGGTACTTTTGAATCGTCTATATTTTCCTACCACCCGTTCCAGACTTTTTTAACTGACAAAAGAACGGGCGCAAGAAACTTATCAGCTGTAACAGCCATAAGTAACGATATTTACAAACTTGAATATATCGTTACCAGTGACAAATTGGCATACATAAAACATACTTATTATATTACTTCAACAAAGTACTTATAGTATGTGTGTTACATCATTTCCACGCATTTTGATCTGTAAGATGTCTACTTTATAATAAACTTTACCCATGAGCGTTTTTTAAAATGGATTTTAAATTCATGCAAAGGAAGAAGGAAATTGTTGTGAAACATTATTAATAAACGCTATGCCTTTCCCCATAAATAGTTTTTGCATCTTGAAACGGCAAGTATATCTTTATTTCTTGTATTAAACTAGTGAATATTGCTTTTTTAGCAAATGAACACCATTATAAACCTAAAGCGCTCCGGTAACGATAATTTGAGATTGTCAATTTTTACGTCATTGATGCGAAAATTGATCGTTTACGCGTGCAATAGGCTTGTTTCCATTAAGTATAAATATAATGGATAGGGGTTTATAATGATTAATTATATTATGGAGAAAATAACAAACAATTTTAATTATTAAAAGCGTTAAAGATTAATAATATTTTAAAAAAATAAATTTCGTAAAATGAAACCTTTAGTCACGTGACAGTGAACACCAATCAGAAAGCGTTACGTCACGCCGTGCGAAACTCCAATCTTGTCTTTGACGTTTCGAGTATCACTACCGGAGGCGCGTTCCAAACCTACACTCCGAGTGCAACCTAACCACAACCGAACGCAAGTTTTAGCCACTTTTTCCGTATTTCTCCATTGTTTGGAACATATATAAATAACTGGTTTGGCGTTTTTATAGTCGTGCTATCACACTGGGGCTCTATACAGTACTTATAATATGAGAAATTCACGCTCTTTTGTTTGTTTTGCACGGCGTGACGTCATTCAAGACGCCATGACAGTCTTGTGCGTTTTGGAACCAAATTAAAATTGGTTTTTTAAAACGCGAAATTTATAATGTAAACGCTCGATTAAAAATAAATAAACCTTTTTTTTCGATAAAATGCCTAATAAGCTAAAATATTAAGCAGTTATTGAAATTTTGTCAACTAGCCTATTGAAGCCAACCTCATTGCTCCAACAATGGCATTGACGAAAAAATTGACAATCGCAATTGATCGTTGCCGGCGGGTATATGATTTCCTTTTAAAGGCGACTTTATATGAACCACTATAGCACCACTAAAAATCCAAGCTTATGGTCCCTTGAGTCGAGTCCCGTCGCAAAATATAAATTGTTATTTATAAACACACAAACTCCTGAGTTTTGGTGGTAAAAAAGCGAAAAACGGAAGTCGTTTTGGTTTTCGTCGAGAAAAACCACAATAAATTATCTGGTATTAACTTTGTGTGCTTATAAATAACTATTAATATTTTGCAAGGGGATCATAATCTTGGATTTTCAATAAATTGTGTATTTACACGGGTAAACGAGTATTATTTTTATACGGTAGTGGCGCATGGTTTGCACATTACTTTCATGGAGCCGCTCCATCTCCGAGGTTCTGGGTTCGAACCCCAGCTAGGTCAATTTAGTAAACGGACTTTTCTTTATTATAATTATTAGCTTTAGTCTATTAGTGTGTGTGTTATCGCCGCCGTTGTCTCTGATTTCCATAATGCATGCCTGTTTTATGGGTCAAATAATATGAGACTTGAGCAGAGCAGACTTGAGAGCAATGTATGTGATGTGATGTATCCAATATATTTATTTATTTAGAACACTAACATCATACGTATTTCATTTACATGGGTTTCTCTTATATGGCTTCGTTACTCACCGCGCTAATTTTCAACGATAAAACCAAAGCTAAATCGTTACCGTTTCAATTTCGTTTACAGAAAAATACTCGCTTTAGTTTTGTTAAAATTGTTGAATACTCTGCCTAAAGAGTCTAGGATTACAATCTGGGATAATTTAAGTGAAAATTATGAAGCTAAACCAAAGATTTTTAGGTAAATATAACCTAAAAGACAACGTAACGTTTTTGGTTTTATCGTTCAGAATTACCGCGATTGGGCTCCAGGTGTACACAATATACAGAATAAGAGCAATAAAAATAATGAAAAGTTGCGAAAACAATGAGAATCATTTTAATGAAGTGTACTGTGCAATATAGTTTCAGCATTTCAGAGAATGTTTTAATTGGATAGTGAAAAATGTCTATTGGTATTTTAATATATTATATATAGTTATTTTATTGACTAACCTTCTGATCAGTGGGCGCAATCAATACGTTTCCCCAATGCAAATCACGATGCTCGAATTGATACGCCTCTTCCGCTACCGCCAAACCGAACGCCACCTAAAATATAATTACATATAAGTTAATATAAACATAATTATCATCCTTTCCTCTTGGAAAATATATGTACTAGATGCCCTCGGACAAGTTCACGTCTTAACAAAATGTTTTCTTTACCTACTACCAGCACTAAATATGCTGGCAGCACTTTTTTGTTTAGAGCTTGTAAGGAATATGACAAAAGTTTCACGTCTATAGATTTTTTCAATTGTAGTATAACTCAGTTTAAAAATCATATACATGAATTGATTGATGAATAGGTAATTGTAATTGTAAACATATCTTTAATTAACAGTTCCATTTTAGATGCAGTATAACTGTTAACTTACTCTGTTAATTTAATTAAGATCAACTTGCCCTGTAGTTTATTTGGTATGTTCTAATTATCAGGGGAAACTTTGCTGATCACTGTGTTATAATATTTGGTAAAACTAAATGTACTGTGAAATTGTTTGTTTCCCAAATAAAATAAAATAATTATCATTATTTTACAAGCAGCAAAGTACATTGACTCACATGATCTCATAGCTAATAAGAGTGACTAACAATAAAATTACTTTTGATAACTGATAAAAACGTGAGAAATATCCGGTTTCAAGTACGGCCCAAAATGTTGAGCACTTTAGTACTGTGTCAAATTAAATCACAGATAAAGCAAAGAGGGACAGTGACATGTTAGTGTAACAGAAGTTTCAATATGACAAGGTTCTAAGTATGCTCAACATTTTCATGATACATAAATGATGTAGGTAGGTATAATGCTTTGTGGCTAAAAAATCGGACGTGCTTTTTTTGAACACACGTTTCTAAACATTATTATAATGTTTTATAAATCGATGATTAAATGTAACAACTCTTGTAACTTAATATGTCATCAATATCAAAACATACAATGCGATTAGATTGACAATGTACAGCTGAAGTGACTAACTTCAGAGCGCTAGCAGTACAAAACGACGTATTTTAATCTGTAAATTTTTCTCTTTTGCATACATTCTGGAGTGAAGTCAATTTAATCGCATTGTATGGGGTTTTTACATTAGTGAGTCAGTGGTGTCAATGTATTAAACTAAAATACGTTTATAAAATAATTCGGAATATACAGACGTCAATTCGAACAAGAGCAAAACAACATCTACGAGTACATCTTTTAAACATAATGTTTTTCTAGAAATCTAAGGTCATCGACCTGGAGATCATTCAAACGACCGAATTCTTAGTCACTACGTGGGTGCTATCTATTACGAAAACAAAACAACACACAATAAAAACAATACAATATAAGCAAACTTGGTTTTGACATTATTTTAGTTCATATTAATAAAAAAATACATGCAAAAAAAACAAAAATTAGCAGAAAAAACAAAACTGTGACGGCAACACTTAAACATCGAAAGCGTCTGCAGTTCCCGCAGAGGATAAGTGAAAATCTAGTCAAGATACGGTAAACTTGTACTAGAGATTCACTTATCTTCCAAGGAAACATTTTTTTTTTCATGCACTGGTTCCTTAGGCTGAAAACAACACAAAAAAAGAAAAGAAAATCAGGGTGCGTGCCATGCTGGAGTGCGACGGAGGATAAAAAAAATGCAGTTTAATTTTGTTAATAACATCGTCCATCGAACTGGCACGCACTAAGTTTTAAAATAATACAAAAAAAACTCTCTCATACTCAAATAAACATTATTTTTAATGGACCACAGCCTGAACATTTAAACTTCAATTTAAAAACAAAAACTACAAGCTGGCATTAAGTTAAGTGGTGCATTAAGCCAAATTGCACTTTCTAAGATTACGCAACAGAGCGTTTTATATAACAGAGCTATGCAAAATATCGAGTAACATTTGCAACACAATACGGATCGGCACAATGGTGTTATAAAATTGTGCTTCTCTTACGTAAGCTCACTTTAATCTCGGCTTGATACTGTAACTAAACCTGACATGTTGCTGACCACGTTAAGGTCGAGATAATTGAAAAAAATCCTATGGAAAGTAGACAAAATCAACGTTTTTTAGTTCCCTGTTTGCTCCTCCAAAACTAGACCGATTTACTTACTTTTTTCATTAAAAAATAAAGAAAGGCTTTGGCTGTGTTCATATGTTTTGCTTTTTTATATAATCTCGTCAAATTTGATTGCAGGATGTCTAAACAATGTCATTTTTTTAGGTTTTTGAAGATTAATTAATTTATGAAAAAGAAGGACACAGTGAAATAATTTCTTTAATTTTTTATGAAAAACGTAATCAAATCGGTCCAGTCCAGTTGGAGAAGGAAACAGGGGACTAAGAAAAGTTGATTTTGTCTACTTTCCATAGGATTTTTTCAATTTTCTCGACCATGGTGTTTCCTCTTAAGGAAACTAACTCTAATCTAATGCAACTTAAGCATCGATCATAGTCATATAATTGTGTATTTCATATAATACTGCAAAAGTAACAATGAATGATATTAATCATTAAAATGATAATTTATGAATCATTGTGTAATATTTAGCTTGTCTTCAGGCTCCAATATAATTAAATAGGATCTGTTTTTATTTAGATAGCTGTTGAATAGTAACTATGCAATTAACATATTCTCATGTCACAAGTGCAATTATTGTCAAGTGATTAATTAAATCAACAGAGGAATGAATAAAATTCAATATTTTATTTCAATGTTTGTAATTGCACGGTGGTTGTCATTCAGGATAAAATGAAAATTAAATTGTAAAGTAATTTAAATGATATATTGCACGTGGTTGTCATTCAGAACGAAATAAAAATTAAATTGTAAAGTAATTTAAATGATATAACTAAATGAAACATGATAGAAAAACTTCTATTTAGAAAAGGAAAAAAGAATTTTGATAAGACAATAGATAAGTGTTCAGATTTAAAACCCAAATCGGTGTTAATGACCTTTATATGAGCTCATATCGTTCGGCATTTTTAAACAGGTTCAGTTCAGTACAATCCCTGTCACACAAGGAAACAAATAATTGCATTCTAATTTAATGCAGCGTAGCGGATCGACGTCACTTGCGCGTCACTGTGACACAGAATTAGTATAGTGTATAGTACTGATGTAAAAGCTTGTTCATTGGTCGCGTGTCTAGCTGACCTCAATACTGAAGCAGTAATTACAATGACAACAACTGGTACTTTATGTGGCACGTCTGAATGTTAGGATAATACAATGTTGATTTAAAAATAATTGTTAACTAGCTATTTATTAGGTCAGTTGATCAACTTTAGTCTTGATTCTGATGCAACTAAATAATATTTGGTGGTAACATTTTTTTTGTTAAGTACGATGCTAAGGAACTGAATACAAATTAGCACTTTTCAGGAATTCTGCGACGCTATAACAATAGACATTTATAATTTGGAACATGGCCTTTCTTGACAATCAAATCGCAGTCCATTTAGTAACGCCACAAACATTGTACTGATTGCTTTTAAGGCCTTAAGGTGACTCTACTCACTTTGGGTTCAAATCAGTGCGCGTTCCAACGCGGCGGTTGCGTTGAGAACTAGCACCGAATTCACAATTTTTACATGTTTTATTACTTTTCTTCGCTTTCAAGTAATTTATTTTAATGGTTGGTTTTAACATAAACGAATGTTCTATTTCCGAGGAATTTTGCAAATAAGACCAGAAACAGGGTCCCCGGAATATTTTTTTACATCAAACATAGTAACATTTTTATAAATGCTTTCAATTAAATCTATTGTGTATTACGCACGCGTATTATTCACGCGCGTAATCTTTCAATAATTTGAATGAGCGGTTTTCTGACAGCTGAGAATTTTAGTTTATTTTTTTATGTTGATAGATGGGGCTATTCAACTAGGTAGTTTTTTTTATTTATCCTAGCAGCTGAGTATACCACTGAATTATTTAACACTTGACACTGGCAAAAATTACTCCTGAAGAGGTTGCCATAACAAAAATAAGAAGAAGAGAATTAACTGTCAAATTGACAAAATCCTTTGCTTTTTTCTTAAAGAGTTGCGTACATAGTTGAACAACGACATCTAGCTGTCTTTTAGGTACTACTTTTTTTTAAACTGCCTTTTGAAAACCGCTCATTGAATATTGGGATTTGACCCACCTTAAGGCCTTAAGCAACTGAAGAAATTCTAATAATGGATTTCAGAATCGAACAGTCTAGAGTCGAGAATCCTTACAATGTGATAATTTAACAATATACAACAGAAGTGACCAGCTTGAGAGCGCTTGCGGTACAAAACGACGGATTTTAATTTGTTAAAGTAAAGTTGCAGCTGATCACTGGCTATTGTCAATTTAATCGCATTGTATTGTAGTGTGCGTTTCATCAAATAGTTCCTTTGCCGTTATGTTGGCAGTACTCTCATTGTAATCTTATTGCGTTATAATAAGGTGCAAAATTAAGTAGACAATAATTATGTTGTCTTATTAAGGCTTATTAAGGTATTGAAACTAGCGCCGCCACTAAATTTATTTTTATTACTCGTAAACCAAGTCAATATTTAAAAAAAAAACAAAATCCGACTTCAAAAAAGCTACCTCTAAAAAGCAAGAAATAATATTCGTAATAATAAAAATACGTCTATTGAAGTCGGGTGGGGCTGGAGTACAAATTCCTTTTTTTTATTCTATGTTAATATTTTTTTATTTCAATAAAGAGTTGGGTGAAGATTGTTTACCAAATAAGACAAGTAAGGATAAACATGGCAATAATTCTCTTAAAAGCAGATCTTTATAAGAAAAAAAAAACCTCAAATAGTTTATTTCTTGTGTAAAGTGTTCATAATCATTTTTGGCTTTTAAGTACTTGGCAAACGGCGATTTTGGCAGTATTCCCACGACATCGAATTCTATAATAAAACGAGACAAATGGAATAAGTATGACGCAGTCACTTCCTAGAAGGGCGTGTGGGCAATTACGTTGAGTATATTGGCACGTGTCAGCAACGTAAGCTAAGCAGCCATGCTGCGCGTGCCACGGCGGGGTTGCCAACTTGAAATAATTACTTTACTAAATTCAACGTAGTACCTAATTGCCCAAGAGAGTGCGTACTTAACTTTTTATACTTAAAGTTGTGTTTCTAACTTCGTAAATAGACGAGCGTGTTGAAAACATGAACTGGCTATGCCTACTCTTTTTCAGATTAATTTGTATACGCGTTTTGAATATGAAATCTCTTTAACCGACTTCAAAAAAGGAGGAGGTTCTCAGTTCGTCGGAATGTTTGTTTTTAGAAAAAGATAATGACAGAAAGGTCCCCTGTATTATGAAAGTATTATGTTATTAAATATACTGTGCCGTCAATAAATTATTTTGACTTGAATTTCTGCAGTTACTATTACTAAGCGTTCACTTCATCATTGCCGCTACCTCCCGGCCCGCTTCGTCATACCGCACCCCCTGCGTCGCATTTCTAGTACGGCTAGCAATGCAAAACTTAATTTTTGTTTCTGTTGATTTAATCATTCGTTATTTGTGTTGTTATAATTATTAAAAAGTAAAGTTCCTACATAATGGCGAACCTAACTTGTTATATAAATTAATGACACTCTTTGAACAAGAAAAAATTAAAAACAGTTGAAAAACATGATTACTTTTTTGTCTACAGTACCGTTAGCTGTGACGTCATAACGGTCGTCGACGGACGGCAATCACGAAGTGAACGCGTAGTACTTACATACATATTTGCAAAAATTTAATGCGAGCTGAAGCTGACCTGACACCCCTAAATGCAACAACAGGCAGCCTTGTGCGAAGAAGATAATCAGGCTCTATCTGCCAACAGATGATAGCGTAACGCAGTGTGCGCTTGACCTTTGCCACAGACAGACCTTCACTGAGCCACGAGCTTGTCAAATGACATACCAAGAGGAACAGTATCATAAAACTAAGCACTACTAACTTATTCTATCTCACAAAGATGTATTTTCTTTCGTTCAGATATAAATGCACTTTGGGCGTTTGCGTTTTGTGTTGATCTTGCACCGTGCTGTATTAGACATACATAGTTACCCATATATTTAAAGAAATAAATTTCAAGAATAAAAGCAGTAAGACATCATGAAAGTTAAAGTTTAAATTGTACATCATAACTAACGTGAACTACAAATATTAAATACGAGATCTTTTATCAAGTGTTAAATAGCTAAATTGTTATAGGCGCACAATAAACTTTAACTACACGCAAAATAAACAGAGTCCGTGAAATATTTGGCGTCTGTCTGTAAAGCAACTTTACTTTTATCGTTTTATTTGTTCCTTATCAATTAATCATACCAAATATAATGCAGATAAATTAACTCTTACGACAAATCTTCAAGCTGCTTCAATATTCGAAAGAAATGTGAACTGCTTATACTACTCATTAAAAAAATAAAAATATAACAATAAATTATATTCAAACACTTTTTATAAAGATAATGAAATCAATGCTTAATAATATACTGGAAAAAATTGACTCGTCACCAGATCATATTCGAATATATGTATTATTCGCGAATCGAACCCGCGACCTTTTGAAGTCCGGTCCAATGCTTTCTAACTGATCTATCGAGTCACTAGTGGTGACTCGATAGATCAGTTCATTCGTGGTGAGGGTACCGACTGAACATCTGTCGACCTTCATGAAAGAAGATTTTTGGCCGAAGGGTGTCTTGTTCCGACGCTTTCGCGGTCGGATACCGGACACTGCATTGCGCAACACGTCGCCGCCTTCGATACGTGTAAACAAATAGATTATTTTTATTTTTATTTAATAATTATGTATGTTAGTCTGTAAGGTATATATTGTATGGGCCTAGTAGCCTGAAATAAATGGTTAAATAAAAAAAAAAAATTGCATCGTCGAAATTTTTCTAGTCGCTGCAAGCCAGAGTTATTTCATCAATACTATGAGAGGAATTATCCCACTATCGATCGCAGATTCGATTCTCGCCTCAGAACATGATCTGATGACGCGTCGAATTTTTTCTAGTATATTATTTACTATTGTTTAAAAATAGCATTGTGAATGCTAAAATCTCAAACTTAAAAATGAATGAAATCACTTGGTATTTAATTATTTCAGATAGGTACAAAATGTGTTGAGGAAGAAAATAGGTTGCTAATATTTCTGAACAAACAACTTTTGTCGCATTTAGAAATTGCTTCATCAATGCTTCATTTACGTAAACATGTAATTTAAACATTTCTGCACCTGGATTTTTCCTATGATTAATAAGTATTTAAAGCGACCTATTCATCAAACACAGTATTCACAGACATTTTCAAATTTATTTGTTAGATCATTTTCACAACAAGCACACATGATTTTTCAAATTATAATACTTTGCAAAAACTTAAAACGTTTGTAAGCTATAAAAAGTAAAATCATAATGCATCTCAATTTCAAAACATCAACAAATAGTTAATAATAACAAAATAACTATACATACGCGTCCATTCGCGTCAAAAAATTGTGACGTCATTGTTGTGCGCCGCGCCGACAGACGGCAAAAAAGTAAGTTCCTGATTGCCACCGAGCGTCATCGTCAGAAGCGACGTCATGATTACTTTAGAATTATTTTGAAACACTACGATGACGTCACCATTTTCTATAGGCAAATTCTAATGCAAAACAATCACAAAATCAACATCGACACACTGTTCCAAAATAATGTAATATGGATGATTCCTTCAGATCCATGTGCTATGTTTTTTGTTATGTCTATATCAAGCAATTTTAAAAATACACACATATTTTTGAAGGCAACCGTTATTGCTTGCAAAGGACCTTATTAAAACCTAAAACATAGCCCATCCACATGACACATCTAAAGAAATCGACGAACAAAACGAAAAGCATAGATTAAATAATAAAATAAAAACTTTTTTAAGTTATTATCTCCAGTAGAGTTGAAAGAATGCAAATAATAACTGACCTGCAAGAACAACGCATGTGCCTGCTCAGCGTTGTTGAACTCGAAACTCTCAAGGTCTTGTCCAGCGTTTGCCAGCTCCAGCACAATGTACTGCTGGTCTACGGGCAGGATCGCCGGGTTGTCGTTCTCAGAGCCGTTGCACTCGTCATACAGTTCCCAAAGGTCTAGGAGTCGGGATGAGTACGTGCCGTAAACACACTTCACTGCTAACACCTGTTTAAAAATGTAAATATGGGTATATGTACAGTCAACAGCACGGCAGACTACATGTTGACCTTGAGACCGTCTTTATGTCGTACGTAATAAGAGCTGTTTTCGTAGTTCAACTGTTTAACTTAGCGTGCTGTTGTGCGTACGTACATGTTTAAAGATTTTTTTAATTAATAATGAGACTTCTTAAGGTTTGAATTTTACTAATATCTTAGTTCTCAAGAGACAAACTTGTAGTAAATCTAGTTAAATAAATAAATTCAAATTGAAAGAGTGTTCTGTTCACTTTTTGTTTTTAAAGCTAGCAGAACTTTGTAGCATGTGACCAATCTAAGTTCCATATCACAATAGAAAGTTAGAGGTCATTTTGTGGTCACGCACAGTATTTTAACCTCTTTTGTTATTGAATGGTGGTGATATAGAAACCCTACGACCTTGATCCCAAACCGTGCGTAACAACATACACACAACTATAACTACCACACATTCACTCAATTTGCCACAACTTCATTCATTTTAGTATCTTTTATTTAAAACCTCTTTGCAGTGCAGACTATCCAAAATTCCATATTAAAATCTTCTAAAAAACTTATAAAATATAAGATATTTTTACACCTTGCAAGGTCATGAACCTTTTGACCTCCCCCTTCCGAAGGTGAATTAAATATAATAAATGTGTTGCCAGCCAATAGGAAGCTAATCTATACCCCTTGCACACATAGATAACTCTTGACATAAGGATCATTCATCAATCAAATAAGATGAGGTTACTAGTCTTTCAGTATAACTAGAAATTCATACATAAAGCAAAATGAAGAATAAATAACTACAATTTAAGTATCTATATTAACAATGATAACATTATTCAGTGATAATGATAAGTGATCACAGACTGGCCCAGTTGGCTTATCAAAATAGTAATTATTATAACTACAGCAAATTCCCTATCCTTGTCTAATTAGTATGAAAGAGTGATTCATAGATATACCTAACATTAACTTTTTTTATGGCAAAAGAATATCTTTATAATGACTCATTCAATTGGACTTTAGTCGTTACCAAGAATTAGAGAAAAGCATTCGTCATCAATATTAGTTTCGTAATAACACTGCACTGTATGGGTAAAGTAGGTCGCATCGCATATTAGTGCGACACGTCACGTTTTGTCGTGATTACAATTCAAACAGGAAACTGAAAGTGTAAATTTATGTGGTCAAATAATTATTGTCACTTGGGGTCACAGGCCATCAATATTGGACAAAATATTTAAATACATTTTTTTAACATTGATAACAAAAGTTTATAAAATCAGTGGGACCAAGTGTCGTCGACTTCGCCGTCGCCTTCATTTGACAGATGGTTGTAATACATTCCTACTTTTTCTTTGGTACCTAGGTATGTTTTTATTTGTACCAAAAAGAAGTAGCAATGTATTTCATCCATCTGTCAAATGAAGCCGACGGCGAATTCGACGACACTAGGGCGGTAGACCGTAGACCCACTGGTAACAAATATTCATTTGCCCCTTTTGGTCTAGAAAAAAAATTAAGTAAGTTTTTTTATTTTTAACAAAAAATCTGATTAAAAATTTCAAGAGAATTTAAAAAAGGTACCTACATGCAAAAAAGTGATAAGTATGATAAATTATGTCTGTCCAGAGATTTTATTAACTACAAAAAGCAGGTAAAAAGCCATCCCTCTTTTTATATTCATCAAAAGAATTTATGGTCTCAAAGATTGCAGGTAGTTTTTTTTATACATAAAAAAGGAGTGAAACCATAAAATTAGAACATCTAAAGCATACTATTCAAAGCCGATATTTGGCCCAGGGCTTTAAGTGCTTAAGTTTAATGCGTATACCCAGCAGTGGATGTCAAGCGGTTGATATGATAAAATGAAGTACTAAAGGATGAGTATAGAATTAGAATAGCTGATGTAAATAAATGAATAAAATAATATTTGAAAACATCACATACATTGCTCAGATTCCAAAGTAAGTACCTAGCTAAAGCACTTGTGTTATGGAATTCAGAGACAACGGTGGTATCACAAACATCCAGACCTGAGACTACTATAGAAAAGTTCATTTTCTATATTGACCCAGGGACATGACCTTAACTCGTCAACGCCCGCTGTGCCCTATCGGGCACAAACAACAAAAGAAATCTATTGTTGTATTGTTTTCCGGGGCGATGAAGAGTTAAGAGATGGTGACGCCTTAAAAACCGGCGTGCATACCACTGGGCCACGGACAGCCAGAACAACACTGTGATCTTACCTCATTAAAAACATCAGTTGCATTCTCTACAGAATGTAGATCCAAGGCATCAACTGTCTTCCCTTCATCAAAGTCACGCTGAATTTCATCTATAGGTGTGCGCAGTGCGCTCAATTCCCTAAAAATATATTAATGGTTATAGCATCATCTAGCTAACTAGTGTAACTTAAGTCATTTAAAAAAAAAAATGTATCGAGACTATAATTTACAGTTTTTCCATCCAATTAATTCAGCAATCTAAAATAAATCTTTTAAAAATAATGAAATGCATTTTATATACAAGTTTATTTTTAGTATATATGAAACCTGAAAAGTGAAAACTATTTGTTCAGAATCAGTAATAGAATCGATTGCAATATTTTTTGTCATGTCATTTGACTAAATAATATTTACAAAACCATTATTAACACACACCCTATTAACGGGACCACGAAAAAAGCTTGTAACTTTGTAGTTTTTAAGGTATAATCATTTTTTTTTTATACTGAAAATGAAAATATGTGACCCGTGTTTTGGCTTTCGTATATACAAAAATAATGTTGTATAATCAATGTAATTTAAAAAAGGCAAATACAATCATACTAAATAATGTAGCTACTCACATAGCAATCACAATCTCTGAGATAATCTCATGGAAGTCCTTTTGGTGTTCGCCATTGACTTTAGTGGAGCCTGCGATGGGTACTATCTTCATCACACGCGCACGGCCATCTCGAGCTCTCCACAAAAACACTTCGCCGTAGACTCCCTCACCGATCTTGCGACAATTTTTCAAGACCCTATGATTTCACAACTTTGTATGAGACAAAATCTACATTACCTTCAAAATTATCATAAAAATTTGTACCTATGAATACCTACAATAGAAATACTGAACAAAAATACTTTAGTAATAAATGTTACCGATATATTTTGTATTATAAAATAAATACCATGCAGATGTTATGAACAATAACACAGTCCAAGAGCTTGGCCTACATAAACATACTTTTTTTAGATTTTGAGAGCAAGGTCATAATAAAAATATACAAAAATTGAAGGTACTACAAAAACAAAAATCACTCACGTTTCTGGATAGCATTCATCGAAGTGAATCGCGTCTGTCTGATTGCATCGACGTAACACGTAATCTCTAGCAGTAGTGACACGATTTGTAGTATCATGGAAGTTCTCTAGAACAGTAACTTCGTGTACCGAGTCGGCGATCGATAGTTTTGATAGTTCGACGAGCGTATCATCACAATCTTCGGACAGAAATCCTGAAATCAACGGCACGGCGTCAGCGAACGCAACCATGACACACAAGGAAGTGAATGACTAACTTTCCCTACGCGTGATTTTGTTACGTAGGAGACGGTACACTTGGAAATCACGCCAGTGATTTCTAAAATGTGCCGAGTTATAAAATATTGACTAACCTGTGTATTGCAGGGAAAGATGCATGCACTTGGCTTTAGACACTTTTTATGGAACAAAGGGGCAGAACCAAGCTATTATCCCGTTAGGGATAAAGAATGGCAGTCAAATCGATTATCACAATATTTCACACAAATGTAAAGTTCGCACTGCTACTATTCGTCAATAATAGCAATAATATTCACTACACGTTGTGTAATACCACGCGATTCTTAAATAAAAATAAAATAAAAATATGGACAAAGACCCGACAACGCGTCTTCTTCCGCGAAATCGACGAACGAAAAGCTCAGATTAAAAAAAACTTACTTTTTTTTGTTGGTATAATGTTGCCAGCCCATTAGTTTTAGTACAAATTGGTAGAATCTTATTTATTGCAAGTAACAGATTTGTACTTGGACATTTTTGTTTAATGAGTTTATCAAAAAAGTTTTTAAAACACTGTTCAACAAGTGTTTAACTAAAACACTGTTTTAATGTGATGCTGTCACTTTTTTGACAATATTGTTTGAAAGAGACGGCATCACATTTAAACAGTACAGTCACAGAGGAAATAATCACTATGTTTTTTAAAATCTTTTGTGTTTTTGTCTATTTTTTAACTTACCTTTTAAATCTTGTGACTCATTATTAGTGCTTAAATTTAGCCTTGAACTGTTGGGTTCCTAAAAACAAATTGGTTAAATTATTTGCAGGCAAAGAAATTACTAATTCATAATAAATTTAAATTATATGCAAATGCATACTTTTACAATGCGAATCGTTGATCTATTAGGTTTAGATACGAATGTACTTCTGCGACTAATAATTGAGTCATTGTGTACTGAACCTGAAACAAAAATTAAAATATTATTTAATTCTAAGAAAATAAAGTAATTATCTAAAAAGAAAATTCAAACCTGACATTACACTGAAACTTTAGGTGGAAGTGACAAATGTGATTTGAAATGTGCCAATTTCCATAGACATTTAAATTGCATTCGTTTCATATCAAAAGAGACTGTATTAGAAAATATTTACCTCTGAAGTCCTGCAACTCCATTGTACTGATAACACTCTGCCTATAATTTCTGCCTTTGTTTTGCTCTTCCTCCAAAATGGAGTGGTCAAAATGATCAGTCATCATGGTCATTCTTCTGTAAATACTCAAAGATCTTTCCCACTTTTTCCCAGGCTGTAATACTATAGGTTTAACTTCTGGACCACTACTATCTAATTTGCTTATTCTAGAACAACTTGTAACATTGTCCGTTTGTTTATTAGAACCACTTGTGACTTCTTTGAAATTATCATAGTTATCCATTGGTTTAATGGAATCTTTCTTAAATCTAGTTTCATCTATATTCTGATACTCTCCATTTATCTCCTTATTTGTGACTTCAGTCACATTTCCCACAGCTAGCCTAGGACTAATATCTGGCTTAAGTTTTATTTCATTATTACTAAGTACAGTCTTATTCCAATCAGTACTGCTTGTGCTATTATGTGAATTGTTAAGACTTAATATTATTGAATTATTTGTAACTTCGTTACGTCTTCTTGTGGTAACAAAACTAAAGCATCTCTCTTCTTCCTCATTTCTAGTGGAGTCAATATCATTTGATGAAATACTGTCTTCATTAGAATCAATAGTATTAAAATCTTCTTCTTTAACATTGTCTAAATCCATTTCATCTAAATCTTTAGATATATCATGGTCATGGGTATTGTCATTTTCTTCTAAAAGTTTTTGGCAAGAGTTATCTGCATTATCAATGCTTTCTTCAAATAAAGCATTATCATCATCTTTGGAACTGTTGTAATCATTTGAGTTTTGAAATGAATCAACATCATCAAAACTTGCATACTCATCACTTTCTATATCGCTACCTTCTCCTTCTTTTTCGTCATAATCATTTAACTGCTTAACATAATACTCCATGAATAGTGAATCATCTAATCTTTCTATATTTACTACTGGAACTCTTAAATCATTCAAAGCTCCATATTGTGAAGATTCATCACTATTACAGGCATAATAATCCTCAGAGCTTTCACTACCAGAAGAATTAATAACTGTATCATTGTTTATTTCATCTCCTGTTAGGGATGAGGTATCAATTTTTTTTGGTGATAATAGTTGATTTTCATCATTTTCAGTGAAAAGTGAGTGAATCACTTTCTCTGATTCATTGCACCTAGTATGTAATAGTGATGGTTCAGATAAATTAACGGTTAAATTATCTATGACTTGGGGATTTGCAAATCCTATAAGTGGGTCGACTTCTGATGTTTGGAAGTCACTCATTTCAACACTACCTAATTTGTTTTTATCATCCGTTGAATCATTTGGATTTGTAACAATTGCTTCTTTTATTGGTGATGGTGATTCTATATCCAGTTTAGTAGCAGTTTTACTACTTTTATTACTTTTGTCTACAGACAAATGAATTATTGGTGAAGGTGGTGTAATATCCTCTATGGTGCCTAGAGATTTTTTCTTTTCATCAAGAACTATAACACTATCATCATTGTGACTTCCCTCAACAATGGTTACATAGTTTGGACTAGCTTCATTTTTATCTATGCCAATTGGTGAGAATTTATAAATAGATTGACTCCTATATTTTTCTTTGAATGGAGTACTACACAATGGTGATTTTGATGAATGTGGTGATGTGAAATTGGTGGTTAGTCTGTGATCTTGAAATTTAAAACCACTTTTTTCTAAAGAACTGTTGGAACTTCTAGAGCGTCTTATATGATTCAGAATTGATATGTTTTTAACTATATTATTAATGGACTCATCCAGATGTTTGGAACTGATACTCTTTTGCTTTTCTATAACCAACTTGTGTGTCCTAATGTCAGTAACATCATGAGAGGAATCATTAGAGTTTTCTTTATCGGAATCTGTAAATAAAGGGTTTCATTATCAACCAGGACAGTACGAGGCAAACATCTGATACTTTTTCGATGGAGTGGGGATAAGTTCACACATGTGCACTTGTGAGCGACCGCTAGCGCGCGCCCCTCACTTGCTGCCCGCGCGTACCTCACTGCTACGCATACCCAAAATTGGTGTTCTGCGTAATCCCCACCCGATTTCAATATGTTAGCCTCGTAATGTATTTATATCAATAAAAATTATGATTACTGGAACAAAATATTATCGGTACTGTTATGTATTAGAGTTTATAGTAGATTATAATGTGGGTAGATACCAGCAGGTTATCTTGTTGGTGAATAAGATTAATACATGAGGGTACTTGTGACTCACTTTTACTTTTGTGTCAATGTTTTGCTCCCAAGCTCAATAAACGTTTTCATGTGAATTATAGTGTTTTAATGGACATAACAATGGCGACGCAATGTTATGTTATGCAAATGAAATATCAATGTCATTTAAATTTTATAAACGAGATCAAAAACAAGGCGAAACAGCAGCAGACTACATAGCTGCACTTCGAAAAATTAGTTCTGGGTGTAATTTTGTGAGTTTGGAGCGGATGCTTCGCGACAGACTCGTGTGTGGCATGCTCGACCACAAGTTGCAGTTTGAGTTATTGAAGAGGGATAATTTACAGTATGATGATGTTGTAAATGTGATGTTGACTTCGGAGACCGCGGGAAAGGACGCTCGGATGATCCAGGGCGCCTCCACTTCCGCTGCCAGCGCCGCCACGCAATACGCTGCGGTGACGTCACCGCCGTCCCCGGAACCCATGGATGTGAATGCAGTTAGATCGAATAATAGTTGGCGATTGTGCTATCGGTGTGGAGATCGTCATGGTGGCGAGTGCCGTTTTGCCAATGCGATTTGTCATTATTGTAAAAAGAAGGGACATATTGAAAAGATTTGCACTACAAAAAAAAAAGAATAACTCTTCGAAAGTGAATTATACAAATGAAGCTTCTGACATGCAACTAAACGGTATATACAAGTTAGATAGCACGCGCACACGAGTGCCGGCGTACCAGGTGACAGTTTTGTTGGAAGGTGTCCCGGTGCTGATGGAAGTAGATTCGGGAGCTGCCTTTTCTCTCATCAACCGTCAAACATGGAACATGCTGCAGTCACGCTCTCCGCTGACTAACTTACCTAACCGACTGCGGACGTGGAATGACTCTCCAGTGTCAGTCATGGGACAGACTTGTGTTTCAGTTGAGTTTAAGGACATTAAGTGTAAGCTTGATATTATTGTAGCTAGGGGATCAGGCCCGAATTTAATAGGACGAAATTGGTTTGAGGCTCTTGATATTTCTTTATCTATTAATTTGATGTGTGATGTTGATATGACAATTGTAGATAGTATATTGTCCAATCATAGGGAAGTATTCAGACCCGGTCTAGGTACATACCGAGGGGATCCGGTCACTATCCACTTAAAACCTAATGCTACTCCAAAATTTTTGAAAGCTCGCCCGGTCCCGTTTGCTATTAAAGAACGCGTAGAAAAAGAAATAGATAGATTAGTTAGTGAGGGGGTACTTCGTCCAACTAGTTTTTCAGAGTGGGCCACCCCGGTCGTGCCTATAATAAAAAAGAACGGCGAGATCCGTTTATGCGGAGACTATCGCAGTACGGTGAACCAGGCTACGGAGTCGGATACATATCCTATGCCGACTGCTAGTGAAGTCTTCGCTGCGGTTGCTGGAGGTAAATTTTTTACTACACTAGATTTAGATCGTGCTTATACACAAGTGGTAGTTTCGAATACTACCGCACGACTTTTAACATTAAATACGTGTAAAGGTCTTTATAGTGTACACCGATTAGTTTTCGGCGTCAAGGCGTGTCCAGGTATTTTCCAACGACTGATGACGGCGCAGACGTTCCAGGTGTAGCCGTTCTGATCGATGACATCATCATCAGTGGTCGTACTCTGACGGAAATGACTCAGCGCCTGGACATAGTACTCGGTCGAATCGAAAATGCTGGCTTGCGTCTCAACGAAAGTAAGTGTAAATTTGTTAAAGAGTCTGTGGAATTTTTAGGCTTCGTTATCGATTCAAAGGGGATCCACCCTGCACCTAGCAAGGTATTGTCAATAAAGAATACACCAGAGCCTAAAAATGTTCAAGAGTTACAGGCATTTTTAGGACTATTTAATTTTTACGAAAGATTCGTACACCACAAGGCCACGATATTAGAGCCCCTACATAGGTTGCTCGACAAAACACATAAATGGCAATGGACGGAGCGTGAGCAGAGTAGTTTTGACACAGCGAAAGGACTCCTGTCGTCTGAGCTCACACTCGTCCACTATGACTTGAATAAACCTCTTGTTCTAACCTGTGATAGTTCGGAATACGGTGTTGGGGCAGTATTGTCACACGTTATGGAAGATGGGCAGGAACGGCCCATTGCAATGGGTTCTAGGACACTTCACTCTCATGAGCGACGATACTCACAGCTCGATAAAGAGGCGGCAGCAATCATGTTTGGAGTCAATAAATTTTATAATTACCTGATGGGTAGATCTTTCAAGATTATCACAGATCATAAACCTTTATTAGGCATATTTGATCCTAAGAGACCAATTCCTACTGTTTTATCGCCTCGTCTTATGCGAATAGCTTTGGTTCTTACCTCTTTTGATTATGATATAATCCATAAGCCTGGAAAGTCTATTGCACATGCAGACGGCTTGAGTCGATGGCCTCAGCCAGTTCCAGACCAACCTGAGCAGCAATTATGTGATATTCTGTTGATGGCTGAGACTCCTCAGGATTTCCCTGTCGATGTAGATCACATAGTCACAGCTACCAATCGTGATAGGGTCCTATCCCGTGTTAGTCATTATATATTGAGTGGATGGCCATCTAAAGTAACTGATGAACAGTTGCGTCCTTATTGGTTACATCGTGCTGAATTATCGCTCCATGAAAATTGTATTCTGTTAGGTTGTCGCGTGGTAGTGCCACGGTCATTACGTGAAACCGTTTTGCAGGGTTTACACAAGACACACAATGGCATTGTTCAAACAAAATCGCTGGCAAGGAGTTATGTTTGGTGGCCCGGATTAAATAACGACATAGAGGCTATGGTACAAACCTGTGACAAATGTTTAGAACATCGGCACATGCCTCCTCGATCAAAGTTTGAATGGATCACAAACCTTGGTCTCGCATAAATATTGATTTTGCCGGACCTTTTCAAAATAATACCTTTTTAATTGTTGTGGACGCATACTCTAGATGGCCGGAAGTGTTCATAGTTAATAACATGACATCAGCCACAGTAATCAAGCATCTTAGAATGGTATTTGCTACTCATGGCCTTTGCGAAACCTTAGTATCGGATAACGGGACACCATTTGTGTCCACTGAAATGAAACAGTTTCTTGAAGCTAACAAAATACGACATGTTACTACAGCACCATATCATCCATCCACAAATGGATTAGCCGAGAGAATGGTGCAAACAGTTAAAGATAAATTACGCAAGATTGACAACATGCCATGGGACCTTAAAATCCCTAATATGTTACTAGGGCTGCGCGTTACACCCTGCGTTTCGACGAATAAAAGTCCTGCGGAACTATTAATGAATCGACGCTTAAGAACTTTATTAGATACAATCCATCCAGACAACCACACACGCATTTCTAGAGAAAACCAAGTTTTAAGAAATGCTCAAGTTAAGTGTAGACAGTCTGATGTTGGACAGAGTGTTATGTATAGAAATTTCAGTAGGGGGCCGCGTTGGTTACCAGGTACGGTAGTAAGAAGAGAAGGGATGGCAAGTTACGACATAGCCACAGAAGATGGCACCGTGGTTAATAGGCACATAGATCAGCTTATTAAGCAAAAACACCATGAAATAGAAACGGAGCAGGAAAGTCAGGAGAGAGAGCAGAGGTATGAAGGAGAAATGAGGGAAGTGTGCAGTGATGATAATTTGGAAGTAGATGATGGTTCGCATGATCAAGATATTATAGAGATACCTAGTGAGGAAAAATGGGCTGAGATGTTAGGAATACCGGTAGAACCAGAGCCAGGGTTCTCTGGCGGTAAAATTAGAAATAAATTGTATGTTCATGATAGTACTCCTTATACTAGGTCTCACAAAGATTGTAATGTAATAAATTAGGTTATTCATTAATAAAAAATAAGATGTAAGTCAAAATGAGTGTTCAATCAGTGTAGTCTAGTTCATTGATATTCTGTTTATTTTGTTTAAGTTTAGTTTGCCTTTGTACATACTTGGGGGAAAGGTATGTTATGTATTAGAGTTTATAGTAGATTATAATGTGGGTAGATACCAGCAGGTTATCTTGTTGGTGAATAAGATTAATACATGAGGGTACTTGTGACTCACTTTTACTTTTGTGTCAATGTTTTGCTCCCAAGCTCAATAAACGTTTTCATGTGAATTATAGTGTTTTAATGGACATAACAGGTACGGTCTTAAGTTAGCTTTTAGATTTGAAACGCATATCACTATTACTTACCGTAACTGTCACTGCTGGAGCAATTAAATTTCTTAACTTTTGAAAGCTTCTTTCTGTTATATGTTTTTCCTCCCCTAAAATATGAGCAAAATATATTATTTAGTACAACCATTCCACCTGTAGCTTTGCAGCGTTAAATACAGGTTATATGGTGAGGGCGAAGACTCGTGCCCAGCAGTGGGATATAAATTAGCCTAAGTCCTTCCCCAAAGTCCCATCTATATTCGTTCCAATTTTCGTCAAAATCTGTCCAACGCTCTAGGCGGTAACAGACAGACAGATAGAGTTAATTCACATTTATAATATTAGTGAGGATATATTATTTCTTCAGCGGTTCCCGAATTCTTTTGGCTACGGAACCCTTTTTGGTGCACCGTTTTTGGGCGGAACCCCAGCTCAAGTAAAAAGTATACTAACCAGGGTTGCCACCTTTAGGAACAGAAAACAGGTCAGGGGGCAAAAATTTTTGAGTCTATTTTCTAAATGTACGTTGAAATCATTAAAACTGGCAGTAAAACTACTGTAGAGTCTGGTAACTGGTAAATGAAGGACATGTTGAATGTATGTGAATGTTTGTAATTAAAATACTCAAAATTTCCATGCATATTTTGTATTGCTACGGGCCTCTCTCATTTAATCCCGCATCATTTTCATATTTACTACTACCGCTGTAGTATGAATTATAATCATCATGGTTATAAAAAAAATCCCTATTAGGATGACCTATTTTAAATAGTGTGTACCTATTGTATTTAAATGCTACAATGAAGACTTACACTCCTGATGGAACCTTGGTGAAATGTTGTCTACTGTTAACTGGAGATGCAGTCCGTCTCTGCGAGGACGAATTCAAAAGCTGGTCAAACAAATCTTGTGCTTTATTAACTCTTATAGACTTATCAGGCGTCAAAAATGCCGATTGAGTAAAAGATTCTCGTAAAGAATTAGGTGAAGGTTCCACATCCTTCACAAGCCGTTTCACATATTTTCTTTTTCGCACTTTGTTACTAGAAGCAGAGTAAGGGTTCGTGGAACCGATACATGATAGTTCCCTTTTCGTTTGTTTAATCTTCTGTATGTAAAATGCATCAAATACCGAAGCTTTTTCATCTAAATTCTGGATAACATCCCTGTGGTCCAGTGCATTTGCACTTTCTTTTTTTGATCGATACGTGCGACGCATTTTAATCGTATTTATATCAGTAATTGGTACCAAAATACTAATTATTGATTTCACATCCTTTTTAAAATCTTAAATTTTGTTTCTTGTAATTATTTTCAAATAAAATTGAAACAAACGGACACACACTCAAATCAATCAAAACAAACAAAACTGTCCATAGAGCAAAGCAATATTATGTCAAAGTCAAACTGAAAATAACAGACTACAATGGGCGCGGTCCGCATAGCGATAATATCGATATTATCGCGAAACCAAATAAATGCAGTAGGTATAAAAACCCTAATTATGTGTAATATATTGAGGCTATACAATTTGTTCGGATTCGCGCTAAAATCGCCATGCGGACCGTAGCCAATATTATGGCGACAGCTACACGCATGGTCTTAAAGCATTTATAATATTATGCTCTAAGCGCATGGTAAATACTGTTAACTGTGAATACTGTGATCCAATCCAATCCATCAGTATTTAATCAGGGGCCTATTTCATAAAATAATCGTTAACGAAAACATTATGAACGTGCAAGCGCTGCAAGATACTGTGGAGAAAAAACGACAGGGGGCTTACCATACCATACCATCAGCAAATAAGAAACCATCCTTAAGCCGCTCAATTCAAAATCAGGGGCCTTACTATGAGCTCTTATAGCAGGGCTTATATTGAACTGCATTACTTTTTCGTACTATGACCTCAACGGTTAGTATGAAAACAGGCCTTATGTAGTCCAGTTTAAGGCCTGCTTTTGAACTGAACGGTTTCTTATTTGCTGATGGTAAGCCCCCTGTTTAAGGCCTTGGGGATGCAATGTAATAACATTACATTGCATCGGCTTGTCAATCACATTTTGATCATCTAGGACTGAGCGATGCTTGACTACTCTTTAACTCACGCCACCACGCTAACGGCAAGCTCTTATGTTTTGGGCCCCCTAGACGATCAAAACTGCTTGTCAATCATTTACATTGCATTTACGTGCTTGACAGCAATGCTTGATCGTTTAGGAAGCGGCCCGAAACAGCTTGTCAATCATTAACATTGCATGAATGCTTGACAGCAGTGATTGATCGTTTAGGGAGCTGTTTGTCAAGCATTTGTAGGTAAAAGTACTTTTTTTGAGGGTAAAGCAAAATCATTCTTAACGTAAGAAGATAGAGTCCAATATTGATGAATAACAATTTTGTATTGTAATCGTTCTTGAACTTTATTCCTATTACATTAAGCAATATTTTGCTTTGTAGAAGTGTGGTCAAAACATTTCTTCTTCTTATTTTTGTTATGGCAATCTACTCCTCTTCAGGGAGTAATTTTTGCCAGTGTCAAGTGTGAAATAATTCTGGGGGCTTACCATCAGCAAATTAAGAAACCATTCAGTTCTAAAGCAGGCCTTAAACAGGACTGCTTAAGGGCTGCTTTCATACTATCCGTTGAGGTCAAAGTACGAAAAAAGTAAGGCAGTTCAATATAAGCCCTGCTATAAGAGCTCATAGTAAGGCCCCAGTGGTATTGTTTCGGTCGAGATTATTTGAGACGCACAGTGTTGCCATTTGTAAGGCTTCCTATTTTCCAGAATATTTATTTTATTTTATCTAATCTCTATTGCTTAAAATAAAAACAGCAAATGGCGGACTTAATGCTCAAGTTCATTCTCTACCAGTCAACCGATAAGTGTGTTAATGAGAAAAATCGTGGCGGCAGTAAACAAAACTTATTAAAAAAAATGTGTCCTGATATTTTAGTGATTTAAAAAAATGAGTTGGTTTAATTACGTATAAATTGTCCAAGATAAGCATCGCATAACTTTATTTCTATCTAAAAATAATTGAAAATCGTGTTGTAGTTTGTAGTATAATCCCCGCAAATTGCTGATGCACAGGAACCTCCCATTAAAATTCACGTGAATGTCATCCGCAAGTTTCGCCACATGTAACAAAAAAATCTAATAAAATATTTTGGAAGGTATATTAATTATTGAATTATTATTTTCAATAAGACAGGGTTTAAGACTATAAAAAATTACAATTGTTTTTCCCATAAACTTATTTATACTTGGATTATTAAGTTTATGGTTTTTCCTTTCTAAAGTTAAAAAATGGCCTCCAGGCGCATTAGCAATTTGCGGGGAAAAGAATTAAATTCAGACAACGAATGTGACGTATTATAGAACTACTTACATCAAAATGCCCCAAGTCTAGCGACGTGACGAATACCCACCAAAAAAATCCGATTCTACGACATCGATATTGATTTTGTGGAATCGATAACCATTTTTCCGACGATCAATTTACAGGTTGGTAAAGCCGCGATTACATACGCCGATTTAGCATACCAATTTCGGGTTGCCACTCGTACTTGACAATAAAATATTGAATAATAAGTTCGATTTTAAAAGTGAATTTACCCTATAACGGAAAGATAAACATTGTATAAGATTGGAGATGAGAATTGAAAATAAAAAACCATAAACAATGTTGACCTTTGCGTTATTTGTTTAAATTAATTGTTAAAATTTAACTTATTATACGGGTGGCAACTCTAAATTGGTATGCTAGATTGGCGTATGTAATCGCGGCTAAAAGTACTGTGGTGTCTATGCCCGCGTACTGGCCGTTGCCGCGGTGGCGCTGGCGCGTTGCAAGTGCAACATGGTTTTGAATTTACATTTAAAAAAATAAGTTTCAATTTTCTAGAGGTTTCGGTGCGCGGCTATAGAGGCGCGTCTTAGATATTTATCTGTGGTCCTAGCATATGTAATTAGTTAAATGATTTAAATAGCCTAGTCCTAGCATATGAAATCTGTCAAATGAAACCAATATTGAAGTTAGGCGATAGAGCCCCGAGATAAGTGGCAACATGCGTTTGCGCACAAACAAACAAAAACGTTTGTTTTCTGTTTGTTTGTTTGTGCGCAACCTCGCAACCTAAAGCTCTTCGCTGCGTTTAAGCGGGACACGCACGCGGGGCGACATAGATTAGAGCTTACTCAATTTACTCATACACTGCAAGCATCAGTCCGTCAAAAAACCAGGCATCTATATTCCCGCGCCCGTACCGTGTACCCGCGCGGCGGGTTCCCGCTTAACGCAGCGGAGTGCCTAAACGCATATAAGTACCTTCTCTGTTCCGTACCGAGTAAAAAAATAATCATAAAAAAAAATCAGAGGGCCTAGTATGAGTTGGTTTTTTGTACTCACTTCACTTTGCGAATAGTTAACTATCGTCTTCTCTCTATCACTCTTTCACTCACTCGTATGATTATCTCTCTTTCAACCGATACTATTTGCAAAGTGAGGTGAGAAACACAACTCGTACTAGGCCCTCTGACCTATTTTGCTTTTTTTGCTCTCTTTTTATCCAGGATGGAAGTTTTGTTCTGGTAACACCATCAAGCATGTAGTTAAACGATCAAGCAGTGCTTGACAATCATTGCAATTGCTTTCCTTTTATCCTGAATGGAAGTTTTGTTCTGGGGCCTTACTATGAACTCTTATAGCAGGGCTTATATTGAACTGCCTTACATTTTCGTACTATGGCCTCAACGGTTAGTATGAAAGCAGGCCCTAAGCAGTCCTGTTTAAGGCCTGCTTTTGAGCTGTACGGTTTCTTATTTGCTGATGGTAAGCCCCCTGGTAACACCATCAAGCATGTAGCTAAACGATCAAGCAGTGCTTGACAATCATTGCAAATTTTCATCCAGCACGTAGTTGTTTACGTGCTTTATGTCAAACAGCTCCTAGACGATCAAAATGTGATTGACAAGCAGAAAAATTTACGTGCTTGACGGGAATTGCTTGATCGTTTAGGGAGTCCATTTGGAACGCCATCGCGCCATTAGAGCGTTGTTTGGTTGTGGTTAGGTTGCACTCGGAGCGTAGGTTTGGAACGCAACCTTGCAGTTTTACTGGTTATAAATAAATAATCGAAAGTGGATAGAAAGAAAACCAGTGGCAAATTCATATTTATTTTCAAAACGACATGATTCATTAAAGAGCAGTAAAAATAGTAGTTAATCTATTGAAATACACATGGTATTATAAAACCATCCACCAGCCAGTCGCCAACATTCCAAACAACTACACCCAATACGACGGAACGCAGCCGTCTCTCTTGTCTTTCTGACTGTCTGTAGTGTCTGTACTCTGTGTTTGTTTTGTCATTTGTCCAAAGAGTAAAACTTGTTATTACGTCTGTGGAGTAAATTGCACACGATTGCTAGGTTGCGTTCAGAACGTTTGAGCGTCGGTTGTTTGGTTGTTTTTTAACTCGCTCTAAGGTTTGGAACGACCAAGAACTTTAAATGTCAATGTCAATACAAATTCTTCATTTTCCATTTGGAATACGAATAATTTAAACTTTTCTTTATACTAAATCAAATAAAATCCGTTTTTAGAGGATCTACCATGATTCTTTTAAAAATTTGACATAAAAACATCAAAAATACAAAATAATGTCAAATGACATTGAAATTTTTTCTATAGACAAACGTCAGAGCGTTTTACAACCATCATTTTTGATGGTTGTTTGGTTGCAACGCTCTGACGTTTGGAACGACACGGTTGTGTCAACCGAACGTCACGCTCAAATGTTTGGAACGCCGTTAGAGCGTTCGGTTGTAGATAGGTTGCACTCGGAGTGTAGGTTTGGAACGCGCCTCTACATATTAATAATCTGTGGAGTAAATGCATTTGTCTGTCAAAGTCATTACGTACGATAAATAGATGTATCTTTTATCCACATTATTTTATATTTTATCCTAAAAAATGTAGAAAACAGTGTGAGATAGAATAAAAGAAAAATCAGCAAAATTAATAAACTTTTATTTCTTCATGCTTAACGTGCTTCGCTCCGTGTTCACACAAGAATAGCATACTTTAATTATTCACGTTTCAAGGAAGATTTTTTCATGGATTGTAGTGTTGATTGACGAGGTTACCTAATAGGAGCTGAAATTTTTGAGAAAATGGAAGGCAGCAACGATACATTATCCAGTACGGGCTGTTTTATCAATATTATTTTGGTGCTAAGATTACAGAAGTGTATGAAAATATAATGTGTTGTTTTTGTGATTTACAGTTTTAGCTCCGTCAGTGGTAGACTCTTCGGCGGTTTTACTGACTCCTGGCAGGACCAGGAACATTGCACAGGATATGGAGGCCCTCAGGATGTCGAGACAGGACAACCCTTACTTACAAGTAATGTTTGGTTTGCTATAATAGTCCCCCTTACGTAAGTGCGCATTGTGGCGTAGTGTTACGCATTTGAAACTATTTCCTATCTGATTTCATGCCATTTTTTAATGTATACTGCAGCGTAATTTAGTAAAAAGTTAATTACCTACCAATTCTTTAAATATTCATGAAGCTCTGAAAAGAAAGGGAACTATAGCAATTATTCAAAAAATGAATTGCGATGATATGATGCCAAAATAAATGAGTGAATAAGTAGATATAGTTTGTACATAATTTTAATTTACAGCAAGTGATGGCGAGCCGGGAGAGCTTGATAGAAAGTCATGCCAATGATTGTGAATCTGATGATACTATTTTAATGTCACAAGTAAGTGGATGTCTCTAAATTTTTGAACAGCTTTTAAAAAAAGGCGTTCTTGCAGACCCCTAAACCCTGCTTTTAAAAGAGAGCATTAACATTGTCAAATTATTTCAAATCTCTTTCAATTTAAATGAAATTCTGAAACTCTAGTGACAACTTACTAGCTTAGATTATGAAGAAAAATATATTCATTAATAGCAATTTGATAATGATACTCACTTATTTTTATGTAACGATTTAAGAATAAAAGACATATGACAAATTCTGTCCAAAACTGTTAGGTTAGTTAAGTTAAGGACTATAATATTGTGTTGTTTGTTTCACAGGAATTTGGTAGCACCGCACTAGACTTTGTGGAAGATGATCCTTTAACTCTGAAAGAGGTCCACGAACACATGATCAGGTCTCCACCACCTATTAGCTGTTGGCCACAAGGTAATATAGACTTTGTAGTGTTTAAATTAGTTTTAATTTTGAATGATTCCTTGTGCTAACTAAAACTAATGCTTAAAGTAAAAAAAAGTATTGTATACCTACCAAATAATCACCTTTATATGGTCATAAATACATTTACAAAATATATCAGTATAATAAATAATAAAAATCATTGTATCATAATGATAATTAAGGACTTAAAAAAATCTGTGAACTAATCTTCATATAAGTATATTTTATTGTTTTCTTATTTTCTTTAATTTGTCAAGTCTGATTTAGTATTCAAAAGTATATCCAAAAATGGTATAAAGGTCAATGGTCACTGATTTGATATATGTAAATGTTGTTATCAAATACTATATCGGTTACAATACCTGAGATAAAGATATATGACGACCATATTTGTAAAATATTGAAAACAGAATTGTCTAGTTAAATTGAAATTTTGCTGTGGCTATTTTAAAAAAATCAGTAAGCTGATGATTTTTGTGTGTACTTGTCAGACTTAAAATCGTAAAACTAGGCTTGCTTAGAAATTTTTGTCAAAATTTAAAGTTATAATTTTCTCTATAAATATGTTCAGAAAATATTATACAATGCTAATTACCTTAACATAATGATTGGTAGTTGAATCCATACTGTGGTTAATACCAGATTTATAGAAATTAACTTTCTCTTAAGCCTATTACACATTAGCAAGCGACCTTGTCAATTTCGTGGAGCGTAAAGCCAAATACAAGCATGAGTAAGTTAGAAGAGTATATAAATGGTTTAAGACCGCAGCTGACTTGCAAATTATGCTTTATCAATTACTACACTACTCAACCAAACATAAGTTTCCTATAGCTTAGCTTATCTAAATTCCTATAAATTAATTTATTTATTCGTCAACAGATTTCTAAATCCTCAAGGATTCATTATTACACAAATTACCACGGGGGGTTTTTAAGATTCGGCGACGCATTTTAACAGTATTTTATGTTATCTATTTCTGGATAACCCGGGCTAATAGGGATGATGACTAATGAATAAAATAACGAAATACTAATAAAAATCGTAAACATATTAAACTTTTAGAGTAGCTTGTATACCTCTTGGTTTTATATATTGCATAATTATTATTTATTTTATGACCCTTCAAAGTTGGGTGGACAAGTCCATTTAAAAAGTATAAAATTTATTAAAATAAATGATACCTTTAATTAGTCCATAAAATGTATAGCAAATTTGTCTAAGAAACTATTTTGATAAACACAATATTTAATATAGCTGCTAAACAAAGGAGTCGTTCTTTCCTGGGTTCACTTTTTTAAAATTTTCCTACACCCATAATATTTTTTTTCTCGTAGATTTCTTTCATGGGACAAGGTTTCCAAAAAGAAAAAAAATATTAATGCCTGCAAACATAAATAAAAAAATATTTAAAAACTCGAATAAAGGTGCTCTTAATCGTGTATTTCTTAATGTTTTCGCTTTAAAATGAAAGTGTCTTACTATTAATTTTACTCTCCCGAGTATATCAATAAATTCTAATGCTTGTTACAAGTTTTTATTGTTGATTTAATCCTGAAAATCGATTTTGTGCGGCTGTCGGCTGTTAAGGGATATTCCTTTGCATTTTTATTTCTAATAAAATCACTACATTGGCTGTTGATATGTCATTTGTCATTTTATTTTACATCTGACAGTATCAATATGACATATGACAGTAAAAAATTGATGTTGCCACGGTAGAAAAACGTTTTGGGTTGCTGTTTTATTAACTTTAACTATCCAACTTTAAAAAAAAAAGTTTGCAGGTTTAAAAAATATATATTTATACATGGACAGATTCCTTATTTTGTTCTCTTTCCATAAAATATAATTTTATGACTGTAGGCCACGGGTCACCCAAATGGGCCCAGCCTCCATACAAAAATGGAACAACTCCTTTCCTACGCGATGCATACAAACTACTTATTCGTGACGTCATAACTAGGAAGCCATTAGTATGGAGCGTTTTTGGGCGAGTCCATTTGTGTGCATTTCACACTGTGATATCTCTGGCAGTTTTCATGCTAGCGAAATAATTCTTTTACCAATGTTTCTTTTTTTGAGAGGTTATTTATGTAACATAAAATAAAAAAAGTTGTCATCATGCCTATTGTCTATTTTCAAAATCTATCGCAATAGCTTTCATTTGTCAGATGGATGTAACACATTGCTACATTTCATTGGTAAGTTTTTATTTGTGCCAAAAAAGAAGTATTAATGTATCACATCCTGAAAGCGATTGCGATAGATTTTGAAATTAGACAATAGATAGGCCGCTTGCTGTGCAAAGGGTACGGTAAGCTGATGTGTGCGGGCTTTACTCACATTTTCAAATAACGCCTGATAGGAATTAACATAGTGATTTTCTTTCGGCGCAGATACGGTATCTTACCGTGCATCAAGCGCGTTTGACTTCGGCGCCGAGAGCCCCGTGTCGTATAGCGCTTTTTCGGTCAATTCCCAGGAAAAGGTTACTAACATTACGCCATATATATGTGTTATATTATGTGTATATGTGTTGTATGTATGTGTTGCTTATTACTCACTGTTTTGTATGGACGAGAAACATAAAAACTTTATAGTGCGCAAAGGGTAATACATTGTGCATCCCAAAATACAGTTGTAAACGTAGTTGGTGAGGGTCAGTAAATAATGAAATTATATGAAAGACGGACTGCATACAAAGTGTCTTGAGAGCATAGGGGTTCCCAACCTTTTACCCTATGCGCCTGCTCAATTTTATGGTAAAACACTTACGTCATAGAAAGTTGCTTGCCGCGCTCCCCTTTGGATAACTCTAAGCCCCCTAGTGGGGCGGGCCACACCCCGGTTGGGAACCCATGCTTTAGAGGTTTATTGCAACTGGATTTGGTGTACCCAGTTTTAGGCCGCCTACGCACCGACAGGTGCCTTGATTAGCGCCTAGATCCTAGATAATGTATCGAAGTAAAATGAACGTTTATGTTCGCAACCGGACGTACTGCGCGCTAAGCTCCTCACTACATGCAGGCGACTGCCTAGAATGTATCGTAAGCGCGAGGCTTACAACCAAAGACCATGAGAGCAAGGCTCCTATCCTAGTTACCCATCTTCCATTGCGGTCACCGTATATCCTAGCAAGTAACCAGTAATCAGATGTGTCTAGGCGTTAATCTAGGTGCGTAGGCGGACTTACTCCAGGCTTGGTTCCCCGCATGCTCACGCTTGCACCAATAGTTTTTTTTATTAAATATGTTTGCTCCACATATATTTGGGTCAAACATATTTATTAACCGGCATACTAGATGGTAGATTTCCCACTAGCACTTGCTGAGCCTGAGAGTTCATATTTATAAGTTGGGGAATAAATAATTAAAATTGAATCGGTTCATTCATTAAAACAAAGCTACTAAACAGACAGACATATTTAGTAACTGCATCATTATAATTTTAGTATCTGGGTGAATGTTTGTCGATATGTACTTAAAATTATTATGTTTATTATTAATTAAGTTGCCATTGCATTTTTAGGATATTTTTTTATTTTCCCTGGTATTATGCTTATTTTATTAGTCCGTGCGTGGTGTTATTGTTTATATGAATTTGTTGTATTTGTTTAAATAATTTTATTAATAGAAATGTAATGGAATGTTAATTGGAATGCCAAAAAGAAAAAATCCCGCCAATTGAAAAAAAAATATTTAATATACATTCCAATTTTTCATAACATTTGCCTTAAAATTTGATGACTTAAATTGTTTGAAGACAATTTATCTGTGGTATATGTAGTTATTATCTTAATTATTAAACTATTTTATTGAATTTATGGTATGTTCTTTGTAGATAGAAAAAAAAACAAAAAAACCGACTTCAAAAAACCTGCCTCTAAAAAGCAAGAAATAATATACAAATCATTAGATACGCATTATCATTGTTATAATAAAACACGTCTATTAAAGTCGGGTGGGGCTGGAGTACATCTTCCTTTTTTTTATTCTAAAAGCCCCACCCGACTTCAATTGACGTGTTTTATTATAACAATGATAATGCGTATCTAATGATTTGTATATTATTTCTTGCTTTTTAGAGGCAGGTTTTTTGAAGTCGGTTTTTTTGTTTTTTAAACAATTTTTTATTTTTTTTATTTTTAGTGTAAGTACCTTGTGTATTAGGTAGTGTAGGTATATTATTTAGGTAGAAAAATCGGCTCAGCCAAACGTGAGATAATCGCGGGGAAACATACATACATACAAACTGAATACCTCCTTTTTTTGAAGTCGGTTTAAAAGACTACACAAAGGTATCCCTTCCCCAACAAAAAAATCAAGTTAGTTACAAAATTGTCAAGTAAGTTGATTTAATATCATAGTATTTTCAGGATTACTTGTAAACTACTGAACCGATTTGAAAAAAAATAAATGGGACCATCTCGCAAGAAAACTCAATCAAACAAAAAAAGAATCATCTAAATCGGTCCATAAATGTCGAAGATACGCGCGAACAACGATAAAAAAAAAAAACATACAATCGAATTGAGAACCTCCTCCTTTTGCTTAAGTCGGTTAAAAAGAAACGGAAAGTAGTCGAGAATTTCAACCTTCAATATCAAATATTAAAAAAAACATAGGTATCTGACTTCAAAATCAAGGTTAATTTAAAGTAAATGCAAATTCGATATTGATACGACGTAAAACGAATTTGGCGAAACCGCAGTCTGACATGGAAAGACTAGCACAAGACTTTAAAATATTATCTTTTAGTTGTTATATTGTTATATTGTTATCTTATATTGTTGCGACATAAACTTTTATACTGTCCGAACGTATAGTGTCCAGAATTTGGATCATAATAATTGGTTAGTAAGTACTTATTTCGTTTCAATTTAACTCGTTTTGAAAGATTCCACATGGTACCTAACCTAGTTGGGTCTGAAAGTTGTAAGCACGAGACCTAGATACCGTCCCTAGACCAAAACATTCGCGCTTTTGCACTTTTTTTTAAAATAGACTGCTTTTTAGGAACTCATTTATCAATAGTTATTCTCATATTTAAACGCATCTATAGGTTTATATTTTCAAGAGCACTGTCAGTATATTCACTCAGCCACGAAATAGAGAGACAACGGATATTAAGCTTAGATCTACGCTCGCTCGAGCTCGTGCGCGTGAGTCGGTCGGTGGAGAGTGTCTATGTGTGTGTGCGTTGCTCGAACGCACGTAGTCATCATCATCATCATATCAGCCGCACGATACCAACTGCAAGGCATACCCACAGGCCATAGGCCTCCCCCAAGCATCTCCACGGCGATCGGTCCTTTTTTTATGCCGAGGAAAAACGCATTTACGCGCTTCCCTTCCCGCAGGTGATCGGGAAGGGGGCATGTGGGACTCGCCAGGAGGGGACCGCAACATTCAGCGTTGCAGCTCCCTCCACGACTGCCTCCCGTGATCACACCCAACCAGGTGGTTCAGTGGGATCTCGGGAGGAGGGAATACTCACTAAAAACCCCGGCACCTGCCCTCTCGCCGCAATGTCGACAGCCGTTGGGCTGTATGAGGGTTCATGTAGGTAATCACCTCAACGACAGCGGCCTGCCCGCATCCGGGCCTACGGCGATCGGTCCTGCGCTACCCGCATCCAGCGGCTTCTCGCGACCTTCACCAGATCGTCGGTCCACCTTGTCGGAGGCCCACGGAGCGTCGTCCGGTGCGCGGTCGCCATTCCAGAACCTTTCCGCCCCAATGGCCATCAGTTCTTCTCGCTATGTGTCCAGCCCACTGCCACTTCAGCTGAGCAATCCTTCGGGCGATGTCGGTTACTTTAGTTCTGCGGATCTCCTCATTTCTGATTCGATCACGCAGGGAAATGCCGAGCATAGCTCTCTCCATTATTGCACGCTGTGTGACCTTGAGCCTCCTTATGAGACCAAGTTTCACTGCCGTTAGTCATGATTGGCAACACACTATGGTTACGTACGCACGTAGTGCTAAGCTTAATTTCTGTAGTCTATCTATTTTGTGATTCAGCTGAACGTAGGTGTACTATACTATACAGCGGTTATCAGATTTTCAATAAGTACAAGAGTGTGAAGTAAACATTTGTTTGTAGGAACTGTTAGGCGCTCGGTCCCCCCGGCGGCGCGGGGGCGAGGAGCGCCCGGGCGGGGGGCGGCCGCGCTCCTCGCGCTCGGCGTCACCGCGGTCGCACGACCTCTCGCTCTGTGGACGACCGTTGTCGTTGCCAGGTTAGTATGAATGAATGATTACACAGGGTGTAGTTATTCAATCTTAAGGATGTGTTCAGGCCATGAAACTGTACAAAGACCATGTTCAAGAATCTTATATTAATATTCTTTTAACATGTTACCTTTTTGACATACCCGCCATTTTGAAAAAATCGGTAATTCTTCGCAACTGATAAACCTAGTGTCAATCGATAGGAAACGTCAAATTATTGATTGTCATATTGTCGTAAAATGTATACTTTCGGAGATATATGAAGATTAATCGCAAAATAGTCTGGAGTTGAAAATTGAAGTGTTTCTTTCTATCTGGAGATTAGTATTTCGAACGAAATATATATTAGTGACATTTTTATGGTGTCACTTAATAGATAGAGATTGTGGTCAGTCTCGAGATTACATCTTCAGTCTCTTGCGCACGTTCTTCTTGTCAGCTAAAAAAGTCTGGAACGGGTGATAGGAAAATATAGACGATTCAAAAGTACTTAATAATTAAGTTTATTTGAATAAAGCTTATTTCACTTTCACTTTCACATCGGCTGATGTTTACCTAGTGTAATATCTTTAGTAACATCAACACATTCACTGGGCCGAATATATAAAAATCTTACCATTCCTTAACTTCTATGTTTCAAAAATAGTGTGTAGAAATTACAATATATTTACAACTTTTTCAGGTGAGAGCCACCTCCGAAACGCTTTGAATAAGAAACAAGGACAGCAGACGTTCTCCCTCCTCCAACAACGCCCCCTCCGAAGGCCGAGCGCGCGCTGCGACGACAGCGTGCAGTTAGTTCCCGACTGCGACAAGTAAAGTAAGCCCTTACAGTACTGTTGCAGAGTTCAATAAACTAGGTGTAAAAATGCTGAACCTTTGGTAAGAATACCGAAACCTTTGGTAAAAATGCCTAAGCCTATGGTAAGAATACCAAACCTATGGAAAAATACAAAAACCTAGGTGCGGAAAATACAAACGCTCGCTAAACTTTTGGTAAGGATATCGAAACCTACGGTAAAAATACTAAAACCTTTGGTAAGAATGCCGTAACCTTTGGTAAGAGTACCGAAACCTTTGGTAAAATACTTAAAAGTTGGTAAGAATACCGAAACCTACGGTGTTGGATATGATATGAGGATATAATAAAAATGTTGGATTATCGAAATCTGTGGTAGAAATTCCTGTAAAATGTTACCTAAAACATGAAAACTACCTTCTATTGAGTTAAATAAACTAAGGGAATGTCTTCAGTATGTAAAGAAAACCAAACTAAAAAGTAAAGGCAAAGTGGTAAAGAAATAAAGGTTCTGCTGTATTGGAATTAGGGTAAACATCCTAAATTCATTTGGTTGTTGTTGGTAGTATATTGGATATCGCTGTTTAGAAAAGTGGTACCGAAGACCTCTCAAAATACATTATAAAAAAAGTTATTTTAAAAGACCGCCGGACAGTAAACTTCCTATACAAACGTAATATGGTTTGCAATTTGAGTATAATGGGGAAAGTCCGAAAAAAAAAAAATTGGCTGCATATTTTTCTATAGGTAGGAATAAGGTCCCTTAGTAATAGAATAAAGTTTCAAAATTTTCAAAAAAAAAACAAAGTCTCTTCGACTTCACAAATGTATGAAAGTAACAGCAGAATGGAGGTTATACCTTTGCCGCTAACTGCCACAACTACAACACGTATTTAAAAAAAAAGTTTTGACATTTTGTCTTGAAACTTTTTTTTAATACCGTGTTGTGGCTATGGCAGGTGGTGGCAATGGTATAACCTCTATTCTGCTGTTACTTTCATACATTTGTGAAGTTGAAGACTTTGATTTTTTTTTAAATTTCACGCAACCGAAAATTCTGAAACTTTATTCTATTACTAATTGACCTTATTCCTACCTATAGAAAAATATGCAGCCAATTTGTTTTTTTTCCGACATTCCCCATCTGCTAAAAAGGAGGTAAAAAAGTATTACTTACCCGGTAATTAGGAAGAATTAATTTTTTTAGGTTTAAGCAATTATAATCGTCACATTCCGAGAATTAAGCTAAATATTATGTTCAAAAACATATTTAAAAAAATTATGGCTTCAAAAAATCGACCAAAATATTATATTCAAATGAAACATAGTTACCAAAACGATATTGTTCACGTATTTACAAATATTATATTATGTTATAGCTTTGTTATTTTTAGTCCTAATAAAACATTCCAATTAATTATAATTAGGTACTTAATACTGCCTCTGCCAGTTTTTTATGTTAACATTTATGATATGAAAGAAATTGATATACACTCGCATTGTTTTACTAACTAATCTATTATTATTTATTAAAAAAATTGTAAAACATTCTCTTAAGTTATTCTTATAAGGTTAAAAGTTAATAAAGAATAATTATGTATTATGCTAGTAATTTGCTTAGTTTACGGCGTATTCTATTCCAATTGAAATAAAAGCTAAAAAAGATGTTTATTCAAGTAATTTATAATGACTATCACCACAATTATAATAATTAAAAAAACATCTCATGTAAAAAATCCGTGTTAGTTCTAAAGACTGTGAAAATAATTTATGACAGCATTATCATATAATTTTGCCCTGAACATAAAGCTTAGTAGAATTCCTTCTTTTTAAGTCAAGTAGGTACTATTTTAAACATATAGGGATCCGTCGAGGTGTAAATTGTTGAATATAATTATTGTAATATAATAATATAACATAGACATAATAATGTGACTGACAGAGGCAAAATCGTTATATGTAAAGATTAAAGAACTTAAAAAATAAGCGGAAATGTATCATATAAAAAAAAATTTGGAATGAGAAGCAGGCTGGAGAAAAGCTTAAAGTAAATAATGAAGATGGTATTAAAGAGTACTTTTTAATCAAATTCAATTACTTATCTTAGATGTGTTTCTTTTGAGCAGATTGAGAAACATTTTGTTTGTATTTATATTGTTTGTACTAGTGGTACAGTTGAACTTTTAAGTATCTGCATTTTTTAGGTATTAATCCTAGTTTGCATGTATGTATTTTAAAATGGTATATCAGGTACTTTAAAATTAATGGTTATTTTTAACAAAGTTTCTGGTACTTACATCTATTCTCTGCTATAAATAAACGTACACGCGCCAAAACAACCATAGACAAATCATTCGTGAAAAAAACTGCTGTTAGCAACTTTTAAATGGAACGCTTAGAATAATAAAAACTCCTAACTTAATTCTCACATTATAGTTACTTAATACTGTTTAAGAGCCCGTAGCGATTTTGCCGCCGACTGCAGCTCTCTCGCTCGCACATTTCATGTTTTCTCAACATTTCATAAAACTGAGTGCGTAATTAAAAATTTGTCTCGGCCACTTTTCGCAATATAATATTACAGACATTTTAAAATATATTTCGGTTTTTTGTTGCTAAAGTACAAAAAGATATCGTTTCTAACAATTATATGAACTGGCAAAAATCATAACTTTTTGTACTTCAGCAACTCGAAACTGAAATATATGTTAAAATGTGCGTAATCTTATATTGCGAAAAGTGGCCGAGACACATTTTTTAAAACGCACTCAGATTTAAGAAATCTTCAGAAAACATGAAATGTGCGAGCGAGAGAGCGGCAGTCAGCGGCAAAATCGCTACCGGCTCTTAAGCGTATTGCAGACTTGCAGTTAATCGGTAGTTTAGTTATGTTAAAATGTCCTAGTCAAAATAATTTGAGTTACGAGGCACGCACGTCCTATTAATTTACTATCTATCTTTACTGATGAAATTAAACAATGATAATAGCCGATTGCATAGCTTGTTTTAGCCCGTACAAGGATTTTTTTAATAAACATACTTGTGTATTATTTTCTTCAAACTTAGGAGGTTGACACATATATATACATACATATCTTCTTCTATTTCACCCTGCAGAAAAGCAGACGTAGCGTCCATTTGTTCAATATCTAAATTGTATTTACTGCCAAAGAAAACAGGTATCTTAAAGATGAATATCTAATTACCGGTGAATATACTTCATTGTAATCATAGCCTTTTCTCTGAGCACAACCTTTGATGACTAGCCTCGCCTTATACTTTGCTATATCACCGTTCTCATTGCTTTTTGTTTTGTATACCCATTTACAAGATATGGCTTTCTTACCAGGAGGTAAATCACACAATACCCAAGTCTTGTTTTTCATTAAAGATTTATATTCTTCTTCCATGGCTTTCTGCCAATTACTAGACTCTGAACAAGATAAGGCTTCTTCTACCGTTAAAGGGTCCTGCTTTATAGCCAAACATGCATAAATATTCTCATCATCATTATTTTCTGTGTGATTTGGCTGCCTACCTCGTGGTCTCAAATTCACAAAATGATCGGGAGTATTAAGTGCAAAATCAGTGCTTGGTTCATACGTTGTATCATGATCAGTCGTTTCTTTTGTAGAAGTAAAACTATCTTCTGAGGTGATGGTAATGTCATGCTGATCACAAGTGGGCAAGATGGTCTTTTCTTCTTCAATTTCTTCTTCAATTGGATTCTCGACAGGTTTCTCTAATGATATCTGTAACATAGTATTGATATTTTCTTTTGTAATCATTGAATTTTTATCAGTAGAGTTTTCAAAAAACGTGACATTTCTTCTCTTTATAACCTTCTTAGTGCGTGGGTCTAATAATCTGTACCCTTTTGTATTTTCACAATATCCCAGAAAAACCATTTCTGTGGATCTCGAATCCCACTTTAACCTCTTCTCCTTCGGCACGTGAACCATGGCTTTACAGCCAAAAATTCTTAGATGAGAAATATTCGGTTTCTTACTTGTCAGTTTCTCCAGTGGTGTCACGTAGTTAAGAACTCGAGTTGGGGAACGATTAATTATATGAGCAGCTGTCTCTACTGCCTCTGCCCAATACCCTTTGGACAGTCCAGCATCATACAGCATGCATCTGGCACGCTCAGCCAGTGTACGGTTCATGCGTTCTGCGAGCCTGTTCTGCTCCGGCGTGTATGGTGCTGTTGTTTGATGAACTATGCCCGAACCTGCCAAGAAATCAATCATTTGCTTATTTAAATATTCCAAGCCATTATCTGTTCGTAGAATTTTTATTTTCCGATCCAATAGGTTTTCAATTTCCTTTTTATATATTTCAAACACTTGCTTAATGTTAGTTTTACTCTTCAAAAAATAAACATGAACTTTTCTCGAATAATCATCAATAAATGTGATGAAATATCTGGCTCCACCCACAGATTGTGTTTCCATGGGTCCGCACAAATCTGAGTGAATTATTTCTAGAGGTACAGTTGCCCTCGAGCCAGTATTATTGAACGGAAGTCTAGTATGCTTACCCTTCAAACTTGGAATGCAATTATTATTAATCTCTTTAGTGTTTAGCAATTTCACACCTTCAGTGCATAATGGTAATCTGTTAACATCATATAGTTAAGATGACCCATCCTCCGATGCCATATTTCTAAACTTTGGCCGACTGCGTTGGATGTGTATGCCTTAACATCACATGTATTTAACTTATACATATTGTTAATTAATCGTGCAGTTGCTACTAATTGCTTCTGTCCATTATATATTTCACAGCCACTTTTGTTGAAAACTACATTGCATCCATTCTTTGTCAATTGACTAACTGATAATAAGTTGGTACTTAGTTGTGGAACATAAAAAATATCTCTCACCTGTATGTTATTTACTTTACCGTCTTGTCCAATGACATCGAGGTTTACATAACCCATCTGTGTTACAGCGACCGATGTATTGTTAGCAACCACTATGTTTTGTATTGGTGGTATACTCGGACATCATACATCCCATCGGAAACATTTGTTAAATGTAAAGATGCTCCGGAATCAACATACCATTCCACACTGTCCATCTGTCCAGTAGCTGCTGAAAAAACTGCTGCAAAACCTTTATTGTTAGCTTTCTTTTTAAAATAGCAATCTTTACCTAAGTGACCATACTTATTACAGTTGTAGCAACGGGGACCTTTTTTCTTATTACTAATACCTTTATCATGCTTTGTATAAAGAACTGAGATATTTGACTCCCCTTTTATTCCTTGAAGTAATTTTGTTTTGATCGAGTCTGTGCTTATTTTAATACCAGAACTCTCGAGCCCCATGATCATAGGTTTGTATTGTTCCGGCAAACCAGCTAGCATTAATGTACCTAACCATTCATCGTCAACTTGGAAACCAATATTTCGCAATTTATGGGCTGTAGTATCTTATTCACATATTCTTCAACATTTGAACAGTTTCCTAAAGTAGTATTCACTAAATCTCGGATTAAACCAACTCTCCTAGTTAAACCAGAGTCTTCAAAAGCGTTCTGTAAATTTTGCCATACCTCGGTGGAAGTTGTAGCATCTTGTACGTGAATATAATTAATTGGATCTATAAGTAGAATTATTTTCGACTTTGCCTTGAGGTCACGTTTCGGATCCACTTCTTTTCCTGTACAATTTTCAACACAATCCCATAATTCCTCATGTTGTAAATATGTCTGGACTGCGAATTTCCAAGTGCTATAGTTTTCTCTTCCCAATAGTTTGCTGATTTGCACGCTGTTAGCCATTTTTCGGTTGCACGAGGCTTGTGCAATAATGGAATCTGAATACCTAAAAATCAGAGAAATCACTCCGCGTAACTAAAGTTACTGTTATACTTTCGGAATATTTTAACAACGACTTTACGGGTCATATAAAATTTGCCCATAACCTTATGAAATTAAACAATTGTATAATAAACTTAGTTTTATTACGATCGACCATACAGACAGCAATATCAATGGAGGAGCCGAGAGAGAGAGAGATTATAGAGCGGGACAAAAGTCACTTTATGAATACGTTCACGTTTATGGCTACATTCCAACATTTACCTATCTGTGCTTTTTACAATAAGCGCCCTAGGTTTAAAACTTCACTAAGTATAGGTTACTTATAAATCTTTACGTTTTTTATACTTTTTAGTCCTATTTTTATTTCTTATTTTTAGTTCGTTTAAAAAACGTGTTTGTTTATTGTCAATAATCAATAATCACTTATTGACAATTAAAAAAAACGCAAATGCTCACCCATTTTTCCACAAACACACGTGTTAAATTAACATGTTATTGGAAACTGACCTCTACAACACAGAGTACCTAAACACCAGAGAAAAAGCTCCATAGAGCGTTCGCGTTCCAAAGATGTTACATAGAGCTTCTTGCGCTTTTTGTTCTAAATATAAAAGCTTTTATTCTGACTGCCGCCGTACAAATAAACTAAGAATAAGTTTACACCTACCTAGTTTAACCAAAATATTGCTTAGCAATATTACTCCTTACATACATTTATCGTCTCAAAGCGTCATATTCCTAAACATACTTTTTGGTTATTCTTAGTATAAACAGATTCTTCCTTCGTTAATTTGTACGGTAGTAGTTGTTTATCATTTCTGTATAATAAAATAATGTGGCTTAAGTATACTGTCAAAATTAAAGTCCCTTTTCGTACTGCGCCACAGAATAGATAAATCCGGAACCGGAAGCGTCGTACATTGGAAAGATTAGGAACCCTACCAAACTACCGATTGATATAGTGTAGGTTATAGAAATATAGTAAAGTAAATAAGCTTTATTAGGTCGAGAAATATTAATAGTATTAGATGCTGTAGTGCTAAGGGAAATATTTTGTTAGACGAATCGCTGCCAAGCAAATACTATAATTGTTAGGTGTTCTAATTATTATAGAAATACCCCCTTACTAATAAAGATTGTATAGCAGATGTATAGTTAGGATCCCAGACCTACCGGTTTCTTTTCTTTGCTTTGCTGTTCGGCAATGGACCGCCGGCCAAGAGGCTCATTTTCAATCTATCGCATATTTTCAATCTAAGTAGATTTCACATAATAATATATGTATGTTCTTGTGAGCTTTGTTTCGTAAACGATCGTTATGTATACACGAAAAAATAGTTCAGGTAGGTAATGATGCCACCCCGTTCACAATTTATATAAACATGAGATCGATTTATTTTTAACAATCGGAGACCATGTTCAGGGTGGCATATCTCCCAGAAGCTTCCTGCTTCGCTACCCAGACGATGATATTTGATAGCACTAAGCTAATGGCTGTCTTGCTAATTTGGTCTGGTCCCAATATGCGATAGATTGAAAATGACCCTGGTTGGCCGGCGGTCGAAAAAGCAAAGTAGAACAGCAAAGCAAAGAAAAGAAACCGGTAGGTCTGGGGGGACCCATGGTCACTCTCTGTCAAACTATTTGAGCTTGACATTGAAAAGAAAGTGACAAAACACTGTTTAACTATACATCTGCTATAAAATCTTTATTAGTAAGGAGGTTATTGTATGCCACCTTTTACAAAAAAATAAAGTGTAGTTAAAAATCATTTTTAGTAAAATGATTATTGCCAGTGTCAATCACAAGTCACAACCACCGATTTTATAAAAAAGAACATTATGTGCTGCCATTAACAATACTCACTAAAAAGGGTTAATTTTGGTTTGGCAATAATGTATTAAATCTCTTTGTAACTATGTCCCATTACTATTAAATAGTGCCGTATGAATCATTAATTTAATTTAGTGAGTTACGGTTAAATTAATATACAGACTTCTCTAGGTTTCATTTAATTAAATCTAGCTTGTCTCTGCCATTTATGTAGTCAAAAATATTCAGTGAATTTATGTAATAATATTTTCATAGCTACAAGCTAATATTAGTTTAAGCCAAAGAGCATTAGTTTATTTTAAGTTAATGATATTATAATGATGTCATAAGCCCTTATGGTATTGTTATCTTTTGCTTTAATTCATGGCCCGAAGCGGAAGTAGAATGGTTATAGTTTTGAATACGGTTACAAGTTATTTAGGTCTTACTTCGTTTCGTTTTGTTTGGCAAGAATAAATAAGTCTTACGCCATTTGTAATACAGTTCTGCCCAAAATGGCGTTTGAATGAGGCGAACAAAACGATTTTCCTATTACAATTTGTAGGTAATCCTGAATTTAAAGAAAACTGCCATAGAATAACAGAAGTTGTAGCTCATTGTACAACGTGTTACAATAAAACCCGAATATGGTACTTAGGTTAGGGACCATCAAACTGAACAACTTTTACTATGGGACCAACACTGAAATCGCGAAAAGTAAGTAGTAATGTTGTTCAGTTTGATGGTCCCTATCTACCATATTCGGAATTAGGGGTTGTTTTACCCACTTACTAATAAAGATTGTATAGCAGATGTATAGTTATACAGTGTTTTGTCACTTTCTTTTCAATGTCAAACCTAAATAGTTTGACAGAGAGTAACCATTGTGTAACTATACATCTGCTATACAATCTTTATTAGTAAGGGGGTACTAGTGTAGTTTTACTAACACGTTGTATACCGGGTGTAATAAGACACAACGAAGCCGAGGTTTCTGCCCATTATCAGGACCATTTCTGTTCCAAATTATTACTGTGAAACGATTAATTTTTGGTGTTAAAAAAGCATTGCATACTAATGTATGCAATGCTTACAATTGCTTGCAATGCTTAAAAGCATTGCATACTAATTATTGCGTGGTAATCCACGCAATGTAACGCGTACCTACTACAGACCGCGCCTGCGAGCTGCCACACAGCTACACAGCTGCGTGCGGCCGAGGCCGAGTTGAAAGGCAACGCTTATGTGCGTGCTCATGAAATACATTGAGTGATGACGTTTTGAAGTCATTGTTTGTTACGAAATACATAAAATTTTGATAATGTTTCTGTATTCTGTAGACAAAAATTAGTAAATAAAGAAAAAAATAATATTTCATAAAAAAATTTGAAAAAAAATTACTGACCTTTAACAACTTCGTAGGTATTGGTTTCCCAGGTATAGTCTAAAAGACAAAAATGATCCTGATGATGGGCGGAATGCTTAGACTTCGGCTTCGTTGAGTGTCTTGTTACACCCGTTAGTTAGATGGTCCAAGAAAACAAGGTCTGGCATTCCGGGGTGCACTTGCTTACGTCACTATCCAGTTGCGCGACTTTATAGTAACAAGCAAAGAACGAAGGATTTTTCTGTCACACTCATTACAAATTATAGGAGTTATAATATGGCACTTACCATTCGCATATTTTATTAGTGAACCATACAATTTTGCCGAAATTGAATTTTAGCAAAAACCTCATTGAAGTGTCTTCGATTACGCGAAGTATAATTTTGGAAAATATTCACTTTTGCTAAATGTCCTAGTCTAAATTAGCTTCCATCAGTTTTGTTACTAGTTGTAATTGTAGTGAATTTAATTAGGTACCTACTTACTATTAATATGTAACGTGTTAATGTGCTGTTACTTTGTGTATATTAATGGAGCGAGACCATGATATCGTGCTCATATTAATCGAGCTTAATTTGAAGATTATAAGGTTTCACTAAAGAAAATGAGATTGATTGAATAAATAAATAGGTGCACCTAGATAATACAGTTTTTTAATTACCTAAAAAAATTTCATTTACACAACTTGCCTGGATATAATTTGACCTTAAATTCAAAAAAATGACAAATTTGACAGAAACACAGCTTCCTTAAAGTTAAGGAGACCTTAACTTAAGATTTTAGTTAAGTAGCCTTTGAGTATTAGTATTGGAAAGTATTAATTTTAGCAACCATTATTTAGTAAATTTTATGCACTCATATTGTTTAGTGAAAACCAGTTGTCAATGAAACGACAAAAGATATATTAACCTGTTTAATAATTATAAGTTATTGTCCTTTTAATGCCTTGTTGATTGAATATTTACTTGAGTAACGTTTATGTTTATGTTAATATTTTGGAGCACTACATATTTGTTTATCCTAGTTATGTCCCTTTAGATAATGTTAGGGCGTTTCTGTTTTGGGCGGATGTGGGATTTGGAACCTAAAGGCTCCTACACACTATACCGGAGGTTTAACCCGTTGGGTTATCGGGTATGTGCTAGGCAAGTTGTACCGTAAATAGGCAGTCATAGTGTGTAGGAGCCATAACATAAAAAAACTATTTAGGTCCTTAAAAAAGGTACTTGCGAATTCTCTTTTTCTCTCTCTTTGTAACGTAACGTTTGAAGAAACTTAAGTAATGTTTAAAGAAAATCAGTTTCTCAAAATTTCTTTTGTAAACAGCAACTAAATTTGTCTTGTTTTTTTTCTGAATTAAAATTCCCAAATCTGCCTAAAAAAGTATAATGCTTCTGGTGCCTTTTTAGTTGTTATTCTTTATGGTCTATAATTATTTTATATCACTTCACCGCACTTTGTAAACCAAAGATATTAGAATAACCAAATTAACATGGTTTTAAAATAAGGAATTTTGGAAATGATTGCTGGTTATTCGCTGGTCGATGATTCCAGATTGCGTCGAATTACTGAATAAAGAATTATATGAACCTTTAATTTATTGTTTTAATCAAACTCAGACCCCCAAAATTAAGTCATCTCAATGTTAGGCATATTAAAATACTAAAATTGTATTAAATAGGTTTTATGAAATAATACAAAAGTATTTTTTATTTATAATTTTATTAAATTAATTCTATAACTTTTTTTTACATATAGTATTATATGTGCCACATTTCGTCAATTACATTGAATAATGCTGTCAAGTCGTATCAGCAAGTCGTTATAGTACCTAATGTTTGCCTCTACGTCGAGACAAACGAACGCGGGTCGCAACGCAGCGGTCGAATATAGATCTACCCGAATGTCACTGGCTGGAAGAAAAATGTTCTTGGTATCAATTGTCTATGGTTTTGTTTTTTTCTTAATAAGATATTTCCCGCCAGTTTCATTTCACAAGTTATCGAATCCGACCGCTTCGCCAGCACCAGCTCAGACCCACGTCTCCACGCGCAACTTGGTCCAAGAATTTCCTTTACCTTTAATTTGTATAAAAATTTTGGCTCCAATATTTACAAATTGCACTGTTACTTTACACGGGACTAATATTAATTTACAGAGACTAAGTTGGGTGAGGTTCGTGGCGACGCGGGTTGCTCAGGCGCCGGTCTTGATATTTATTGCAAATTCATTTCTAATAACACATTTCTTATCTAATACGAGGTGCTCGCTACAGTGCGTCGCACCGCCTCTAATACCCTATCGTTACAGTGATACACCTGTCTTAAGGGCGCGTACGCGCGAATAACAACAATACAAGAGTGAACAGTTGGAAGATAGCAAATCAAATTCACTGTAGCAATAGGATACAGACAATTTATTTAAGGAAGAGACAACACTGAATGCGGAGACGACTGGATCCGATGTAACTACTCCCGCCCGCACGCTACATAAACTACAACAACGTACCGTCAAGGTACCTTCTCCCTGTTTCGTGTTTTAAAATTAACGTTAGAATTAACACTCAAGTAGGGGCTTATACAGAATTTGTACTCTTTATAGCGTCCCGCCGCCAATTGCACCCATTACACTCGGTTGCAAATGAAACGAACTGATCTACATAATGCAGTCGCGGATTCGACAGCGGACCTGCGGATGCGAAGCGAAACACTGGTACTTTCATAATCGACAAGCACTGTTCTATAATAAATAATTTTGATATACATAAATCAATTATAAGAAGAATAAATTAAATAATTTGTTGACAATTGATGCAGGAGATGACAAGCGATGGCGCTCGCGCCGCGATCAGCTGACGGCGGCGGTCATTGACCCTGCCAACGTCCACTATTATTGCCGCTCATACCCTGTTGTGTGCAGTACAGTACACACACATTTATTGACCGCATACTAAACACACGAATTTATAGATTGCCACACTCAAACTCAAGCATAAAATGTTATAACGCTTTTTCTCAATAAGTTTTGGCAACTAAACTTTTTTTGTAAACACAAAAGTTGGGGATCATTCACATCGAAAGCGCAAACGTAGTCGGCAGAAGCAGACTCTTGTAACGTAATACTTGTTCAATATGAACAGGATTTATAATTTAAGAACACATAACATCTGCACTGTCATTGTGAACGAGACCTAACAGTTTTGTTAAAACTAGGCACTTATGCTCTCATGTCCAAATGATGACGTATATTTTAGCGTAGCAATTATATTACTGCGTTGTTTTATTATCATAAAACTAAGCTAACATCTAGTTAATTAAAATGCATGTGTAGCTTTTATACTTAGCCGTTTCATAATAACTACGCTTGTTAAGCTGTACTGTTTTATGACCACCCATGGTCTAGTACTGGCTGGCATTTGACTAGCAAACAACGCTAAATAAACATAGGTACCTATTGATCAAATGAACACCTACAAAATTATGAAAAGATCGATCATTATACCGTAGATATCGCACGAATAGGTAAGATATATATAGTTAGAAAAAACATAGCTGTACCTACTCTCTTTACTCAACCAATGTATTTTTGCATGTAAGTTATCTTATGTTTTACCGGTCGGGGCAGCTCTCTAGCCAAAGTAGCATTTGTAAATCTCCGTCATCGCTTCGGGCTATTCCCGCTGTCCCACACTTTGTCCACCACTGGGGGACTTTTTTTTTCTATAGGTACAATTTTTCCCGATATCCCCCAAGTGGTGGACAACGGGAATAGGCGATCACTTCGCTTTCAAAACTTGTATGAAATTGTTATTTTTATTTAAATTATTATTTTCTGCGTCATCATCGCAGCGTCAACAAATCGGTCCCGACGGAAGACCAGACCATGCATTATGCTGAGTCGGGACCGTTTTGAGACAATGTGCTACGGTTTGTTTTTTTATTTTTTTGTATGTATGTATTGTCTTAAATAAATATTATTTCGTTCTTCTTACTTTCTTTCAAATTTTAAAAATAGTTTATCAACGAAAACTTATGCCAATACCATACTTGTTACATGAACATCTTTCGAAAGCGAAACGATAATGAAGATTTGCAAATTTTACTCTGGCTGGGTATTCGTAAAACACCAACAACCTCGCAGGAGTACCTACCTATATTACTAGCATCATAAACGACAACTTTTTTCACGACTTCTCCGAAAACAGACAAAAAAATCTACTTTCCATACAAACGTCAAACAGCTGATCGAGTTTTGTATGAAAAGTAGTTTTTTTCTTTTTTCAGAAAGTCGTAGATGTTTATGATATTAATAATCCACTCCTGCGGGGTTTTCGGTGTTTTAGAAATAACCCTCTACATGAGGCTGGATACAAGACGAAGAGTTCTATACAGCCTGCGATATCTATATACAAGGTGTTTGGAAATAGCCTTATAGAGCCGAATATGGTAAATAGGGACCATCAAATTGAACAACTTTTAGTATAGGACCAATTCTGAAATCGCGAAAAATAAATCGGCTGTCTCATACAAAAAATAACAATGAAAATATCAAAATGTATGAAACGGCAGATTTTTTTCGCGATTTCAGTTGGTCCCATTGTAAAATTGTTCGGTTTGATGGTCCCTATCGACCATATTCGGCCTATGATCTAACAAATAACATCAAAGGATAGTTTAAAATGTGGACAATTCGCGCGTTTGGTAGAGTTGCGCCGGCGCCTAGCGTCGTTGGTCGACGAGACGGAACCAAAACATGCATCATATCTTAAGAGATCAGACTGTCATTTCTAAATCAAACGTATTACACTTACAAAATGATAACGCCTTTACAACTATCCTTATTATAACGTCCATACCTAAAACAATTTACAATATGCATACAGGGTTATTTTTAGGTCACCATCAACATTTTAAGGATGTGTTCAGTCTATGAAACTGAACAACTTTCTCTAAAAACATAGTATACTCTAAAAACAACAACATATATAAAAGTTTTTGACTATCCTTACAAATCAAAGAGATCACGTGATCAGTTTAGTAAGGGATGACCAACATTTGTGGCCGACACGTTTCTTGGAAAATGTTGTTCAGTTCATGGACTGAACACATATTTAAAATTTGGATGGTGACTTGAAAATAACCCTGTATAATAGAAAAGAAACAACAGCTCAGCACAATTTACGACAAAGTGCTGTCTCCGTGCCTCGCCGTCAAATAAAAAGTCATATAATACAATCAAATTCAGTCGTGTATCAGCCACAAAATGAATTAACAATTTATTATTACAAGATACAATAATATAACAAAAATATATGTGTACTTTTCTTAGCTGGTTTCCCTTGCAAGCTTTTGTATCAAACGCATATTGTCAGCTCCATTCCATGTATAAATATAATTTTTTGGTACATACATGTATGTTTACATAAATTAATATCCATCGATGTAATTTTGTCATATTATGAAAAGAAAGATCAGTTGATAAAAAGCATTTTGTACTAGAAAAAGGTTTTATTTTGAAAGTTAAGTTTGTTGAGTTCAATAAAACTTAGAGTCGTTTATACAAAGCTTAATTAATCCCAAACTGTAAGGCCCTGCGTTCATGAGTGACAAAACAAATCTGTCTGGCCGCCGCCTGCCTGTAGATAAAATAGACAGTTTTGTTTTTCACCCGTGAGTACGGAGCCGTATCAGTTTTAAAATGACAGATTACTCGAATGGACGTGTGACAATGAAGTGAGATCATTATTATTCAATATTAATACTTAACAATACGATTGTTAGTAAGTGATGTTGGACAAAATATGGTCAATGTTCTTACACCATCTAAATGAATTAATTCAAATAAACTAAAGGTTCGTTCATATGGGCCATAGCGGGTAAGGTCGGTTTGTCGAAAATGTTTACAAAATACATTGTTATTGTCACAATGACTCCCGTGACCCAGGTCCCATGGGATCCACAGATAATTTTTTCGCCTCTTGACTCCCATAAGATCCTCAGATTTATGTGACCCTGGTACTTTTTTTAAATTGTTACTTTAGGATATTATTAAAAAATATAAAAGTTACCCTTCTCGGTTTATGCAAAAATTATATTTATACTCTTGGGTTTGTGTAATCCTGGTACTTTTTAAGATTTTTTTTAATAAGAAACTATTATAGGATTGTTTTTTTTTAAATACCAGGATTACATAAATATAGAGAAGAGTATCTATCTTTCATAATGTTTTGACTACACTCACAACGTAATGTTCCAAATATGAATTAAAAAATATTGTATGAACAAACACATAACCAATGATATTATATTATTGCACATACCTACTATTTTTTCGTGGATAGGTAAAATAAATAAAACCCCATTACAGTGCAACATTAGAGACACCTGTGTTTTTATACCCCTCATTATGCATCAGTTTCATAAATGAAATATGGTCAATAATAATTTTAAATTTAAAATACCAGGGTCACAAAAATCTGAGGATCCCATGGGAGTCAAGAGGCGAAAAAAATATCTGTGGATCCCTTGGGAGTGAAGTCATGGGAGCCTAGTGTCCGGAGGCCAATATTCTGTATGTGACACCAAAATGTGAAGTTTAAATTAGTTTTCTTAAGAATTAAGACATTTAACTGTTTTACTAATCATAAATGAAGAATATAAATACCTAGAATAAAAGTACACCTAAAATAACATGACGCTTTGTCACGTCAAACGCAGGAGTGCTTTTGGTTAAACTAGGTATAAACTTTTTCTTCATTTTATTAGTAAGGCAGTGGGGTATAAAAAGCATAGACAATTGATTTAAGTATACAATTTATAAAACAAAATAATTTCGATATATTAAAAAATCTTCTTGGAGTTCTCATAGCCATCAAATAACTTATTTAGTACCTACTTGGTTTTCGACGGAAATGTTATTATTATTAGAAAATTATTAAAATTATATACTTAAACGTTTGGTGGGTTGCCTTTGTGTCTACGAACCCAATAATCTTTTTGCGGCGTGATTTTCCGCGATACATTCACAGATCTAATTCTATTTGATTAATTTATACAGGAAAAATAATTATATACAAAATATAAAATTGATATTTATTTATACATCATTAGCTAAATAAGCATATCTTTTTTGTGGAAATCAATAACAATAAGTACCTAAAGAGTTTTTTCAAAACGCTTTTCAAAGACCATATTATAATTTATTCGAATATGTCCGATACAATAATTAATAGAAAAATAAGATGAGCACTTTACAGTTTAATAAATAATGTCAATCTTTGAGGGCCCGGTAGTTTCATGGATTTGTACATGGTGTTTATGAAACTAATTCAATTCAACACAGACATATAGGGTCCCCACAAAGCTATACATATTTTAGAGCATAAAACAAGAGTTGTAAAATTGCTATATCAATAAAATTACCGACGAAAAATAGTTACACTTCTGCACAAAATTAAAAAAAGAATGGAATCAATCGATGTTGAAAAAGTATGGAATTGACATCGATAAACGACAGTTGCCATAGATAAAAAAATACGTTTAAATGAAGAATACGATTTGTAAAATGAAAAAACAATTGATATTTTTGGCAATTTTGTACTCAAGTGATGGTTCGCAGATGTGTGTTGTGTCGAATGTGTGTGTGTGTGTATATGTGTGTTGTGTGTGTGCGTGAGGCGCGGGCGCAGCCTCGTCGGCGCCGGTCACTTTGTCACATGGAACTGTCACGCTGTCACCGCTCAGTCACAGAAACAACATTCGCCTTAGTAAATGTATCAACAAAATGTTCTACGATTGTTTACGTTACGAAGTTATAACGTAGCGGCGAGCGACCCCGCTCACCCCGCGCCCCGCATCTCGCACCTGTAACAACGTATTGAAATCCTTAGACCGTAGGTATATAGTAGGGTAGGAGCAATAGAAAAATTCATCATCATCATCATCATATCAGCCGCAAGACACCCACTTGACTGCTGGGTATAGGCCTCCCCTAAGGATTTCCACGACGATCGGTCCTGCGCCGCCCACCTTGTCGGGGGCCTACCCACGGAGCGCCGTCCGGTGCGCGGTCGCCATTCCAGAACCTTTCCGCCCCAACGTTGACACAAATGACAGCCAGACGTCAAGATTACCACAAAACGACAAACCTCAATCGGTTTCAACCCAACAATATTAAGAGGTTTAGAATCTGGATCTTTAGATTTTCTATTGTGCTGCTGTCTAGATGTAACAATCTGATGTGCTGGTGTGTAGATGTTATCATAGCTTCACCGGCCTATTCTCGTAGGCCCCTGTATTCCTTTGTCCCATTTAGGGAAAACAAATGTTTTTTTTTCTATGCATTTCTTCCCGATTCCCCCAGTGGTGGTCAACGGGAATAGACCGTCCATAGTTTATTTCCCGATGTCCACCATAACATACTAGGGGGGCAGGACAAACAGTGGGGGCCAACGGGAATAGGCCGCTTCACCCACCTAGACCCTCGTGGAATCACTAACATCACGTTTTGGCGGTCATGCTAGGGGGGCAGGGGGACAAACAGTGGGGGACGACGGGAATAAGTAGCTTTACCCACCTAGACCCTCGTGGAATCACTAACATCACGTTTCGGCGGTCATGCTAGGGGGGCAGGGGGACAAACATTGGGGGACATCGGGAATAGGCCGCTTCACCCACCTAGACCCTCGTGGAATCACTAACATCACGTTTCGGCGGTCATGCTAGGGGGGCAGGGGGACAAACATTGGGGGACATCGGGAATAGGCCGCTTCACCCACCTAGACCCTCATGGAATCACTATATCATATCGCGTTTCGGCGGTCATGCTAGGGGGGCAGGGGGAAAAACAGAGGGGGACAATGCAAATAGGTCACTTCACCAACCTAGACCCTCGTGGAGCGTCGTGGGCGCTGGGCGTGCGCGGGGGCGGGCGGGGCGCGGCGCGCGCAGGCCGTCGCCGTGGCCGCGGCGGGGCTGCGCGCGCGCGCACGCCGCGCCCGCGTCACGCCCACGCCGCTGTCGCCGCTGTGGCCGGACACCAGCGACTCGCTGTCGCTCTGGTTGGACGTGTACCCGATCACATCCACCTCATCTGGAAAAGAAGAAAAGGAATGTTGTTGAATCTATGCTGAATAATAATGAGCTGAATTTTACTGTTTTCTCATAAAATGCCTATGAAGTCAGGACAGCCTACGATCTTCGCAAACAATCTGAATGCAGAGCAACAGCCTTGAAATTATTTTATGAACGTACAATACTCATTAGCAAATGTATTGCATGAAAAAAAATGGAAGAAACACGCAAGGAATAAGAAAGAAACTCCCAATCGCAAACCCATGGGCTTGGAATAAGGTAAAAATAAATTTTAAAACGGTTTTTTTAATCCAATTTCTCATCGCGATATAGCTAGGTGATTTTATCATAGCAGGAGAGAGACTTATTCGAAGCGACGCAGAAATAGCATCCTAATTCCTGCATCGGTGATGACGTTAACTTTTTTTCGTCTTCCCGCTACCGCTAAGGGATTACAGTGCGCCGCCGCCGTGCCGCCGTGCGACGTCTGCCTGCATGTCATGTGATGTGAGAATAAACCAAAGGAATTTCAAACTAAATGATATTTTCCCATAGTAAATTCCGCAAGAACCTTTTCATGTTACAGCGATAACTACCATAATCACTTTAACAGTGATTTACTAAGTCTTACAAATAGTTACTAAATATTTAGGGGGTTTTTCCAGATATGTAGCTAATTTTTGGGACTGCCTGGGGAGCGACCAGGCCATGTCCTTTAAAACTATATTTTTAGACTAAACTGTAGTATACTTATACTCCGACTTTTAATTCGGTGCAGTCATTTGACAGCTCCAGTGTGCCCACTGGGGTGATTAGCAACTCACCACGCAAGTTGCTAATCACCCCAGTGGGCACACTGGAGCTGTCAAATTACTGCAGCGAATTAAAAGTCGGAGTATAGGTATCTATTCCCTTAATCAGCAGAAAGAGGCTAATTAAATATTCAGTAGAAACAATTATTACCAAATGATAATACACTTATTCAGAGCCATTAGAAGTTAATAAGGGCAGAAAAGAAAATATTTATGTAATGAAACTACCTATACGTATATAGGTAGCCAGATAATAATATTTCCAGAAGCTAAGAGGTAAGCTCCTAAATAACACTCCATTCCACAGCTTTGTTATTTCCTTTTTACGTATCTGAGTGGCGTAGGAAAACATATTAGGTATTATCGGTGAATATATTTTTGTAGTGGTTCGTGAAATTATTCTTGCGACTATAACACCGTTCGATGTAAAATGCGGGGAATATTTGATGAGCACAAATGGAAGATTCTCGTTGGATATAATCTTATTGGCAATATAAAAATATTTTCTCTTATCATTCCTGTCCGTGGGGATGTGAAAAGTAATATGGAAAAATGAAAATCGGATTGCGTAGTATACCTAAGCAATACACGCGGTGTATTGTTGCGTAACATTGGGCTTTTATTACCGACATGATGAATGTTCGCGAGCATTTCTCTTTTCTTATGCAATAGGTAGGTCAAAAGAAAAGTATGATGAATTTTCCATGTTTCACAAGTACTTCATTTTATAGTAGGTATTGAAAAAAAAAACTATTTCTGACCAGCTTCAACTTCAAAAACATCTCATTTGGTTTTCACATTAGAATACTTGGTTATTAAGTTCGTGTCACACGTGAGCACATCTAATTTTATTAGGCTTATTACCTACCACTTGTATTACCTACCATTGCTAACTTCATAAAATGTGATCGCTATCACTATTCCCCTTAGAGCAGGGATGCACAGACTTATTGAGACCATGGGCCACTTGGGCAAATGATAAACTAATGGCGGGCCACCAGCACAACATAAAAACATAAAAAAGCCAAAAAAAAAGTTTTTTTTCATATGAACGAGGGAATATTTTTGCTGGCGGGCCACTAGCATATTGCCGACGGGCCACGTGTGGCCCGCGGGCCGCAGTCTGTGCATCCCTGCCTTAGAGCTACGTGATCAGCTTCCTAAAGTCGTCTTCTTCCCAAAGTCGTCACTTTCCTAACCTTTCTAAGCGGTCAATTTCCTAGGTGGTACCTTTCCTAAGTGGACACTTTCTTAAGTGGTCACTTTCCTAAGTTGTAACCTTCCTAAGTGGTCACTTTCCTAAGTTGTAACCTTCCTAAGTGGTCACTTTCCTAAGTTGTAACCTTCCTAAGTTGTACCCTTCCTAAGTGGTCACTTTCCTAAGTTGTAACCTTCCTAAGTGGTCACTTTCCTAAGTTGTAACCTTCCTAAGTGGTCAGTTTCCTAAGTTGTAACCTTCCTAAGTGGTCACTTTCCTAAGTTGTAACCTTCCTAAGTGGTCACTTTCCTAAGTTGTAACCTTCCTAAGTGGTCACTTTCCTAAGTTGTACCCTTCCTAAGTGGTCACTTTCCTAAGTTGTAACATCCTAAGTGGTTGCTTTTCATATCTTTCAAAATAACTATTTCCATATATAGTTCAGTTGTCAGTAGCAGAGACCACAAACAACAAAGGTTTAATCCCAGGCTCTCAATGGGCCTTTGATCGGGTCGCCTGTCGCGGCCCAAACGCTTCTCAAACGTCGCCATTGCATTCGGAATTCGGATCTGAGTCTCTGCTCTGCACTCTAATTAAAACACAAACCGTAAACCACATACTGGCCAATGTAAAGGTTTTGTAGAATAAATGCTTTGAGTGGTCAACTTTATGCGGTTACTTATGAAAGAAAAGCCTTGTTATAAAAGGGTGAATCAACTTTTTAATGTCAGGTAAAAATCGACCCTTGTGTAAATTTTCATAAACTAAAACAAAACTAGATAATTTTTTTAAAAAAAATCTGTATTTTACGATATTTAGATTCTTAGCCAATAAAACATACTTAGTTTTGTATAAATATAATTATAGTTTATTGAAAAACATGGGTGACCCAGGGGACAATGTTGTCCCCAGCTTTTATATGAAAAATAGGAGTTGTCTCTTGGGTCACCTATGTTTTTTCTTTAAAATCACATAATTAGCTGAGAGTATTTGCAACTACAGATTAACTTCATATAAAAATGGTTCACGTAGATATTTTAAGAAATGCTACAAAACAACAAAAAGTTGATTCACCCAAAAGCACAGAATAGATAGTACATCTTCGTACAAAAGGGTGACTTTTTTGAACGATTTCGATAAACTTCTGTAGTTTTTGAACGATTTCGTGAAACAAATAAGACGTATTGTTTATTAAAACCCTTAAAAATAAAAATATGTCTCATTCTTTAAAGCCCAGTATTTAATGGGTGTCATGACATGTGAATTCTTTGAAATCTTCCGATTAACGATTAACAAAAAATACTGCCACAAATGCAATGGATGCAACACAAATATGTGGCCTCGTAATCCGACCTTCCTCGGTATTATTTAATGGAAAAATATCAAATTCCATATCTTAAATAATCTTATATTAAATGTCCCCCCATTCTCAAACACAAGAGGGATTAGGATCTCGCAAGCTGACCGTACGCTACAGAGATGTTTGTGCTTATTGACCGAAATTTATTTGACTGAATTCGCAGAGCTCCCCGTTTTATGTGTGTGCAGAACCCTTTGTAGGATCGAAATGGCGTCGTGCGCCAATTTCCTGCAATACATGTAAAATGGCGACCAATCGCACCCGCCCCGCGCCCCTGCTTCCGGCGCTCGTCGGCCCAGCTTTAAAATTGATGGGATAAGTGTTAGCTGAGGTTCGAATTGTTGCAATTATAGACTGGTGTGGTGATTTGCTTTCAACTGCTTTATGTAGGTACTTCTGTAAATCCAATAACATAATGGTTGTTGGGTTGACTTAAAAAAATCCGAATACTTTTGGATAAAATCAAATCACATAAAATAATAAGCAAGGTAATTATAATTTTGCATTAAAATTATTGGTTTAGATTTTCCGATCTTCAGAGAGTTTCCATAATCAGAAAATGAAAGTAGGTACAAGTTTTAGTAGCAAGCCTGATTAAATCATAATCAAATAGTATACAAAGTGTGCAATTAATAATAATCATATCGCCTCCATGCCCTCTAATTAGAGAACCGATCAAACTTTTGTTACATAATCAATTACAGAGGCCTTTGTTCCATACCCGTTCTTAGCGATTCATTTAAGAAGCTTTGAAAGCGCTGTCAGTCAGTGCACGGTTTGATTGAACAAATTATACGGCGCGAATTACGAGAGCTGATTCACTGGCGCCCAACGTGGAACTGATTGGCGTCACTTGCCAAGTTTTAACTTTTTAAGTAGGTACCTTACATCTTGTGATCTTGTAACACGTGACAAAACCATTAATGCATTTTTAAAACTGAATGTCCAAAAGTTAAAAAAATATATACTTAGGTAGGTACAGTAAAGGAATCTAAAAAACATAATTAAAATAAAATGATAAAAACACTTTTTGTATATTGTTATTAATTATTTACGTTTGATTTTCCTTTCCAAATAATCTATTTTTTTTAAACTACACGCACTGATTTCACGCTTAAACCTACAGACGTATGTGCAAAATCAATACTGATTCAGTACAAACAAAGATCAAAGGATGGGTAATGGATGTAGCATTAACGTGAGGCGTGTAATCTTTAATGAACACAGCGTACTCAATTTGGTGGAATCTCTACAACAAGTTAAGCTTTTTGTTTTTTCTTTCTTTGTAAAGTTTTAGGATTTTCTTAGTCTTACCCTATGTTGGCGCCCAACATGTAACTAAAGTATTGACCGACATTAAGTTAGACGTTAAGTACTTTTTAACTAACAACAACAGGCATTAAAATTATAATATTAAATTATAAAAGTTGCATCCATGTTGATTAGGCCAAAAAGTCGCCCACAGATTTAAAAAAGTTTTTCCTATATTTGTTTTATTTTTTCATAAATTCATATTTTATTTAACATTTATTTTGATAATTCGTCATAAAATATGATTGGTGTAATAAAACTATTATTTGTTATGTCCTTTATACATACGTCTTCTTCTCAATTATTTAGCGAAATAATCGTTCAATAAAGCGCACAGCGCCGCCAATTTACACAATATTTCGACAGTTGAATTTATTCCCGCCAGAAATTGAATAGAGAGGGCTGCGAGGCTGAAACTGCGTTAACGCAATAAATTTGCGCGTCGCGTCGCCCGGATAGCGTTCGGCCACGGTTTATGATCTTGGTTTGCTATTCGAAATGCTATTGCAGTTTTGCGCGCTGCGTTTAAATAGGAATGTAAAATTGATGACGTCAGCGATAAAGTGTCGCTAAATTAATTACTTTGTACTTAAATTAAATCCTGGCAAGAAGCAAAACCTGTCACCCGAAAAAAAGATGACGAAAAACACGACGGCGTCAACTCAGTTCAATACCACATTACGTGAGTACCATAGACTCAATTATGAATCTAGGAACTCACACGCGTATCTTATGATTGAAATACATTACTCTTTGATCAATTTGAGATCAACATTTTATTTATAGGTAGAAAGTTTTCACTAAATTATAAAGGGGAACCCTTAGAATAATAACACCTAGAAGCCGTGTCCTTGTATGCAAAGTGAGGCAACTAATACTAAGCCAAAAAGGCTTAGTTTCCGATTTATATCCTTCATACGTTTATACCTAATAGTGACTAAAATCCAATAATATAGTAACTAATCTAATAAATGTAGGAAAATTGAAACTGTTTTGTACTTATTCGGTATGATTAGGTAATAATGGAAAATAAAAATCTGAAAACGGGGCCATTTTGGCTGTTTTAGTTGCCTCACTTTTGACAGTGCGCTTTGTAGAGAACTATCGTTCTAGGTGTTATTATTCTAAGGGGGGACCTAAGTATAGAACCTCTATTTTCAGTAGAGTGTAATACGCAATTATTTCTTTATTAAACATTTCGAACCGTAAAGCCTTTATGCAAAATGTTCTATTACTAATCTATTTATAGGTTCAGTTTATAGAATACAATCAATTTACATGTATTAATAAATGTTATCAGAAGTATAAATACGTCTAACAAATTCTTAAAAGTAAGTTTCGCTAAAGAATCTACCAACCAATGCGAGTTTCGAATATCGTTGTTGTTGATATCAATAAACGAATCTGTTACGTAAAGGCTTCTCATGATAAAGTGCCTTTTAGTCTCGATCAACAAAGCTTAAACGCAATAATTTAAGTGATATTAAAGCTATATCTCCAAAGTATACAAACAAGAGACAACCATTATTTATAGAGGCCCTAACGGTGCCGAGGCTCTGCCCTAATTAATAATAATACAGATGTATGGAAACGCTGCCATTACTTAACTATCTGAATGGACTTTGATTTATTAACGCCCCCATTTAAGTCTGGGACTTGGTAATCTGTTTCATAAATAGTTAATGCCATTTGCGGAATGGCACCGAAATTTTGATGGGCTCGAATTGTCTTGAACTTCGTATTAAAATTGATTAAAACCACGTTTTGATTGATGCTATCCATATCAATCAAAACTATTCTACTATTTATATTTATTTTTACAAATTATTCCAATAGTTGGTAAAAATAAATATTATTAAAGTGCACTATACCCTATTACCTACCTAAGCCTAACATAAAGTTTTTCTGAAATCACTGAAATGCAGAACCTCTGTTTGAATGTGACCTAGCTATTATTGTTGAAATGACAAAGATCGAAATAGATAAAAGCTATTTTTAGCATGCATGTTCAGTAAGAGTACAATACAGGATAATATATTTTATACCGGGTGTAACAAGACACTCAACGAAGCCGAGGCCTACGTATTCTGCACATCATCAGGACCATTTCTGTTCAAAATTATTGCTGGGAAACGACTTTAATTTTTGGTGTTAAAAAGCCTTGCATACATTACCGGATTACCACGCAATGTAACGCTTACAAAAGACCGCGCCTGCGAGTGAATGCTCAGCTGCATGCGGCCGAGTTGAAAGGCAACGTTTATGTGCGTGCTCATGAAATACATTGAGTGATGACGTTTTGAAGCCATTGTTTGTTACGAAATACATAAAATGTTTCTGTAGACAAAAATAAGGAAATAACGAATAAAATAAGATTTTGATTTTGACCTTCAATAACTTCGTAGCTATTGATTTCCCAGGTATAGTCTAAAAGACAAAAATGATCCCGATGATGGGCGGAATGCGTGGACTTCGGCTTCGTTGAGTGTCTTGTTACACCCGTTAGATATGCCTATGAGTTTGACGACTTCTTTTTCTGACAAACAGAGATCGTGAAATTATTATTAAAAAAAACATTAGTTGCTTGAAATTACTTTAGGATCGAATTATGATTATAACAGCCAACTATCAGCAATAATTAATCCATATTATTTTAGTTCCCTGAACATAAAAAAAAAATATTTTTATTCTTGTCCATCAGCCATTTCTGATGTCCCCACTGCTGGGGCACAGGCCTTCCTTATGGGTGGTAAGGAGGATGGGCCATAACCCACCACGCGGGCCCAATGCGGATTGGTTGGTGTTAACGACTGCAAATGCAGCCGGGACCAACGGCTTAACGTGCCTTCCGAAGCACGGAGGAGCTCGAGATAATAAATTTTTGGTCACCCATCCCATGACCGACCCTTGCGAACGTTGCTTAACTTCCGCAATCGCTGGGCCAGGCACTAAACCACTGCGCCACCGAGCTCCACTTATTTAGCATTTTATTCTTACTTAACCGATATTAATTTGAAATCAAGGGGTTAATATTTGGTATTAATTAGGTAACTAAACTGTTCAATTGTACATTACAGCGTTGTTTGTTTACCAGGCGTTCATGGTTTTTTAAATAAATTAGAGAATGATAGTACGGAAAATACTTCCTGAAAATTCTCCATAAGAATGTCAGTATTCTAAACTTACATAATATCCGCCGATGCGATATGCTGTAAATGTTATATCGATTATCTAAAAAATTCCCCGATCACAAATATTGAAGGAGGCTGTGCACCCGACAGCGGCAAATGTGATATGCATAAATTAATATTTATGACTCGGCGCGTATCGCCGACGGAACACCTATATGCAGCAGAAATCTGCATGTCGCCGTTGTTTCAGCTCCGGTTGACCGACAAAAACTATCAGGTTTATCGATTCCATTTTTTTCGGTGTCTAGACTGTCTAGAATGAAACGTTCGCCAGGCTATTCTGTAACAGGACATATTATTAGAGCCCATTATTTAAATTCGTTTTGATGCGCATCGCGTTTAACGTATTGAACCAGTTTTTTTATATTCAGTCTACAGTGCGTATAAAATGTTTACTAAAATAAATGTACTTAATTCGAATAATAAAAGCACTATCGTGAATTTTAATACCTTAATGTTAAGACTTGCGCATCAATTTATTTAAGTACTTCTCTGTATTATTTACGTACCACGGAATTACGAGCCTATACGTCGTCGTTGAGAACTATTTGCAGTGCATCGTTATTTACAGTTGTTTTATTTATACGGGGCGCGGGGCCCGCAGTGGCGCGCTCTGGGCGCACAGGGCCCCTATAAATCCTCCGATAATTTACCGATTGTTTGTCTTGCCGGCACATAAATCCACCACTCGTGTCCGTGACGTTATACACCTACGCCGAGCTTCTGTCGCCGAGACTTTTAAAAAATAAAACGGCAGAAATACTTAGCTGCTGAGCTTGACTTGCAGCTTTCATTTATTTTTATTTATGAAGACTACGTTACTTGCACAAATTCTGTATTGTACAAGCAAGAGTTTCAACACTACGTAGCTACATAAATACGTATAGCTAATATTTTCGTGTATACGCAAAATGTTAGGTCATACGAAACGTGGTGTTTAAACAGACCCTAAATTAATTGGAGCATAATTCGTCCGCCCAAAGCACTTTGTCTAAACATGGAACAATCAAACTTTATTGTGTGAAAAGTGACGTAAATAAAAGCTAGCTAGAAAAAGAGTGAATTCCTTGCATTAACAAAAACAGTAAGTAAATAAACAACAACGGCTGGGTCAAGCGCTTGCTAGTTTAGCATTATAAGGACAGACAATCTATTGATAACAGTAACTTTATATACCTACTTGAAAAATGCCCAATATAAATCTTCAAAACCAGATTGTAACGAGATGAAAAAGATGGATGGGCCCTTCTTACATTAAGAAAGTTTCTCGAAGGCTTAACACTAAAGTTCGTTATTTATATGTTTGTCTGTTGCGAATTATCGATGCCTCCGGCTTTAATGTTACTTAAGGATGGCAGAGTGGTGATAAAATCAAACACTGAGGGACGTTCGTAAAAAGATGAGAGAGAGGGGAAAAGGGCGAAAAAAACAGAAACCTATTTGCGTAAAATTAGGATCTCGTAGGAGATTTGACGCGTAGAGAAATTCAATTCGGCGCAAATTGAAGGGCAAATTAGATCCTTTACTGAGTTCGGGAAGAAAAGGTGGTGTGCGAGGAAGGTCGAGTCCTGGATCATTCACTAAATCTATCCTATTATTTGACGATATCACCGGCGCGTATCAATATCTCCAAATGCGAATCGTTAAATTGTCCGAACAACATGAAATATTACTGAGTTTATTCACTATCTTTGTTACAAGTACCTTATATCGGATAAAAGACTTTAGTTCATACGTTTAAAAATAAACACTAGGTAAGGCGTGAGTGAGTGAGAATATGAAGTATGAGTTAGAATCATGAAAAACCCAGAAAACTGATTATTTACACAGACAGTCAAAAATACGCTACTTGAAAGAACACACACATCGTTGACTTGACACTTATGAGTATAATGTTAATGGTTGACTATGTCATTATAAAAAATATTTTATTTTATGAATTTTGTATCAGTTATTCTTTTCTCAAAATTGAGTTTGGATAAAGTTGTTGGGTGATGATGAGAATACAAAACCAGTAGATTGTGGTAGCACGTTGTATTGTCTGATGTTACAACACAAGAGAGCGATTATAATATAATGATGACTATTTTTTTTATTTAATGTTACATAAATTACCTCTCAAAAAAGAATTAAGTCGCTAGCATGAAAACTGCCCGAGATATCACAGTGTGAAATGCACACAAATGGACAAATCCCAAAAACGCTCCATACTAACGGCTACTAAGTGATGACGTCACGCCGTGATAGTTTGTATGCAACGTGTAGGAAATTTGTTCGGCAGCTATATTAAATATTGTGTTTATCAAAATAGTTTCTTAGACAAATTTGCTATACATTTTACGAACTAATTAAAGGTATCATTTATTTTAATAAATTTTATACTTTTTAAATGGACTTGTCCACCCAACTTTGAAGGGTCATAAAATAAATAATATGCAATAATAAAACCAAGAGGTATACAAGCTACTCTAAAAGTTTAATATGTTTACGATTTTTATTAGTATTTCGTTATTTTATTCATTAGTCATCATCCCTATTCTGAACGATAAAACCAAAAACGTTACGTTGTCATTTAGGTTCTAATTACCTAAAAATCTTTGGTTTAGCTTCATAATTTTCACATAAATTGTCCCAGATTGTAATCCTAGACTCCTTAGGCAGAGTATTCAACAATTATAACATAACTAAAGCGAGTATTTTTTCTGTAAACGAAACTGAAACGGTAACGATTTAGCTTTGGTTTCATCGTTGAAAATTAGCGCGATAAGGCCCCAGATTATTTAACTACTCAGCGACATACGTCATGTTGCAGAGCGTAAGGGTAAGTTACGGTGCAAGTGTCAATACGGCTATCACAAAATATTATTTATCTAAAAACTGTGTGAATTAAGCGATGTGCAAACTGTACAATCCGTAGGGCGGACGTTTGGGCGGCGCGGCGCGGCGACTGGCATGCAATTACGTTAATCGCGTATGTGAAGCGACGCGTGCGACCGCCCCGCATAATATGAATTACAGGTAGGGCTGCTCGCTCACTGATGGGTGATGTTAGTGCTAAGATTTGAGTTTGATGATTTTTGTAGGTGCTCACGGATGAAAACTGTACCTTCCTATAATAATATCCTCTCCCCCCTGGATCGCGGAAGCGTTAAGACGTGTGCACTGTATTTATTTTATTTTAAAAATCAATATTTAAAAAGAAATCCGTGTCAATAAATCAAGCTATGTACCAGGAGTGCATAAACACTGAAGAGTAAGTGCATTCGCCTACCTGACATTTTAATAAGAATTAAGTACCTCTTTATTTGTGCAAGTATTCAAAGAGATCGATCGATAGCGCATTTCACTCGTAACGTAAATTTAAATTACAAGATCAATCAATATAGTCATTGATTCAGAATATAATTTAGAGGTACTTTATACATTAATGCGTTTAAAGTTTTAAATGTTTATTAAATATTTTCGCATTGTGCCATCATTAAAATGCTGCCGAGTAAGTCATAATGTTAGTAAGAAGCTAACTATTATAAATACCACTAGTAGCGACCTCGCGTTTGTGAGATTTTTGATCATTTTTCGAAATGGCTGAATTTACGATCATTTTAAAAAAAAAAATTGAAAAACTGGTTTGACAAAAGAATTCTATAAGTATAATAGGGATGATGACTAATGAATAAAATAACGAAATACTAATAAAAATCGTAAACATATTTTAAACTTTTAGAGTAGCTTGTATACCTCTTGGTTTTATAAATTGCATATTATTTATTTTATGACCCTTCAAAGTTGGATGGACAAGTATAAAGTATAAAATTTGTTAAAATAAATGATACCTTTAATTAGTCCGTAAAATGTATAGCAAATTTGTCTAAGAAACTATTTTGATAAACACAATATTGAATATAGCTGCCAAACAAATTTCCTACGCGTTGCATACAAACTACTTATTCGTGACGTCATAACTAGGAAGCCATTAGTATGGAGCGTTTTTGGGCGAGTCCATTTGTGTGCATTTCACACTCTGATATCTCGGGCAGTTTTCATGCTAGCGAATTAATTCTTTTACCAATGTTTCTTTTTTTGAGAGGTAATTTATGTAACATAAAATAAAAAAAATATTCGTCATGCCTATTATCGAACCTGCTCACAAAAATTCACGAGTATCGGTTGAGAGATGAGACCTGTAGAGGAGAACAAAATAAACACACAAACATACAAAAGCATTTTTGCCCAAGCTGCAGAGACGCTTCGCGATCGCTCGGTCGAGTTCGTAACTTTCAGAAAGCATCAAATTACCTATACTTATACAAATCTATAGTTTTCACAGTTAACGCCGACCTAAGTGACCAACCGACCGTCGTCCGTCGCGTAGCTGCAATTATCTATAATCATGTAAGTGAAGTGACGCGATGACATCGCTATCGCTATAGATATACGATGACCTAAGAGGAACAATGCAGGGCTGGTACACAAAGTATTTAACTCTTACTATAGTCCGTTCACAATAAGGTATTTTACTGCCATCTGTCATTTTATGTACACACACAATTTTTTCTCTGCTTCTTGCTTTTTTGTACCTATGCTAACTATGAAATCGATAAACCAATAAAACAAGTCGAAGAGCTTTCTCGAAATTACGAATTAATTTCTTCGCAATGAGGGGTTTTCAAAGTAACATTTAAAAATAAAAATAGTACCTAACTATTTGCTTCACTAGATGGTGTTGCAATACTCTTCGAAGCCTAAAAATAGTAACTATTTGCCTCACTAGATGGTGTTGATACTCTTCGAAGCTTAGTAAAAAAATCACATTGTCACCTATTTTTATTAACGCCATCTATCGAGCCTACAGTTTTTTTGTCATTGTGAAAAGCCCTCATTAGATAAATATGAAGAAATGACATTTGTCAGAGGTAAAACTTTCAACGCTACATTACGCAATTCTGTAAATAAAATATTTATCCGCTGCCTGAAATATTAGGTTCGTCTCAAAAGGTACATCCTTTACCACTTGTTATTAATTTTGGAATTAATATTACATAATGTGACAGCCCTACCGGTCTCCGTGCCCGCCATAATTGATATAATCTATGCACACGTAATTCTATCGGTAACTCAAATGCCGCAAAGGTCAGCAAGTGCTGACTGGAGCGAAATACACTGTCACTTGTCCTACTCTAAAGCACAGAAACATAATAGTACTTCTGGTCAAGTAAGTGCTGGACGTCTGCTCTTCTAACAATTTATCGACACTTAACTGTCAAAATCCATTGTACTTTGACAGTTAAAGGCGGTGAATCGCTATATACAAGGTCTTTGGTAAAAGCCTTATAAAGCCGTAAACACCTGTATAATTATCTTGGTTCGGTGGTCATGCTAGGGGTAGGGAGCTGAGCTACATATTGCTACAGAATAGATATAAATACCTACCTACTATAAAATAATAATAAATGGTTGGACAATTACACACAGCGCCATCTAGCCCCAAACTAAGCAAAGCTTGTTATATGGGTGCGCTAGACAACTGATATACTACTTACATACTTTTTAAATAAATACTTGTTATACATAGTAAAGTAACACCCAGACCCGTCACAGAAATGAAAATTCATCATTTCAATTTCTGCTCGGCCGGGAATCGAACCCGGGACCTCTTGCTTGATAGGCGGCATGTTGACCACTGCACCACTCAGGTCGTCAAACTATGTATGTTGCTATAATATGACGTGGTATACAGTCAGCGACGTTACAAACAAGTTACAAGTGGCAAACTTTTATGTTCGTTCAAACGCTTCGTTAAATTAATAAATCTTTGCAAAATTTGTTTACCATTTATTGCTTTCTTTTAACTTAGTGCGAGATCGTTGCCACGAAGTTCTGCGACTGAATATTTGATGAAATTTTTGTAACTGTTTATATCTTTTACAATGCCTAGTACTCTTACAGAAAGTTAAGAACACTTATTTGTGTTATGAGCACAAATATTTGTTGGCTAAAATATTATTTAGTTAAAATATCATAGGGAATGATCAAACAACTGAATCACCAAATATAGATAATTTCGGTATAACATTTTATGGTTAACCAGTTCAAACACTCCGACTTACTTCATCAAACTTGCAATTTGTACGACATAATTAACACTTTCAAACCAACCACCATTTTGGACAATAACAATAATATTGTTATTCAGGTTATTCTCAAATTACGACCCTAAACTTTGGTAAACAAAACTATTATACCTAGTTTGAGAGACGACGCCATCAAAATTTATTAAATGGTTATTTTTGACATGGCAACATTGATTCCCATGGCAGTACAAAACAAATTTTATGTCGGGAATCAAAGTGATGATTTGAATATCAAATAAGTATACTATTATGAGAACGAATGTTAACAATATTATATTTTTATTATGTAGATATTTAAGATTTAAAGAAACTCGTTTTATTCTATCCACACAACTAATTTTAAGCTTTAGCTTTTAATAACCATATTATTTAGTTGATCATTGAACTAAATTAACAAGTAGGTATTGTGTTAGTCTACTAGGTATGACTTAGACATAGTAGAATTGACTTAAATCAGAAAACGAGCACATCTAAGCGAGATTATATTATAAATAGAGAAGTAACTGGGTTCAAATTGTAAACCACGAGGCCCTAATGGTTGACTATTCAGTCATATGAAATGAACGAATGAGTGAGTGAACGACATAAGACGAACCCAGCACATCCTCGCTTATTAGCTGCCATGATTTATGGGCAGAGCTTATCGGACGTACTCCGCACCTCCGTTTGTTAATTAGGTACGACGACGATGGTACTCATTTGAACTTTGAATAGTACTTACATCGTACGATAGTCGATAGACTAAGGCTGAGTTGCACCATCTAACTTTAACGATAACAAGCTTGTTAAAGTACCGGTTAAGCACAAGTTAGCCAAAAAAAGAGGTTGCCAGCCAGCATGATGTCCTTTGACAAGTTTGACGTAACAAGCATTATCATTTGACGATAACTTTAACTTTGACAGCGTTTTGGTGCAATTCACACTAAATATAATAAGTTAAACTTATTTCGGTGTCAAACCTTTTTTTACAATAACTCTAACCGTGTCAACAAAAAACTGATAAAATTTCTAAAAGAAATCTAAGTGAAATGAAACATTTTTTAACGGGTTACTAGCGCAGTTTTATTAAAAGTACTTCGGTAATTAGTTGCTAGACCACGGCAGCTGCAAAGGTGTCGAAACGTCGGGAAAATAAAAAATCAAACCAAATACCAACTAATTACCAAAGTACTATCAATAAACCGCGCTAGTATCCGTTAAAAAGCGTTTTATTTCATGTCTTTAACGCGTAGGTAAGCTTGAGAGAAACCAAAGTACTATAATCATTTCTTCTCAAACACTGACCAAATTATTTTTGTATTGGTCTTTTGAGAAACAGTAAGCATAACATCCAATGAATTCCCAGAAATTCCGTCCACCCTCTATCAAATAGTAACTCGGACCCCTGCAGAGGTCAAAGTGCTTCCGAAATATGATATACAAGATATTTCTCCGCGAGAAATTATCCCAGACTCCTAAGGCCTCCGACCGACCAGCGTCCGGTTTCCGGCTTAAAAAATATTGCCATAATATATCCAAAGCTGGAATTAACTCCGTAGTAATGTTTAAGTAAGAAATCACAAGAGAAAATGTTCGACGCTAAAGAGAATATAATGTTCGCGAGACTGTTCCAATTGAATGTTAACTTTGGGCGGGCGAGAAATTGTGTAGTTGGATTTTTTCTGTTATTTCTAAGTAACATAATAGCAGTTTACTTCTTGATTCATGTCTCAGTAAAGTAAATAACAACAATTTTGATGCTTAAATAAACATGGCAAATATTCTACAAACAGTACTGGGTAATAGTATCCGCAAGTGTATTAATTATTTAAATGACTTGACCTGACTGACTGACATGAGTTTTACTTTATATATATAAGTTAGCAGCCTGTCATAAGAATCATCATTTTTAAAAAAGGCACAAGAAATAATTGTAATTTATTGAACCTCTATTTTACTGCATTATATTTATTTTAAAGTCAATATTTATTAAAAGCTTAAAAGTATTTCTATTGACTAGATATAAAAAAAGTTTATTCTCGCATAAAGTTAAAAGCGTTCTACTAGGGTTAAAAATCCGTGATTTATATTCCCCGCATTGTCTTTTCCTTAAACTTTTTCATCTTAATATTCGGACTAGGGGTGGACATTCATAAAATCAGGTTGCTCCTTTTTTATGAGCAGTATATATCAAAATACGGGGCGTAATAATACCGGGCCAGCCTTTGTTTTGAATAAACAAATATTTACCCGAATTTATGTACCCGTATTTGATTTATTACGAAAATAAATCATCACAACTCTATTTTCAGAGTCCACTTTGCATTTTTATCGGGGAAACGTTTATGTTTATATATTTTCGTTTCTACTCTTTTATTTCTTTTCAATTTTATTTACAGGAGGACTGTTCTGGAAAAATTGGAACTTAAATTCAGTCGTTTTGATGTTATCCAGAAGTTTTGTCTATACATATATTTTTATTCGAACTAAAATAGACCACTTAAGTTTTTTTTAAATAAGAAACTTACATTTAACTGTTAACTGCTTAAAAATGGCACGAAAACAAACCACTATCTATTTGTGTACGGAATTTTGAACTCGCTTCAAGCGAGTTTGTATGGACAACATTCCAAAATATGATGAGCTTTTCTGGAAAAAGCTCTAAGTCTAAATTAGTAATTGTTCTAAAAGCGGTATATCATCAAAGTGATGATTAGTGTCTATTAATTATAATATCTCAACTTTCTACTCACAAAATATGTTTAAGGGGGCGTACATACCACACCCATTTTCTTTCATAGTCGAAATTATTGAAATCATTATCGTTTTTTTGCTTACTAATAAACTATTTCTTATTTTGGAAAACTATAAATCAAACTTAAGACTAGCTAAGGTTTTTTATTATTGTTTCAAGATTATATTATGTTCATTAATGGTTGTGAACAGCATTGAAGAACTTCAAAATTGGAGGTCACTTTTCTTCTATCGAGAAAAGTTTTAGCTATCATGTTTCTGTCAATCACATAACTGAATACCTTCTACAATCTACCATCTACATTATTTTTGGACCAATAAATCAAGTAATACTGTGTGAAATCGTTGCTCAATTATGTGTACTTATGTGTACTAAATATTATAACAAGGTTTAAATAAAAACCGGTCACGTTTCGTGGAAAATAGAAAAAGTTAGACCACATCTGCCCCCCTAGCCAAAGTAACATTTGCAAATTTTCGTTATCGTTTCGCTTCGAAACATGTATGGATTTGACGTCTTAATTTTCGATAGTTAACCCCATACATGTTTCGAAAGCGAAGCGATAACAAAGATTTGCAAATGTTACTTTGGCTAGGCCCTCTGTTTATGGCGCGCGAAAGCTATAACGTCTCATATCTTTCTTACCGATGTTCCACATGATTAATGCTGAAAATTAAACCCTACATAGGCTGCGCGAACCGGTGCAATCACCCAACTTTAATTAAGGTCGCACGCGGCGTTAACGAACGTATCACTGGAATTATGACTTCCGATATGGGGCTCCTTGGGCAGACGTAGGGTTAGGCCGACGATTATTACCATAATATATAGTCGCTGATGATTCCATTAATTTCTGCGGGGACAACGTTGTTTTAAATAATTTAGCATACATATACTTATTATACAGTTAAGTACGATGTTTTCTGTTCCATCTCAGATGATGCAAGGGAGCATTGTCTTTTAGCCTTGCTCTTATGATCAGGGGGGGTAATTATGTAACTTTGTTGCAATCAACTCTGACAGAAATTCGGATTCATTGCTGCTTTCGTAAGGACCAATATGAGAAATATCTTACTTAAAGCAGCAATGTAACCGCGATTGCAATCGATTTCAATCGAGAATTGTTAGTGACAGAGTTCCGTAATTCGCTAGCTGGGCTACTATTCTACTAGTCTAATTTTAAAAATCTATCGCAATCGCTTTCATTTGACAGATGGATGTGACACATTGTTGCATTTCTTTGGTAAGTTTTTATTTGTGTCAAAAAGAAGCATCAATGTATCACACCCTAAAAGCGATTGCGATAGATCTTTCTTATTTCAGATATTCTTTTCTGACTTCTCAACGCGTTTTTGGCAAATTTTAGAGTTAATGTAACAAAAGTAAGATCGAAGAACTAAAATAAACTAGACGAAATTAGTCTAATAAAAACTAAAATTAGTCGAAATTATGGCTAATTTCGACTAATAAGTAAGTGCATGCTTAAAGGTGCTTTCATTCTTATCCCAAATTCCTAAAAAGCAGAGTTTACCTTCAAAATGTAAAGTGTCGTTATCAAAGGCAACTAAAGATAGCCTAAACGTCGTGCAGCTCGTCGGAGCCCGCATCAGTGGTCGTGGACAAGATAACAAGGTGCGCGGACCGTAATGGCGGTTAATCACGGAATAGGGATGTTTATAGGTAGATAGGTACTGACGTCGAAGAAGCTTCCACTAAACCCTAATCTGTGTGAAGAGTTATATGGCGAATTTAGATATCATGCGACCGTCATTTCCATCAGTCGACATCAGTCAATATTTTGAACTACCGTCATACCTAAATCCTATATAAAATATTTTTTTATATCGTTGCTCGAAAAAAATCATTCAACCTTGATATTCACCTATTAAATATTAATGCATTTCATTATTATATTAATTATGTAAAAGATCTAATTTGATTTTAGTCGGTACAAATAACCGCATAGTTATGTAGTCTATATTCTATTTATTTGTAAGCTTATAAATTTTCCCTTTGTTATACTAATAAGGCCTAATAAAACCCTAATTTGGGTGATCACTGAAACAATTGTTTGGTCAGCAAATACAATCGTTAATTCTAATTTATAGTGAGAATGAATAGGTGCATAATGTAGGTTTTTGTGATAATAATGTAGATTTAAATGTAACATGAAAGTTGATTGTGTTTTTATCTTATTTTTAACATAGAGAAAGTTATACCAGTATTCACAAACAACACTCAAATCAAAAGACCCTTGACTAAGCGAACGCATTGCGTTGAAATAGAATTCTGTGATTGGTTCATATGTTTTACGTATTATGTGTGATTGGTTCGTGGGACGCTGAGCTTTTGCGTGCACTATGAGACTTCATAGTAATGTTTGTGAATATAAGTATTGTCAGTGTTATTTTAATGCAACCATTTCACGAACTTTCATCATTCTCTAAAGATTAATAATAGGTATTAATTTTGTTTGTCTTCGTATCCAATAAACAATTCCAGAACTGTCCGAGAGCAAGTTAGTGACAGACAAAAGGCTTTAATAAATTCATAATTACAAATATATCTGAGCGAACAATACGAACCGACTCCTCTGTCAGTCGTGAAGTCCGAAATTGCTATTATATCGCTAAATTGTCTTTCATCAAATATAAAGCTACGATACGACTCAAAGTGGAATTGTACGCCGATTTGTAATTTTGTTTAAGATTAAGTTACTTAGGTAAGTTTACTTAACTCTGGTTGAAGTTGTTGATACTTTGTGTCGAGTTAGAAATTAACATTAAGTATTGGTTAAACTTAGAAACCACTAAGTGCTTTAAGATTTGCATAAAATAGTTTAATTTAAAGTAAGACTTGTTATACTTAGTAAAAATAAGTTAAAATTATATTTATTGAAAAAAATATCATTGCGACTAGAATAGGGCAAATAACATAATAATATGATAAGGATCCAAAGAAAAAAAAACAATTAAGTAACTCGTTTACAGTTGTTTTAACGATCAATCGATCGATAAAATCCTTTCGGCGCCAGGCGTAGCCAATTTCTCATACCCGACTACTTCTCAATGTGACAACTTCGCAGTTAGCCAACCTAGCAATTATCCTACTTCGCATACAGTCTCGTAGGTTTAACGCGAAAAACCATTGAAAGCCCCAACAAGCTAAATAAATCATCTACTTTTTGTCTGATTTTGGGTTTTCTGCATCTACCTTCGAAATTCGCTAAATTTCGTTTAAAAATTCAACGTTCAAATGAGAATTTCAGCTGGCAAATAAATTAACAGCACCTGCTGCGCAAACGAGAAAAACGTGCAAAATGTACCGATACCAGACCTCTATCGTGCTGTCCTAAACATTCAATTGAGATGCAAATATTTATTTTTACGGCTTCCACATCAGCATGCAAACGACCGCCCGCCGACGCAACAACGGATAGTAGAGTAACTCTACTCTGTGACGTGATATAGACACGGACAGCTCTGGATGAGGTTGAGTCACTGACCTCTATAAAATAAAAAAAAACAGGTCAGTGGGTTGAGAACATAGATATAGTATGAGAATATATATCTACTCTGTTGTCGAATTTTTTTAACTAACACTATTCTTTTGAAGCTTACATACATTTTTGTTCCTTTATTGCCCGATCGCAGAGTTCTACTGGTCGATACCTGTTTAATTACACTATAAACTGTAATTAAAATCATATAACTTACCTACTTGAAAAAAACTAAAAATTATTTAGTGTTTTGGTCGTTTTGGCGCCTTTTTAACAAACCACTTCCACTTTTCCACGAGTAAACACTTTTAAACTTGATGATTTTGTTGGTGTATGAATATAATATTTTGCTAAAAAATGCTTCTTTCCATATTATCATACTAAATAAGCAACACGAACTATGCCACATCCGCGTCCAAATGTAAGGCCAGTGAAGAATAATGGCGCTTAATGAGACGTTTAATCGTCTCCCAACTATTTATACAGCCAATAAAGCCCTTGTTTACCATATCAATCCGATAGGCATAAAGCGGCAATAAAACCAGGGATGGCAAACTTTTTCGTACTCACAATGGATCACGAATTTATGTACGTCCGCGAATAAGTGTGCGGCTGACAGTTAAATTGCAAAAGTTAATGCATAAATAAAAGGTAACAATATAGGCGGGTTCCTCCGACCCTCTGGGCTAAGCCTCTTACGATGTACGCTTCCAGCCTTAGGGAGAACTTCCATCATTTTAAGTCCACAGACGTAAGGTTCAAAATAAACATTAGCCTCGTTCGAATTCCCTTTTATTCTGATGTGAATACGTCATAAAACTCAGTCTAGATACCTAAGATGTTAAGTTAGATATAAGACTTATAAGCGTGTTGATTGAATCCTTTTTAACCGACTTCCAAAAAGGAGGAGGTTCTGTGTTCGTCTGTATATATAAGTTTTTTTTATTAGAATGAATCAAAATGTGATTGCAAAGACCGAGACGTAGACACATTTAAGGTTAACTGGATTCGTTTCAAGCCTCAGGTGATGTATTCAGATTTGAATGTCTGTCTTTACGTCTATGAAGATATAGGAACACGAACTGATGCGTCTATAGTTGAGCGAGTGTGAACTTCACGCGTGTAGTTCGTTGTGTAACGGTCAACGACGTACGGTAACCTGTGGTGATTATAGGTGCATTCATCAGCGCTTGGTTAGCCACAATCTTCTTCTTATCGAATGAGGAGGAGTGGCCACCTCTGGTGTTAGAGTTTATCAAGCCGCCCGTAAGGCCTCTAACTTGGCTTAACAACTGTTATCAGATGATAACAGCAGGGACCGACGGTTTAACGTGCCCTCCGAAGCACGGAAGCGCTCAGTTGTAATGCCACTTAACGGTCACCCATCCGACACCTGGCCGGACCGAGCGTTGCTTAACAATCGTGGTCGAGTACGATCAGTCTGTCAAGTTCCGCCATGAGCGCTTCTTGTTAGCCATAATAAAGTAAGTACTTACCGCTCTCGGAGACGGAGGAAGGCGATCTCTCTGCGGTGGACACTCCCGAAGAGGACTCCAGAGAGGAGAGGGAGTCGGCGCGCGTGGTGTGCGGCAGCATCGGCTCGCCGAGCGCCCGCAGCACGTCGCACGGCGCCGCGCGGAGCTGCGCCAGCCGCCGTCGAAGGTAGCGCTGCTCGCGCGCTAGCTGCTCTTTGTGACTCGAATGCCGTTTTTCTCTCTCTTCCAAACTCTGGAACAAGAAAAATAAAATTTATTGATAGAAAAAGATAAACAAGGTTCTGGACATAGACAATGTTGCATATTCCAGTATGGATGTTCATCATCATATATCAGCCGCACGACACCCATTGCTGGGTATAGGCGGAGGCCTAATACCCAGCAATGGTTGTCGTGCGGCTGCGGCCTTGGAGGAGCCTAAGTTTTCTTTCGCTATTTCTTTCTTGGAGGGGCCTCCCAATTTTATGAAAAGGTAGTAGTTTCAGTAGATTCTTTCTTTTTAACATATAAAATTAAATTAAAACCAAACCAAAAACTTAAACCAATTAAAAATTTGTTAAATTTTAATTTCTGAACGTCTTAAAAAATTCATCGCTTGAGGGTAGGCTCACAAGCAGATTCAGTCCCCCGTGACCACGGCAGCTGCAAAGGTGCCGAAACGTCGGGAAAATAAAAAATCAAACCAAATACCAACTAATTACCAAAGTACTTTCAATAAAACCGCGCTAGTATCCGTTAAAAGTGTTTTATTTCAGTGATTCTTCACTTTGAAGATAAATTTTTTTTTTCTATCAAACAGCGGTGTTTTCAATTATCTGAGGCGTTGTTTACGTTGGACAAATGGTAAAGTTGAAACAAGTATCTTTGGAATAAACTCAAATTGTACAACACCACGCATGACAAAATTCAATGATAACGTTTCGCATGAGTGATCTTCTTTACATAACCCACTGAATCAATTCCTGCTGCCGAGCAGTCGTGGGACTAAACACATTAATCACGAAATTGATGATTAAGCGCTGATGGGATCCGATGTAATCCCCTTATGATTATCAATCTACTTGCAATAAGAGACGATTTGCTGTTGAGCAATATTCCGTAAATAGTTTTTGCTGGTGGAACGAATCATGATTATCATGAAACAAACGAAACAAACTGTATGTGTACGGTCAGCAACAAAAGTGTTTTAACATTTTAGTACTTACCATGTCGTAGCAACTTTTTTGATTTTTCAAACTGTGAGACAGTATCTGTCAAAACAGTTGCTATGACGAAGTGCTAAAGTGTTAAGCGACTTTCATTGCTGACTGTACCTACATCTACTGATTGATATTTTGAGAATTGGTAGATATTCTTGGCAAAAAAAAATATTCTTAGCTATCGCAGAATATTTTTAGTGCCTGTTTTAAAAATATGTACCACGGTAGAACAGTCTTTCTATTAGCAAATTATTATTATTATTAATTTAATTTTGTTTGTCTAGTAAAAACAAAGATATTAAATAGGTGAAAATTTTCTAAGGGGATAAGAAACTTGTTGCCATGATATTCGCGAAGAAGAATTATTTAGATTATTTATATTACATAATTATATTACAATTTGATAAATGCAATTATTAAAGTTTCTTTCTTACAAGCAATGCAGCAGCTCATAGAAAAGAGACCTATCTTTTGTCTCATTCAAACTCAAACCATATAACTAAAAATTTTATGCGAGCGAAATTGTAGATCTTATTGTTTTTTAAAATATACCATCTAACCTCCCAAAACTGATCCGTTACTCTTTATACACTGCTTTCGCTTGTTATTTTTTAATCTTGAAAGGGGGGGCAAGTGGGTTCGGATGGAGGGGCCAACGTCCACATCAGACGATAGCCGTCGGCCTCGGATGATATATTCCGCAGTAAATCTGGCGCGGCTCACGGTTGCTGTCTGTACGTACGTACATACCGTCGGCAAAAAACTGCGCCATAACAAAACGTACACTGACTCCGACACTGGAGAGGCGTTATATTATCACATTTTAAGTTATAATGGAGCTTTTAAAGTCAATATTAAAGAATACAAAAAAAACGACGGGTTGCACTCCGGGAGTGCCGGCAGAAGTGAAAACTTGAATATTAACGTTGTGCATTTTTGATATTTTGGAATGGTTAGGGAATCATTTTGCACGAATTGCTTTAATCATCAGTATAAGTACTATCATTTATGTGGTAGAATACAATATATATTTATTGCGCTATCGTACACAAACATGACAATTTATATTACATTAAAAAGTCTATCTCTCAGAAAAATCAACTTCCATCCATAATTTCGACGACTTTTTCACCATCATTATTACGTCACCGTCTAACGAATTTTCGATCTGTACCCTTAGCACGAACAGCCATTGAAAAAAATAACGCGCGTAAAATCATTCGATGGATAAATTTTGTATTGGAAATTTGTACAACGCCATCTACCGCCGAATAGAGAAATAAAAATTTCCATAGATAATTTTCTATCGAGTAATTTTAGGCGCGTTTTTTTTCTCGATCGCTATTCGTGCTAAGGGTACAGGTCACGTGTCCTGCCTGACACGAGTTTAACATTTTTTACCCATTACAAAAAAAGTGTACAACGCCGCTAAAGAAGTTTTCACTTCAAAAATATCTTTAAAAAACCTTTGTTGAAAGAAAAAACAGTAGTATGTACCTATATTTGATATTATTACAGCCTCTAACGGGTGTAACAAGACCTTCAACGAAGCCGAAGTCCACGTATTCCGCCCATCATCAGGATCATTTTTGTCTTTTAGACTATACCTGGGAAATCAATAGTAACGAAGTTATTGAAGGTCAAAATCAATTTTTTTTTTTCAAAATTTTTGTGAAATCTTATTTTATTCGTTATTTCCTACTTTTTGACTAAAGAAACATTATCAAAATTTTAAGTATTTCGTAAAAAACAATGGCTTCAAAACGTCGTCACTCGATGTATCTCATGAGCACGCACATAAACGCTGCCTTTCAACTCGGCCGCACGCAGCTGTGTAGCATACACTCGCAGGCGCGGCCTGTTGCACGCGTCACATTGCGTGGTAATGCATGCAATGCTTTTTTAACACCAAAAATCAAAATGGTTTCCCAGTAATAATTTTGAACAGAAATGGTCCTGATGATGGGCAGAATACGTAGACCTCGGCTTCGTTGAAGGTCTTGTTACAGCCTCTATATCCTCGAAAGCGGTGACACAGGTTGTGAAATTAGAACCGAAAGCACTATCTTATTTTGTATCATGAAGTTCGTGTCAAGGGCCTTTTAATGTCAGCTCAAAGTCTCTAAAGACACCGATTTAAATCCACACCAACTTTTCGAAGCTAACTTCAAGCAGAAAATACGTATTTCACGTAAAATTTCAAAGACTGCACTTCCAAAGTAAATTCACCAGCTCATTTCCTACAATCGAGAGGCTAAACTCTTAAAAGTAAGAAATAAACATGCAAATGAAGTAAGTGATGAATTTAAAGCATACCGTTTGAAACAGCGTGGGTATCAGATGTAATATAATTGGTTATTTTGGAAACTTTTCCAATCTGCATGAGGAACGGTCTCGGACTTTCGTTGAAGTGTCTGGATTAACTGGAACTTTTGTACTGTTCAGTTTGCACTTGTAGGATTAAGCTCTAATTTATGTAAAAAATTGTAAATGGTTTTTCGTCGAGTGGGAGCAATCTTAGTGCTAGTCGTACGAAAAAAACCGCAATTTGATGTACCAGGATAGCCGTTTGGCACTACTTGAGGTCAAAATATAATTTTTTTAACCGGCAGTTCTTAAAAAAACTCCCTTAGGAGAGGAGTTATGTTATGACGTCATATTTTTTTGTATGAGAATAAATATAAAACCTGCCGTGTGTGATACCAAATGAAAGGGTTTTCTGAGACGATTCTTAAAATATACCACATTATTACATTTCAGCCACTTGTTTTAAATTAAACCAAAAAACATTAAAAAAAATACCAAGTTTGACGGTTGAATTATTTTCGTAAAATATGCCAACAATTATTTGTAATATTCTCATTTTTTCAAACGGCTATCCTTTACATCGATTTGCAGTCTTCCTTTGATATTGAGCTCGTACGCCGACTACTACAGCTAGTATTTAAATATAGATTATTTTACTAATTAAAAATAATAACGATGTCATTATTGTACTTTCACGTGATTTATGTTTTTATCTGCATTTTCCTCGAGATCGAGTTCCACTCACAAGAACCATCTACAAAAACAAAGCAACGACTTAACAATTTGAATTTCCAAATTCCACCGGAAGTATTTCTCAGTAATTTCCAATACAATCAATAGGGAAACAATTACTGAACCCGTTTTTCCCTAACACTCACACAAAGCAATCGCAACAATACATTTCTCAGGATAAATTATACCAATTTAAAACAGGAAGTGTATCCTGAAGGAACGATACCATTGCTAAGATGTTTCTTTAAGGTCCATTCAGACGAGCGCGTTATTAGAAGCCGTTTTCAGACTTCATTTAAGAACCCTTGTGTTCGTCGTGTTTTTTTTTGAAAAAGGATAATTTTCATCAATTAGTTTTGAAAAATTCCAAGAGACATAACAAAATAAAATATTGTTTATTTCTTGAAAAAAAATTCTCTCCGTGCTTCGGAAGGCACGTTAAGTCGTTGGTCCCGCGTGGTGGGTTATGGCCCATTCTCCTTATCCATACATAAGGAAGGCCTGTGCCCCAGCAGTGGGGACATTAAAGATGGCTGACTGAGGACATGGACTGGACAAACAATATAAATCTTTGTTTTTATAGAATAATTTTTTCTTTATAGAATAAAACGACTTCCATCGAATAGGCTAGTTGACAAAATTTCAATAACTGCTTAATATTTTAGATTATTAGGCATTTTATCGAAAAAAAAGGTTTATTTATTTTTAATCGAGCGTTTACATTATAAATTTCGCGTTTTAAAAAAACAATTTTAATTTGGTTCCAAAACGCACAAGACTGACATGGCGTCTTGAATGACGTCACGCCGTGCGAAACAAACCAAAGAGCGATCGTGTCTTCGTACGTTATAGCTAGTTTTTATCGTTTAAAAATGAATTTCTCATATTATAAGTACTGTATAGTGCCCCAGTGTGATAGCACGACTATAAAAACGCCAAACCAGTTATTTATATATGTTCCAAACAATGGAGAAATACGGAAAAAGTGGCTAAAACTTGCGTTCGGTTGTGGTTAGGTTGCACTCGGAGTGTAGGTTTGGAACGCGCCTCCGGTAGTGATACTCGAAACGTCAAAGACAAGATTGGAGTTTCGCACGGCGTGACGTAACGCTTTCTGATTGGTGTTCACTGTCACGTGACTAAAGGTTTCATTTTACGATTTTTTTTTTTTTTAAATATTATTAATCTTTAACGCTTTTAATAATTAAAATTGTTTGTTATTTTCTCCATAATATAATTAATCATTATAAACCCCTATCCATTATATTTATTTTTAATGGAAACAAGCCTATTACCTACGACTTTTTCCTATACCAAAATTCATCAACATTGGTTCATAAGTTCAACGTAAGAAGCAAACATCCACTTGAACTAACATTCGCATTTATAAGATGAGTATGGATTTATTAAATGCTAATTTTCGTTCAGGTTCAAAATGTAGGTACACTTCCCAAAACGATTCTTAGAACATAGAAATATTTTAAAGTACTAGGATCACATAAATATGGAGAAGGTTAACTAACGTCTATTATTAATTTTTTTTTTATATATTTTTTTATTTTTAAATAAAAAAAATGTAAAAAAAATCCTATTGAAACCGGTGTAAATTTTGAACCAAAACGCTTTTGTGAGGACTCGAATAGGTCTCTCTACTGCGACGTCAGTACAATTAAGTACTGAATACACACAAAAATACAGACGAACACAGAACCTCCTTCTTTTTTGAAGTCGGTTAATTAAAAGCCGTGCTTGTGTAGGAACTAGCCGTTTTGCACTAAAATAGATGAGATGGGTCAGTTTATTCTGTGAGTGGTTAAATTGCCTGTTAATTGCAAAATGCTTGCGAAATGTAACTCTCCTTTTTAGGGGTCCGTAGGTAGTCAACAAGGAACCCTTATAATTTCGCCATGATGTCCGTCCGCCGCTTAGCTCAGAAATTAATCACCCTTGTCTTTTATTTTACCAAGCATAAATAAAATATAGTAAAATAAAATTTGAGGAGCTCGGTGGCGCAGTGGTTTAGCGCCTGGCCCAGCGATTGCGGAAGTTAAGCAACGTTCGCAAGGGTCGGTCATGGGGTGGGTGACCAAAAATTTATTATCTCGAGCTCCTCCGTGCTTCGGAAGGCACGTTAAGCCGTTGGTCCCGGCTGCATTTGCAGTCGTTAACACCCACCAATCCGCATTTGGAACGCGTGGTGGGTTATGGCCTATCCTGCTTACCACCCATAAGGAATAAAAATGGCTGATGGACAAAATAAAATTTTACTATAAAAAAAGGTCGTGGGTAGGCCCCCGACAAGGTGGGCCGACGATCTGGTGAAGGTTGCGGGAAACCACTGGATGCGGGCAGCGCAGGACCGATCGTCGTTTAGATCCTCAGAGGAGGCCTATGCCCAGCATTGGGTGTCGTGCGGATGATATGATGATGATGATGAAAAATAGGGTAGGTAGGTAAGTACCTCCCATACAGGTAAAGTGGGGATGATTTTTTTCTCGCCTATCCATACCCAAAAGTGTAGATCTTAAAAAAAAATAGTAGGTCTGTTAAGACCACTTTTCGATTTAGGTACTTATTTAGGTTATAATAGTATTTTATGAAACTGATGCATAATACCTAGTAATTGAGTATTGAGTATTGAGTATGTGCAGTTCCATACACTACTTTATCTACTCTATACAATTAGGATTGAACCTACCAAGAATCTTATATTAATATTTTATGGTTCTTGGAATCTACTAAATAAAAGATCAAGGTTAAAAAAGAGAGAGCTGGTACAGTCGAGTTCTTTAATATCTGAGCACATTCATGAATCCAAAATATCTATGCAATGTCAAATTCTTGAGCGCAGCGAAAATTTTTCTAAGTCTATGGTCAAATTTCATAGATATCTTTGACATCAAAAGTATGTGACGGCCAAGGAAATTACACTATATCTATGGAAATTACCTATAATCGAAGTACTTTTAATTTCCTTGGTGACGGCATAATATCACCACTAAGTAGGTACAGAACAACAGATACAGACTCAAAAAATTGTGCGCAGTCCGTTGTTCAACGGACAGTCGGACAATAGCTCAATAATGTAGATGCACAGATATTTATGAATCTTTGGTTGTGCAGAAATTATTGAAATCTAGAGTGTACCGATATTTTTGCTGAAAAGAGTAGTCAGAGATTATTGTCTGCATTGCCGTCATATATAAATGAACTGTTTAATGTTCACATATTATTGATGTCTAAGTTTGCATTAGATATTTATGATCATTTTATTGCTTACAATATTTTGAACCATTGGCCCTGCCAACATATTTATGAACTTTAGTGTACTACCTTGATTAGCAGTAAGCACAGAGAAAGCCATAACTATAAGCTAAAGAACTACTTTTTTGAAAAATAAAAAAGTTGAAAAATATTTGTTTCAACACACTTGCTCGAAAAGTGAGCCCTTAATATATTGCTTACATTATGGCCCTGCCATTAACCGAGCTATAACAAACACCGTGCAATAATATTATAAAACACTAGTATTATATAATTAACCCTACAAAGTTAAATTAGTACCTTACTGCAAGTTCTATGCGATTTCCAATTTAACCGGGTAATACAGTTTTTTTAGTAGGTAACAACAAAGAAGTTTTATTGTGCTGAAAATTCATATACATTTTTGGAATAAATAAATTTGTAAGTCCTTAATGAAGTCAAACAAATATTTATTATTATCAAATTATTAATTATTCACAATATTTTGTAATTAAATATTAAAATATTTGCATTTTATCACTTAAAATTATTATTTTGAAGTAGGCTGTATGCTCACTCACCCCTTTGTTCGCAAAATATTCATGCGTTGGGCGTGTGAAAAAGACAAAAAAAAACCTGCGCGCCTTTACCCATAATGAGGGCTTTTCAAAATGACAAAAAGCTGTAGGCTCAATAGATGGCGTTGATAAAAATGTATGTCTCGATGTAATTTTTTTTACTAATCTTCGAAGAGTACTGAGGTAGGCAGGCAGATGTAACCCTAAAATGTTTATCTTTGGGCAGATGTCAGCCAGATTTTTAAAAGTCAATTTTGACTCATTTCTTTTCATCAACGCCATCTATAGTGAGGCAAATAGTTATTATTTTTATTTTTTAAATGTCACTTTGAAAAGCCCTCTTTATCATATTTTGTTTTCGTCGTATTTGTTGCGGTGTGGTAAATTACTTTGTTTTTTTCTCGCAAATATGTTGAAAAACGTCGTATGAAACTCGTGAGCTCTTGCACACTCTGCTGAGTTACACCCTCGCCTGCGGCTCGGTTCATAGATAATACACTTATATAATTCAAAGCTCGGGCTGCACTGCAACCCACAGCCTTGTGCAATGAGCAACCTAAGCTAACTTGTCTCATAATGTCCTATTCTGTGGTAATACCTAAAGAGAAACGTTGCAGTTCGCATGAAAACTCTTTTCAAAGTTCATACTGGCGGCACAGTAGAATAAAGTAGATAAAATATTTCTTTTAAATTTGAAATAATTGTCAGATTGTCAGTTTTTACAAAATTTTACACAGGACGCTCATATTTATAAAAATCAAAAAAATCTTATAATTTTATACAAAATTTAGATAAATTAAATAACGCATAAAAATCAGACGCAAAAATTTACAAGTACCTATATTTTAATCTTTTTAACGTGCTAGTAAAGTATAAATTAAGCAATGGCTTGTTTTGGCTCGTGCTGTGGCCCGTGCTGTGGTCCCTGCTGTGGCCCTTGCTGTGGCCCTTGCTGTGGCCCTTGCTGTGGCCCGTGCTGTGGCCCGAGTTGCGGCCCGAGTTGCGGCCCATGCTTCGGCCCGTGTTGTGGGCCATGCTGTGGACCTCGCTGTGGACCTAGCTGTGGTCCCTGCAATCCCTGCTGTAGACCGTCGTCGGGCTGTCGACCGTCGCCGTGCTGTGGACCATCGCCGGGCTGTGGACCGGCGCCGTGCTGTGGACCGTCGCCGGGCTGTGGACCATCGCCGTGCTGTGGACCATCGCCGTGCTGTGGACCATCGCCGTGCTGTGGACCATCGCCGTGCTGTGGATCATCACCATGCTGTGGACCATGCCCGCCTCCTTGCGCGGCTTGCTCGGGGCCCCCGCCGTGCTCTCCTTACAGCCCTAGCCCCTGCCCCCCCTGCGGGCCGTCTCCCCCTTGTGGCCCATGCTGTTAAAACTAGCAAAGGTCGTCCTCGTCCGTCCTGTGTATCGTACACTGTCGATCTTGCATGGCGGGTTCGAGATGTGCCCGCGCAAGATCTGGAGACAGCATTCACCGTTTGTGATTTGATCGTCAAAAATAAAATGTCTATTAAAATGATTTCTTTTTATTGCCAGAATTAATGCTAGTTGTGATCCGTTTTTAGGCCAGGAGTAGTCAGGACTTAGGTTCATAGATATCAAAGGGGGAGTATTTGTGAAAGCACTGAATAGCACGCGTGGAAATAAACTAAGTAAGGAGTGGTTAAAAGTAATCGAGAACAATTTACATAGGCAATGTATGAAATATTATTCCTTTTTTACTTTGCCTAGGCATATTGTATTCAATGCCTGCTGGTTCACCGGCAATGTGTACCAGCAGGCATTGAATACCGTATTTTTGGACGGTGCCTCGTAAATCCGCGATTACACAGCTTGTGAAGGTTTTAATGAGACCCACCACCCCCCTTTCAGTGTTTCAGTGCCTCGTGCGAGCCGATAAGCCGGCTGGATTGCCGATCCGACATGTCAATATACGCTCGCACGATGAAGTGGCGCCCTCAGAGGTTTTTATTTAATAAGTTAATAGTAGAACAAGATTTTAATAATGTTTATCGTGGAGATTTTAGGGGCCATGGACTAGTATTTTTAGAAGGTATCACTACATGCCCTCGTAGTCATTCGTAGTAGATAGCAAATGTGTCAAAAACGGCCACTTTTAGCAGTTTTGCTATCTATCTAGCAGTGACTACGAAGGAATGTAACGATGCCGTCTAAAAATACTAGACTGTGGGCCCTAAAATCTCCACGATAAACATTTTCAAAATTGTGTATTGGAATTTTAATATTAAATATAGTTCACCGCGGCGCCACCTTAAGTTCCACTGCTAGGATATACTTCTTTAATCGTACTTATTGCATTGGAGTTCCTACTTAATTTAGTTGTAGTAATTCATTAGAATTTATTATATCCTACTAATATTATAAATGTAAAAAGTTTAGATGTTTGCATGGGCGTACCCAGGTTCTGGGCCAGGGGGGGGGGCAAATATATTGTATCGCCCCTAGGGGGGCAAATTTATTGTAAATCAAATATATTGTATGGCAAATAAGAACTTTTATTGATAACAATTGATACCTAGTTAGTTGGAGGTAAACAAAATCCAGGGGGGGCAGCTACCCCTCCCTGCACCCCCTCGGTACGCCTATGGATGTTTGTATGTTTGTTAATCAATTAAGCAAAAACAGCTGAACGGATTTAAATGAAATTTGGCACACAGATAGTTCATAGCTTTGATTAAAACATAGGATGCTTTTTATCCAGTTCAAAAGTTAAACCAAAACAAGCTTTTATTTTTAATTAAAAAAGGAACTTAAAAAACAGAAAATATTTTTCATCCGATTTTGTGTACTTACTTTTCATTCTCAAGATTTACACCTCTTTCTTCCTTGCGGTTAAAATGTAAATGTAAGTACTTGGTTATTCGTCTTGTCTTTCTATTATTTTACTTCTGGTTTACTGCCCGTTATTTATTTCTCAATTAAAAAATAATCAAATTGTTTCGCACTATTTATTAATTTTGGTTTGTTCCTTGTATTTTGTTTAGCCTTATAAATATGAATTCCCTCCACTCTCGCTTTGACTGAGCCACGAGACAATGCGAACTTCATCTTAGAAACGCCAACATGCAGGTTTATTTTACACTCAATTAGCGAACTTTAGGGTTGTCAGTTTTACATATTATATAGGGTCATTTTGAACTTATCATCCAAATTTCAAGGATGTGTCCAGTCCACGAAACTAAACAACTTTCTCTAAGAAACATGTGTCGAATTTCGCCACAAAGTTTTAGTTATCCCATACTAAATTGATCACGTGATTTGATTTGTATGGATAGTCGATTTTTTTTACATATTTGGTCACGTGTTCCTTAGAGAAAGTTGTTAAGTTTCATGGACTGAACACATCCTCATACACACAGTGTTTCAACTATTACATAATAATACCACCAAACTAATATATTATAATATACTGTGATAATAAGCTATATAGTTACAGTCATGTAAGAAATAGTTAATTGATTCGACTTGACTCGTCTTCCCAGCAAAAATGGTATACCTATCAATTCGATCCAACAGCACATAATACATGATACATACAGCAAAGGTTCTAATCCGCCTAAACTTATTAAACAATAGTTTTTTAGCAGTTACTATCAAAGAACATTTATTCTCTACACACTTTTTTATCTATCAAATTCAATTTTGAGCAGCGCTAGGCACAACTCCAAACCAACCCTGTTTCAACTGGTCCCGAATAGCCAGTGGGACCAAATGCGCCAGCAGTAAGAAGGGATAAGCTTCGAATGCGTGCACTAGTTTGCAGTTTCGAATTAAGGAGGAATGTCTATATTCCGTAACTGAATACCTACAGTTGAAATTTTAACGAACTGAATGACTACAATGAAAATCTTGATATGATCGCAAATACGACCAGCTTTTTACAGCTTCTGAGCTGTAGTAGCTGAAGTCCTTTTACCTAAGAATTAAACGCATTTTTAGTTAATAAAACGCTTCGGCTTATTTAGGAAATTATTGTCACACATTACCTAAATTACTTACATGTAGATACTACGTAATTTCGGTTGCGAGGACTCTAGGAGTTAAATAATTATTTTTTCAACACACTTGCTCGTAAAGTGAGCCCTAATACATCGCTTTTAGGGCCATAAACCGAGCTATAACAAACGCGTGCAATAATATATAAAACACTAGTTCGTAATAGAATTAACCCTACAAAGCTAAATTAGTACCTTACTGCAAGTTCTAAGCGAGTAAACAGAGCATTCCCAATTTAGCCGGGTAATACAGTTATTTTTTTTAGTAACAACAAAGAGGTTTTATGCTGTTGAAAATTCATATAGATTTTTGGAATAAATAAATGTGTAAGACCTTAATTAAGTCAAACAAATGTTTATTATTATTAAATTATTCATAATTCACAATATTTTGTTATAAAATATGAAAATATTTGCATTTTATCACTTAAAATTATAATTTTGAAGTAGGCTGTATGCTCCTCACCCCTTTGTTCGAAAAATATTCTTGCGTTGGGCGTGTGAAAAAAACAAAAAAAACCTGCGCGCCTTTTCCCATAATTTTCATAATTAATTACTTTGTTTTTTCCTCGCAAATGTGTTGAAAAACGTCGTATGAAACTCGTGAGCTTTTGCTTATTGCACACTCGGCTGAGTTACGCCCTCGCCTAGGGCGCGGGCTGCAACCCACAGCCTTGTGCGCAATGAGCAACCTAAGCTAACTTGTCTCATAATGTACTATAATAATTTCGCATAATTTTGTTGTTTAAAATATGACATTTGCGAATCGCATATCAAAGTGGCTCGTTTATTTTTGAAGGGTTAAAGGGAAATAGATTTGCGCGGGTTTCGCGAGAGCTTTGGAAACTTATTTGTATTCTCGCCGAGAGCGGAGGTTGACAGTCGCTTACCGTGATGGAGCGCGTTAATATGTTCTGCGGGAACAAATGGGAATTCGGATGGCACACTTATTGTGCAACCGGGGATTGTGGGAAAATTCGGCGCGGTGAATTAAAAAAACGCGATGGATGTACCTACAAGAAGACTCTTTTAGTTTGTTTCATATGAAAATAAACTAAAAGGCATCAGAACATTATAAAAAAAAAATAAGTGGTTTGATTTGAGCTACGATACATTATGGTCATGTCGTTCCTTCGATCAATAATAGGTACACTAGATGTCCGGTTAGAGTCTCAAAAATGGCTACTCAAATAGCGTCCCACTTACAAACTGGGCGCTTATTTTGATAAAAGATAAAGATGATAAAGATAATATAAGTGATAAAAGATGTGCTTTTGTAGAAAAAAGGGTTATTTTGTACAAGTTAAGTGATATAAAATGTGAGTTTGTACAAAATAAAAGGTGATTATGTACAAAATAAGCGCCAAGTTTGTAAGTGGGACGCTATTTGAGGTGCCATTTTTGCGTACTGCTTTAGTTCGTGAAGCGTTATCTAGGATATTCCTGATCGAAGTGTCGTTCCTAATATTTTGGATTTTAAGCAAACTGTGATCAATATGATATTTGACAAAATAACAAACTTTTGATTACTATATAAAAATTAAATTGGATCTTTTATCCTGCAATCGGAGAACCGCAGTACTGAGGGAGACGTTAAAATTGAGCCCTCCGGCTCCGGAACGCGCAAGTTTGCGTTTGCGTTATGATATCCAATTTCTATCAAGGGCTTTAAGAAACGATATGAAAGTTAGTTCTCCTTTAAATTAAACAAGATTTGTCCTCATTTGATTTTTCATTATGATTATAAGTCATTTGAACTGAAATGGTCTTCTTCTCCTTTCAAAACTAGAATTCAAGCGAAAAAAATAGTTTCTCAGCAAAGAACGATAAGCACATTTCAGCGAAGAAATATATTAGTTAGCTATAAACCGCGCCGGTAACGATCAAACTGCAGTTGTAATTTTTTACGTCAATGACATTGTTCGAGGAATTGACAATCGCTTCAATAATTTCAATTCAATGAGCGTCAATCACGTAAAAATTTTCAATCGCATATGATCGTTACCGGAGCGCTTAAATAGATAGATAAATAGATGCTTGGACAATTTCAAACAGCGCCATCTAGCCCCAAACTAAGCAAAGCTTGTAATATAGTTGTAGACAACTGATATACTACTTATATACTTTTTAAATATATACTTATTATACATAGTAACACCCAGACCCGTCACAGAAATTAAAATTCATCATTTCAATTTCTGCCCGGCCGGGAATCGAACCCGGGACCACTCAGGTCGTCAAAGGTCGCTTAAAGGTTTATCAATTTTAAATATAAAATAATTGGCTATTTAGAAAAATAATAACGACTGAATCTATAGCTAAGCGCTTCCTATAAGACTCGTAAGATAGTACGTTTCAACATCTGCAGAAGGGTTGTGATAAGCCCGCGCGCCATTCCGGCGGTCCCCGGCGAATTCCCATTGTCTCCACGCCCCGTCGAAACGTGGCGAGCCACTTTTCAAATGCCCCCGTGAGATCTGAATTTCAAGATAAACTCGCAGACAAAATAATCGCCAGTATACCTATATAATGGGTATTTCAATAGTCTACCTCTATATAATGTTTTTGTGGCTTTGTGGTGTTATAAAAGGAAACACTGCGAGATCAAAAATCTATTATGAACATCACTGTAGTTCTTTTAGTTCGGTATGATCTAAATCCTTCCGGCCGCAAGGTTCGATATGTGTATTCTAGATTCTTGGATATTCCGGGTTTCGTAAAAAAAAATATTGATCCATGTTGATTATGTCGTTTGTCTGCTCCGATGTGGTTGATGTGTTCAAATAATCTAGTGTCTTTTCTATCAATAATAATTAGGACCACTTCTCGGGCGTAGCATGACAAACCCGACAAAGATTTTGTCTTTACACATTTAAATGTTTGTCTATATCTACTCGTACATTTAGCCTTAGCCTTAGTCACCGTCGCAAAGTTGCTTGTTTATCGGTTTTTTATAGAATACACTTTGGAGAGTGTGCATGGGAACTGCACGACCTTGTTTCTTTTGCACCATCGGGGTACCAGACGCAAGTTAGCATATCACCATACATAGTACTCGTAGATACCTACTCCAAGGGTGCAAACCAAGCGCTTATGCGAACTGCTAAAGCATGGAATGCACTGCCTGCCCATGGCAAGGGTGAAAAGGCAATTCATGGGCAAGCGTGCTACACCTTAGACCACATCCTGTTTACCAAGCAAGGGTGGTCAAATGCCTACCCATTTTCCAATAAAAAATATCGGTCGGGATGTCATAATTATTTGACATTTCGAGATGTAGATAAAATCGCTCTCGTAGGGTAGGATCGAAACGACCAAACAGGCACACGCTAGATCAGATGCTTCCAAAAATGACCTACCTATACTATCAACATTTTCAAATTCAACAACTGCACCCATGAAGATTGCTCCTAAAAAGAGGTTAAGTATATTGATTAGAAATCACGCCTGCTTCCTTAGAGCATTTAACCTGATGAATGCTCTAAGCCTGCGTCACCACCCTGGCCGCTTCCTGACGCAGTAGAAACGTCTCGATTATGCAACCCAATGCTACCTCAATCGTCGAAACAGATAGAAAAAGTAAAAAAGAAATAGAATCTATTCCTTTGAATTTATAGATTTGAAAAATACTAGAAAAAATCGACTCACCCGTAGCAGCTCAGACGGGGCTCGAACCCGCACCCTTAGGATTCCGGCCCAATGCACTAACCAATTATGCTACCGAGTCGCCAGTGGGAGTGGCGAAATTTTCTAGTACTTTTTACGTTTTCGCTGTAAGCGTTTTTTGATCAATGTGAAGAATTACCTTCAACATTCGAATGCAACATCTTTACAGATGCCAGACAATCGATTAAGATGAAACAGCTATATATTGAATTTATAGATTTTAGCATTCACAATGTTATTTTTATATATTAAGTTACTTAATATAATTGAAAAATACTAGAAAACTTAATCTATTTTTTTTAATTTTAAACTTTTCATGCTATATTCGACGTGTGAGGGAGGTCGCAACTCGAGATGTTTGTGCGCCAGGAAGCGGCCGGTGCCGGTGGTGACGGAGGCGTGCCCAAGTGCCGGTCTGTCTATCTAGCATCTCTCCTATTAGAACGACTGATTTAATCACCCGCTGTATCATAATGGCCTTACAATATGTTTGAAGTAACTGCAGTGCACACGAAACAATATTGATGATATCATTTTTAATTCTAACATAACCGCATTTGAGGGAGTTTTATGCAGTTTTTGGAAACATAATTATTAAGGTTACGCTAAAAGTAAGGCTTGTATTTATAAACCAATCCCAACGTTGTGAGATCATAACTTGAGATGCTCTTCTTGCATCTCAGGTATGATCTCAAGATAGCTCTCAACGGTGAGAGCGGTTTATAAATACGGGCTTAAGGGGCCATAATAGGAAAACATGGTTTGCGCGGGCCATATTTTTATATAGAAAACGTAAAGTTGTAGCCACAAAAAAAAACATACGACAAGCTAAAGAGATTATCTAGTACCTACAAGTATTAAATTGCGTATAAACCTCACAGATGATTGTAAAAAAATCAGAATATCATCAAAAGCACTTGTCGCGGGCCATATTTTTGGCGAAAATAATAGCGGAACCATATTGAATTCTACATCAAAATACACTTTAACGTACTGAGCAGTTGCTCCAATAACTTTTTTTTAAGAAATATAATTGTGCTAAAGATTATGATGAAAAAACAACGAAAAACATCGAAAAAGTGCAGAAGTGAGGTTATTTTCCATACTCTTTACACATAAAGCAAAAGACAGAGACAAGTGATTTCGCGTAACTCTTGTGTCAAGAGTATATTTAGTGTTAATTTAATTAAAAGAATGAGCGCTAAAGGTTTTGCATAAATAATATTTGGCGAACAAAGAAGTTCTTCATATAACATGAGATGAGTCTGATACCAGCCATTCTAATTTTAGACTTACCCCGATATGCTTAGTTGTTTCCTCCACTCCAACGATATATCAAAACAAACAAAGTTTAGATGCGTTATGCGCCAACATCATGCAATTTAAAACAGCGACAGGTACTGCAGATACAACATCAATAGTGGGACAAAAATGATCGCCACCATACGAATCCCTGTCGTTAGAAAGAGATAAACAGACATCATAAGTTTCGTCTGATACGCTTCATCATGCTCATTGGCGCGTCTCGCTCTTTGTAAAAAAATGGCCGATTAGAGTAATACAAAATACGAAAATACATTTTACGGTTAAATACAGTATACTTACGTGTGAAATGAAACATTTTTCCGATCTCTGACTGTTGCTGTATAATTTGCACATCGTTTATAGACGCAGGAAGGCATTTTAGATCAGAATGTCACGGTTTTTGAGTGTCTGACTGACGAGAGTGGTGTGTGTTTACGTGTCACGAGCCTGTGCCTGAGTAATTGAAAGTCGGGCAATTACCTTACTTTCGTCTTGCCATTGTGGAGTGCGGGAAACGCATCTAAACTTTGTTTTGATATATCGTTGCTCCACTCGACTTAACTTTGACTCAACCTCAACAACAGAGATGGATGTGCATAAGTTGTCGAAATTCCCTCAACTTACGGATTTTTCTCTCAACCGAGTCACAAAATATAGAATTTTACTACTTACTTTGCGGTCGAGTCGAGTGTGAATGAAGTAAATAACTGTCAAAGTGAAGGTGCGTTTGGACGAACCTTGAGGATTCCTCTTCTCTACTTCTATTATTTTTATAATTCCTCGACATCAGTCATTTTTAATATCTCCACTCTTGGGGCACAGGCCTTCCTTACGTTACGGGTGGATAAGGAAGATGGGCCATTACTCATCACGCAGGCCCAATTCGGATTGGTGGGTGTTAACGACTGCAAATGCAGCTGGGTCCAACGGCTACGTGCCTTCCTAAGCACGGAGAAACTCGAGATAATAAAATTTTGGTCACCCATCCCATGACCAACCGTTACGGAACTTGCTTAACCGCCGCAATCGTAGGGCCAGGTGCTAAACCACTGCGCCACCGAGCTCGAGCTCTATTTATAAATTGTATTATAAAAGAGTATACAACTTGGTTATGCTTTTTGGAAGGTAAAATTCGTGCTTTTAAACACGTTAGTCTTGCATGTCATGTCTCAGCTCAGAGAGGTGTCCTCCTCATAGCCCAAGTTAATAACTGAGCATACCATTATTAAGGATGCTTCGAGGAATTCCCTAAGGAGACCTCTAGAAGAGGCTGATTCGAGGCGAGGAGCTTTTGAAGAAACAACTAAGAATATCGAGGTAAGTTATTTTATACCAAATCCTACTCCAATTTGCGCCTATTTATTATTTGTTGTACTTACCCACTTCTTCCTGACCTTCACACAGTACGTAAATAAGTAACTAACGTCTCTATATTTAGAAGGCAACGAATTGTTCTTTCAGGGCGTTCATCTATATTTATAAGTTCATTTGATTTATCTTACGCGGCGAAATCAGAGAAAGCCTCGTAAAGGTCTGAAGCATAAACTTAATATTAGTGGAATATTAAGTTTATGGTCTGAAGTATTGTATTTCGTATCTTGACATGTTATCGTGTATATCTTTCTTTAGTATAAGACGTAACAAGTAGCAACACATAATGTAGTGTTGAAATAAATTGACGTCTGTGTGTAAATTATAAAAAAAATACATTGCCTAACGGGGTAAGTATATGTAGGTAGGTTATATTAACAATTTATTCGGTCCACAATCTCACGTCAATAACTTTTCTCTGCTGATATTATTAGATTCAAATTTGTTCGTATAAATAAATATTGAATTTAAAAATTGTTAGCATTTTTTGTATCGAAATAAATAATGTATCATATGAAATTCTCGGCCTAAACCAATATTATTATTATAATGACGCACATCATCTCGAGGAGGCTATATTAGAAATAATAACAGCATCATTATAGATATTTATAGCTTTCGTACATCGTTATGTGTGCAATAAATGTTTTGTTTGTATGGTCAGCAATAATTACGACGTCTCTCCGAAAGGATATTTTGATATGAAGTTGTAAGTATTGAGTGTATTAACCTTTTAAAGAAAGAAAAAATAAAAGTAATAATTTCACATGTTTGTGGCAGGGCAGTCATTTTTTTTATTGTAATAATAAGTTTTTTAATTCTTGTCTTGTATTTAGATTAACTATAACTTATGAATTAAGCTATGTAGGAACATCTTTTTGTATGCGTCAATAATTCAATCTCATAATTACGATCCCAATAAGAACAATTATTGTTAGTCAAAAATTGTTTCGCCGACCGTACTTCAATAAGCACTCGTTACGCGTGATTACAGAGCCGTAATTCTTTCTTGTCTCTGCATCATTTCGGTGCTCCAGATAAATTATTATTGTGAGCCATCGAAATGTTATTTTGTGAGCATATTATATTTTAGGTATGTAAAAAGCTGGCTTTCTCTATGATATTTCCTCTATGCTGATTAGGAGAAAAAATCTACTTATAAATGAAAAAAAAAATATTTCTCATGATATTTTGTTCTATCGTTAACAGTCAAAAGAGAAAGAAAGTGAAGTTTACTTAAGCGCGCTCTTAGAATAATAACACCTAGAACGATAGTTCTCTACAAAGCGCACTGTCAAAAGTGAGGCAACTAAAACAGTCAAAATGGTCCCGTTTTCGATTTTTATTCTGCATTATTTTCAGATTTTTATCCTAATAAGTAATATAAATAATAAGTACAAAACAGTTTAAATTTTCCTACATTTATTAGATTAGTTACTATATTATTGGATTTTAGTTACGATTAGGTAACGTATGAAGGATATAAATCTGAAAACTAAGCCATTCTGGTTTAGTATTAGTTGCCTCACTTTGCTTACGAGGATACGTCTTCTAGGTGTTATTATTCTAAGAGCGCGTTACTCAGAGCCCTGCATGCCTAAGCTATAATAATATATCATTTTAATAGGTAGGTAATATGAAAACTATAGAACGCCCAAATGGTAATAATACAAACAATTGATGACAAAATTGTACAAGTAAGTTAAAATGTTGTTTAAAAATCATTTACTTATGATGAATAAAGTCTATGTTATACACAAGGAATGTAATTATTTTTAAATGTTTTCCTTTTTTCTGAAACTAAATTATTAATAAGAAGCGTCCCTATTTTATCTGTGGTTTATCCAGAAAATCTTTTTTGCTGTTTGAAACGAAATAGGCCAGGACGTTACCCCGGGGGACTCCCGGGTCGAGAGGTTGCCGACTTACGATATAAACCTAAAAGTATGTTAAACCCAACTCAGAACATAGTTTTAACTTAATATAATATTAATATTGCCGTGGGCAAAAAACTAGACGGTAAAAGGAATGGTATGGTAGGTACTTACTGATTCCAAATGAAAACAATTTGCTTTGACGACAAGTAATATTTTAGAATAACTTTTTTTATTAACAATAATCTACATAGACGTTTAACAAATTATTACCGAAGAAAGATCTATATCTAACAGATTTCAAAAACAAGGAGAAGGTTTATATTCGTCGCGTAGGTTACATATTTTTGTACGTACTTATGTACCTATTTTCACCGATTATTCGAAGATGATTGATTGTGATGATTTAAACGTTTTTATATTAGGGGCCCAATCACGCTAATTTTCAATGAAAAAACCATAACTGGTTTACAGCCAAGTTGGTCCCGTTTTTTTAAAATTTTGAAGTCAGTTCATTTCCTTTTTTTCTGATGCAATGGACAGTAATAAATTAATAAAACATTTCCTTTCAAATAGCTTCTATATAAGTCTATATACTATGCAGAAAACGGTTTCCCGTTGATGTCAACATAGGGAAACATATAGGAAATCAGTTCGGTTCATTAAGCCGAGAAATATCATCCCTGTGGCCGACCAGGTACAAAAACCCTCGCCGCAAGATTATACTAGAAGTTCATATTTTATATCTTAGTTTAGTTTCATAGTAAAGGACAATTTATAAGTCTTTACAAAACGCTTTACCGTCCTAAGAGTCCTAACTATAGATTAATACAGATACAACAACATTTTAAGTTATCTGTCAAGTAAGTTCCGGAATCTGTCAAACAGGGCTTTGATCATGAAAAGAAGCTAAGAGTCCGTAATTATTTTCAATATTTAATAAAAGGAGCGAACACATTCACGTGAAAAGTTAAACAGCACAAATAGCGCACTGAAATTACAACGTCAATTTCAACTCACTTTGAACCGAAATAATGCTCGACGGATTTTTAATAAAAAAACTTATTTACAAGGGATGTCATTTTAATTTCGTGTTTACCAATTTCTGTCAAAAGGCGTTCCCGAAAAGCGCGCGTAAGTCTCTCCAAACATGCCGCGACGCCATTTTAGTTTCTCCTTTTTTGGCGGGGGAAATTAATAAGCGCGGCAATTTGAATGGGGTGAGTTTGCCCCGGGCGCGGGGCATGGGGCACGGGGCACGGTTACTCGGTGTCGGACTCCACCGCAATTACTGTGACACCCGACACCGAGGCTGACACAAGATAGATAAGTGCACCAACGCTGTTTTACATGGACACGCTTTCATGTCAAATTAGGTGATTGTTGTGAGCGTAATGGGAAGTAATCTTAGTAGAATTTGCTTGGTGAGGTGGTGCCGTCATATTACGGCCGTAATTTATCGGCGTAGAACGTTGTCTATGTAAAGAATACGGCGCGCCCTCGTACGTTTACATAGACAACGTTCTACGCCGCTAAATTACGGCCGTAATATGACGGTACCGTCATCCTAGGAAACCCTAGCTTTACTCACTAAACCTACGCTATATTGCAAAAAAGCATAACGGGTGTAACAAGACACTCAACGAAGCCGAAGTCCACGCATTCCGCCCATCATCAGGATCATTTTTGTCTTTTGGACTATACCTGGGAAACCAATAGCTACGAAGTTATTGAAGGTCAAAGTCAAAATTATTTTTTCAAAATTTTTCTGAAATCTTATTTTATTCGTTATTTCCTAATTTTTGTCTACGGAAACATTATTAAAATTTTATGTATTTCGTAACAAACAATGGCTTCACAACGTCATCACTCAATGTATTTTATGACCACGCACATAAACATTACCTTTCAACTCGGCCGCACACAGCTTCACTCGCAGGCGCGGTCTTTTGTACGCGTTACAGTGCGTGGTAATGTATGCAATTATTTTTTAACACCAAAAATCGAAATCGTTTCTCAGCAATAATTTTGAACAGAAATGGTCCTGATGATGGGCAGAATATGTAGACCTCGGCTTCGTTGAGGGTCTTGTTACACCCGGTATAATAAACTAGTAGTACTTCTTTTTCGTTTAGCATTTATGCTATTCTCGGCTCGGGGACATACTCCAGTCCAGACTGAACTCTTCAGTAGTTTCTGTCAGTTTCACGCGTTTCCTACTCTCGATGTCTCGTGGATTATGACTAAATGTACCCCTGTTGTTGAAGGAAATAAATACCTTTTATTATGACTCATTTGTTACTCCAGTCAATTTAACAACAGGTCCGCACACGCATTAGAAGTCGGCTGTCAATGTTCAACCATATTCGACGTGACACAACGCCACACCCAAAAACAGTCCCGTATCCTAATCATGAAACCTTTGGTTCTATCCTCACGTGTCAAATGACATATGGCCGCCTCGTTTGACGTCACACTTTGTAACTTATGTATTTTTAATTTGGCCGAGCTTTTTATGAAAATTACTAGGCGTGAAAAAAGGGGTGAGTCGGCCCCGAGGCTATCGTATCGGTCGGCTATTACGATTACATTTAACACGGCTCATAAAAATGCTTACACTTTTTTGGTTTACGAGTAGCGAGCGTAATAAATCCTATTCATATAAAAGATGTATCAGAAAAAGATTATTACGAAAGTTGTTTCGATTATGTAAATTAAATCGACTGAACGTTCCTGAAATGTTCATACAAAAGATATCATTAATATTATATTAGGCAGGTACTATTTGAGCACTCATGAAAAACAGACACCTATTACGACAATGTGTAGCTCAATAAAAATTACATTCGCGCTAAGCCAGCGAGTGTCATCAAAAAATAATTTGCTAATCCCGTTTCTAGCGAGGTTTAATTATTTCTGTATAAAAAGGAGACTGTCGCCTTTGATACCATTCATAAGTTGGGTCGTAAAGAAAATTTGAGCAATAAAGCGAAGATATAGGCGGCGGGGGAGCGCCGCTTAATGACCGTGTTGCCATCGCCGGTCTTAATATGTGGGACACTTTTGGGAGTTTTGGGAAACGCAAAAAAAAACATAAACGATATAAACCTTCTTCGGGATTTCTTGAAACCAAATTCATCTTTATCCTTTCTTATAGGTACAATGGAAAAAGCATTTCTTGTATAAACTCTTCTGACTTCGGCAGTCCTTTCGGTCGCCGCTCACCGCTTCGTTCCAAGAAAGAAGATTCATTCGCTGGGCTCGGCCATTTTGCCTGCGACCATCATAAACGGACGGATAGTCAGTTCTCTTTAATTAATTCACAATTGTATACTGATATTTAGAGAAACCAGTAAACACATATTGTACCAAATTCTATTTATTGATTGCCGTCGTCCTGCTCCCACTGAAGCCTCACCAGGTACGCACCACTTTCAAACCTCACTTTTCAAAGAACGTAGATTGTTCAAAATTTACTGACTCATGATGATTCGGACGGATCCAAAACGACGAAAGACTTTTAAAACCTAATAATTTAAAGATATTTTCTTAAGTCTTCTGTCAATTGACTCAAATGACTCTCTATCTTCGTTACAAAGCCCCTTTTAATTTTCACGCGTTTTCTCAATTCGTTTTTTTTCAGTGTGGCAATGGCAACACTATCCCGCACCGCGGTGGCCGTAATTATCGCTAGTTGGGGGGTTGGGTTCGTAAAATATGGCTTTGGGGAACAATATCGGTGGCCGGTGGCCGGTTTCAATCATCCACGGACAAGAAACAACGGCGGTAAATTTTCGGCCGTGTCCTTCCACGTGGAAGCTACGTTTATATTGTCATGTTCGAAATTTACGGTCACCTATCTTTGTGATAAAATTGAAAGAAGATATATCCCGTACTAGTCTCTAGTCTGTTTCCAAAAGGTCAATCAATACTACATAAAAACCATGATTAATTAATTAGTACTTAGGCTGAGTTGCACCAGACTTGACTTAACTATAACTTTAACAGATACAAACTTATCTGACCCGATGACAGCGTCTCTGTCGTCTAAGGCGTAACCTAGGTAACAATATGTAAAACACCTTAGTTCCACTTTTGACCACTGGCTTAGATAAGTTTGTATCTGTTAAAGTTACGGTTAAGTTATGATGGTGCAACTCAGCCTTAGTCTTGTGTATTGATTATTGATAGAAAGCTATGTAACATTTGAAGCTAAACCTACGGAAACATCTATTTATGTGCTTTTAACACCGTTGTACGGTATAATGTCCATCAGACTTTTTTAGATGTCCCCACTGCTGGGGCACAGGCCTTCCTTATGGGTGGTAAGGAGGATGGGCCATAACCCACCACGCGGGCCCAATGCGGATTGGTGGGTGTTAACGACTGCAAATGCAGCCGGGACCAACGGCTTAACGTGTCTTCCGAAGCACGGAGGAGCTCGAGATAATAAATTTTTGGTTACCCATCCCATGACCGACCCTTGCGAACGTTGCTTAACTTCCGCAATCGCTGAGCCAGGCGCTAAACCACTGCGCCACCGAGCTCCACGGTACGGTATAATAGATATGACGTATCTTTAGTTTCAAAAGCTCTGTTTGTGAAGTAAAGCACAATAAACAATATATGGGCCAATTCACCCCAAACATCAAAACATTTCTGCGTGACGGGTACAATCGGCTGCACGGTCCAGCGCATCACATGCAACTTTTGTCTTTACATGTACAGCGTAGGGCTATCACAATTTAGTACAATACGTGTAGAACAATGAAAGGAAAGGTACATTTCCACATTTATAATTAACAGCTAGAGGATATTACCTTATTTTATTAATTTTAGGATTAGCACTCATTATGGTGATTGCTATTAGATTAAGCATAAACAGCCCTGAATTAAGACCACTTAGAAAGAGTATTTGCTATATCGCCCTGTCGAGGAATCAAACCTAGAACGGCCCTAAGATTACGTAACTCTGTTGCTAACAATTCTTGATTGAAAGCGCAGTAACATTGCAATTCAATTCAATTCATTTTTTTATTGCTATTCCACAATGGTTGTTCGGTCTGAGATTTAACAAAAAGCTATCTATTGCAATTCAGATTATGTATTATTGTTTGGTGCTGATGGCCTTCCTAGAAATAAAAAATAAAATAAAATGGTACATTATGGGCCCTGTCGGGCGCAGCAAATTAGAAGGGAGGAGGGCATAATTTTATTTACTCATGCAACCATAATTCTATTACTTAAGATTTATATTAACTTGAATATTTATCTATTATCAAGGAAATAAATACAAGTTTAATTATAATAATTGTTTCATTCATTCATTTCATTGCTGCTTTACTCATATTGGTTCTTAATAAAGCTGCAATGTAACTGCGATTTCTGTCAGAGTTGATTGCAACAAGTTACATAATCAGCCCCCGGAACCATAAATATGGTGACACAACAGCGTTCTAGCGTTTTCGTCTAAATCTCCGAAGTACACCTACAAGATGTTAAACTCTTGTCACTAAAATAAATACCTATCCAAGATGTAATCCTTACTCCGTTAAATTAAATGCGAACAGTAAAGTAGTAAAGAATTTCTACAAGAATTCAATTTCAGTTGTCACGGCTTCTAAAGATATGAAACAAAATACGAAATGGTTGAATGAGCTGATTGCTTCCTGTTAGTGTTCTATTAGTTCCTCTATTTTCTCAGTTCTAACTTTATATCCTACAGATCGAAGTAAATCAGGATAGTTGCTAGCCCTACAGAAAAAAGCGGGAAATGAAAATAACACAAGAAAGAATAACAGCTAAATCCGTAACGGATGTGATTGTTTCGGCAGGCGCCGGCCGACCGGACGGTTCATCCCTTTGTTTCATCGCAGCCCTTACATGTAGCACACACACAACACTATTATCTTACATAGAATATACATATAGTATGTGAAGCAGTAGAAAATAAGTAGCAAATTACTAACCACAACAGTATAGGATCATTTTATATATAAATTGGCCATTAGCTCACATCACAAATGTTGGGAATTTTGGATACGGAGCTTTAGCGCTCCACCGCCACCGCGCCGTCGCCGCACCTCTACACTCTGGATATATGACGTGTAAAAGCCGCCACCGCGCCGCCGATACATTATTTTTACCGTTCTGTTGGAACGGTAATAATCTGGTGAATTTCATATACTTTAAGAAGATCTCCGAAATATGAGGACAAGTTTTGTGATTACTTTCGGATGAATTACAAGATATTTGACAAATTATTACGCGGCGGCGGCGCGGTGGCGGGTTATACGCGTCACGTATCCACAGTGTAGAGGTGCGGCGTCGGCGCAGTGGCGGCGTCGTGTGCAGGAGCGCTGAGTTAAAAGGTTTTAAGTGTTGCTTCCATAAAAGGCGCATTAGACATTGTTTGAAAAGTAAATTCCACTTCCACATGCATTAGCAGTCATTAAAACATTATTACGTGTAGATTATGGCATTAATTTTATTGATTTTTATTTTATTGGATAAGGAAGGAAGGAAAAAGGACATACAGCTCAATATAACACATAATATGAATGAAAAGCATTATGTTTGTACATATGCTAACACAGTTTCTACTGAGAGAAATGAATGCAGAACAAAAGTTGAGTACCTATACACTAGACAAACTAACGAATTATATAATAGCAAATAAAACTTTTTATAAGTAGATCATTAGTCAAATGGTATAAACCATGGCATTATATAACAATGATGACGCGGTGATCAGCTGTTAGATATACACTTTTTAAAGTTATGAAAACTAAGGGAAAAAATATAGATTTGTTGATAGTTCTTATCATAAGAACTACAAGATCTTACAAAGAAGCGGTTTTGGCGGAGCAAAGTTTTCGAGGACATCCAGCAAAACAACAATGAAAATAATGATTACGGACTGCTCTTTGGAAGTTAATGAATAGTGATTGCTCTGCTTGATTTCGAAACTGACTTTAAAGACAGTCTACCCATAGGTAAACCATGTATACTAGCTTAACCCTTCACTTCAGTACTTGAGAATTAAGCCCATATTCTTGTAAAACCAGACTCAAGAACTATTCGGATGCGACTGTAAGACTTCAACTCAAAATAAGGAGTTGGAATGCTATTGAGAGAGCTAACTCGATTTCACCACAGTACATGCTTAACAGTAGTGTCAATTCTAAAACACATTTCAAGATATTAAATACGGTAAAGCTGGCCTTACACAGAAAACATTCTGAAAAGTTTTTGAAGCGTTAAAAATCTGTTTTGGAGATGAGACAGATAAACAATGAGGCCAAAAAAACGTGAACGCGTATTTGGGTTTCCGCAATGATTGTTTGTGACCATTTAAAGTTTTCTTTCACCGCTAAGTCATTCCCTGGAGGGAAGTAATCAATCCATACAAAAGCGTTGATTAGCGTGCCTGTAAAAACGTCTGTCTGTGGAAAATAGGACGAACGAAATAACATTTCAGTACGTTAGTACTATTATATATTCTGTGATTTCAGTTCGATACGCTATCCATAGACATATAATAACGTTTTGAAATGTCAAAGTTCAATGACGCTTTCATATGAGGGGGTTTCAAAGTGACATTTAAAAAATAAAAATAGTAATGCTATTTGCTGGTATGGTGTTGATACTATTCGAAGCCTAAAAATAGTAACTATTTGCCTCACTAGATGGTGTTGATACTCTTCGAAGCTTAGTAAAAAAATCACATTGTCACCTATTTTTATCAACGCCATCTGTCGAGCCTACAGTTTTTGTCATTGTGAAAAGCCCTCAAAGGGACGATGATTAGTTTATTTGACAGAACCATACAAAACAGATTCGACGACTTCCGTCGTCGAGTGGTTTGCACACCGGTTTTCAAGGTATCGCCAACTCTCGAGGTCCCGGGTTCGATCCCCGGCTGGGTCCATTTGGAAAACGAACTTTTCTGTATTGGATCAGGTCTGGGTTTTTGTAGTTCCAACTTCCACCGTTGTCTCTGATTTCTTTTTTTTTAATGCACAACGGGGTAGTGCTTGGCCTTCACCTCACCTGATGTTAAGTTTCGATAAGGCCGAAGGTGGAAGCGCACTACACCCGGAATTCTCATCACTGACTATCTTACCTGTAACTGTCGGAACACAACAATTTTTTAATTGTTTCTTTTTGAGGCTCCGATATTTCGGCGCTGTTGCATGCGCCACGTTCACGGATATTATGGCGTCCAACATTTTCATAACACAAGTAAATAGGTACTTTAGCTAATACTTCAGGAATCAGAGCAATGCTTGTGATGTTGTCTCATTATTTATTATTATTATTCTTTAAGAGGACAGAAGTCTTAACATAGAATACTGTGTCTTTCTCCAACGGATGTCTCAAGTGTGCTAGGTACCTATTCTAGTGCGAACTTGCGCTTATACGAGTATATTGAGCCAAAGGATCATTCGCTTTGTTTGAGTTGGTCTGTCGGAATTCAGTCGATGGCCCATTGTTGGCGCGCGTTGTGTGCTTGATCAAAGGTTGTTTTGATTAATTCCCCAATTCCGGCTTCAAGAGTAGGTACCCTACATTTTCGCTGAATTGATCTTGAGCTTGAATGAACGACAAATTAATAGGGCGATTTAATTTAGATATGAATTGGGTTTAGGGAATTTATATACTTGAGGTATACTTACACAACGTAACGAGTACGTATAGACATACATTTTGTTCACAGAAGCTTTAATTAAAAGATGGTTTTCTTTTACAAAATAAGACTGTGTTTTTTTTACTTTTATTTTATTTATTTGAAGTCATGATATAATAATAATAATAATAATGAAGTTTATTTCAAGGCCAAATATAAATTAGTTAATTAGACATATCTATACATATGGCTTAACATGAAATACTTTCATTAATGAGAGTGTCACCTTCCATGCCTACCATATTAAATGCAAATAAAATTATTTATCTTTCATCTTTTACCATATGTGTTTACGTATGTGTTTAATTTCAGCTATACACACGCCGGAAACTTTTTCGCCACTTTCTTGTCACCACACCAACCGGCCAACGCCTTGTCAATGGCGTAGCAATTTCGTTTTGAAAAAGCTGCTAACTACACAGCCGCATTACCACGTCATCATTTCCCCATTTCCCGGCAAACTCCATCCATTTCACCCCTTCAGTCGCAATTTCACCCCCTTCCTTTCCATAGGTCCGTGGCTGGACACCCTTAAATTATTCAGCGTCGTGAGAAGCGGCAATTCACAAGACGTGTGATGGAACTCTCTCATCTTAACCCCTATGTGTACACAGTATGTAAATTCAAAACGGACTGGTTTTGCGCCATCATCATTTGAGAATCGCCATCATACGCAAATTACGCAATCATCATAATATGAGAAAAGCTAAAAAACTACCTATCTATTAGAAGAGAATACATACAAACCGTAGAGAATACATTTATTTTTTCCATTTGGTCTGTTTGCTTCATACACGAACAAACAAGCTTTCATTTGTTAAAAAGTTTTTCAAACTAAAATTAATTGGGTACATACAGACGCATAGTTACTGTTTCACCCGAAGTAAAGCGCCAATGTGTTATACTATATCTATGGTTATAGCACCTTTTCGTTTTAACGAGAGATGTCAAAGTCAAAATTGTAAGAATCTTAGGTATAATTTAAAAAAAATATTAATAAAAAAGGGGAAATGCTGCTTCTAGTTTACTTACATTTACTCTCTCGTTAAACCGTCATTCTCTCTCTTTGCTCTACTCGTATTCAAAACACTACCGACGCAACGCAACAAAGCTTTAGGAACTCTTTCGATTTTTTTAATGGAAAATGACCTCATCACTTTAAATGCCGAGGTCATTTTTTCAATTTGACGACTCTGTATGAAAATACAGTAGGTACTTGACGAGTTTCCTGCCGATTCTTCTCGTTACAAGGTCTCCCGTATAGGGTTTGCGAACCGTAGCTTCTTTGTCATTAACAAGTGCTTGACTGAATAAATTAATGACTTTTGCATAAAGTCTGACTTGGCCTGAGATTGCCCGTAGGTACAAAATGTCTGCGGAAAACCGCTTTTTGTTCGTTCGGCCCTTCTGCCTACTTTATATTTGTGTCTACCGGGCATTTTTCCGAGCACTCAGGCCGTCTAATCACCTCTGCTCTGGATATTTATGGCGGGCGGAGGTCAGACCTGCTGAACAGTACTCCGGAGAAATCGCCACCGGTTCGTTATTACCCCCTGATTAATGCCCGCTCTGATTACGATGTGCTGGTTAACGCTTTTGGGGCGAGATGGTCAATACGGGGTGAAAAGAGGTAAGGTAAGGTATTGGTAATTGGAGATTACATTTGATAAACACTTTTCAGAATCTGTATTAGCTATCGTCGAATACAGTTTGTCAAGCATCAAAAGCTTAGAAAACGTCGAATATAATATCATTCACAATGACTGTAATGACTAGGTTAGGTAATATGAATTGTTTCAGAATTTTAATTATTTTTTACAATGTTATAATCTGTCAACTTAAAAGGTAAATATCAACATAAGATTGTAGAATGTTTTGAGATAATATTTCATGGAGTTTTCATGACTGCGGCTTACACCACAACTTTTTTTATTTTAAGACGCATAAACGGTTTAAGGTTATAAGTAATTTGTCGTGTTTGTGTTAAAGGTTTTTTATTATTTCTGCAATAATTAAGAAAGCCTGCTTTTGGCTCCTAATTAATTTATACAAGGATTGGAGATAGTATTATACTCTGGAGAAATCGCTACAAGAATGGTTAATTACAGTTGGTGCTGATTAATACGATTTTATATAACACAACATAAATAAAATGAAGCATTTATAGTACATTTATATTCTGTTTTAAAACTATTTTCATAATTAATTGGGTTATATTATAGAATTAACATTCTTTTAGAGATTTCTCCAGAGTGCTCTATTTCCAATCCCTGTATAAATTAATTAGAAGCCAAAAGAAGGCTTTACTAATGCAGAAATAATAAAAACCATAGTACCTACACATAAAATTTATAACAGTTCAAGTTCAAGAGATGAGCATTTTTATAGTAAATAATATTAAACTTAGAGTGGATCGAAAAAGTGTACCAAAGCTCAAAATATTATAACCAAATATAAATTCAAGTTCTTGCGAGAAAATTGTATACTGATATTAGTTATTGAGGAGGACTGCACTGAAATATTGACGACACGGGACGGAGACTAGCATGCTCCGGATATATTGGCTTCGGCTATTTCAATTTCAGCAAACAAATTGAATTGGTACCGCGAACCAAGGATTTATTCGATTACTTATTTTATAAAAATATAGGTAAGTACATAATATTACAATATCTAAGTAAGCAGCTATTGGTACCTACTATAAATTACACAAATGTAATTTATATGATTAAGTTTTGTAACCTTCAATATTTTCCTTTAGTTTCGAAGCTACTCATAGCACGATACTTTAAACTGAAGATAATAGAAAAAAAACAAAATGGCGGAGATATTATAGGGAAAATTATATTTCAGGCATTTGGAAAAATGTTCAAATATGTCACAAACAGCTCAACAGAGTCAACTAGCCTTTATCGTCAATCATGAACTTTAGCAAGAAAATCTGCTATTTTCAATGAGGTAGTATTTGAATACCAAAGTACCCTGTCACATTGAAAAGTCCACAAAGTTCCCAAGAGGAGCTTAAACAATTACTCTGCGAGATAAAGCGACAAAGGGAATACGTGAAAGTGTATGCAAATAAATGTCAACATAGTTGCAACATTTGTATCTAGTTACACGTTGCAGGAATTTTACATAAGCATGTGAGTGTGACATAGTGTAACTAGACAAGAATTGTACACATTATTTGTATAAAGGAGTTTACCTACGCTTCACAAATGTTTGTGAACTGACACTGAACTTATTGTTCTTCATTAGTCAACTCGTGATCAATACCGGTTTATTTTATAATGAAACTAACAGATGTAACTTTTTTTTGCTAAGAAGCATATTTTTTTTATTAGGTAACGCGCATGCGTTATTGGTTTGAGGAGTCATATTTTTTAACTAATGGGTAGGTACTTACTTAAAACAGGTGAACATTATTAAAATACTTACACATATTTCCAAATATTTCCGCATAAAACTCTGTCAATTAAAAATCAAGTTTTATTTCTCAGTATAGGTACGAGAAGTGAACTTCAGGAAAAGCATATAAATCATGAGCGATCTCCCCCTTCGGCAATAATATTAGTGGATTCTAGGGAACTACCCGAAGATTTATAATTTCCGCGGGGGAGAAGCGAAATGAGCGGAGTGTGGAAGTGTTTGCTTCTAGTTAATCGGAAAACTTACCGCTCTTATACTAAGCGATCTAAACTGTATAATGCGATTAACGGTTATATCACTGCTAATTATTTTGTATTATTTAATTAAACGTGAGGTACATCACAGTTAATTAAAATAAATTGGTTTCATAATTTGCGAGAGCTAACTGAAGAAATATGAAAGAATCCATTGTTATGTGGTAAAAAGAGCCAAAGAACTATTTGCCTCTTTTATATCAGATATTTGTAAATTACTGAATTTAAAGAGGCATGACGTATGTACAGTGCCATTAAGTACTTAACTTCTAAAGCTGTCAAAATGAACACCATGTCGAACGTAATGTATTATTATAATAATTAAACAATACTACCGACATTAAGCTAATTACGGTCGTGTCAAAATGGCGTGTCCGCTTCGCGTGCATTCCGAATATTCTATCTTTGAAATTAATAGCTATTCTGTGATAAATGTACTAGTCGAGAGAAAATCGTTTAGTTAATGTGCAGACGACTTTTAACTTTATATCGAAAGACGTAAAGCCGTTGTAGTGTTGTGCTAGCTAATGTAGTTTTTGTTTAAAGGTATCATTTATGGTGTCGGTTTTGTGTTATTGTTAAGTTAAAGCTTTTTGACGGGTACAGGCATATTACTTTTAAATATCATAAAGTAACAAGCTGTTAGTAGTTCTAATTGCACAATCAAGTTACTGCCAAATATTGATATGATTGATACAAGTATTTAAATTGCACACACATCTCGGTTTTGATTTGATTTGCGCATTCGGCTTGCGATTACGTCGAACAAGCAACTTTCGCTAGGGTTGAAATGTTTTTATATTCGCTCTTTATTAGTTATTTACAGAAATAAGTAATTATTGTTAATTATAATGTTGACTTCTATGTACATAAAATTATTTATCTACCTATCGCATTGGGTGAAACACATGTAATGATAGTGTGTAATGGGGTTTAATAAATAAATAAATATTTGGTAAAATAGCTATCTTCAAAAGTTCCTTTCCCAGTCACCTCAGTCGCGCAAGCTACATACAAGTATAATAACTTAAATATATAAACATATCACCAGTTCATAAAGTCTTTTCAATATTTACGCAGAAGATATATAGCCCCCTCAGTGAATGGTCCGAATTGGGACACAAAGGCGACATATTTTATCTGTTTGAATAGTAATGGCGTTTGATTTCTACAAGATATTTATTCGGCACGGGCCCTGTGGACGTTGATGGATCGTCCTGGCCACACGGTAGGGTTGCCAGCTCCGAGTTACGGAATGTGGAACGAAATAGTTCCACGGTTCAGTTTGACCACTGATTTGGCTACCAAATTACCACTTCTATATTTTTGTTAAGAGAACAAAAACTCATAAGCAAATAATTAAATAAAAAAAAATCAAAAAAGATTTTTATTAATAAAGAATCTCAAATATTATTTGAGATGTCTATATTTTGTTGAATGGAAATATTCGTCCAAGAAAACACTACCACTAGATTCTGACTTTAAAGTGTTGTTTTATTGGTGTGGTATTCGGTTTATATTTTCTCATTCGGCGCAAAAAGAACTGAGCAAAAACTAAATATGTAGGTAGTTTTATTATTATCCATGCAGACAGCCCTAACTATAAGTGTAGAAGTTGAGATGGACTCGTGTATTTGAAATACTAGCGATACACTCAGGTTTAGTACATTAATATAATATTCAATTTAAAATCTTTCGAAGTATTTTTAAAGCGCACGAGTATATTTTTCTTGCATAAAGGGCCGTCATAATACGTGTAATACACACATCAACTTTGTCTAGGGATACAAGTGTTATTTTCATACAAGTAAACGAGGTAACTTTGAAGCCTTGGTTTCCTGTCAGGGATGTACCGTGCTGTGATCTGATGATGGCCATCCAGGGAGTGAATGGAGGAGTTTCAGATCGCTATACACACCCAACTGATCTGACCAGAATTCTAAAAGTTTAAAGGACATGTTTAAAAAAACCGCGAAAATAACGTGAAAATGTATGGAAATCCTGAAACTGAGAACTCTGACCCATTAATCTTTTAGAATAAGGCTTCAAAGTTACCTCGTTTGTATGAAAATAACACCTGTATCCTTAGACAAAGTTGATAAGTATTAGTATATCATTGTTATAGCATAATATTATTTGAATCGGAGGTAGGTATTTAATTTGCCACAATAACTTGTATTATGTCGGCTGTTTGTACTATCCACAAAAAATGGGTGTACTAGGTATATCTTTCTTTAGCGCCATATCTATGGTACGGTTAGAAGCGTCATGTTTAATGCGACGTTAAAACGAATAGCGGCGGGGTAGAGAGGGAGGTCGTGTCCCTTACAACGACCAACTAGGATGATATTGTCACGTTCGCATCGAATATGGTAGGCATGTAAAAAATTAAGGATATATGAAAAACATTTTCAAATTCATGCCAATAAGCTTCCTTCTAACTCAAATCAAAATAAATACATGAAATTACGGGTACTAACGCGGTGTCAATGTTTGATGTTTAGACAGCTCGTAGCTCTTATGATATTTATTAGAAGATTCTGGCATTTTGATTAACAGACAAAATATTTTTGAAAATATTTCATTAAAGAACGTATATGGGGATTGTTAAGTCATCACTTCATCAGTCATCCATCACAGTTAACTGATTTTTCCAAACACCATATCTATGGTCTGAACTGCACAAACAGAAACGTATGGTAGGGGTTTTGTCCGTCGGACAATGGCCGGTGACGAATGCGCGCTGCGTCCGGCGTCCGGCTATCGCTCACCGTCCGAGCGCCGACACCGAACGGCCATTTCACACATTACCCCCGGAGTATCGCTTTAGTTATTAACGCAATAGCTTTTACCCAGTGGACTGTGGACCTAAATAAATTCGTATTGCGTTTGTTTTTAATTGAAACTTTTTACACTTTTGTTTTGTTTAAAAGTTTCATATAGATAAGTGCATTGAGTAATAAAATTGCAGATAATAATATGTGCTTTATCATTGTCTGTTTGTTATATTTTGTTCTATCGGACATTGACTTCTGTAATCGGAACTCATAAAGATAAGAACCGACTTCTGATATTAAAATGCGAATTATTATTTATATACCTCAACAGACGAATTCTAGAATTTCTCAAGTTTGTAAGGGCATCTTTGCGGTGTCAGTTTTAACTTAACGTTTGTAAAAGTAAGTAAAGATTTTCGTTTTCCTTTCTATTCACGGTATAGAGATTTTAGTGAAAGCGTCCATTTCAAAAAGCGCGGCGACAAAAGAACGAGTCTCCGCGCCTCTGGCACCACCTTAGGGCTGTCACTAAAAGAAAGGAAAAGACGTTCAAAAAAGACTTTTGCGACGTGTTTCGTTTGCTTTAGGGTTGGCACAGAACAAATTTTCTGTAGTTGTAACTAATTAGTTGATTAAGTATAAATAAATATCTACATTTTACTTTCGATTTATAGTTGTAAATCAATTTAAACCAAAATCTGCTTTCAATCAACCACGTGGTCAGTACATTAATGAAATAATGCTTAAAAAATAAAGATAAAACGTCAATTGAAATAGCTTAACTCTATCTTGGTTGGTGGTGACTGGTAGTGGTAGGGCTTATTTCAAGTCCGTCTGGCTAGCTACCACCATCTTACCTAAGTATGACGCCATAACAACAATTTGTTGCATTCCGGCAGTTAGAAGTGAGATGGCCAGTTCGTCAGTGATGAGCTGAAGGCCAAGCTCAATCTCTTTGTGGATAAAAAAAACTTTGGGTTATTATGTAAGTATCATTTCATTAATGTACTGAAAAAGGCAACATTTATCAATAATAGCGTGTTGTGCTGGGTCTACTTCACTTTAGAATTAAACCAAAAGATAGTTTCACAACTAGAAGTTAACAAACGTTAATTAAACTTTACAGATGGCAGCCCTAAGCGGGGAACGGAAGTGGGAGGCCCGGAAACAGCGGCGACCGGAAACGCGAACCCTTTGCCCTTTGTTTATCGAAGGTTTCTCACAACTATTGAAACACCGGAAGATGGCACTGACGTCGCTCGTCGACGATGTTTTAGGCTTTGAAAGCTGGACATGTTTAATTCACTTCTATGATAAAATATTGTTTATTACATCTTATGTTAAGTGAAGATAAGGCCAAAAAAAGAAACGCACTTCCCCTGGAAAGCTCAACCACTGAGAATCTGGCCATCTTATCTCTAACTAATAAAATACAATGATTAAGTAACTTAATATAATTGACAAAATACTAGAAAAAATCGACTCACCCGTAGCAGCTCAGACGGGACTTGAATCGCACCCTTAGTCCCGTCTAAACTGCTACGGGTGAGTCGATTTTTTCTAGTATTTTTCAATTATATTAAGTAACTTAATATATAAAAATAGCATTGTGAATGCTAAAATATAAAAATTCAATATTATATAGCTGTTTCATCTTAATCGATTCTCTGGCATCTGTAAAGATGTTGCATTCGAATGTTGAAGGTAATTCTTCACATTGATGAAATAACGCTGGCTTACAGCGAAAACGTAAAAAGTACTAGAAAATTTCGCCACTCCCACTAGCGACTCGGTAGCATAATTGCTTAGTGCATTGGGCCGGAATCCTAAGGGTGCAGGTTCGAGTCCCGTCTGAGCTGCTAAGGGTGAGTCGATTTTTTCTAGTATTTTTTCAAATACTCATATTAAGTTACTTAATATATAAAAATAGCATTGTGAATGCTAAAATATAAAAATTCAATAAATACAATGATATTTTTTTTCATATAGTAAGTGTGATTTTCATATAGTTCAGACTTACATAAATAAGATGGTGGTAGCTCGTCAGACAGGCTTAATATTAAATTGATAGAAAAAAAATAGTTTTTTTATTCTGGCATTAAATAACCGAAAAGCAGGAGCCGATTGTAATTGATAGATAATTAATTAGGCAAAACAGGTCATCATTTCTCAAATAAAATTATACCGAAATAAAGAGAACCAGGGATTAACTCGCACATTGAAAAAACTTGGAATAACACGGTTTCATAAAACACGTTTTAATTTTTTTTGTTTCCCCGACGTTTGGAAAAAAACAACTTAATATCAAATTCGTAAAAGTGTAATTTATTTCAATGAAATGAACAAATCATTAATTTAATGAACCGAGAATGTTATACTTCAACAATAAAGACATGTTAAAACGTTAATTAAATTAAGATTGTGTTCGGGAACATTCCATTATTCATAGAGCCACTAGGTTAATGATTAATGAAATACACAGCCTTTTCATTTACTAGAGTGGCGAATTTTTTAAATGTGTCGCTTACTGCATGTTTAACGCATTGATCATTTTGTTGTTTAATTTATTGGGAACAGCGTAAAAAAATGACATTTTTTTGGAAGACTTTTCAGATTATTAATATAATTGAAAAATATTAGAAAAAATCGACTCACCCGTAGCAGCTCAGACGGGAATTATATTAATAATCTTAATATAAAAATAGCATTGTGAATGCATAAAATTTAAAAGTTTAAAAAGACTTTTCAGTTTATTAATGATCTAAAATTCTATAGGTCTTTCTTTTTTGTCTTGTAGTTGGTAAACACGAGTAGTAAACCTTCTTGTCACTAAACATAAAACGTTATTTAGACGATTATAAAAATGTCCTACAATCTCAACTTATATTATTCTTATTTGCAGTCATCACAGCACTTAAGCAGGAATATATCTCTATTATTTCTTAAACATATAAAAGCACAAAATCTCGTCTAAAATGCTTTTTGTAAATGAATTTTCATGAAAATGTTTGTATATAGTCATGTAGCGTTACAGAGTGCCTCATTATGTTTAAATTGGAAGAGAAAGTTTATCTTAAAAGGTTTTTTAAACACTACACATTTGCGAGCGTGTTTCGCAACGCTTATAACAAGGGGGTTTACCCTACACTTCACAAGTTTAACCATAGATAAAAGTTTCGGATATTTGCATCTCCAAAAACTTCGATACCATTATGACCGTTCGAAAAACATCGAGAGTAGATAAAATGTATGTAAAAATATTTGGGGTACGTACCTTTATAAACCGTTTGGCTTTTGTTAATAATCCTAGTGTTGTGTGTCGTGACGTTTCCGGTCCTAAGGGCACCATGTCCTTGAGTTTCTCCAAGCAGCATCTGAGGTGTGCTCTCCTAAAACAAATCAAACAATAAACCATTAATATTATAAAATGCAATAGATGTGAAAGTGAAATAAGCTTTATTCAAATAAACTTAATTATTAAGTACTTTTGAATCGTCTATATTTTCCTACCACCCGTTCCAGACTTTTTTAGCTGAAAGAAGAACGGGCGCAAGAAACTTATCAGCTGTAACAGCCATAAGTAACGATATTTACAAACTTGAATATATCGTTACCAGATAATTACAACAGGGTGACAGGATTATTGGCAACAACATAGACTTATTATATTACTTCAACAAAGTTCTTATATAAGCAAGTTATGTGTTACATCATTTCCACGCATTTTGATCTTTAAGATAATCGTCAACTTTATAATAACCTTTACCCATGAGCGTTTTTTTAACATGGTTTTTAAATTCATGCAAAGGAAGATCAATCACTTGTTGTGGAACTTTATTAATAAAGGCTGTGCCTTTCCCCATAAATGAACCTCTCGTTTTTGCAAGCCTAAATCTTGGAACGGCAAGTTTATCTTTATTTCTTGTATTAAACTGGTGAATGTTGCTGTTCTTATCAAATGAATCATAGTGTTTCCTTGCATAAACTAAATTTTCATAAATATCACGGTTTGAGCATGTAGTAGGGAAAGCTGAAGAGAAACTACACAAGATTGGTATTGGCCTGAAAAACGGTGCTTATCGTTTCTATTTGACTCCACTGACAACAATACAGATATTGTTCTAATTTTAAAATTCAAACATTTAAACACAAGAGACGGGTCCCAGTCGCGCTAATTTTCAACGATAAAACCAAAACTATATCGTTACCGTTTCAGCTTCGTTTACAGAAAAATACTCGCTTTAATTTGTTAAAATTTTTGAAAGCCATTCCTAGGGAGCCTAAAATGCCAATCTTGGACAATTTGAATAAGAATTCTCAAGCGAAACCAAAGATTTATTGGTAAATAAATATACCCTAATGAACATAACGGTTTTGGTTTTATCGTTCAGAATTAGTACGATTGGTCGCGCCCTAGGTCTACCCATTAAAAAGGGTGGTACTGTTTAACATACATAAAAAATTAAGCTCATCGCTTTGTTGACGTTTCTAAAAATATGGTGTTTTATATTAATCCTTTGTTTCCTTAAACAATCTCCTTAGATCATAGTTCATGAATATATTAGATCATATCTCTACTCATACATAACTTACATAACACAAATTAAAGTTGCGTATAGCTAGCACCAAGTTGCGTGGTAGGCGGTACGCACGCTAAGCGCACTCGGCAGTAATTTGGCCACTAAACCGTGCAACATTAGGCGGGATCCGCCGACGAGGCACAAACGAAATGTGTGCCCGCAATTTGAGATTGCCCCTACTAGTGTTTCCAATGGAGATCCAAATCGCAGATGACGCCGCCAGAGGCGACTCGACCGCTAACAATGGTTTTGATTGGTTAAAAAACGTTGGAAATGACATTTAAAATGACATTTGACATTTGAAACAACCGATCAAACTATTTTAGGATAGTCGCATGTGGGCCATGTGGCACAATTAGTTCCTATATATAAATAAAATAAAAAAAACTTTTTTTTTTATTTCCTTATAGAGACATACATAAATTTTTATTTAACGGAGCCTCCTTTTAGGCTTGTAATCGCCTGTGCCAAGAGACAACGCTCTGCATAACTTATGTACTTAATTAATATATAAATGTGTTTATGCTAATAAAGAGCACATACATAAGGTCTTATTTCTGCAAGATTTTTTGGTAATTTTGATTCTTTCTTGATTTTGAACTTGTTTCTCAGTACCTATGCATCCTATATTGCAGATACTGCGGAGAGCATAAGATAGACTGTCGACTGTTATTCGTGTTACTCGTTATCAAGAGTGCGAATTATTATTTTCAATATAATGTCAGCAGTAACACGACTTACGTTGGCATAGTGATAATGTGTTTTTATTACCAATGAATGAGTATTTGGACAATAAATGTATATTATGCAACCTGGATATGATTCTAAATTAAATGTCGTATATCTAACGCTCCCAGTCATAGATTAGTCACAGGAAATATTTTTCAGTTACTTACTGTTTTCAGTACAATCTATTTTCGTGCTATTTAGTTTGTTTGAAGAAAATAATGAAATACTTCTATGAACTAATATTGTCACCAATGTTTTCATTTATTGTCGTATTGTCGTCTCGAGGTTGTATAATTGTTTACTAACGAGGCAGTAAAATAAAAATGACAAGAATAATAAATTTGAGAGGAAATAGCAAATTACAAATAAAAATATATTCTTATAAATCGCCCCGTTTGAGGCGCTTGGTAACAATACTCATTTTGATATCTTAGTTTAAAAATATTCATAAGCTAAAGATTAACGAACGAAAATTTAGAATTCAGTGCTAAAATGTTTAACGAGATACTTTAACTAAATTCTAACGAGAAGCGATCGAGTACCTAATTAATTAACCTTTTAACCTTTACTTGAGTGATAAAATTAATAATACCTATACCTAAAACCTGTAGATCATTAAATCTAAGTTATTATATATAAGTATTTTATTTTTAGATTGTTCAATAATTGTCTGATCGGATAAGTAAGCTATCTAAACAATAGAAATAATTTTAAGATATACGGTCGATATTTATTTTAAGTAGTTTAAAACTTTTATCCATTTATATATGTTGGAGTTACAATCGTATCGAAATGTATTAATAGAATAGTTATTTCGCATTACGTAGAGTTAGAAAACTATACTACTTATACATATTTTTAAAACAACGTTTTGTTACGTTTTATCTTGCATTTGGTTCGAAAATTTCAAAGATTTAAAAAAACTATTTACACAAATCACGTACAGCTTTACTCGTGAAAAGGAACTAACAGAAGTGACAACGATTCGAGTTCACGCAGTAGAACAACAAATAAGCTTAGTTAGTACATAGCAGCGCGCGAGGGCGACTGAACCCGCCAATTTCAAACAAATCGCGACGAATCGCGGCGAACACAACGGAAGTGTTTCTTCCATTTCCGAAGGACACAGTTAGGGCATTAAATTTCACGTGTAATCCATTTCAAAGTAAAATACATCACGTGTTTTTGAAGACGGCAAGACGCGGATGCCTTTGTTTCATTTCAAAACAATCAATTATTTGATGATGTTAGATTTTAATCTGTCTAGTTTTGACAAATGGGCGACAGTATAAATACAACTGCGAATAAAATAGCCGACTTCCGAGTCCTTGGAATGTAATTTAGAACTAATTCTATCATATCCATAGTTTTAAGCGGGCTAGTAGAATGCCAATGAAGAACTGTAAAAATCTTTTTTCACATATCGTCTTTAAAATAATACTACACATTTAGAAATGAATGAAATTATAAAACTTAATTAGCAGACGTCTCTTTCAGACAAAGTCTTTGATTGGATTGATTTTTGCAAAAAATATTAAAGATAATAAGTAGAGAATCTATTTTTTCACATCGTTAGTGCAAAGTTCTCCTCAAGATGTCCACTATAAAATTTAATTTTAGTTAATAGCATTTCGGTTGGTTACATAAATAATAAGCTCAGTCAGCTACTCTATTCCTAAGAGACTATTTCTTGCATTTTTTTTAATTTATAGCGATGTTATTTCACAACGGCGACAGAGGAGAGAAAAAATAATACCTATTGCGAGGGGAAAACCTGCAAACTAAGAATAACTGGAGCAAGGTAGGCTAGGGTTGTCTGTCACATAGTATTTATTACTTAAATTTTTACTCCTCATATAAACTTCTATGTTAGAAATATCTCTATCCACAGAAAACTAACGTAAAATTATTACAAACCTCGAACATACATACCGAGTGCAATGGTTAACAATAAATTAGGTATGTGTAGTCTTTTGCCTGCGACTTCGTCCGCAAAAAAAGGAATATTCGTCAACAAAATTCAGCGTTCGTTTTAAATCAACCCGGAAAGGCAACCCTACCCGATGCCAACAAGGCAATCGCGTACTCATCCCTTATTAGTATCTCCTTATCCTTACAATATTTTCACGAAATTGGCATCCTTGACGTAACGGAAATCTTTATATAAAAACAAATAAGTTTCAGCTAAGAATTTTCTCCCTCGTTAAAAGATGTGCGTCGTTAGCTACCTAGAATAAAATAATCTTACTATAAATAAATAATAAATGCTTGGAAAATTTCACACAGCGCCATCTAGCCCCAAACTAAGCAAAGCTTGTAATATGGGTGCTAGACAACTGATATACTATTCTCAGCAACTTTGTCTAGGGTGTTATTTTCATACAAACTAGGTAACTTTGAAGCCTTGGTTTTCGGCCAGGGATGTACCTAGCTGTGATCTGATGATGGCCATCTAGGCAGTGAATGGAGGAGATTCACATCGCTATACACACCCAACTGATCTGATCAGCATTCTAAATGATTGATGGGTCAGAGTTCAGTTTCAGGATTTCCATACATTTTCATGCTATTTTCGCGGTTTTTTTAAACATGTCCATTAATCTTTTAGAATGCTGGTCAGATCAGTTAGGTGTGTACAGCGATCTGAATCTCCTCCATTCACTCCCTGGATAGCCATCATCAGATCACAGCACAGTACATCCCTGGCAGAAAACCAACGCTTCAAAGTTACCTTGTTTGTATGAAAATAACACCTGTATCCCTAGACAAAGTTTATGTGTGTTAAGTACACACATAAACTTTGTCTAGGGATACTTTTTTAAATATATAATTATTATACATAGTAACACCCAGACCCGACACAGAAATTAAAATTCATCATTTCAATTTCTGCCCGGCCGGGAAACGAACCCGGGACCTCTTGCGTGGTAGCCGTCATGTTGACCACTGTACCACTCAGGTCGTCATCCCAATATCCCACTAATATCATAAAAATGTGAAAGTTTGGATGTTTTACGCAACAACGGCTAAACGGATATGGACGCACAGTTCATAACCTTGATTAAATAGGATACATTTTATCTTGGGCAAAGGTTCCTTAGGGATTTTTAAAATCGGACGAAGTCGAGGGCGAAATCTACATAGTCTTTATATAAAAAGTTAAGATTCTTTCTTAGCATAAAAGCTGCGCGTATCGTTAGTTAGAATCGAATTAATATTACAAATACTCTGTTAATTAGCACATTCGGAGCGGTCTGAGCCATCTTTAATGAACCCGGGATTATGATAATGTTTAATTAGGCCCTTTGAGGTGCATAATTTATCAGTCGTTAAGACAAAGCTGAGGCTATCGTTGATTTGTCTTTTTCTCAGAACGAAGAAAGAATAAACTGCAGTAAGAAATGAGAATACTGTTGAATAGGTACTTCCTTTTATGATCAATGCGCATCTGTTAGCAATCTGAAGACAATTTTTGTGATAATGTCCATCAGCCATTTATTTTTAATGTCCCCACTGCTGGGGCACAGGCCTTCCTTATGGGTGGATAAGGAGGACGGGCCATAACCCACCACGCGGGTCCAATACGGACAGGTGGGTGTTAACGACTGCAAATGCAGCCGGGACCAACGGCTTAACGTGCCTTCCTAAGCACGGTCCTCCGTGCTTCGGAAGGCACGTTAAGCTCGAGATAATAAATTTTTGGTCACCCATCCCATGACCGACCCTTGCGAACGTTGCTTAACTTCCGCAATCGCTGGGCCAGGCGCTTAAGCTTTGTGATAATAATTCACATTAATTGCAAAGATAAAAGTAATATTATAGGTATATAAATGATAAAAACGTAATAAAATGAATAGGCATCAACAACACAATCGGCACAATAATTTTGTATAATTTCCGTTACTTAAGTCCATTGAGAAGGTTCCCGATAATAATAATAATGAGTATTGTTATTCCAATCAACGACACGGACGGACTAGATATTTCACTCACCTCTGCCATTGAATTTGTACGTTTTCATTTCTGTTGCCAAACAGGGCCGGCGAAAGGGCAACAGAAAAATTAAAATAAAATTGGCTTTTGAATTAAGAGTCCCAGCAAACTACAGACCAAACTATCGGCCGATAGTTGGGTCACAGTATAATAAAGCATAAGACTGTGGTTGGGTCAGGCCTTTAATCAGTATGAAGAAGTATACAAGTGCGCACATTACAACGATTTGGTATCCGACCCAACTATCGGCCGATAGAAAGTCTGTAGTCTGCGAGAGCTCTTAAAGTTAATTGGAAATAAGAAAAAACAAGCTTACAGTATCACTAACTTTTATTAGTGATAGCTGCTAAGTTATGAACAAGAATACTGAATTGAATTTGTGGAAATCAAAAAGCGTATAAACAGATGTATTTTGTTTTAACCAAATCATCAACGTATTTTTTCCAGAAATCCCTGTCGCCGCGCCGGCCCTGGTATCTCCCAACTCCCAAGATGTTCAAACTGGTTTTTCTTAATGGAATCCTTGTCAGCTTTCAAAACGTCGGATGTGTCGGCGAAAAGTGAAAGGTGATATTTTAAGTGGAAATTAAAATACACTCATCAAATAATTGTCACCGAGATCTGTTACGCAAAGTTATCTCGAGGTAAAACGTTTTGGCAATGAAACTAGAATGCCTTAGAATAATAAAAGAAAGTGAAAATACTAGTAGTTTCAAACGAAAATAAACTTTCATAGGAATTTCTTATGTATAAGATAGTTATGAATATGCTTATAAACGGGTTTCAATAGACTAGTCAAGGCAAAACACAATTAACGTAGGGATTAATATTTCTCATTCTATTCAAAACATTTAAGCTTTTACAATGTCAAACTGCGCCATCACTTTGTTTTGTTACAAGAAGAACTGGTGAGAAATTTATTAAAGACTGTTTTTTCTCCCTGCTTTATTACTTGTAGTACCTACCTACCCACATTAGCCCCATATCAACATAGTTTTAAATAGTTAGTATACACTTTGATTTTATGATAATGATATATATTTTTTCACTAGCTGTAGGTATAGGTTAGGATGGCAAAAGGCTGCAATAAATCGGTTAACCTTAATCGTAGTTGACATAAAATCGTCATAAAAAAACAGAAGGAATAGAAACATAATGTTCCAAAAACAATCTTAAGTTGACGTGTATCGGCTGTCTCCACGACATTGTTATCAGCGGGTGAGTTTACGACGCCGTAAATTTACGTAGGACTCGAAAACTCGTAAAAAAGTAATCAAGTCGAAATTGGACGCACTCCACTATGATAATGTTGCGGACAATCGCAGTAATTACGCCACCGGCTAAACGCATAAACTACTCAATTTATGACTCATCAAACTCCAAATGAAATAGGTTACGACCTTTCGACAGGTCGCTTCATAACTCCTGTTTAGAGTAAAAAAACACCGCGGAACTTCGGTTATCAGTAATACGAACCAATAGGGTTCGTAATAGAGGCTAAGGAGTAAGGTATGTCACTCATGGTAATCGGAGGACATCCGTAGAGCGCTTCGTGTCATCATTAGTTCAGAAATAAGTTATAAAATTAATAACCTAAATAAAACAATAAATTGTATGATTTGCTATTGGCGATAATAAATTATCGGTATAGTTTTTTCAGTATTAGACCCTCTGAAGTGCTGATTTTTGACAGTGCTTATAAAATTTACTTCCGCAATGATTTTATTGATTAACGCATACATAGATTATATCAGCGTTTCCCCAAAAAGTTTCCCTTAAGGCGCGGCTACTACCCACTACTAGCGCCGCCAATACATTTATTTTTATTACTCGTAAACTAAGTCAAAATTAAATTTTATATATAAATTATAATATTTTTTCAATAAATCTTTAACAGTTTTAATTCTTTCTGTAAGTTTTAAAATCCATTTTAGCCAAAAGTGGCCACTTTGAGCTAAAAAAAAATTTAAAACTTACAGAAAGAATTAAAACTTATGAAGAGTTATTCTTAAAATATTAAAGACAATTAAGGAGGGCATGATCTTAGCTTTTTTAAATATTTACCTGGTTTACGAGTTATATAAATACATGTATTGGCGGCTCTAGTAGTAGGTACTACGGCGCCTTAAGCTAATTTATTTGTACATGCGATCAAATTAAACACAGCAGAACTTCTAGTTGTCCAAAACTGTCTGCCCTCTTCTCAAATTTTAACTGAATATAGATAGGAGTAAGTTCTCATAGGCTTTATAACATTGTATCCGACTTACAGCCGCCATCTTTACAAATTACGTTATGACACAAGTCGGCACTCGCGGCAAACAAGGATGTACTGCCTCTAATCGCGGTAACGGCCGCGAAGCCGCGAGTGCGAACAAAATATAGCCTTTTGTGTGCGAATGTACCTGGAAAATGCTTTTTGTCAAAGTATACTGCTTGTTTCTTGTGTGAATTTTGTAATCTTGTGTTCTTACGTGGGGAAATCTGGAGAATATATACTTATATTTTGGTTTATAGCTATTACATAATTTTAGAACTTTGTTTTTTTTGTTCTTTTAAATGATATTCTTTGGGATTTTCTGCATTAATAACGTCCACTAATGTGGAGTTGCAACCAAAGAGAATGAATTTTTGTCCTCATTAATATTATAAATATTTGGTTACACTTTCTATAGTACTGCATTAAATAAATTTGACGACCTCCGTGGTCGAGTGGTTTGCACGCCGGTTTTCAAGGCGTCAGTCACCATCTCTTGAGGTCCCGGGTTCGATCCCCGGCTGGGCCAATGTAGAAAATGAACTTTTCTATATTGTTTCAGGTCTGGGTGTTTGTCATACCACCGTTGTCTCTGATTTCCATTACACAAGTGCTTTAGCTACTTACTTTGGAATCGGAGCAATGTATGTGATGTTGTCAAATATTAAAAAAAAAAAAAAAATAGAATTGTTCAAAAAATTAGCATGTGATGTGAATCCATCAACTGTCGAAATTCCACGAGCTCCTAAAAAAACAATGTTTGCATTTTCAAAGTCAAAGTGTAATGAAATGAGATTGGTCGAACACAAAGTCACCCCTACGCTCGACAGATAAGTGGAGCAGATGATAAACAGACATAAAAACCTTCGAATCCTTAGCAATCGCGCATCCATCTCACAGATTGAAAAGTTACAAACGTGCTCAGCAGAAATGAAACGTAAATTCGTGCGATTCGACGTACACTGACGCGTTCACTTCATCTAGGTGAAAAACTATAATAAGATTGAATTTTATAAAATTTAATTTTTTGCGTCAAGTGAAAACGAATTCACGAAGAAAAAAAGTAAGCTCAGTCTAAAGTGATAATTGTATTGTACAGTTTCTTTAAAATCTCTTTATTTTATGTTGTAAATATAGCTAGACGTAAGATTTCAAGTGAAAAAAAAAGTTTCTTACGTGTAGGTACAGTCACGACTAAAAATTTGTCACTTTGCTGATGTTGTCATTTGGCATTGATTTCTGTTATAGCTTTTAGAGTGACAAAAGTCTAAACTGTATACATATTTATAAACGTGACTGTACTCAACTAGTACCTCGCCTTTACATCATACCTCGAAAACAAAACACATTGGACATCAAAAAAAAGTTTGTTCTCGTGCGTTTCACCCTAACTTGTTCGTCAAACGGTAATAAAATCCGTAATGGGTGGGGCTCCTCGCCTTCGTCGCGTAAAAGAAAACATACGCGCGTTACTTTACGCGTAAATTGAGTAATGGCGGCTTGCGACATGTTATCGTGTGAGTAATTAGGAAAATTGTTTCGCTGTTAAGTAAATAATATTATCTTGTATTGTATAGTCCTTAATTGAATTACAAGATCACAAGTAAATTTGTTGGATGTTAAGGGTGTTTTTTTTTTAAAATATGATGTTTTTATAAAATTAACGTGAAATTGGTGTGTTTATTAATGATTAATTTGTGTTAAGAAAAATCCAGACGAGCCAGCACTTAGGGTGGCTTTATGTTATTTTATTATGATTATTATAAGAAAACAAAATTATTCCATAACACAAAAGCATACACTTCCTAATGAGACTTCTCGTAGACGCATAAAGCTTCATTGAGACATTTCGTAGTCGCGTAGCGTTACAGACTCTACGGTCGTAGCACTACTACGGATTGTGCTACGTTGCTACAGCAATAATTCGTAGCACTAGTCTATTCGTTCATCAAGTTAAGAGGATTGTCAGGCAAGCGGTCTCCATACAAACGGCGATAACGTTTCCCACTCTCTAAATCTTAACCTACAGCAATGAATTTTTGGTATGTTTTTGAAAAGCCTAAAAATTAGGGCTGTACGTTTTGATTTTTAAAATATTCATTGTAGATTTGAAAATATTGGCACTTCTGTGTTTTGTATGAAATCACTAAAATGCAAATATTTCGAAATCTATTATAGATATTTAAAAAAAATAAACTTACAGCCCTAGTATTTAGGCATTTCAAAAAAACACCAAAAATTAATTACTGTAGGTTAAGGTTTAGAGGGTGGGAAACGTTATCGCCGTTTGTATGGAGACCGTTTGCTTGACAATCCTCTTAATATGGAAGCGTATAGTATCTCGTGTTCATAATTTATTATGTTTGACCTATATAATGACTTATTGATCACTTTTTAGTCAGTCAACGCCTGAAAGGAAAATCTATTGTCTCATTCAAATCAGACAGTTCAAATTGATTTTTTGTAAACCATTTGCTATAAGCTCCAAGAATCCTTGTGTTACTCAAACCTCTAATAAATAACTATAAATTACGTAATTATACCTACGAATGTTATTTATGTTTTTTATTAATCATAAATATAACAACATGTTTAGAGATGTGAAAAATATTAAAATAAGCAAAAAATATGGCAATTCAAAACATTAAATATTTGTAGAAAGAAAGCAAATGATTCTTAAGGCGGTTGTATGACCGAAAGTGGCGCCCTCAGAGGTTTTTATTTAATAAGTTATTAATAGAAGAAGATTTTAATAATATGTATCGTGGAGATTTCAGGGCCCATGGTCTAGTATTTTTAGAAGGTATCACTATATGCCCTCGTAGTCATTCGAAGAAGTAGATAGCAAATGTGTAAAAAACGGCCACTTTTAGCAGTTTTGCTATCTACTTCTAGCAGTGACTACGAGGGAATGTAACGATACCGTCTAAAAATACTAGACTGTGGGCCCTAAAATCTCCACGATAAACATTTTTAAAATTGTGTATTGTAATTATAATATTAAATATAATTCACCGCGGCGCCATTTCCGCTCAGGGTTCCACCTTAAGAGAATGGCCAAATGGCTACAAGATCTAGTTCTAGAAGCATCGGTATGCAGAGTGAGTACCACACAGTCGCTTGCATTTGCATTCCAACAGCCATACATATTGCATGAGGGTAAATGTATCCAAATCTATACGGACGATTATGTTATCAATCTTTTTCTTAATGTTTGAGAAGATTAAATAATTTATCTCTAAATGATATTGGATAGTGACCCATGGTTGAATGTTTTGTGTACGTTGCAACTTCTCTACTGGTATATGTCTGAATTTTGAAGTGGCTAGTTTTATTTATTTTTCTATTTCTCATAAGATAACTCTTTGGACGTGTGACAATTTTATTGACATTCTAAATGACCCACAGCTGGGGCAGTGAGCTTGCTTTTGGCACAAGAATTAATATGGGTGGATCCAAATTAAATAAGTATTTACGTTATCTATTGACAAGTCTATTCCGGACTACTCTCTGTTAAATTCATCCATCTTTGAAAGAAGGATGGAGGGGCACAGCACATATAATTCGCCCCACCCTTCCGTTTTGCATACAGATTGGGTCGGACGACGTATGCACGCGGACGTGTCCAAGCCGACCGACGGCCATTTTGTGCTTCATTAACCGACGCGACATGTGCCTCCGAATTTCGAAGAGTTGGTTGGTTTACCACTTCAGTTTCGAGGATGTATGTATGATGATGTATTATATGAGGCGGACGAATGCTGTGCGCAGTATTTTTAGAAATACAGTTTAACACTACCTATATTTAGCTTTAAGGAACTACAAATAATGTTTTGGATTGTATTTTGTTTCTGTGCCTAATAAATAAATAAAATAAAAATAAAATAATTGTGCTGAATAGAGTTTAAACTTTGGCCAATTGAAACGTAAATGTTATATACTAATGAAAGTGGGTGCGTCATATCATATATGTAGGAAAAACCATTGGCTTTGCATTAATAGATTGATTTAAAAATTCAAATTGTAAAAGAAGCTACTGCCCCTATTGATGCAGTATAACTAGGCCAGTAAAAAAATGTTCGTTAAATTTAAAGGGTGCTGCACACATTAGTACTCATGAGTACATTTATACACGCAAACTCGCGGCAGAATCTCGTTATTGCTGCTGCCGCTGCGGTAAACACAGCGTACAGCTCCCTTGGCTGTCGTGCGTCTATCCCGTTAATCTTGTAAGAGAAACTATAAATCTGTGACTGCAGTGCGCCTACCGTGGGGATACTGTCGTAAAAAATGTCTTGTTGAAACTACTCTTTAGAGTCAACTTTAAAAAACTGTTAACTGTTTAGCTTTTAAGTATTTAAAAGACTATTACTAAACGGTTTAGTAAGTAAGTACACATTGGCTTGTATGTGACATGGTGCAATCACGTGCTTGATGTGTTGTAAAGTAGGTACTTAGGGTATAATGGGACTGACGTACTCTGTGTAAAAGTCCCTAAATTAAATAAAGAATAAAAAAAAAAAAGTAAGTACACAAAAAGTACAAAAGGAGCATAGGCTATTTAATTATTGTTAGGTAAATACAGGCTAGAAATAAAACGTATTAGTTATTATCACAAAATTAATTCATATATTATGATTCATTTCATATATCAATTCATATATTATGATTTAGGTATTCGATTTGAATAAGTATTAAAATTATGTATAAATCAATTTTGAATAATGGAATCGTTTCCATATTCTGTAATTGTGTATTATGTGATTCATATTTTGTCTCTAGACTCAAAGTACTACTACACTGAAAGAATAGGGCTATACATAGTACGTATCCGGAACAAATATATTTATAGTAAAAGAATATAAATCTTACACGTATCGAAACAAAGTCAAAGTTAAAAAAAAAAACGGTGACTGATACCTTTTTTGACGTTCCTAGTTATTTTTTTAAGTTTTTGTAACTCGTACATTATAACTATACCATACTGTGTGTATTTTACCCTTTTCCACGAAGGCAAGAGCCGTCTAATAAGTTTGATTCGGCCCCAGGGAATAATTACCAGACACAAGTCGCGTTTGCGGTCCGCCGGCGCCGCTGCGCATTATGTCACGTGGAATATAAACTGCCTACGCGGGATGACTTGCAATTGGGCCCGCGCCACGGCGTAAACTTCGCATAAACGCGTGCCGTCTATTGTAACCTTTAATACATTTTTGTGTTAAGTGCTATGGATAAAGAGTGAATGTGTGCGATTGATTTTAGTAAAATTGACAATGCTGTGTGCGGCCGTTAATGAATTAGTTTGACAATTGTACAATTGACTTGTCGTATACGGTATGTTCTTTTATTATCACTATATTTTAAAGAATGTTTGACAAACACGTAAACGTGGCGTAAATTTTCCTGCTTGTCAAGCCGTTTTGATCGTCTAAAAGCGATGCTTGACGGATTGACGAGCCGAAAATATTACGTGCTTGTCAAGCCTTGCTTCTTAGTTAGTTAGGAAGTGTTTTTTAATTCAATCGAAATATATTGCCATCAATAAATAAATTACCTTTTTAAGAAAAACTATAATTGCCTTGAGCTTGTACAAATGATAAATATGATATGATATATTTTGATAGTGTTTAAACGCTTCTTGTATCAACGGACAACTATGACCGTGTTCCGAATCACGGTGATAGCGCTTTTAGCGCGAATCCGACCACATTAAATAGTCACATAATATTACACAAATAGGGTATTTGTGTACCTACTTCATTTAATGGATTATACGCTAACAGTGCTGTTGGCGTGATTCGGAACGCGGCCTATTTGATATTGCGTTATGTTGCACTTTTGTAGGTGTTAATAATAGGAATGATTTTAAAATAATAAAGCGAAAAAGTTTAATCTCAAAAACCCGAACAAGCTGAGCCAGGCCGGTTGATAGTATTAGTTTAGGTACGCAATAGCCTTCGTCATAACATAAAATCAAGCCTCAAAGTTAACCTTTAGTGGTAAAGAATCTAATACGAAAAGTTTAATTCAGATCGGGGCGCATAATTACGTTCGCTCCGACGTTCGTGATAAACATGAATAAAATAACTTCGCGCTGATCAGCTCCAAGCGGTGATATAGAATAATCGTTGGTGGGGATCGGGCTAATGGTGGGGGAACTAATCGGTTCGGTACTGTCGACCGCGCGTTGAAGATGACGCAAATATGGTGTGGTTTACATTGTATTTAAATTAAAAGATACAGATCATTATTATCGGAAGAGAAGGCGCCTTCATGGAAGCTTCTACGTAAGCCGCTACTATGCTACCTTCTACCCACATATCAACCCTTTTACATTTTGGATTTTGTTTTCACATCGCAAGTTCCGCAGAAGGAGACTTCCTTTTTTAACGAGGCAGAAATATATGACCTTTTTATGTACAATGGATATGGAAGTCAGTATCCTTAATTTTATGAATTCTCACTTCGATGCGCTCTTTGCTTCGCCAATAATTATCCCTTAGGGGTCTGTGTCCGTCTCTCCAGATAAAACGTTCGACCACTTTAATAACAAACTAAGCCACATAACCATAACGACACCCTTAAGAGATCAGGAGGAGTTCGTTAACCCTACAATATATCGTTTAATGACGTCATAAATGATGTTTACGACGTCACACTTTGTTAGTATCGCGCAGTTCATCGAGGAGCTGCTAAAAGTTGCAGTAACTGAAATATTATGGTTTTAGATAAGTATTATTTATCACCTATAATCTAGAAAACTTCATCTCTTTCTTTTTATTCTTGAATATCTATATCTGTTTTCCTCCTCATATTTGCATCCACTGTCTTCTTCTTTCATTTTATAACTCAAGGTTGCCTGGAAGAGATTTCTTTTAAGCAATAAGGCTGCCTTTTGTATGCTTTCTCTGTCCTTTTTCTTTGTAATATGTCTTGCGTTAAGTGTGCAATAAAGTGTTTATTACTATGACAATGTATTACTATTTAACACATTATAGTTTTTAAACGTACGGATTGCTTAATGTGTAAATTGATGGCTGGTCTCATACCTGTAACAAACAAAAAGTCTTTTTAAATAGGGATGTTGACTATTTTTTTTATTATATGTTACATAAATTACCTCTCAAAAAAAGAAACATTGGTAAAAGAATTAATTCGCTAGCATGAAAACTGCCCGAGATATCACAGTGTGAAATGCACACAAATGGACTCGATCAAAAACGCTCCATACTAATGGCTTGCACGTTATGACGTCACGCCGTGCTAGTTTGTATGCAACGCATAGGAAATTTGTTCAGCAGCTATATTAAATATTGTGTTTATCAAAATGGTTTCTTCGACAAATTTGCTATACATTTTACGGACTAATTAAAGGTATCATTTATTTTAATAAATTGTATACTTTTTAAATGGACTTGTCCACCCAACTTTGAAGGGTCATAAAACAAATAACATGCAATATATAAAACCAAGAGGTATACAAGCTACTCTAAAAGTTTAATATGTTTACGATTTTTATTAGTATTTCGTTATTTTATTCATTAGTCAACATCCCTATTGTGAGGTCTTTCCTAATTTGGTGATTATGAAATCAAAGTCTATCTTTTGAAGTATGTCTTTTAAAAATTACGTTATGACTATAAATATTATATAACTATTTTTGAATGTTTGGTTTACAATACCATTATAGCGGTAATATATAACTGGTACTAAGTAGTAAAAATATGTAAATTAAGTTAGCAAAAAAAAAAACATTTTCACCCACAGCCACATAAAGTATGACACATAAAAATTACACTCATTCGGACAAAGGCTCGATTGTCGCGTACAGACAATGCGACAAAGCGACACAACGCAGGGGAGCGATCGGGTGCATTGTGTCAACTGACGTAACACGCACAGACTATATCAAATAGGAGTTTACTGTATACATATAAAATCAAAACGCTTTTGGTTCTATACTGAGAAATAGCTCGTTTGTTTGACGATTTTTTGTGACTCTGTGAGCTACAGTTACTATCTTATATATGTCGGAGCGAGAGCGTAATGGTGCAGGCTGGATACGACTTAACTTTATGTTGCTAAACTCCTTTGATTATGGTAATGGGTGACTGGCTGGTTGGAGAAATGTCAAGCGATACGTCAGTTTTAACATAACGTTGGAGTGTGGTCTGTGGATGGGTCGTCTTCCTCGTATAGCGATTCTGTGAGCTCAGTGTAGAAAGATGGAGGTTAGAATATTGGAAAATGGAGATTATTGAATATTGCGAGCTGTGTTGTGATTATTCATGGAGAATCGGCCACAGAACTCACTGCGTTTCTCTAATCAGTCTTCATTCTGACCGTGCTATAGTTAACAGTCAACTTTAATTGTGAAATTGTAATAAAATAGGATTAGAGAAAACGCTTGCGAGTTTATTTTAGAAAAATATACCCACATTCAAGAATAACTGATATCGGCAAGAAATACTTGAGAAACCCCTAGGTCTACTTTGACATATAGATGATCGAAGTGTAGACTTCGCGTTCTAATGCGACCGAGAAGAACAGCCGGACAGCCGGGCCGGACAAACAGATAAACGAAAGAATTTTTGCTCAAGCTGAAAGGAGACGCTTTGCGCTCGCTCGATCAAAAATTTAAAAGTCCAATGTACCTGTACATTTAAAATATCATAATGAAAATGGAAAGAATATTAATTAATTAAGAGCGAGATTGTTCGATGGTTTGAAGTTATTATTTAAAAGTCCACATACTAAATTTAAAAGATAGAAGTCAACCTACAAAGAACATAAAAAGTACAAAAGAGAAAAGAAATAAGAATAATAAAAGGTTATTTAGGTTACAGCTACAGCGACAGCAAGAGCTTCCAATGTTTAATTTGATAATTAGGATTTTATTTACATTCAATACTTTTCGGTGTTTACAGAAATGATTATTCATACCTCAGAATTGTATTTTGAGATTCATACGATTTTTTTACAGTGAAACGAATGATTTTTCATCGCGAAGATAATATGCCTAGACGTAACGCACTTTCTATACACAAACCATCTCGAAACTTCGCAAACTTCCATATTGATCGGGATAAAATCAACGTCCCCATTTTATCTACAGCTCGTGGATATCATTTTTGAAGGGGACTTTGCTTCGGACCCTCCAGATATTTCGAGATGCTTTTCTTATCTAATAAGAATTTTCATCATTTCCTTGTTTTTAGTTATTTAATTTTACATAGTAACCTTTTTCAGGGATCCGTTTGCTAATAAAATAATTTTAATTATTCCGTATTTATTTATTTAATAAGATTACATTACATAACATAACAATGAGGATACAAAAATGTGAATGCTTGACTGACTGCAATAGTTTTATATACTTAAGTACAAGCGGCCGCACGCGACTTGGTCCGCGTGGACCCTAGGGAACTTTTGACCAGGATAAAAATATCCTCATATGTTTTAATCCAGGTTATAAACTATTTGTGTGCCAAATTTAATCCAAATCCGTCAAGCCATGTAAGCGTGAAGAGGTAATAAACACACACACACACACACCCACACCCACACAAACTTTCGCATTTATAATATTAGTAGGATTTATTATGGTTTATTGGTTAACTTAAAAAGAGTTACGGATCAGTAAATAAAAGATAGTAACTAATTAAAAGATGTTTTAAACAATTTTTGTTTGAGTTTAAACAATAAGATTTCGATGCAAAAACATTAGTGTAGAGAGGTACTATTTTATTACCATGAGTTGTTTTTCATGTAAAAATTCGTGTTAGTCACCCTAATAAAATGTAAAACCCGAATTCATCGAAATCGGAACAATTCATGCGTATTTTCGCTATAGCTGGCATTCGATCTCTCGAACATTTAGTTTATTTCAATTTCTCGATATTCCAAATAAAGTTCCGCCTATCGGGAATTAATCCGAACACAGAATTTTGGCTTCATTCGATTTTACGATGAAATATTAAGCTGGAATGGCATGGGTAAAATCCTCCATAATTCTTTGCGAGTAATCCCAGTTTATACATTTTTGTTTATTTTGTAGAAAATAGATTAAATATTTTTTATTTCATTACTTTGCAAGTTTATAAAAAAAAATCCGATCATTTTAGTAACAATGCCAAAAATACATAAGTACACAAACATGTTTTTTTTTAAATATCAATTAAGGTCCCTAAACATCAAAGTGGCCCTCATTCTAATTAAATTTCTCATTACAAGATCTCCCTTAAATAGATAGCAAAAGTTTTCGTCATTTAGATTGGCTTATAATCAGTACCCTTAGCACGAACAGCTATCGAGAAAAAAAACGCGCGTAAAATTACTCGATAGACAATTCTCTATTCGCTTATCGGCGATAGATGGCGCTGTACAAATTTCCAATACAAAATTTATCTATCGAATGATTTTACGCGCGTAATTTTTTTCGATAGCTGTTCGTGCTAAGGGTACAGGGCAGACTAAATAAAAGGCCTTTTATTATACACCAAGAGAGAAATACTGGATTATTAAAGTGAATGGTAGCTTTATGGAGTTATCTATGGACAAATGATAATAAAAGTCACCACCCGCGCCATTGCTCGCTGAAATGAGGTAAAACTAATAATACGCTAGTTCCTGAAATAGTAAATTGCTGAATACAGTGTAAATGTGAAGCTTCACAGAATATTTTAAGACAGTAGATTCACAGCAAATGTACAAGAAAATTTGTAAAACAAAAGTGACGTGTAAGATCGGTTGCGAAAGTGATTTTGGTAATGTTTACAATATGATGGACTAAAATAAATAACGTGATTATTTTAGTCTGACGATAAAACTGAACATCTAAAGGTAAGCTAATAAGCTGTAGGGATATTGAAAAGAAATCACAGAAGATATACCCAACACAGAATAGGTATTACTTTACAAAATAAAACAGAGTTTGGAAGCTTTGAATAAACAGAAAACTATCTTCGCCCGCAACATTCCTTCACAATAAACATTTCTAGTTTCTACCCTACTCAATATTTTTCTAGTCTGTAGCGGTAGGGGCGCTGTGCGCCGGAAATGAGCTTTCGATATCCGGCCTGTGCCCACTTTGTCCAAATCAATTCGCTTTACAACGCCACCTAGCGGAAAAATGCATCACAAATATTTGAACGGAAAATCCGTGTAAATTCTTCGTAAAGAGAAAATATAGAGAACTGTTAACTGCCTAATTATGAGAATTCAGGAGTTTGGGAATAAGTCGTAAAAAAAAGATAATGGTATCCTTTTAACTGAGTGGTGCAGTGGTCAACATGCCACCTACCACGCATGAGGCCCCGTGTTCGATTCCCGGCCGGGCAGAAATTGAAATGTTAAATTTTAATTTCTGTGGCGGGTCTGGGTGTTACTACATTATGTATAATAAGTATATATTTAAAAAGTATATAAGTAGATATATCAGTTGTCTAGCACCTATATTACAAGCTTTGCTTAGTTTGGGGCTAGATGGCGCTGTGTGAAATTGTCCAAGCATAAAAAACTGAAATAAATCAAAAATACTCGTCAGTCCCAAGATTAATAAAGTGATATTAAGTATTCGGCATTTTCTATAAATCAACCCAGGACCGAAATATAATATGTTTTAAACTTTTTTTTGTAATAAACTCACAGAAACATTTTTCCCAGTGACCGATTCGTAAAAATGTTGCCCACGCTTGTCTGCGAGAATCCCTAACGGGCTAGATTGAATATAAACTTAGCGATGGCAGTCACAAGCACTACACTAGGGCTGCCATATGTGGGATGGGATATAAGGTGTGAAAGGCTGTATGGGATGGGATAGCACTTAAATACAAACAATTTGTACATAAAAATACTGACAAGTAATAGGAAACACCTTGGTCTCGTAGATTTGATATGGCAGATCGCCTTTTACGAAATAAAACAGCACAATTTTCAATTTTTCCTTAAGCGACACGAAGCGATAAGAATGGCAATGGCCGGCCGCGCTGAAGTAGTTTTGTTAAACGTAAATGGCCATATGGCCAATGTACTTTGGCAGAGGGGGTTGCACGCCTTTGTCGTCTCCATTGGTTAAATGCTCTAAGGCCAAAACATTTTTTCCTTTTTAGGGTTCCGTACCAAAATGGTAAAAAGGAACCCTTATGGTGTGACTCAGTCTGTCTGTCTGTCTGTCACAGCTGGATATCTCGAGAACTACTAATGGTATCAACTTGAAATTTGGAATAGTTTAAGATGACGTTTGCCCAACTATTTTGCAAATAAGAAAGAAATAAAAAAATAAATATTTTTGAAAAAGGGTCTTAAAAATTTTAAGTGGGGCGACTAGGGCATGTAGGGTATCATATGAAAGAGCGCTGTTTACACATTTTAAAAATGTTTTTTCTTTTATAATAATTTTATTATTCTTCAGCTCTGCAGTGTATTTATTATGATGGTACGGAAACTCTCGGTGCGCGAGTCCGACTCGCTCTTGACCGGTTTTTTTTGGATAAGCGACAGCCCTATGCGAGTCAAGCGAGCACTTACCCGCGCCCGAGACTTTTTACTCGCAACACTTCTATAACTCTGCTCGGTTTATTAGCCTGTGGTTTTAGTAAAATGCTGAGCGGTTCGAAAAAACTTCTTAAAAATACCCTTTTAAGAGGATTTATGTGCTATACTAGCGCCGCCGGAAAAAAAACATAGTGCTTAAATAAAGACGAAATTGTGAATTGTGTTTAACCTGTCGTTTAGTTGTCGTATTCATTAAACTAAACTCCATTTAACTAAACGACAGACTAGAAAATATAGTTTAAGTGATAAAAAGTACCACAAATCTTATTTGGAGTACCTACACTAGAAGAACACAATTCACAATTTCGTCTTTATTTAAGCACTATGATTTTTTTCCATTGGCGGCGCTAGTGTAGCGCAGTAACCCTCTTAACCCCCGAAGCAAAAAAATGGTGTTATAAAGTTTTAGGTAGTGTATAAATACATCTTTAATAAGCGGCCTCTCAACACGCGACGATGCTTGGATCAAAATATTAGTAAAATAAGTTTTATTAAAAGTACAACATTTTTTTACGATTTTAAGATTATTTTTTTGTGTTGGGTGGGAGTACCAAATTTTTTTTTACTTCAGTGTTATTTGTGATTCTGGTCATATATTCCGAATTTACTGCACGACTAGTAAGTGCCACCAAGTCTCTATAGCTTGACTACACAGACCACACCCTTATCGTTAGGGGCGTTCTGTTCTAAAGGCGGGCGATATTCGCAAATTCCACGAGAAAGTCGCGCGACCATCGCTGGGCTCACTCCTATAACTCACTCCACATAACGATCGCATTTTATAAAGTTAAAATGTTGGATAAATACTCCACGGGTAAGAATTGACCTGACATTTTGCCATAACATGACCTGACATTACCAAAATAACGGGATAAACGGCATACAGAAAGCTCAAGACTGGATGAGATGTGGTGCATATGAGGAAGCCCACAGCTACACTTGTTTACGCCGAAGAAGAAAACGAAGATTTTGTTTGTATATTTTCCATAACGAAGACCAGTACCAGAGCCGAAAAACCCACTCTGCGTGGTCATTATAAAGCTCTAGTCACTCGTAATACAACCATACCATACCACAGAGCAGGCGCAGTGGTTTAGCGCCTGGCCCAGCGATTGCGGAAGTTAAGCAACGTTCGCAAGGGTCGGTCATGGGATGGGTGACCAAAAATGTATTATCTCGAGCTCCTCCGTGCTTCGGAAGGCACGTTAAGCCGTTGGTCCCGGCTGCATTTGCAGTCGTTAACACCCACCAATCCGCATTGGGCCCGCGTGGTGGTTTATGGCCCGTCCTCCTTACCACCCATAAGGAAGGCCTGTGCCCCAGCAGTGGGGACATCAAAAATGGCTGATGGACATACCACAGAGCAAAAACTTAGCGAAAAGTTCAGCTTCTTGCATTTAAATTGGGAAACTACAAAATGAGTGCGTTGTAGATATGATCCATATGAAGAGACACGCACCTCTCAAACTGGTTCCACATAACACCAGCGTCATGGCATTAACATGCTGTGGCATTTTGCTGAGTGGAGGCCTTTTCGGTTGCATAGCAATAAGATTTAAAATGTATTTTTATAAATGTGTATGTATTTGCTCCATTTTTTCTTTCTTTCTTTCAAACAATTCATTGTGTTGTGCTTGGTGTTGTGATCCAGCTTCTTGTAAAAAGGATAATATTATTCCATATAGCGCAATGACTTTAAACTCTATAGTAAACATAACAAGAAAGATACCACTCGGGACAACATAAACAGTAAAAACGTTACATTTAATAAACTGGAACGTAGCAACTAGATACAAACCCCATGCTGATATTCAAAGGGAGGCAGAGTGATGGCTTCTTATGGGAGTTGCCGTATCACTCACCGTACATCGCGATATGGGCCGCCATGGGAAATATGCCATAACAAAATACGTTATATGTGAGGGGCAGAAGTGGGTTGAAGAGTTATGTGAATAATGTCATTTGAGCGTTGAATAATGTAAGGTAACCTCTTAGATTATTTTAAATAATAAAAGGAAAAAAATGATATATTATCGGCGATGCGATCAATCAAGCATATTTTGATGAAAAATGAAAAATTGCTCAAAAAAAATGCATAAGAGCTATATGCGGAGTTCCTCCACGAACATCATGTCGTCCTCTGTTTCCACGACTTCAGTTATTAACGTTGACATCGCTTTATATCTTTGAAATATGTTCATTTGTTAAACAAAATATGTTACTTTTCACAAGAGCATGCGATATTTATCCTAGAAACACTAGAAACGGCAATAGATTGGTACCGCAAGAAATGTCGAGTACGGACCAGTTTAGAAAAAGCTGTTTATGTATGTGCATAAAAATATACAATAACATACCGAACGATATAAAGGAACTGAACATAAGTCGATTCAAAACGCACCTGCATAAATGGCTTCTAACGCACACTTTTTATGACATAAAGAATTTTTAAATACTAAGCACTAATTTGTTACTATATTATCAATAAATATTCAAATATATTTTTTTCTATAGAATGTCGTAATTATAATTTATTATTGTCCATTTAATAGTTTATAAGAAATATTTTTGCATGCCTATTATTGGCTAAACATGTTTGGCTACTTACTATTGTTTAAATTACCACAATTGTATACCATGTTTACAAGCAAATAAAGATTTTGTATTTGTATTTGTATTTGATGTGTCCACATCAAAATATGCTTGATTGATCACCGTAGTAAATGGTCACCAAGAAGATCACACACCAGCATCACACATCACAGCATTATTACATTTCGGAAGCTAAATATCGAACTGCAGATTTTCAGCTGTAGTACCTACAGTGGCGGTCACGTAATTAAAGACTCCAGTCGATTTTCATACAAACGAGCTAACTTCGAAGCCTTTGTTCTCCGCTAAGGATTGACCTAGCTGTAATCTGATGATGGCCATCTAGGGAGTGAATGGAGAAGATTCAGATCGCTGTATGCACCCAACTGATTTGATGAACATTCTAAGAGATATAAGGATCAGAGTTTTCAGTTTCAGATCTCAGCTGGGTCAATCCGTTTGTATGAAAATCAATGTATGTGTCTTAAGTCGCAACTAGCTGTCGCTGTGAATCTGTCGCTGTGAAACTGTCGCTCGTCTCTGAGCTCATGTTATCACTGATTTTACGTGGACGTAGATTTCTAAGACGAAGGAAAAGATTATGTACATACCTACGTACAACCACAGTACATATATAAGTTTTTCATTTATATTTACTGTGGTATAACTATGTGAAAAGTTTAGCGTCAATTAACTTTGTCGACAGCTAGACTAGTACTAGTCTAGTCTAGCTAGGCAGACATGTAACTAAACTAGGTATATTTTACTTTAAATCCTATACTTTAACGTAACTCAACCGTTTAAGCAAATAAATGAATGTTTTACCACATTTTTTGCAAATTAGAAAAGTACTCAAATAATTAAGTAAAACAAACACGTAACAGTAAGTTCTAGAGTTGTTACAAAACCACTTTTAAATAAAAGCTTGTTTTAATTAAGTTGGGTCCTTGCTCGGGCTCTGAAATGTATTATTTTTAATTAAGCACGGAGGTTCTAATCGGCATTTTGCTTTAATACTGCGAGCTTGATATAATACATTTTTATTTCAAAGAAAATTCGTTTTCATTTGTGAATTTAGCTTTATCCACTTTTTAGGTTTCCGCGTGCAATTAACGTGGTTGCAATTATAATCTGTGCCTATGTCTCTAAAAATAAGTTTCCGTTTTTATTTTCTTTTGTAACAAAAGTTGATATTTAAAACACCATCACCACTAATACAAAGCAATTTGAATCAGAAATAATTCTTAATACGAAGCAGTGAAACTCGAGCACCGCATTAGTTACGGCAGAATACAATTCCATCTACATAGCATTATGGCAGATATTCCCAAAACATGGTAATGGGGCAATCGTTGAGAGCGCAAGTTGCCGTTATCGCCTCGCAGACAGATATCATGACACGGACTGACACTTGACAGTTGCCATCACATTTCATATTCGTGGCCAATTGACTGGAATGTATTTAATGTTTTTCTGAAACCGAGACGATAGCGATAGAACGATCTTTAGGAAATGTAGGTAGTAGAGTCTTTTGATCAGAAAAGTTTTTGGCCCAATTAATTCTAACGCAAACTTTTTTTATCCTGTACTAGTTAAGAGTTGGCAGTTGTTCCCCTTGTGTCCTTTGTAAAAAAAGTATCGAAGTCGACTTTTATTTCACATTTGGGACAAAAATGTTTATAAAATTGGATAAAGATTAATTTGATTATTATTGATAAAGATTTATTCCAAAGAATCATATTTTTCCTTCTTATTAGTTCTCTTTGCGAAGTTTTTACCTATCACATTTTTCGCAACTCTTATTTATTAATATCCTTTGGTAATTTTCTAAATGAAAGTTAATATTATCATACGTTTTAACACTTTTATCCTGCTATAATGTGCTACTTGTTTAAAATTACTAACCTTAATTCGTTCTTAGATAGCGAGCCATGTTTTCTCTCTGGAGAGGCATTCGTCGCTGGCTCGTTAAACCAGCTTCAATTTATTAAAGCGACGTACAACCAGCTGATTGCTATACTACCAGTATACAACCAGTACTACACTTATTGAGAATTTATGCGCTCGCGCTTTAAGATATGCTGTTTACACTTTAAGTGGTTTTAAGTTGCGTGTCTCCCCATAAACGTTGGACAACTTATTTTCTCTTTATATCCATGGAGCTAAATGCCACTGGATTTACAGTCAAGACGGTAAGTAAAATGCAAATGTCAAGTCAAGTATAAAAAAATAATTTGCTAACTAACCATACAGTAACGTATGAAACAATTTTTTTTTCACACTGAAATATTACCTATTGAAACATGACAAAGTAACCATAGTTTGTGTGAGCTGGTTCTCTAATAGGTAGGTGTTGTGTTGTTCTTCCTGCCACGGCCATTGATGATTTTCTCATATCTTTAGGTGGTTTTTACCACTGGTAGTTAATATCTCATTTTATTTAAAAGTCATAATTGCACACAGCTTTTTGAATTAGCTCTTATCCCAAGTCCAAGTCATAAAAGCTACTCCAAGCTTTAAGATCAGTGGCACAAGGACCGTTTTGATTTGTCACTTAATCTAAAAGTAAGTTCACTGAAATTCCATTACAGGAATGAAAGAACTTCTATTGCAATATCTTATTCCATTCCCGGACTACGATTTATATGTTTTTTGTGGAATAAATGAGAAAAGTGTGTTTTTGTTAGTTACGATGAATTATACTAACGTACCTACTGAATGAACATTTTATTTACTTTGATTTTTTCGTCACTCGTTAAATATCATTCATAGCGTAGCTCGTCATAATATTATGTTGGACAAATAAAAAAGCGTTTTATTTAATTTTAGTTAATAACTTAATTATCCGGACGGCGCTCCGTGGGTAGGCCCCCGACAAGGTGGACCGACGATCTGGTGAAGGTCGCGGGAAGCCGCTGGATGCGGGCCAAGCAGGGCCGATCGTCGTGGAGATCCTTAGGGGAGGCCTATACCCAGCAATGGGTGTCGTGCGGCTGATATGATGATGATGATGAACTTAATTATATATATAAATCACTAATCAAAAGAACTCACGTTAGTGGATCAGAGTCTACGTAAGATACACAACACAACACACATAAGCAGGAATTATTGTGTTTTTCATGGTACGGTATACGATTATACGATATACTTTTTTAAATACGTAAAATTAAGTTAATTTAAATGTAAATAATCTGCTTTTGTCATCTTCGTAAATGACGAGGATGTCAAAACATTAAAATAATTTTGGCATTTTCATCAACACGACGCCTATTGCTGGGTGACTAACTTTAAAAGGGTCCTTTGTCTGGCGCCGTGGTGGCAACCGACGAAAGACTCAGAATAGATAGGTATTCCCCAAGGATCTCCACAACATTGCCTTCATCACAGTATTCCCATATTTTAGCAGTTATATCCACGCGGATAGATCGAAGATTATAATATAAGTGTACATATTCACTTCTCAAGCTTACGCGCTCACTAGACATGAAATAAAACACTTTTAACGGATACTAGCGCGGTTTTATTGAAAGTACTTTGGTAATTAGTTGTAGTTAGTACTTTCAATAAAACCGCGCTAGTATCCGTTAAAAGTGTTTTATTTCATAAGTGTACATTTCAAAGTCCGCCAGATTACAACTTGCCAGACCATCGTCGGACCGAATCCATTATCTAAGTTAGCTCGTAATGGAAATGCCACTCATTTTGACACTTGAACTCTGAATAGCACATTAACTATCAATGGAGTTATATGAAGTTTATGCTGTGATGTATTTAATATCCATGCAACAGATAAATCCATGCGAAATTTAATTATTTTTCAAACACCTTGACAAGCAAACAAAACGATTAAATTAAAAAAGGAGTGATTAGCATTTAAGTGTTAAAATAATTGATAAAAATAACAACATTTGCAAAGAGAACAGAATACTTTTACACCCGACATCCGTATAAGAACAATACCCAAACGACCATTGCTTAGGCGAACGCACTGCGTTGAAATAAAGCTCTGTGACTGGTTCGTTTGTATAACGTAAGTATTACGTATGATTGGGACGATTTATACGGGTGAACCATGTAAGTGCATATCTTATGCCTTCGCAAAGAAAACTAAAGTTACATGGACCTTTTAGCTGCTCCTGTTCAACTAACGAGATAATATTTAAGAGCTTCAACGACACAGGCTTTTAATGAAGGCAAGTCATTACTCTATCCAAGATAGTAAATGAGGATAAAGGTCCTACCAGCCGAGCGAAGATACAGCGAGACGAAGCGATTTATTACTACATGTCCGTCCTCAACAATCTTATACTTAAATAACAATTCCATCCATACTAATATTATAAATGCGAAAGTCCGTTTGTTTGTTTGTTAATTTGTTACGCTTTCACGTCTTAAGAGGGTTACTGCGCTACACTAGCGCCGCCTATAGAAAAAAAATCGTAGTGCTTAAATAAAGACGAAATTGTGAATTGTTTTCTTCTAGTGTACTCCGAAAAGCTTTGTTGTAGTTTTTGTCGTTTAAACAATATTTTATAACTTGTTGATTAGTTGTCGTTTAGTTTATTGCTAAAAGTGGCCACTTTTTGCAAATAAACTCCATTAAACTAAACGACAGACTAGAAAATATTTTTTAAGCGATAGAAAGTATCTACAACAAAGCTTTTTCGGAGTACACTAGAAGAAAACAATTCACAATTTCGTCTTCATTTAAGCAGTACGATTTTTTTTTCCATTGGCGGCGCTAATATATCGCATAAAGGCTCTTAACTACTGAACCGATCATCATGAAACTTTACATACTTACACGTTTAGAGAAGCGATAGAGAAATAACTGTCCACGCAGACGAAGTTGCGGGCGGCCGCTAGTTAATAATAAACACGATTTTCACTTTTAGGTAAGATTACGTTTTCTAGATCAGCGTAAGGTGCCCCTATTCTCCAAAATTTCTAACTTCAATAAAGAAAGTATAAACTGTTTTTTCTTTATAAATTAACATGTTTGTCTATCGCTGACAAAACAGCAGTGGGGTGGAGAACAAATTGGTTACGATGATGATGATATATGCAGAATATTTGTTGTTCTTAAGTTATCTCGGTCTTTTAATCAGGAAAGCTCAACTACCATCAAGTTACAAACGGTAATTTTTTTCCCAGCTCCCAAACTAGACTGCGAAAACTAAACTTTTTTCTCACACTTACTCAATCTCTTTTTTAACCGACTTCAAAAAAGGAGGAGGTTCTTAAGTCGACGGTTTTTTTTATTTTTTTTACAGAGACCTGGCTAGTAGTTCTTTCATAATCATTGCCATTGCACGAGTTTTTACGGAATTTCCGACACAAAATCTTTGTTTATGAACCGATTTAGATGATTCTTTTATTGTTTGAAAGGGTTTGTTTATACTTCAAGAAACATTTTAATTTCATCGATATTGGACTTTGAACTTCGAAGATACACAAGGGAACTCCTCAAAGTCAAATAGTATATAATTATGTAAAGTGATTTAGATTTTGGTAGGTTTATGATAATCCAAAATAAACCAAACCATAGAACGTTCTCGACTAGACTTGGACTACGAAGACACAAGAACTCCTCAAAAAAAATCAGCGTAAATTTGGAAATTGAGTTCTAGGCATTTTACCATTTAAAATTAATTAATTTATATTATTAATATAATATATAAATAATATAAAGTTAAAAAATATTTACACGCTGCGCTTACATACCTACCACTAAAAAGTCGAAAATAAAACTTAAAAATAATTATCAATTAAAAAAGTTGTTAATTGTTATAAAGACCATAAACGAGAATCGTTTCTTCTTATTTCTCGTTATCGTTTCTTTTATTATTATCGTTATATTTTCAGTATAAACACAAAAGACCTTATATAATCTACAGAGAGCTAAACCATACCGAGATGTATTTGGCTACAACGCCATCTATTGATATGGTCTATGCAACTAGAAATCTATTGATGATGAATACAAAACCATACCGCGATGTACTCGGCTACAGCGCCATCTATTGATTAACTTAGCCGTGCCCTGCGGCATAGCCTGAGGCTTCGATCCCGAGGGATTTTGGGATGATATTATAGCCTATTTTTTCATCATGAATGTGGCTAACATACACAAACTAAATATAAATTTCTCATTGACATGTTTATAGCGGCCGCTCGCATTTGCGTAATATAATTTACTTTTTTTATTTTATTGTTTTTTTTATAATTATATTATGGTCATGATATACCTTTTTGAAATCCTTATAATAAGCCCTTTAATTTGACACCCATATTGCAGTATTCTAAAAAAAAAATTTTTTTTTCACTACGTATAATAGCACCGTACAGCCGCCATGTTGGTTTTTTTATAACGCCACCTTCTTAAGAACACTTGGGCTGAAAAGACCAATCTAACGATATCTTAATCATAGAAATCCGTTCAGCCGTTTGAAAGATATGAGGTAATAAAGAATATTACATACAAACATACATACATACAAACATACATACATACAAACATACTTACAAGATACGCGCGAAACACATAACCCTTTCTTTGCAGTCGGGTAAAAAAGGAAAACCTCCTTTAGGTTTTTTTGAAGGAGGTTTTCCTTTTTTTCAAATAGTTTTTACTCATACTCATGTCTTTATAGAATGTTTCAAAACACTCTCATCCTCAACGACGTTGCTTGTGAATGAATCTAAATACGTCATTACTCGCGCGGTCATAAAGCGAGGATGAACGCCCTACCGCGGAGATACAGCGAAACGATATTTAATTCTAAGCTCCCAGAGTCCCAGACTCGATCGTAAAATGGTATCGCCTCAGAATAAATAATCTATGCACGCACTTGAGACCTATATCTCTTATTACTGGTTTCAATATAGATTAAATGAAAAATAATCAAAGATATACCCTGTATACAATAAACAGTCTATAATTTAAGTAATTATGCGCAGCCCTCCTGTAACGTAAGTACCTACACTGTATGTATATTATATAATAACTTATTAGTATTTATTGCTAACGCACGACATGACTGTTGTGTACTGAAGTATACCGAGATTCCTGCCGGTTTGTATGAAGAATTGTTATACTGACTGGTACGAATTTAATTCCCAGCTCCCAAACTCAATCGTAAAACGGTATCTCGTTCGATTGTCGTGTAATTACTCGACTTGTTTGAGAGACGAGGTAATTCGTGATTCAGCGTTAATTTAAGGATGCAATTAGGGAAGGCTTGCGTAGTTGAAAATTATATTAAGGTTTCTGAGCGGTTCCACATTTTATGATTCTGAATAAATTACATTGTGCTTGCGTGGCCGTAGACACGTTTTAAGAGATGCGTGATTGTTATAGAAACTCAAAAAGTAAAATGAGGTGTTAGGAGGTGTTTAGGAAAGTATTTTAGAAAATATTGGGCATGCCATGTATTGTATGCTCTGTAAAATACCTAATACTGCAATAAATATAGTTACATATTATTATCAAATAAACTTTAGATGAAAAATAATAAGGCATCCTCCTCTCTTTTTTAAATTGCTGTGCCCAAAAGGGTCTATAATGAATCCAAAATGTACTTATAGATGCAATTAATGAAATATGAATAGGTTAGCACTCTTGTAAACTTATTTTTTTTGTAGAAGCCGAGGTTTCTGGATTATCTATCAAACATAGATTGTAATAGCACTCGAAGTTAAGTTCGAAAGAGTTTTCTTTTGTAGTAAATTATACACCGTTATTTTTTAAGTATATCTAAATATGAAATGGGGAGTTCAGACCACGTGAATGAACAACTTTTACTATGGGGCCAATCAGCTGTACCATAGAAAACTACAACATCGACTCGACTATAATGTATGGAACAGCAGAATCTCAAATTTAAAACTTATATAGCTATTTCATCTTAATCGATTGCCAAATATCTGGAAAGATATTTCAATTGAATGTCGAGGTAATTCCTCACATTGGTGAAATAACGCTGGCTTGCAGCGTAAGAGTAGGATATACTAGAAGAAATTCGGCGATGTCACTAGTGACTCGGTAGCTCAGCGGTCAGAGCATTGGACCGGATATCCAAAGCGGGTTCGATTCCCGTCTGAGTATTGATCTGGTGCGAGTCGTATTTTTTCCAGTATATTATTTAGTATTGTGTAAAAATAGCATTGTGAATGCAAAAATCTCAAATTTAAAAGCTGTTTTTTTTTCGCGATTTCGTGGTTGGTCCCATAGTAAAAGTTGTTCATTCACGTGGTCTGAACTCCCCATTTCATTTTTAGATATACTTAAAAATAACGGTGTATTACTTTGTATATTTATTAATTTTATTATCAAAGTAACTGGTAGTTCCAAACATGGCGCTTATAACCGCAGTGGCCTACCGCATCTCCACTAATGGCTTGTATATCCGTAGGTTGATGGACTGTGACGCCATTATCGTTTGCGGTTAGAACTGGGCATAAACCACCATGGAATAGTGGGTTAAATGTAAATTTTGGCAAAAAAATGCCCTACTAAGCCAGCCCTTTTGGAATATGGACGAAAAAAACGGTCACCCATCCCATTCATGGCCTTTGTAAAAGTTGCTTAACTTTTGAAATCACTAGACGCACCACTGCTCCGTAGAGCTCGAGAAAAGGTGGATTAAAGTCGTAATTAATCAAGAGAGCGCTCCGTGACAAACTCCTTATCCCCCCCCCCTTCACCACTACCCGCTTTTTTATTTTTACAACGGAGATACCTCCATTTCATTAGAGCTACAAAAGAGGTCCTCTCGTCCCTGACAATCCAGTTACATTAAATGTTTAATGTCCCAACTTTATTAAGTTTCTCTTACAAAAAGTACTGTTTTTATAGAGTTGCATTTCCGTCGGGAAAGCTCTGTCTGTTTCTCCAACATCATAATTTGATGAAAATTCGCAACTGCTTTGTCAACAATTTTATTTTAGCGTGATTTACTTTATGTTATTTTATTCTTACTAAATGAATTAAAAGTTTTTTTATAGGTAATAATAGTACCTTAATTTGGTTATTTATTATACATAGGTACCCTATACATATGTACTGAATTGTACTGTGGGTATACATACAGAGTTATTTGTAAAACACCAATCCTCGTAGGTTACTAACAACCTTTCCATACAAAATGTCCGAACAGCTGATTGAGTTTTGTATAAAAAGTTGATTTTTTGTCTGTTTTCGGAAGAGTCGTAGAACAAACTCTGTTGTGATTTGGATGAAATTTGGCACACAGATAGTGTAAAGCCTGGATTAAAACATAGAAATCAAAGACGACGGTAAAATGTTCCCTAGGAATTTTCCGAACGTCCACACGGACCAAGTCGCGGGTGGAAGCTAGTTTATGAATAATTAATTGATAAATCTAGGGATGCCTACGAGCAGATAGAGCTATAGCAACTAGAAAAGAGTTCAAGCGAGCGACATTTGGTAAAAAAACTGTGAAAATTGCTTACCCCATTTTTCAAAATTAAAGAAACTAAAGTTAATCAGTAAAACCATTCTTGACTACGTTACAAAGCTTATTTGTCTTCATATAAAAGCAAATCAATAATGAAACTTGTCATGATAATGCTAAAAGCATTGATTGATCGTTTGAAACAGCATGACTTGTTCAAAAAATCCCTTAATAATAGTTTCAGAAAGAAATCTCTATTAACTATACGTCAGGAACACCGTTGCCCACTAGCTGTGAAAACACTCCATCATTTCGCCAAGTTAAAGATCGCAATCGACGGGTCACGGAATCGAACGAACGAAATCAGGGGGGTTATTCACGATTGTCGGAAACCAACTTTCCGAATCGAATCGGAAAGTCTATAGTCTTCGTTCTTATTTTCTACCTTATGCTAACTACCAAATTTTGTTAATGCATTGTGCTTTCGCGTCAGAAAGTGAGTGAGTCGAATGCCAGTCGAATGTATTTGTGAATTAAGCTATATTTTTGTAATATCGGAGGATACGGATTCAAATCGAATGCTTTCGAGTAGATGTCCGACAATCATGATTAACCCCACAGCTGAGAATTTTAAATTATTCGTAAATTGGAAATGAAAGCGTTTAACAAATAAACAGATGAATGTGCTGTCATATTAGTAATTTTGTCAATCCTTTTTTAGTAATTCGAGGATGACGTTTATGGCTTTACTCTTGGTAAATTCCATGTAGTAATTTAAATGTATGCCTATGTGAGCGTAAAGAGGCGAGTGTCAGTGTGCGGACAAACCAATACTGGTTTTTGTCACATTGTTAGCGTAAACATCTTACTTTAAAAAAAAAAAAAAAAAAAAAAAAATGGTTTCAAGCTGTTGTCAGCCCAAATATCTTAAATAAAATAATAAATCTAATACCTAATCGAATAAATAAAATAATCGACTGTAATTCGTCAAACGGGCAAAGCTACGTCAATCAACGAAATACAGAAATAATACAGCTGCAAAAGGCCTGAAACATATACCTAATATTTTTTATCCATTTTTTTTTAAAGATAAAGTTGGAGTAAAAGCTACTTTAATCTAATTGGAGGATGGCCAGCAGCTGATAAGTGCGCGTGCAGCGTCGTTACTTTTTACTGGGCTTAAGCGCAGTTGTAAAGATAGCTACTTTAGTGCCGTGCCGATACGAATGGCCGACCAACGCTTTTTACTTTACCGAAAATGCCGTTACTGTATCGAATCTAGCTACACTTTGTAATGTATCGGCGATACATAGTTACAAAGTGTAGCTAGATTCGATTTGTACCAGTGTGTTATAGAACTTGGTATTTAAGAGGGTTACTACGCAACACTAGCGCCGCCAATGGAAAAAAAACATAGTGCTTTAATAAAGACGAAATTGTGAATTGTGTTCTTGTAGTGTAAGAATAAGATTTGTGGTACTTTTTTATCGCTTAAACAATATTTTCTAGTCTGTCGTTTAGTTTAAAGGAGTTTTATTGCTAAAAGTGGCCACTTTTAGCAATAAACTAAACGTCAAGTAAACGAGAAGTTATAAAATATAGTTTAAACGATAATAAGTAGCACAAAGTTACTTCGGAATACACTAGAAGAACACAATTTTATTCACAATTTCGTCTTTATTTAAACACGATTTTTTTTCCGATGGCGGCGCTAGTGTAGCGCAGTAACCCTCTTAATAGGTAAGGTTTTAGACAGCAGATGATCGCAGGCGATTATAATTAGGTAATGCCGTAATTAAAGAAGACTTAGTTAGGCGATTCTTAAGTTTAGTACAAATGGGTATTCAGAATTTAGGTATGCCATATACTACCTATGTAATTGTTCTTAATTATGAGCATTTGTTTTTTCAAGTAAGTACTTAATAAATTTTAAATAAGTTTTTCAAAATAAGTGAGGCAAGAAAACCCCAAGTTTTTTAGTACGCAGGTAAATGTAATTAACATTATATAAAAAAGGCTGCGCGAAACTGTTTGATTAACATTCTAAACACTTTGACCGGCTCCAAACAAAAGCTGAAGAATTTTAATTAATTATACTTTTTGATTAATAGCCAACGCGGCAGTTACATTAATAAACAAAGAATAAATCACAGTTAATACCTAAATTAACGTAAGCCATTTGGCAAGCTTTTTGAGACCTTCGTGACTGAGTTTACCATCTGTGAAATACTGAGTTCGATAGTTGTGATTAATCCTTACTTAAGGCCTTAAGGTGGGTCAAATCCCAATATTCAATTCAAATTATTGAAAGATTACGCGCGTGAAGCTATCATGGAAAAAATATATAATGTACTTGAAATAATAGGTACACAATAGATTTAATTGAAAGCATTTATAAAAATGTTATCACCTTTGATGTAAAAAAATATTCCGTGGACCCTGTTTCTGGTCTTATTTGCAAAATTTCTCGGAAACAGAACATTCGTTTATGTTAAATTAAATGTTCAATCTTAATTGAACAGATTTTTTTAACTAACTTGAAAGCTAAGAAAATTAAAAAAAACATGTAAAAATTGAGAATTCAGTGCTAGTTCTCAACGCAACCGCCGCGTTGGAACGCGCACTGATTTGAACCCAAAGTGAGTAGAGTTATGTTCGATATCACTCCATCACGGATCGACCCGCTCGGATTGACGCATGTTAAGGCCTTAACCTTACCTGTAGAAGATACCAATATCTAAACCAGCTATGTCAAACTGAAAATCATTGGTGGACCAAATGCATATTGACCGTAGAATCAGTGGGCCGCAAAACTTAACTTTAAATAAAACTCATTTCATAGGTAAAGTATAACTTTTTGAAATATTTTTGAGACACGCTTACGGGCCGCATCAGAAGGTTGTTTTTAAAATTGGACCGCTATTTGACATGGTTGATCTAAACTAATATCTTATATAAATTATCTAATCTGTACATTATATTTTTAAACTGATTGACAAATATTGAAACTAGCGCCGCCACTACATTTATTTTTATTACTCGTAAACCAAGTCAATATTTAAAAAAAGCTCGTGTAATTATCTCTTAAATTGTCTCCAATATTTTTTTAATAACTCTTCAAGAGTTATTATTCATTCTGTCAGTTTTAAAATGCATAATTGCCAAAAGTGGCCACTTTGAGCTAAAATGGATTTTAAAAGTTACAGAATGAATGAAAACTGTTGAAGAAGAAGATGAAATTATTACATGAGCTTTTTTTAAATCTTGACTTGGTTTACGTTACGAGTAACAAAAATAAATGTAGTGGCGGTGCTAGTTTCACTACCTACAGCGCCTTAAGTAAAGTTTATTTTCAACGTTAGAAGAAATAATTTGTTCAGAATTTAATAAATTGTATGTAGTATTTTTTAGTTTACACGGATTACGGTATCGAACCGCCTGTAAAATGTGATCGCAAACCTAATTTCAATGAGGTGGCGATTCGATTTTACAAGCGATTGTCGATAAAAAACGCTAAAATCAACCGTCTGCCAAGTCAACCCGTGTAAATACCACATTAGCAATAAGATAAGTACTTACTTTAGTTTTTACTTCATTCAAAATAGTGTTCAAATAACGATATTGGATAGTAACATACCTAGAGGAGAAATAAATAACCCAAATTCTAAATAGAAATCGTGTTGAAATTAATAAATTTAACAAGATCCTTTCTCAAAATTAATCCATTTGATACTATTCGAAACGACGTAATTATATCGACAACCCGACACGTTTTCGAAGTTAATTATGGATAATCCTTATTATAAGCGTTCACTAATCCTCACAATGAAGCGAACTTAAAGGTCACAATGAAAATAGACTGAAGTAAGTTCACATTGGTGTAAAGTAAATGGCAATCTGATGGACACAGCTTATCGATTGTGAATGAAATCAATGAACTTTCTCTCGGCACTGTGTAATTGCGGTCGGCGTGTAATGTTAATGTTAATTATTAAGCACAACATAAACCGCCACGCACACAGTTTTTACGGTAAATTGAATGATATTGCGATAAATGTTTTCAATACATTAATTGGTACCCAGCGGTTTATTTATATGCTTGAATATCAGAAATGTAAATAAATGAAACATCTTTTCAATACAGTTGCTCGAAAATGTAAGTTTACGATGACAGTCGAGCGTGCGGTAAGTTGATTTTACTGCACGCCGTGCGTTTTTGTTTACGGATTAGTACAGCGTGCGGAAAGTTGATTTTACCGCACTCTGGCGCCGTGCGTTTTTGTTTACGAACGTTTTTTTAATATCTGCTAGCTTCCGCCCGCGACTTCATCCGCGTGGACAGTGGAAAAATATTGCAACCAGTTTAAAATGACCCCTTTAGTGTATGAAAGCTAGTACTACGGAGAGTTCCAGCTGTTTCCCTGGTTCCACCACCTGAATTTGATGAAACATAGCTTAGATTTTAAGTTGGACCTCAATCTACTAAATTGTGAAAAATCCATCAAAATTCTTTTAGCGGTTTTTACGTAATTCGCGCACAAATATTTAGAATTAACAGTTTTATTATATGTTTAGATTACAATTTCAGTAGTAGTACCTATAATGTTATCTTGCAAATGTATTGAAAAACGTAGTATGGCACACGGTTGTTAAGGTTTTTTAAAACTCCTTACCAAACTTGTATCATAAACTACTATTACAGTATTCAAGGGGCTGGAATAAGGCTGGAACTATTTTCTTTAAAAGAATGAAAGTTATTATATTTTTTTTACTAACACATGCCTAGAAAATATCGTTTGTTACACAGACTAACATTCAAAAGTAAAATAACGACGCTTTTAAATCGGATGTCTCAGTCTTCTACATAAGATGGCGGTGTAACCGAAAGTCATCAACCAATCCCACAGATAACCAAACATTAATTAAGATATCTCCGGAAAACTAAATTCGTTCCAGCAAATTGGTGCGCAGGCCCTTGAAAAATATATACCAATGAACCATTCATTTTGTTCGTTCCGACATAAATTTTCATTCGTTAATTTCTAAATGATGAGAGCAAACTTGATGAACTATTCAGATTCGCCTCTGGAGCTTGGCTCAGCGAAATTTAACAATTTCCCCTAATCTCGAGAAGCACTTGGCGAATTTACATTAATTTGTTATACTTCATTATGGCAAATTAGTTTACACGTCTCGCAACAAATGTGGCCATCGAATTTCGAGTTCCTCTAATTCAATTTCAACTTCTGTGGCATTCACACAATGTTAACATTATTTATTGTGTAGAAAGGTTTTTCATAAAAACACGAGCAGAAAATACGTATATAAAACGTATATACGTATAATAAACAATAACAAATTGCGAAACTAGTTATATTGAAAACATAGCAGCAATTTGCCTTTAGTTTTCCCTTTTAAAAAAATACTTTAAATCTGTTTAACTTCAGCAATAAAACGTCTGGCTAGAAATCATTAATATACCGTATTTATAACGAGCAATTAGTTAATTCTAAGTAAAGAGGTTATTTATTTCGGCTGTTTGGTTATCGATTTTTCTAAAATAACAGAACACTAATGAAAATACTACTATAATATATTAGCAGATTTTTTCTTGAAGTGAAACTAGCGCCGCCACTACATTTATTTTTATTACTTGTACACCAAGTCAATATTTAAAAAAGCTCATGTTTTAATTTAACAAATTGTTTCTAATATTTTTTAAATAACTCTTCAACAGTTTTCATTCTTTCTGTAAGTTTTAAAATCCATTTTAGCTCAAACTATAATAGATTTCGAAATATTTGCATTTTAGTGATTTCATACAAAACACAGAAGTGCCAATATTTTCAAATCTACAATGAATATTTTAAAAATCAAAACGTACAGCCCTAGTTTTTAGGCATTTCAAAAACATACCAAAAATTCATAGCTGTAGGTTAAGGTTTAGAGGGTGGGAAACGTTATCGCCGTTTGTATGGAGACCACGTGGTTGACAATCCTCTTAAAGGCTGCTCTTCTAAGACATAGAATTTGTGCATTGCAATCGTTTAGTAGATTCATAACCAAGCTATTAGGTAATAAAAAAATTCACTAATAATTTTTAATAATTTTTCTGTGTCATTGCATAAGTATATTATAATGCTTCATTCCACTTGGGCCCTCTCAGCACAACGCGGCGCAATCAGCATGTTTTTTTTAATCAACCTAGCGTTAGCGTTTCAGCTTAGGAAAAATGCTTTCGTATGTTTGTCTGTCCGGCTGTACGAGGAGTACAGGTCGTATTTCTTAACCGATGCTCGTGAAATTTTGTGAGCAGGTTCGAAACTTTTCTTGATATTTTAGGCGATTCAATTTTCAAAAATTTTCAAAATTGCGGAGGATAAAGTGAGGTCTGCAGCTCACAGAGCCACTAGTAGTAAAATAAAGGTGATAATTCCCCGACATGTTATTATATTGCTTGGGCCTCAACACGCGGCACAATTAGCATGAAGTTGGAAACAATTGAAAGGCCACGTGTCGCTTCCCAGGCCGCTGCAATTTGCCAGTATGCAAGCCTTCAATTAACTATTTATACACAAATAGCTCATAATGGGAGCTAATTGAACGGTACCACAGCGGGATTTGTAGGTGCACAGTATGCATAATTACTCCTTAGTCGGCGTATAACGTAATATAGAGAAAATAATGCATTGACGTTTTATAAATTAGTTATAGTAACAGTTGAACGTCTACTTCATACTGTCTTGGTGCGATTCTTATAGTCTTGTCAACAGAATTAATTTATAACAAACAACGTTTTAATGGCAATAAAAATGAAAAATCATTTGCCAAGATTAAAAAACACTTTAGAAGATGATCCTTCTCAATGTTTGTTTAGCGTCAGATTCGAATGTTTTTTGTTTATTTCTCACTTTTTGCTTTTGTCGTGGTCGTGGTTTGGTAGTCGATGGCGGTCATAGTTATCTACCAAAGTTAATCTTTGAAAACAGTAATAAGCTTAAAAACTTACAGACCAAGAAGTTTAGCAACGAAATTTACCTGAAAAACAAAAATAAAACAAAATGAGATGAAATATAATGATTAGAAGGCACAAGTAGCATTCTTATGTTGTAAATAAATTACCTATATGATTAAAAATAGACTTTAATTCAATTAAGAATAGTCGCGTGTATGTTAATAATTACAAAAGTTAAGCAAGCACTTTTAACAGGCTCACCCAATGCTCACCGGGTAAAATGCAACGGCAGCATAATCCGGTGCAGTATGAACGCGAACTGCACATTAATTCATGCCGACCAATACTTCGCTCGCCTTCGGAATAAAGTGCATGCTTTGACTGACGTCGGAAAACGACGGGTGTGAGGTGTGAGTAACTACTTTCAGTGGGTGTGATAGGTTTGACGGCAACGTCTGCTTAGAAAAGTGCTCATGATTTTACTACCAGGGTGGTACAAGAGGAAGAATAGTTTTTTTGTATGCCGAAGAAAATGCATTTACGCATCCAGCAGATGAGCAGGAGGGGACCGCAACATTCATCGTTCCACAACCGCACTAGTCAAACAATCGCACCAAGTTTCAAATCTGACCCCTCACATAAACAGAAATGCCACACTATCAAATCCTAACCTATTTTCACTGCAGTTTTGAAAAGAAACTTTTTCCCTTTTGATAGAAGATTTTGGCCGGTTTAATTACAATAACTTATTTCTTCGGAAATCAATAAATTCTGCGAATGATCCTGATTTAATTTCATCGTAAAAAAAACGGATATACGACTTTCCAGATTAAAATGCTATACAAAAGACTCTTCCCACCGTTTAATTTACAGATCTCGTTAATTGGCAAGTTACAAGAGTCTGCAATCAAGCATAACACTGAGACTGACGTCCAAATAATGAGCTCTGCATAAATCCTGGTTTACGGCGAGTTTTATTTTACAACCTTATTCGAAGTGGCATCAGCGTCGGGGGACGCGCCGCGCTTAAGTGATTAAAATCGCGACGACTGCGCTGGAACAAAGCAGGCGAAATGTTCAGATGAATTTAAATGGAGGTACGAAACAAAAGACCAGAGCGGAGCGCTGCTGGCATGTCATCTTGTAACGAGCCCCGCGGCATAGACTTACAGATACACAGGATTAGCAAACCGAACCAAATAACGATATTCTGATCACTAACGAAGTAGAAGGACCAAAATATAACAAAATGAATGCAATCATGCACATTGGAATTTCGTGTTGACTAATTTTTTTTCTCGGAAGGAAAGGGTTATGTTTATCGCGCGTATCTTGTATGTATACTGTATGGTATGTTTATGTGTAATATTCTTTATTACCTCATATCTTTCTAACGGCTAAACGGATTTCTATCATTAAGATATCGTTAGATTTATCTCGACAGCCCAAGTATTCTACACAACTTTAAAAAAAATCTAGTAAATAACGTAAAAAAATTAGAAAAATAAGAAACAGATTAAAAAATGGCATATATTTACTTAAAACTAATGATATAATGGTGACCCACCTGCGCATTGTTAATTCTACAACAGTAGGTACCTATCTGTTAACATGGTGTCTACTAAAACTTTAACTTAGTATTAAATAAGCAATATCTACTCTTATAACATCACAAGATATAAAGGATAGTCGAAAGATATTTGTAAAAGCATATATAGATGCGTCGCTTTGGTGCCTCGTATAATATTAAGTCTATGGCGTTCGTTGAAGCGTGCAACATTTAAATGCATGCGACGCTGCGACCTTTGAAACCTTTGAACGCCAGGATACGGCCCTCCGTATTCGATCTAAGGAGCGACTGCGACTTTAAAGGATTTCCTATACTCGTAGGTAAAGTCAGGTCTTGGAAGACGGTTCAATAAGACGTGACAACTTGGAAATTGATATAAGAACAGGAGTGGATTGAAATTTGATATAACACGTTTTGTAAAGAGTTTTACTACATCCTACTTACTTACTATATAAATGTGAAAGTTTGTGGGTTTGGATGTTTGTTTTCAATAAAACTGAAAAGAATAAGAATTTACTTAATGAGTGACGGTCTGCTGACGCAGAGGCATAGCATATTCAGACTTTCAGACTGCAAGTGTGGTTCAGCAATTTTCCCTAGAGCCGGTCATTGTATGGGTGACCAAAAATTTAGTATGTCAAGCTCCTCCGTATTAATTCAGAAGACACGTTAAACCGTTGGCCCCTGCTGCCTTTGCAGTAGTTACCAAACATTCACCAATCGGCATGGGCCATTGTTGTGGATTATGGTGAATGAAAAGCCAGTACAATGGGGAAATTAAAATGGTTGATGTTGTTGATGATGATTGCAGCCTAATGCTTGTCTGACTGTCAAATAATATTCGTATTTTTATTTGATTTGCAAACAAAGTGAACCTGATTTTACAAATAAATAGTAACAAATTTTGATCTCTTGTCCAAATTGAATAGGAACCAAGCAAAAAGTTTTTGTTTTGAAACAATGAAGAAACCACTTTATTTTGCGAAAAATAAACTTGCTTTTTGGCTGTTTAGAAAACTTACTATACCCTTAACTTTAACAAGGAACAAAATATTCTTTTAGAAATTGAGAAGCAAAGTTTACGAGATTTCAACCTTCACCGGGAAACATTATACTTAGGTATTTGATTTGCTGAGCAAAAGCAGGGTTAACTATGAGTTTTATTTGAAAAATTGCTGGGGATCCCTGGGGATAGGGAGTTTACAAGCTTCAATAATGTTCTTAAGAAATGTCAAATCAGGAATACGAATAAGTAAATCTTTAAATTCTAGTGGTTCAACTCTACAAGTGCGGTATAAGTTATAGCATTTTGTCTAGTTAATCTAATTTGACTAGCAGTAAATTCAAGTCATAACTATAAGCGCGTATGTTTGGCGTACCCAGTGGCGAAGGGTCTATATTCCCGATTCCCATCGGCTTACCGTTTAGAAATCAATTTTTATAGACCGGCTTACCTTTGCCAAAATTTTACCCCTCGCCACTGCGCTTACCTGTTTTGGTTTTGACTCTGGTTACATTTATAAATTTTGTCAGTTAGGAACGTTCTACCCCGATAAACAGGGTCTAATAGTAAATAACAGTTAGTTCAAACTACAGACACGAAGGTCGTCGCGTCGATAACTACACCATTGAAATAATTCCATATCAGAACACAATGAAATCAACACAACACAGGAACTATTCAACACACTCCGCCTTTGTTTACCTTTGTATGAAAACAAGGACAGCAAACAAATACATTAATATTCTACTAAAGCCCGTGCCTGTTCGTGGTGTATAATTAATTCGGCGATTGAAGCTACGATATAACAATTATAGAGTTTAGTGACATTTATGTACTCAATATAGAACTTCGATGCCTATTACGGTAGTTTGAAACGACATTCGTACTAACGCTAGCTAGGCACTACATCTCAGACTGCATTTATTAAAAAAAACATGTAGAGAGCGAAAAAATTTATGTTGTTTGATTACTTCTTAGTGTTATTCTTTTTTGCAACCTAACATCTATGTACAACATGAAAAGTGCTTACTTTGAGTATCAAAAAACTATGCTATCAGTTCGAGAACCTATCGTAAACTTGTTAAGTAGATACAAAAACTATGGGATCTTCTTATTCAAAGTTTCAGTCTTATTTTTTTATTATTGAAAATAAGTGAGCATACGATGGAGCATGCTCACCTATAAATAAAACCTATCAAGTTATAACTATTAGGAAACACATCGGCAGGCAGCCTGTTCCATTCCTTAGCTGTTCGCATTATTACAAAAATATAAGCAAAATGTTTTGTGCAGATGGTTGTAATATCAACAACTCGGGTGGTACGCTTATCCGCGTCTAGTACTTCGAGTGTTGAATAGGGCTTAGAAGATCCACATAATCCACATACGTACTCAATCCATAATCGTAAACCAGAATCTATCAATATTCAATTAATCAACACCTGAGACAAAAGCGGGTCGCATTATAACCGTAAGGGCGGGCACACATTTAAGCAGCGAGTCTCGATGGCACTCGTCCGCACTCAGCTGCGCAAGATGTTTGTTAGTTCCACTCGAATCTGCAGCGGAGCCGTGGTGTCGCTGCAAAATGGGCTGATAATTAATTCAGAGAGGCAGACGACATACAATTAGTTGGGGCATTCGTTACGTCACACGCGTAACTTTGCGAGTGGCGCGAGTCAGTGACGTCATCTTTAACTATTGGAGAAGTAAACTTTGGGTTATATTTACGTCCTGTGATTGGATTTTTCATCATGGAGTAACTTATTAGAATTATTTCAGAATTCATATAGATATAGGTAACATTCTCAGAAGTTAGTATGTTAATACATTGCCATTGAGCGTATTTTATTTGAGGTAAGGGTCTTCTGAGTAATATCTGATAAATTCCACTCGAGTTTAAATTAGATCACAAAGAAGTGAAATTGATTTCGTAGTTAAGGCAGCTTCCACTATATAGTCCGAATTGCGCTATTAAAGTTTCTTTAAGAAAAAGGACAATGGATATAGAAATCGCCTAAAGCTTACCACTTAACACGGTAGTGATAAACCGATCCGCACACAGCGCCCTCTCGACTGTCTTGTTTAACAACACATCGGCCATCAGTCATGTTTTTGTAGTGAACAAGCCACAGCTTCTATGTGTAGTGTATATGTATAGGATATAATAGTAGATTATACAACAAGTGAAAAAAGAGGGAATTTAGTTCGAGGGACTAAGTTGGATCCCGAGAGCAGCGAAGGATTCTAGAGTTGAATCCCGAGCGTAGCGAGGGATTCAAAAGTAGAATCCTGAGCGAAGCGAGGGATACAAAGGACCGAGATGAAATTTTTTTTTCACGAGTTGTTTACTCTACTTTTTACCATTGACTGCGAGAAAACGAATAGCAGTAGGTACTTATACCTAATTAGCTCTATATATTAAATAGTTATCACATTTTATTATTTAGGTAGGTAATCAGTAATAAGTATTTAAACATTAGAAAATAGTGAAACTAGAAGTTTCCCAATGACATAAAACAACCACGCTAAGAGGGAAATTACATGATCAGTTTGGAATCAGTCCATTTCATCAGTTTGTATAAATAAATTAACTTTGAATTTTTACAGACTGAAGATCGTACCAGACTGATGCAAGACTGAACATCTAATCTCCCTCTAATATATAGAAAAGAATCCAAAGACGAGACACTAAAAAGGACCTAATTAATTTGGCGGGATATTTTTTAGAAAAGAACCCAAAGATAAGACACTAAAAAGAACCTAAATAAAATTGGCGGGATATTTTTTTTTATTTATTTGTATAACTATGGCTTTATCTATGGAATAACTCCATACTTTCAGCACGTTTTATTTTTTTTCTACATAATTCATACGAAGCGCGCTTGTTCCAAATTCAAAATATTTTTATTCACTCGGTGAATAAAACAGCGTATTATTCACTCTCATCGTTGAATTAAACGCACTTTTTCGAGTGGCGATGGTAAAAAGGTACATACACGATGCTTTAGAGTGGAATAATACATTATCTCTTTACATGTAGAGACGTCAATAGAGTCGTCTCGTCTTTTTTGGATATACTTAAGTGAAAAAAGGAGATTGTATTTAAAGCCACGGCTGCAGAAACGAACCAAATAGCTACACCGTCATAGCAATGATAGGTAATTAACCTAAAAAGATTTATTGTGTAAAAATAATTAAAAAATGGATAAGCAAATAATTCGATGTAAGTAATAATAGTAGTTAATGAATTTAATATTGACCTAATGTCAAACGGATAATTACACCGAAACGGGGTTTTACAACAGAGTACTTACGAATATGTATGTGTAGATGTATAGATGATTTATACTTAAAACTTGTATAAAGTAGTATAGTAAGATAATTCAAAAATTAAAATCAACATCAACGATAAAACATCGTTGTTATTTACTTTTTTTTTACAATTCAGTTAACGTCCTACCCTAGATTTTTCATTCATTTATAAACAGTCCGAAAATCCCTACACAAAATAAATGTTTTTTTTAATCTTGTCTCCTACTTAGATGTCAATTAGTTGCTCCTGAGATCACGTCAGGTAAGGCGCCTTCGAGTGTCCCATTCACGGGTGAATTTATTAAAAGAATCTTAATTACCTTACGTAATAAAAAGTATCCCGTGAACAATTAGCTGTATTTGTGCTTACTTTTATGTTAAATTTTTCCTTAAAAAAATTAAGCTAATTTTGAAGCAACCATAATCAACGCTAAATTAATTAAAAGTACCTACGTAAAGGGAGCATTTTTTTAATTACCAGGTTTTTATGATTAACCTATTATTTTACAATATCACATAAATAGATACCAGTTATTCTTTAACGTAGCTGAACATTTAAATACTTTGTCAAACCAACTATTACGCTTGGACAGTGTGAATCTTACATTTAAATGCAATAATTAGTGTAACATGGTCATAGTATTATGACATGGTTCTTAATTGTTTAGTGAAAGTGAAATATTCCTTATTTAAATAAGATTTTCAAATCGTCAATTCTTTTACCCTACCACCCATTATTATTATTATTATTATTTTATTCATAAGACACGCCAACAGAGTACACATAAAACATTACATAACACGAAGTTGAACATATTAGATCCTGATGTGAAAACCTATAATTTTATTAATCTTATTGCACAACAATACATAAAGTATGGTACAAAGGCGGACTTAATGCTAAGAGCATTTTATACTAGTCAACCATCAGTAAAAAGACATTCATGAATTTGCGGTACATACAAAAGAGTTATGACGCCTTTTAGCTGACAAGAAAAATAAGTTATTTCTGAAGCTGTTTTAACTTCAACATTACCTACCTACACACGACTTTAACAATCTACTAGTATGATAAAAGTCTGTATCACATATATACGGAGAGTTATATTATCTCGCAAATTCCTTGCAGACGAACGGTAATTTGTCAGACAGCCAATTCTTCAATGCGATTCTGAGTGTACTGCAGAGTCGTATGTCAGCGTCTCGTCCACACACAACCAACTAAAACGTCTTGTCCTATTTAGAAAACAGCTTTTGACATTTGTCATACGTCTTTTACAATTGTAATCGTTATTCAAGAATATTCTGTTTTATTAATTCCTCAATGCCCGCTGAATCTATTGTGATATTAAAATAGAAAATCTATTGTGTCTCATTTTCCGGGTCATGAAGTTTTAAATCAAACTATCACTAATAATTAGTACTTAGTTCATTTTGTAATCTATGTGTGGAAAACCATTTGTTGTATTTTATAATCGATTTTTTTTAAATAAAGAGTTGAGTGAAGATTGTATACCAAATAAGACAAATACTTATAAGGATAAACAAAATGTAATTAAAACCTGTGAAACTACTACACAACTAGAATGTACATATACAACTAGAACTGGTATACATACAGCTGAAATTAGAAATATGGAAGAGAAATTCCGAAGCGCGCACCCAAAGTATAAGAGACCAATACATAATCCAAATTATAATACGATTATATCCGTAAACTATATACGTGCTCCCATACAAACGCTTACACAATCAGCAAAGCAACCGACACAAATCGTGTAGTGTTACCACGAAATATGAGACTGCATCACGTATATTACACTGATCCTAAACTAAGGAAGATAAGCTTTTGAATTATGGAAAACAGAGCCACCACAAACACACGAAACCAGAAACAGGCGCCATCAACTATATTCCTGTGACAGAATCGTAGCGTCTTTGTGTTGGGGTTTGGGGTAAATTAGATCTTAATGCAATGATAGTTAGTGTATTGGTTTTGGGATTTGTGATTATTTGGGTAAAAGCACTTTTTGAAACGTAACAGCACAGAGTATTAGAGTATAATTTAGATGACGTGAACCCAAGCAAAATAAGACATCATTAAATAGGTAAGGCGAAATAAATAAATAAACTGCCACAATAGAACAAAAGTTAGAAGGCGCAAATCGTGCAAATAGCCCAGCGTTAATTTCATCATTGCCGTTACCTCCTGGCCCGCTTCTTCATACCGCGCCCCCTGTGTGGCCCTCCCGCGCGCCTCCCCAGGCGACGCCGGGGGCGCGGTATGAAGAAGCGGGCCGGGAGGTAACGGCAATGGTGAAATTAACGCGTAGTACCCAAATGGTCATTCTACTAAAATTAACGCTAGTAAAATAGAATTACAATGCATGGGAATGACTAAGCTAACGCTTATCTCCTGTCAATCCCATACATTGCCATTCTATTCCAGTAGCGTTAATTTAATAGAATAACCATTTGAGTAGGACCTCTGAAATGTCATAGTTTCCAAAATATCCCCTCCTCAGCCCATCATAACCCTCACGGACGTTCGCTAGCACAAACTATCGCATCGACTTGTTTGTGGTCGGCGGCGGCACGTCTGCAAATTATACACTGAGAGCGTCCGAGGTGGGCTTAATGCCATCGGCGATCGCTTTTGACCGTGCATCTGATAGAATAGCTTAGCACTCCTGTCTTTCGGAGATCTATGAGAGAGAAAACATCACTTCCTTATGCAAAGGTTTAATTATTTATTCCTTTATAAAGGACTTTTATTTTAGTCATATGCAATTATAGGTAATAATTATAATAAGTAGTTATGATATACCATATGTATTACCTTACCACGTTACAAACTTATAGAACAATTCTCAGATAGGACTATTCGAATTATTATTAGCATTTTTCCTGGGTGCGGGTTCGTTATTATTAATTTCGTCATCATAACAATTGGTGAAAATGTTGTGCCATAAATATCAACTAATCATCATGCTATAGCATTATTTCTAATTAAGGGCTATTTAACAATATATTATTATTATAACCCATCGAGAATCCGTTTGCTGTTAGGAGAATGCATTTGTATTGTAATAGCCCCATATGTAGGTAGGTACTATCCGTACATAGGCATCAGTAAATTGCAATCAGGCAGACCTACGCTGTTTTTTTACTTGTTGTAAAAAAGTGTTATGTTAAAAATTGTTGCCGCAAAAATTGCTTTCATTTTTGTGTAATAAAAATTCTCCCTGATTTGCAGTCTACGCAACGAAGGCTTCCTATATTTTTACAGCTTTATTATGGTCTCGCCCGAAGCGCATATTTCCGCGTTTCACTCTAAGCAAATAAGGCTCGGTTATGTCCAATACATTCCATCGCATAGAAAAAGAGGCAGAACCGCAGAACTCGTGAAGTTAAGCTTTCGAAAGAAAGTGGATTCTCAAAATGATGATTTTGATTTACTAAAATTAAATCGACATAGGTAATAAAGAATTTTAACCCCTGATCAAAGAGGGAAATTTGCATTGTAAAACTAACTGCCTCAACTATACTCCGACTTTTAATTCGGTGCAGTAATTTGACAGCTCCAGTGTGCCCACTGGGGTGATTAGCAACTCTTAACAACTTGCGTGGTGAGTTGCTAATCACCCCAGTGGGCACACTGGAGCTGTCAAATTACTGCACCGAATTAAAAGTGGGAGTATAGAACAACCCCTTTCTAAAATGATACAGACCTATTCTAATCTTTTAGAGAAAGCATAGAAAGAAGGCTAAACTTGAAACATTTTTTCATGAAAACATACTCGAGAGCAAAAGACCAAGCTAAAAAACATATAAATTTTTAATGTTAACTTGTTGTTGCTAGCTGATAAGTTCCATTTCATGATGCAATCAATATAAGACGTTTCAGATGAAAATTTAATTCATCAAACGTGACACATGTCAAATTAGACATGGGTCGCGATGTTTGTTACATAATTAATTGTTACGATCTCAATGTAGTAGTAATTGGTTTAATAGACGTTGATGAGATTAAAGGTCTATGCACGCACATGATGTATTTAAGCAAGCATACAACGTGCGTTACTTACGTCGTTACAAAAAAAATATGACAAACATAAGAGACGCGCTACAAAATCCACGAGTCCATCAAACAATATAGTGGCCCAATAGCGCTAATTCTGAACGATAAAACTAAAACCTACGTTGTTACGTTTAGGTTATATTTACATTTAGGTTATATTTACCTAAAAATCTTTGGTTTAGGTCTATAGCTTTAGAATTATTTTTTAAATTGTCCAAGATTGGCATCCTACGCATAGCTTTCGACAATTTTCTGAGCCTGTAGCCAATGTCACATTAACAAATTTTCGCAATCGCTTCGCTCCGAAAAATTGACGTTTTAAAATTCGATAGTTAACGAAACCTTATGTCAATCTCATACATGTTTCGAAACCGAAGCGATAACGAAGATTTGCAAATGTTACTTTGGCTAGGGGGTCTGTACTATTATATATTCTGTGCTAGGGGGTCCGAAGCGAATAATTTTCTGTAAACGAAACTGAAACGGTAACGATTTAGATTTGATATGAAAGTATTATCGTTGAATATTAGCGCGATTGGGTCTTAAGCCCCTTACATTCCCGAATACCGGATTGAGTAAATAAACGTTTTATTTATTTTTAAACGTTACTTATTTAATGTGATCCAATTTTTATGTGCTGAATTTCAATAAGTCTCAAATTATGTAAGTTCTGTATACCGACTGAATGTCAAAAATATTAAAATGACCGAGGGAAGGGACACATTTATGTTCTTACCAGATTGTGGATTTATTAACTCTGAATGACCAGTACCTGCAACCAAAAAAAAGCATGGAATTAATATTTTATGTAATGTAATGTAATTGATTATTTAGATGAGATATTTTTATTGAGCGTTTGAGTATTGGTTGGTCAAGTTTTCAGCGAATGATTATTTTAAAACAGATTATCTCGGAAAGTGAACTGAGTTTTCAACAGCCCATATCACGAATTCAAAATCACACAACGTGACTTTAAACCTAAATGTGGCCTTCCCTAATCCGTGACACATCCGTCACTCAGCAATTAAAAAAACAACTGAAAACGCAGGAAACGTTCACGCAAACCGCCATATCCGCACGCGAAGCCCCGCGTCACTAGATACTCGATATCACATGATATCTCTGATATTGCGACTGCCGTCACTCAAGTTACTGAGAGAATTCGCTACTCCTTTCGGTTTAATTTCGGCGAGGAAGCCGCAAGAACGCCGAACCGAGCGCTCGGGATGGGGTTACAGTTGTAGCGTGATTACACATTCCATTAAATAGACTAGACCATAAACAAATGAAAGATCAAAGATTTTCTTGAAATCTTTCATCTGAAAACATTTAAGTATCGTAATTTTTCAAATAATGTGCGTAAGTTGCGTTTCTTCGACAAATAACCTTGAACATTTAGCTTTTCTTTCATAACACCAGCGATTGCATGTTGATAAAGATTTTAAAATCGTTGCATTCCTTAATTAATATACGAGTCACGTGCTAATGTTTAACCTTAATGGGAAACACAGTTAGTCTGTACTCTAAAAGCATTCTAAGGTTAGCACACATTATTGTCTATGTCCATCACCCATTTTTGATGTCCCCACTGCTGGGGCACAGTAGGCCTTCCTTATGGGTGGTAAGGAGAATGGGCCATAACCCACCACGCGGGCCTAATGCGGATTGGTGGGTGTTAACGACTGCAAATGTAGCCGGGACCAACGGCTTAACGTGCCTTCCGAAGCACGGAAGAGCTCGAGATAATAGATTTTTGGTCACCCATCCCATGACCGACCCTAGCAAACGTTGCTTAACTTCCGCAATCGTTCGGCCAGGCGCTAAACCACTGCGCCACCGAGCTCCATTATTACTTGTACTAATATCTGTTATGTAACATTATAGTGCGTAACTACTCGTAGCTGCGATTATTCAGTTATCTTTTACGGTTAGTAACTTACAACATTAATTTAAGTTTAATAGAAGGGGTGCCCTATATCAACAACAACAACCTCGACGCTGTTACCCGCACCACCAATTTTCCCAAAATTGAAATAGCTGTTCCTCATCCGAGATCGCACGTACATCGCAACTTCCTCCAGCATTCAAAACAACTTCAGGCGCGGTCCTTTTGAATCGTGACGCGGAATGATTTGATTGAGCTCCCCAATGATGCCTATCAACCTTATTGTATATCGCATAGAGTTCACTTTTCCAGCTGGTTAGAGGACAAAGCTTCGCTTAGAATTTGAACGTGAGCGTGCATAATGTCAGCATACATCCCAGAGATGGTCTATTTGGGAGAATGCTTCAGGTTTCATTGAAGAATTTACATAGTTGTTTACGGTTGTGGAGAGACTGGTTATCCGTCACACATGTTCTCCTAGCACAGAGGCCAGTCTCTCACATAGACTACCATCATTATGGTTCATAGAATAAGCTTTATACTTAGTTGAATGTTTAAGTAATTATCATGCATATGTGAGAGAAGAAATAAAGATTTATTTATAGTAGCTAAAAAAGGTGCGAGTATATGCTAGCCGCGATACAGCATATTGTCACGGGCGTTATACTATTTCTGTCATAAAAATTAAACGTTAGTAATGTACAATTAATGAGAATTAAAAGCAAATGACAGACAGCTTGATTAACAACATAATTTGGTTTTATACATCTAGCTACAATTCTACCGACGACGACTGTAAAATACCCAACCAACGTTCGCACAGTAGTAATTACGAGTAATTAAACTTTATTACAAAATAAGACGCTATCAACGTGAAAATTGGGCATAATAACAGTATATTAGAGAATTCTGTTCGGTGCTCGATTTTAAATTGGTTGTTATAATTGGTGTTGTGTCAAGCAAGGTATCAGTAATTGAGTAACATCTTTATTGAATAACGCACAGAATACACAATAGTAATAAATAACAGTCGAAAGGAACGCTATAACCTTAAAGACATAACTGCGATAATATTTAACAAGAGTAAATGTATGAATCCTAACCTTGCTACTATTAACTCGGTTACGTGTTAACTACCACCTTCGCCATTAGCTGCTAATGATAAATAAGTATTCCAAACTTTAAAATTCAACAATGAGTAAATCAAATCAAAAAGTTATTTAAAGTTAAATGCTTAAAGCCTAACAGTGGTAATGGAAGTACCCACTAATTGGTTTGAATAAAACAACAGGCAGCCAGTTTTAGTGGATACTAGGAAAGCACCAAAGAGCTGGATGGAATTTTAGATAAGTCTATGGAAAACAAACAATTACAGCGCGAGACAGGCTTCACCTTTATAAATGGTGAATTAGATCACAGGACTATTTGCTAAGTAGTTCTTGGTAGATGTATTAAAAAGGATTTAAGCTTAAGCGCCACCGCTCACGGGCGCTTAATCGCCGAGCGATTTTTTGTAGCCCAGAATAGAACATATGGAGTTCAATACGTAAACGCCCACGAGCTACAAAAAGTAGCTCACACATAGCTCGGCGACTAATCGCCCACGAAATGACACTGACAAGAGTGACAAGCGGCTTTAACCCTAAAAGACACCACAATTTTTTTCGCTGGCTGACATAATTATTTTTGTAATGGTAGAGTTTGCAATAAAAAGTAAGAGAATTATTATTACATGATATGCTTACCAATTTATATAATTCTTGAATTTGCGCATATAAAGTAAATGCAGAATTTTTGTTCTTCACACTATTTTGACGATAAAAGGATCTGTACCCTTAGCACGAACAGCTATCAAAAAAATAATCATTCGATAGATAAATTTTGTTTGTACAACGCCATCTATCGCCGATAAGCGAAATGAAATTTTCCATAGAGAATTGTCTATCGAGTAATTTTACGTGCGTTTTTTTTCTCGATAGCTGTTCGTGCTAAGGGTACTGAAGACATTTGAATCGTATACATTGTTTGCTTCATTTGTGAAAAGTATATAATTACTGACATAAATAAATCATAAACTTTATTTTATAGAGCTTAGCAATAATAAAAGTGATTGTTCTATAATATTATTACCGGGTGCCTTTTAGGGTTAACCTACGTCAGCGACTAAAAAGCGCCGTGATTGTCGCCGCGATTATCGCCGCGTTTATCGCAGCGATATCGCCGCGATTAACGCCGCGCTTATCGCAGCTACAAAATAGCGCCCGTCAGCGGTAAGCATAAACCATTCAGCCCTCCTTCTTAAATGGCCAACATTCGATGCGTTTAAACGCTAAACTTACTATTAAAGCTTTAAAATAAGCATAAATAACGTGCCGTAAGCTTGCCAATTCCAAATATACATCTAAGTCTGTGATTTACATAAGTTTGCGACAATTGCTCATATTTAAGCTTTAAGTACCTAAGCGTAGCGTTCAAACGTAAAGAATGTTAGCCATTTGGTAAAGGTAGGTTGTGTTATTCATTAATTAAATGTAATATTTATTTTACTTCTTTTTGTGTTAGAAAATCTAAAAAAGCTTTAGTGCTTTACAAATAAGCAGTTTCTATTATTTTGTCTCTTTCTCTTTTAGATTTATCACTAAAGGATAAAGATTTACTACGCAAACAGAAGTCGATGCATAAATAACGTCAGTTCATTGCTAATGGAGAATTATAACTGCAATAAGTAAAAGTGGTGGTGTTATAAACAGCTGCATCGGCTCCGTATATATTAGTTAGGTTAGTTTATTTGTTCAAGTCGTTGTTTATAGGCTCGAGTTACACTGGTTTGAAACTAATAGTTAGTTCGAGCTAAACAACTTTCTTAAAGGTCAAAGGTTGATTGGAAAGATTGCTACCAGTTTTACATTTTGTAAAATGAGCCTGGACGGAGGCTTTTAAGCTATTTGTCGATTCATTGGCCATGTTTTTTTAACTGTCTCTTAAACTGGAAGTTTTATCATGGATTATAATTTGAAAACTATACTTTGATTTTGACGTTAAAAAGGAGTCGCTCTATATCTAACTTTATAACAAGTTTCAATAATTATCGTTTCCGGGCAGGATGGTGGGCTGCACGGGAGGTAAGAATTTAGTCTAAACAAATTCCTTTGTTTAAGTAACTTTCAAAGGTGGTGAGGACAACAACATCTCGTGTGCTGAATACTAGTAAGTTATTAGTATTACACTAAATTCACGGTGTCTAGTAGCATTTCTTTAGTAGGTATGTTAGCATTTCTTATTTGCTAGTAACCTGCTAGTATTTCACATAAAGCTACAGCAATAATTTCGATCGCGACTGACCTTTGCCGAGTTCCATTAAGCGCCGTCATGAAATATAGCCCGAAACTGTCGCCAGCTGAATTATCTATCGCCCGGTCTAAAATGGCCGCCTTTCTCCTGTTTGGATCGCGGATACTCTTTTGATCAAAAGAGTTTCACAGAGCTGCTAAGTAATGCTTCGCTTTTGAAACATGTATGTAACTATTTGACGTTTTAAAAAAATCTTATGTCAATCACAAACATCTTTTTGATGAAGACTTGGATATATTACTTTGTCTAGAGACCCTAATTTTAACGAAACATGTTCTCCTTCCAGAAACTCCATATTTATAATGAAATACCGTTCCAAAGTTTCGAAGAGAGCGGTTGATTCGCGCGTGTATAACTTTTCACCTTTGAACGCACCATAATAAGCGGAGGGGAAACTCGCTAATCAAAGAAAATTGTAAGTTTCGACGAAGCGCCCGCCTCTGATTGCTGCGTATGAAGTTGACGCGGGAGGATTGAAGCTCAGTGCTCAATCTATAGCGTAATAGCTAAGTGTTATAAAACCTGAATGTTGATTTTCATTACAAAAATATTTTTGTTTTTAAAGTTTGGTTGGAAGGACTGTACTTTTCGCTGTATATGGTGATAAGAACACTTCTCGTTTATAATTTTGAAAAAGCTAACAAGACAAAAATAGACAAATTAGGAATGTTAGTTTTATCATGGATAGTGAGATAAGAAACACGGTGAATGAGTTGGTCAAAAACCAAGATTGCTAGGATTTTTATTTTATCAAAGATTCATAAGTTATTTATGAGTATTTAAGGCGAGGCCAGTTCACGATTTGATGAAAAGATCGATTTTTGAACTTCCAATTAAAGAACGGATGTAGAATTCTACTTCACAAAAATTACTGTAGACTGAACATTATGTCATGAAACACAATAACCGAACAGAATATTGAAAAATGGCATGGTTACTCTGTAAAAAAATCCTGAATAACACCATAAAATTAAACTTCAAATCGTCAGATTTCGTTATTTTCAACGACAGTGGTATGATCTTTTATGCAAAAAGGATAGCTTTTTTATCGATCTAACACAATAACCGAGTACATTTTAAATAAATGATCAAGTATTTCAGAAATCAATAAAAATGTACTAAATTTCGTCAAATTTCTGGCAAAGCGTCAATTAAAGCTACGCAATATTCAACCTTATTCTAAAGACCTAGTGAAAGAGTAAATTTCGGGAACTGCCTCGCCTTAAAGCTTGTTTTATAAACACTGAGGCAATGCTGGAAAACAAAACGGCACAATTTGTAGGTGCCTACTATAGGTTTTCGTGCCAAAGCACATTAAGCATCGACTTTAATTTTACAGCTTCAATGCCACTAATCTACGGCTGTTACACTATGACTGACTATACAAATGTCTCACGTCCAATAAAACAACTTTTTCTTGTTTATTTATGACCAATTCAGTTTATTTTTCCCGAAATGAGCGGTTTTCAAAAGGCAGTTTAAGACAAAAAAGTAGTACCTAAAAGACGGCTAGATGTCGTTTTTCAACTAAGTACGTAACTCTTTAAGAAAAAAGCAAAGGATGAGGATCCTTTCAGGAGTCGATGCCAATTTTTGACGTTGTAATGGCAATCTACTCCTCTTCAGGGAGTAATTTTTGCCAGTGTCAAGTGTTGAATAATTAAGTGGTATACTCAGCCGCTAGGAAAAATTAAAAAAGCTACGTACGAGGGTGGGTCAAAAAGTTCGCGGAATGGAGGGGAAAAATTAAGAAATTAAACACAAAATTATTTTTCCTTTTCAATATATTCTCCCTTAACTCTAATACATTTATCAGATCGGTGAATTAATTTATTAATACCCTCGAAAAAAAATGTTTTATCTTTGTCGTCAAAATAGGCCGAAATTGCGCTTTTCACCTCTTCATCGCTGGAAAATTTCTTCCCTCGAAGCTCTTTTTTCAATTTTGGAAACAGATAATAATCGCACGGGGCTAAATCTGGGCTATAGGGAGGATGTTGCAAGATTTCAAAGCCCACTCTTTGTACAGCAGCCACCGCAACTTGTGCCTTGTGTACGGGTGCATTGTCGTGCAAAAGGAGCACCCCTTTGGACAATTTTCCCCGCCTTTTCTCCCTCACAGCATCTCGCAGTCGTTCCAGCAGTGTAGCGTAGTAAGTTCCAGTTATGTTGACACCCTTTTCCTTATAGTCAATAAGAAGGATTCCCTCTGTATCCCAGAAAACAGTGGCCATGAGTTTTCCGGCCGACGAAGACACTTTGAATTTCTTCGGGGGTGGTGTGCCCTTTTTGTGCCACTGCATCGAGTCGTGTTTGGACTCAGGCTCATAATGATGAACCCAAGTTTCATCTCCAGTCACAATCCGGTCTAAAACTTCGTCCTTGTTTTCACCACAGAGAGCCAAAAACTCGCGACAACACTCAACTCGCCGCTGCTTTTGGTGTGGCGTGAGCATTCTCGGCACCCATCTTGCGCACACCTTTGACATGCCAAGATGATCGTGAAGGATGTTCAAAATGGTTGTAGCTGATACTCCGATCATTTTTGCAAGCTGCTTCTTCTTCAAACGGGCATCTTCCAATATAATTTTTTCAAGTTTTTCGACGTTTTCCACCGTGGTCGCCTCGACAGGGCGTCCAGGCCTGGGATCGTCTTCAATCGAATCCCTGCCTTGCTTGAAGAGGTTGTGCCACTTGTAAATCATGGTTTTACCAGGACAAGCATCCCCATAAACAGAAAACATCTCATTCCAAATGGTTTGAGGAGGTTTTCCTTGCTTGGTAAGGAACTTTATGACTGCACGAAATTCAATTTTTTCCATGTTTTAAATTTTCTTCCGGATTGACTTGTTGATTGACGTGTATCTCAGTGAATAATGACCTGTTTTTAATAAAAAAATATATTTATACCCTTAATGAGTGGCACAACTAGTGCAGGTAAAAAAAAGTGACCTTTTCCCCCTCCATACTCCCCATTCCGCGAACTTTTTGACCCACCCTCGTAGTTGAATAGCGCCATCTATTAACATAAAAAATAAACTAAAATTCTCAGCTGTCAGAAAACCGCTCATTATGAGCAAACGTTTAAAAAACTTACAAAATAAAGTAAGTTCTGAGTAGCACTTGACAAATGATTTGACAGCTGTTGTGATATGGAAATATGTAAAATCATCTGACAAGTACGCTACCAGAACTTACTTTTTGATTGTGAAACATGCCCTAAGTATAATAAAACATGGCCCCACGGAAAATGACAGTATCTATTACTTACAGAGTTACTTGGTGGTCAGAAAACATTAAATCTCTACCTTAACAATTTAACAATTCTTTTCAAATAAGTACCATTGAAAGGATTTTTCTTAACTTAGGTGTATCCATTTCCTTAAAATAATTTCTCATAAAACCTTTCATATAAAACTAGAAACTTCCGATAAAACGAAAAAAAATAGTTTAGTTCACAGTTTTCATTACGTTAAAAAAACAGCATTCATTAAATAATTAATCCCACAGCTGGATGAAAAAAACAATGCACTTGAAACCCTAATATGGGTCGATATGGCGTGTTCGTTAGTGCATCTCGAATGCGTGTACTAATGAGGCTGGAGAATAATGTAAACGAGCGAAACCGGGGGCGAATCTAGTTCAATTAGCCTTCAGAGTTAGTGCAGCTCCATTTTAATAAAATTAAAATAACTTTAAATAAAAATCATTTACGAATACCAACGCGATTTATGAATCAAAATTATTTTGACCTTGATCTGACTGAAGAGAAAACTAATATAATAAATTAAAATGTTTAATTGGCAACTAATTAATAATGTATAATAATAATATAGGTATTTTATGTAAGTATGTAAAATTAATTAATAATGTACTGACTTAATTAATATAACTTCACTATTGCATTAGGTCTAGACCTGTAATAATAGTGTTAAGCTTGTGCAAATAAAATAAAATAAAATAAAAAAATAAAAGTGGCATGAAAATCTTCGAGCTTTTTTTCTTTGTTTTGTTTTATACCAAAAGTTAATTTATAGTGCCACACAGTGCAGATCAGACGTGTTGTTAGGTCATTACATTACACAAAAAAAGTAAAATACACAGCTTACTTTTGATTAAAAACATCTCATTCTTGATACAGCAAAATAGGTATATAAAAACATTTTTGGTACCGTCGCTCATTGCATAGGTTACTTATTTCTGTGGTCGCGTTGTATAGTGACACGAAACAAGACGTCTAAACGTTGCCATAAAAATAAACCATTTCCTCCCATCTCCATTCATGCAGTCACGATCTTCACATCCATACTTCATAGTGACTGGCCTCTATGATAAATAGGATTAACGCTCAAACGATAACGGACCGTATTCCATTGAAATAACATGCTTTTGAAGATGTAGAGAATATTATGTGACATTCTGACAAAGGTTGATAACGTCTAGAGATGTCAATGACATGAAGTTATTTCTGTAGTACATATTCCGTATACATAAATGTTTTAAACATCAGGAAACATAAATATTGTAGTTGTTATCGCTGGTTCGCTTGATTTGTTGCAATTTGCAAACCAGGGTCAGCAGCAGGTCGTTTAAGTTTTCATTTTACTTTTAACATAAGAGTGTATTAACCTCAAAATACTACAGACAAACAATTTTTCTCTGTTTAAAATTATTTTTACATCCTCATGAATAGGTTACCTACATCTTGCGATGAAAATAATGACAGAAAAGCGACAATCCTCATCAATATCTTCAGTCGGCGTAATCAAAGCCAAATCATCAGTCTTATTGATCGCTTTATCCTGAATGGAAGTTACAATTTGTTATAACACTATACCTATTGATTATCAATATCATCCTCATCATCGTATAAACACACTTCACCGATCACAACAATACCAGAACCAGAAAAATACTGGGAGGTTGTAAACGCCACGCTTCAGCTCGTGCGTCTAAAATGTAAGCTACCTCAACGTCCTCAACATAATCGTTCGATTTCCATCCGTCCATTACGTATTCGTTGAGGAAACGTCAATCACCACTGACTATAAAGCAGGCATCACCCCTATATATGTAGATTAAAGAGTCATAAAAACACCATATTGGGACAAGGGAACGTTCGAATTTAACGACCAATGAAAACCAAGAGATGAGGTCCGCTATGAAGCAATAACTGTTAAGATTCAGACTCATTGGAATGCGAATGGCGGATTTTGTTAAGTCTGACGAATACTTAACTATTATGAGAGTAAGTTTGAACGTAAACCTAGATTATCGTATGCTATTTGCTTGTGTTGAGTTGAGATGAGTGCCGTGACCGCGAGCGCGGGACAAGATAGCTGAAGTCACGACGAGTTTTGTTAAACTTAAACTTAGATTTTTAATCTAAAGCACGATATACTGTTATATTATTTTAAGGAGTGTTTTTACTTGTTTGGAAGATTTTTGTCGGAAAAGGTAGAAACACTGACTTTGGCTTCGTTACTGTATATGGACCGAGCGAGCGCGTAGCGTCTCCATTTCAGCTTGGGCAAAATGCTTTCTTGTTTTTTGTCGATTCAATTTTTCGTGGCGGAGATACGGGGAAAAATCAAGGAAAAACGATATTACCAGCCATTACGAAAAATTTTTTAGTCTAAATTTTTTAAATCATACTTGGCGGATGGCCGTGACTCTAACTGTGACATAAAAAAAGACAAAACACTATACTAAACTACTCGTAACAACGATTATTATATTAGTAATGAGGTTACAGAGTGAATATCAGACAATATTTTAACTCCGAAAATCTCACTTTTTGCAACGAACAGCAAAATCTGCAAGCTTCTTGGTGTCACGAAAAGTCTTTCTCACGCTTTCCGCTTTTCGCATTTATAACGCGAGAAGTAAAGTTCAATTTTGAAGGATCTGTTTAAAATTTCCCGTCGCGTCATCTTTGTGTGGAGGTAATTTTCCGAGCCACCGATGAAGATTATTTGACGTTCATAAGCGCATGATAACCTAAATTGAATCCAGATTCATTTTGTATTCTTCAACTCGCTCATTTTTCCTTTTTATTTTACTAGCGCTTTACTTTAAAAGTATCCAACGAGTATCATAGTAATTATGTTTTCTTTCTTTTGTAAAAGCGATTATAAATTAGGAATGATGGTTTTAAAATAAAATAATATATTCTGTGGTAATGCAGGCATTTCGTACGTAACATCGAAATTATACAAAAATCCTAATTATGTTTTGTTAGACAGAACAGAACACGTGGCAAAATTTCGGTTCGTACCTACAAGTTTTAAAATATGATCCAGTACTAAATAAAAAAATCCCAATTAAGGGTTCTTTCGGCAACCGAACTACGGGACTGACAAATTCAACCGCTGACCCAGCTCCCACAGGAATTACGTAACCCTGGAATGGAGTAGTCCTTAACGTTGCATGGCTTTTGAATCGATATGTCGTAGGATAATCGTATAAAACGGATCTTTGCCAAAATTCTAGGTAAAGATATACCGTATATCATCTACTCATCATCTCCTAGTCCTTATCCCGATTCATTGGGATCAGCGTAGTACGTTAAGGTACCTACGTACGGTATACGGTATTATGAGAGAATTGTTCAAAGAAATAAATATTTTAACTTTGGCAGGCCAATATATTTATGAAAAATTATAGTTTATGTAAGGAAACACTATGATTCATTTGATAAGAACAGCAACATTCACCAGTTTAATACAAGAAATAAAGATAAACTTGCCGTTCCAAGATTAAGGCTTGCAAAAACGAGAGGTTCATTTATGGGGAAAGGCATAGCCTTTATTAATAAAGTTCCACAACAAGTGATTGATCTTCCTTTGCATGAATTTAAAAACCATGTTAAAAAAACGCTCATGGGTAAAGGTTATATAAGTACTTTAACTTGCTAATATAAGTACTTTATTGACGTAATATAATAATTCTATGTTGTTGCCAATAATTCGGTCAACCTGTTGTAATTATGTTATGTTACCCTGGTAACGATATATTCAAGTTTGTAAATATCGTTACTTATGGCTGTTACAGCTGATAAGTTTCTTGCGCCCGTTCTTCTTGTCAGCTAAAAAAGTCTGGAACGGGTGGTAGGAAAATATAGACGATTCAAAAGTACTTAATAATTAAGTTTATTTGAATAAAGCTTATTTCACTTTCACTTTCACTATAACGGAAAATTATGCGTGTATTGCCGTTATCCGGTCGGTCTATCGATCTATCGATAATTTTGGCTATCCACACTCAAAAACTCTTTGAAAAATATTAATGATTTTGGAGCTTTTGTCTTATGACGTAACAGCTCTAATGTCTCTCTTACGGGGCGTAAGTATCGATAAAGTCAATAGGCTTATCGATATCCACACACCACATCCCTTTTCACAAAACATGGTGATCTCTGGGTGTCGATCAACGGGGCTTAAGTCCTGATGGATGGGGTAACTCACTATTTATTAGTACTAGATCTGCGACTTCTGTCGACTTTGAGAGAGGGCCTTTAATACACTACCGATGACTTACGCCATTAATCACAGGGTTGATAGCGTCGGGTGGGAGGAAGACAAATATAGCAATTTTTAATGTTGTTAGCTTTTTCTATAGAAATTAAAACATGTTTCTAGGTAATTTTACATGGAAAAATAAAGTTACATCAAGATAGTATTTTTTATTAAATGGACTTACTCGCCAAATTCTGAAACCGCAAATTCTGAAACCGCGAATTCTTAGGCCTGCGAATCCGCGGCCTAAGAATAGACCAATAAGCGTGCTTCACCTAAAGAAAAATGTCATAATTGGTATAGCTACAATAAAATTTTATAATTTCATTAAATCTCACTGCACCAGCAATACACTAAAAGCATAAATCCATTTCAACGTCATAAATAACATTAACTAGGAAATAAAACTCAAACACTACGAAAATAGCAATTAATAAAGGCTATCCTACCCATTATTTGGCGAATCAACGGCCTATGCAATTCCAACTCGTAAACGCCGAGTGACGGCACAAAGGTCGGCTGTAACTGCTTAGTGCATAGGTTGGGTGCACTAAAGCGGAAAGGGCGAGCGCCTAGGGCACACTTAGCTTAGTGGTAGGGTTGTACAAAACAGATTTAATGCTAGCTTAAAACATGGGCAAAAAACACGTTTACAAGAGTGAGCTTTTCCGCAGCAAGGAAAATAGTAGATTGTTATACAAGACGCTAAAATTACCCATTGCATACGAGGTATTTTTATTCCCGAGCTTTAGCGAGGGAATAAATAGAAACCGAGTTACAATGGGTTTTAGCGTCGTGTGTTACACTATACTTTTCACTACGATTGCGAGAAAATAAAATACAATATTAAATAGTTTATACCTACTTACTTCCGTAAACGAATCCACTCGTTTTTCTATCCTCCACTTCATAAACTTTTTGTACAATATTTAAATAAAAGATTTGTGCTTGACGGCAGAAGATTAAAATTATTTCTTTCCTATTACAGTCACACAATTCAATCAGTTTGTAATTATAAAAATAATCTAAAGATTTCGCGCCATGGTACCTTTTTTTAATTTCTGCTGTAGCAGCTAAACAACACAAACACGCATTCTACGATTCACTCTGTGCACAGAGTAAAAATAAGTCTATGATTTCACCGAAGAGATGCTTTTAGTTCCATTTTCAAAAATAAGAATGAGAAACTGGGGGCCTATTACGAAACTTGGTCACGATAGTCGTCCGCAGTTCGTCGGTTATAGTTATTACAAATATTTTCAATGTAGCTATCGTAGTCCATAGTCTATTGAACGAATAATGACGGATCCACTAGAGAGAAACTGTCAAATTTACGTAATCACTTTGCAATCTCGCATACGCAAGTGCTTTGTAATAGGAATCAATCAGAACGAAGCACGGACGCAGCCGCGTGTATCGCATTAAACTTTTCGTAATAGACCCCCAGTATTAAATCGAGCGAGTTTTTATTCGTGATTATGAATAAAGACTTTTTCGTTTTAGTACGCTCATTGGTAATAGACAAACATTAAAAAAGAAAAAACTTTATCCCCTAGGGCTTATTATGCTATTTTATCTCGACTCTTGTACGTTACAATGACGCACTTTTTGAGCAAGAGGAGAGAAAAATTTATTTTTATGAATAGGTACGACAGTTGATAGTGCACGTTTAAAGTGATATCGCTTTATACAATAAGTACTAAATTGTGAATGCTAAAATCTCAATTTTTTTTTTTAAAACGTGTTAATAAAAATGATATCTCTTTACTAATGATATTACAACATTACATCGGAAACAATCGAATAAGCAATATTTTACTTAAAATTCGAGAATAAAACGTAAAAGAGCTTATCCATAACTTTATTATGCCTGCGTGCAGTGTCCATTTAAATGAAACAACGGCATCGTTTATGCAAATTGATTTCTATTTGGTTGGAAATAAATAAGCCTTTAAATTAAACCTAACAAAGATTTTATTGAAATTATTTTTTTTTTTATTGCGGCGGCATATTTTGATATTTTCCACCAACTAATTTTAAGTAGTAAGTAAGTAGAAAGTAAGTAATACTTACTATATATTTTCAAAAAATTCAAATATAAAAATAGGCTTTATTTTGAGTAGTATAACCACTAGAAATTGTTAATCGAGTATCGGTAGTAGAAGTACGGCCATGCACAGATTACAATACACAATGCATTATTTACTTATGGTTAGTTCTCTTAATTTTTTTAAATTAAAATGTTATTTATAGTTTTTGGTTTGTTTTTCTTCGTAATATGGCAGCCCTACAGTAAAAGCCGGGCGAGATTACGCGGGAAAACGCGCGCTGACCCACTTGCTACGGACCAGACGAGCGGTCGCCTTGTGTGCTCACCCCCTAACGTCTTGCGGGTAAACACAGAATATGCAGCACACATCCCAGGGTTAATGTGGAGTGGACATGTTTGTTAACTACTGAGTGCTTCGCTCAAATATTTAACGACGATAAAATATTAGAAAATTAAGATGTATTTATTTGTAAATACTAAAAAATAACAACTTTCACTGAGAAACCAAATTTGAAATAGTGAAAACACCCGAGCTCGTTGTGAATAACACAAGTTGATGTTTAATTTCCTGGGAAATGCAAATTTTACTTCTCCATACTTTTAGACATCTTGATCAATCATTTACTCAAGACACTGAATTGAAATAACAGTTTTTATCAAAAGTAATGGTAGAATTAGTCATTAAGCATTGTAGACGTTTTCTTTAAAGACATTTTGCAAGTTAGGCTTTCTGATCATAAAGGAATTGAAAATACGTATGTAAGCAACGTTTCAAGACATTTCTGTTTTTTTTTTTTTTTAGTTCTTTTTTAGTTTTTTCCAAGAATATTCACACAAAATATCAGTAAAACCGTTGATCCGAAAAAGGATAAAGTGCACCACAAGTAAAACATTAAACTGCAGGCGATGTCTTGGCAACCCCTAACCAATGAGACTTTGCGCAGAATTCGTAATGTATTATACCGAAGATATTGTCACGAAATGAAATATAATAAATATGAAGCGAGTTACAATAACGAGCTCACATTCTGCAAGCAAGTTAGCTCGTGAAGCTAATGGGCTGTGAATCCGATACGAGAATTGCCAACAACTCTGTCTCTTTCGCTCCAAAGGGTATCTACAGAGAGGGAAGCACTAATTAGCGAAGTCGCGAAGTTGTGAAGTTGAACCGATACCATTAAACTTGGATACGTCTATAATGGTGATTTGTGTGATACGAATCAATGTGCCGAGGGAAACGTCGATTGTTCGAGATCAAAAGATCTTAGCTGCTTATTGTTTTCGCAACTAACATTGTACAAAAACACATTTACTCGCATTTGAACAAAATAATCATTTATTTAACTGTGGTCTGGTAAATATGATTTCAGAAAACTTGAACACCGGATTTTGACATGTGGTACCTTAATAAAATAAATGCAATCTCAGTTTTTTTTTTCATCTGAATTCACTCCTGTAAAAACTTTTAGCTATTTAAAAATCTCCACAAGTCAAAGTTCTCACAAATACGTCAGCGAAGATTTAACTATGGTTTGATTCAGCTTAATAGTGGCCTGGTAAATATGGTTTCCGGAAACTTAAACACTGGATTTTGAGATGTGGTACCTTAATAAAACAAATGCAATCTCAGTCTTTCATCAGCTGGATTCACTTCCGTAAAACCCTGTAAAAACTTTTACCTATTTAACAAACACCACAAGTCAAAGTTTTCACAAATACGTCAGTTCAGGTTCAAGCTAAAACCAAAGAGTTTCCGACCTTAACTTTGGAGGTAAAGCATATTAAGCCACGGTCCATTTATTGGTAGCTCATACAACTATTTCATCAGTTCTTCGTCCATCAGCAGCATTATGAAATTAAGTTTCCACTTTCAATTTCAATGGCAAACCACACACATACACACCGACACTCACGAACACGCGCACACTTGTTCCCGACTTAGCACAGTTGCTGGTACCCGCGTTTCATCTGGGTGACGGCTGAAAATCGGTGTTTTGCTGACACCGAGCCTAGACCCTTCTTGCTGCTGCACACACATGCATGCCTTCTTCTGATTCTCTTTTGTTATGTTATGTGTACCTAGATGTAAATTTTGTTTGTCTTTTTTTATTTTTAGCCTTCAACTTAATGTATGCATTTTTATTTGTATGAATGTGCGTGTTTTAGCAAATAAACTACTTATCTATCTATCTATCTATCAAACACGCTAATTCTGAATGATAAAACCAAAACCGTTGTCATTTTGGTATTATTTACCTTTCCTTCAGAATTCTCAATAAAATGGTCCGAAATTGGCATCCTTAGGCTCCCAGATATGTGACAACGAAATTTTTCTGAAACGAAACTGAAAAGGTGACGCCTTAAGCGCTTATTACACCATCCTGAATGTCGGACCCGGAATTTAGTGTCCGATTTAGGACGAGAAATTCAGTCGCCAATTAGACCGTCCTGAATGTCGTATCCGATATCACAGCTTTACGATCATACAGTAGTTAAACGAATGTTCTTGTAGCTGTAAAAATACAAAGCTAGGTAAATAGGAGGTATATGTAGGTAGCTAGGTAGGTACGTGTCATTTTCAACGCTAATCTGAACTAGTTTTTAACCGACTTCATCAAAAGGAGGAGGTTCTCAATTCGATTGTATACTTTTTTTTTATCGTTATTCGCGCGTATCTTCGACATTTATGGACCGATTTTGATGATTATTTTGTTGTTCGATTGAGTTTTCTTGCGAGATGGTTCCAATTATTTTTTTTTCAAATCGGGTCAGTAGTTTTCAAGTAATCCCGAAAATACTATGACTTTACATCAACTACCTTGACGACTTTGTTATTTATGAACCGAATTAGATGATTGTTTTTGTTGGGAGAGGGATACCTTTGTGTAGTATTTTTAACAGACTTCAAAAAAAGGAGGTATTCAGTTTGTATATGTATGTACGTTTCTTCGCGATTATCTCACGTTTGGCTGAGCCGATTTTACTACCTAAATAATATACCTACACTACCTAATACGGAAGGTACTTATACTAAAAATAATAAAACACGTCTATTGAAGTCGGGTGGGGCTTTTAGAATAAAAAAGAAAGTTGTAGGTACTCCAGCCCCACCCGACTTTAATAGACGTGTTTTATTATAAAAATGATAATGCGTAGCTAATGATTTATATATTATTTCTTGCTTTTCAGAGGCAGGTTTTTTTGTTTTTTATATTGATGTAGGTCAAAAAAAAGCAAATCACAGAGTGACAACCCTTATATACTTTTAGTCGTTGCGCCAACTGTCTATCTAGACGAACGGCGCGGCGGATATTTTTTCGCCAACATAAAAGGCGTTGACTGACTGTACTATTTATGCTGTGGTACTACTGTGTCGGAGCCGAGCGTCCTGAATGCGATTACACTGTCCTAAGTGCTTCCGATTTAGCATCCGTTATGTCGGAGACAATTTCTATCCTAACTAGGATCCTAAATCGGATCCTAGCTTCCTGAATGCAATTACACTGCTCTGAATTTAGGAGTGACGTCATATCGGGTCCGACATTCAGGATGATCTAATTAGCTCTTTAGTTTAGGTTTTATCGTTGATAATTAGCTCGATTGGGTCCCAGGTTTCCCATTGGCATCGAAGTGCAAAAACACCACGAGATAAAACAATGCGATCTATCTGAAAAATCGCGCGATTAATCGCACATTTGTTTATTTGAAACGAGGTAACTTGGGGAAATAAATTGCGACAAGAGGAATGGCGTTTTCTCATTAGATTGAGTACATATTCAACGCGGAGTAAAGTTACGTTCTTCCAAAACAAAGTCTTGGTAATAAAAAATATATGCTTTTACTAAAGAAATTGCACCTAAACTTATCCTATTTCCTTATGGAATCATAAAACATGTTTTCGAAACCATAGTTTACAAGTTAATGTCGATCTAATCATACTAATTAATCATTTCGCTAACTCAAGAAAAAAATCTAACTTATCTGTAAGTACCTATTATTATCTTATCTAACTATTATAGGCAGCTTATAAAAGAAGCACAACTAAACTACTCATGGGGGTATTTACATGGGTGAATGACTATTGCCGCACAATATTCGCCGCACGGCGAAAATAGACCGTGTCAATGGCCTAGGCCTAGGCCGCAGGTGACTGAACAAAATTATCTGATCCGGTGGCCAAAATTGGAACTACATTTTATTACATATTGTTACCTAGGTTACGCCGTCAACTAGACGACAGCGACGCCTTCACCTGCGATTCAACTTTGGAAGCGACTTGCTAGATGACTAAAGTCGACCGTCACAGGTGACTAAAATCGTCTCATGTAAACAGCCCATAAGTTACCTCAGAATTAACCCAAGTGGCTGACATCCAAAACCTTTTCTGTCTGGCACAGTAGCAGTACTGAATAACTGCGTTTAACATCCCATCATATATCCCCCATACAAGCTGCACCATTACCACCGTAAAAGCGTAAAACAAATAAACCTACAGGATACCCGAGGAGTTCCCACTAATCCCCCGGTCGCGTGAGCTCAGTTCGCGTCGAGTGCCGGTAGTTATGCAGATCCGACTCGACACCCGCAAACAACGCCGCCACCCAGACATGCGATGTATGGGGGCGAGCATAGTTGTCGAGACAAAGAGTGTACGTATGGCAGTAAATCAAAATAATAAAGGCAAATTTTTGAACACCTAAGTAGGATGAGGTTTAAAACATTAGAGCGCCGCGGGTAGAAGATTTTATTTCTGTAAATGAAACATTTCATGAAAGGTTTAACTAGGTGTTGGTATACCAACGAAAAACAAATTGGCAACGTCATACACTTTTGCTAACCGATTTAAATTCATATTTTATGAATTGAAAGGCCAGTATTTTCATAAAGATAGCAAACAGACATAAACAATCCTTGGATTGCGTAGTCACGTCGTTTCAGCAAAGAGCATTTTCGGTGTAGTGACTAGTACTGTAGCGACCGACAGTCCACGAGCCAGACATACGCAAACACCCGCGAATATCACTGGATCCAATGCCCACGGGAACATACCGCCGCATTTTCTGGACACGTCTGGAATTTTCCATTTTGACGTGCAAAGGCTGCAGGGATATACAAAAGATTTTATCCCATTTGAAAGTCAAAGTATTCATGCAAGCGTTTTACGTCTGGTCGCTTCTGTGTTGCAATTGCAATACACTTCGTCGGCGATACCATATTGAGAGAAATGAAGGAAATAATTTAATATATACCTATGAATCGTTCGTAATAACCTTATACGACGTTAAAACGAACGAAGAATGATTTATTGTAACAATGTGATTTATGAAATGGAATTATGTTTGCGCACCCTCGTGATGGCAAACACAAAGCTTTGATGTTTGGTGTAGCAAGAATCGTGTTCACTCCATCCTATACGTTGAGAGGGAATTCTCTTTTTCTATATTGGCGACAGGAAAAAAACACACACTATTATCGGGAAGCACTCGAAATAAAATCGCTGCCGTGGCATCGTAAAAATAAAAATCGGATGTAGGAAACCTCTCAGCTAAAGCCGCGTAGTTAAACAAGCGCTGTATATTTACGTGTGTGAGGGTACTTTGTGCCCGCTCCCGTATCGACGAGCCGAGGGTTATGAGTGGTCGCGTGCACGCCTCGCACAGATACGTACATGTAACCCTTCGAGTCTTCACCTGGTCTCAAACACCCGTATCGCGTTCACTCTACTTATCACCGCGACGTCGTTATCGCCGAATGAAGCACTAAACGATCCCTAAAAGCTGTTTAATGTCCATTATAAGCGAAAATACCGAGGCACTTAAGGAGTCCGGATTCGATGGCAGAAGGCGCAGAATTTCCCGGAGTACTTTTTCAGATTAAAATTTTGGCATCGGGGAAAGCGGTCTGTAATGAAACCCGTACGGGCCATTAAGCAGAGGATCAGGGGCGGGCAGCCATTAGTTGTTCACGCTCGCAATTACACCGGTTTGTGAATAACGGCGCTCGCCGGCCGCCCCGCGCCGGACGCCGTCCGCCGCCGCCGCCGCCGCCCAAGCATCGATCCTTCACCGCTCACGTGCCATCGCCGGGCTAATTGCACAAATTATGACCCGCCCTACCCCGCATCACCCATAAAACACAAAACAACCGCGCTCATGCGGAGTTCAATAAAAAGCAATACATTTCTGTAAGCAATTGTCTGTAATTGTCAAATTAAATCAAAAATTAAAGAGCTTAAATTAATTCCTAAAAGCCATTTTCTGCGAGCACAACATTCTAGTTTACTGTGAGGTGTTAAGAAATAGCGTTCATCGAGGGCATCAAATAAAAGATAGAAAGAACCGGAGTGGAAAAGATACATAAATTATTATTGTAAAAAAACAAATCAAACCAACACGCGCCAAATTCAATTCCCAAAATCTCAAGCAAGGATCCGAGCGTATGACAGCGGGGATGATTCCACGAGTGTGTACCCAATTCAACACAAAACAGACGCAAAGCGACGACAACAAAAAGAGCTAATAATCAACAGAATAGGAAAGAAAAGAATGGTCCCGTAGCTATCTCCGTTGAGCGTTCTCGTTTTACTAAACAGGAATATGTAACTAAATTCTATTCTGGTCCTCTGAGTTGGAAAACTGTGCTCGTTATCTCGTCGGGACCTAATTCTCAAAAGCGTTTGCGTAAGCTCATGTCAAGCTCAAAACCTCCTACCTAACATCCTACTAAGAGGATTACAGATTATTTCCGTAGATATTTTAAATCGATTTTAAACATGCGTGGAGTTTTCTAAGAAATACACAATGACTATGAAAGCGCGCTTAACGCGACTATAGCCCTTCAAGAGGCGGCCTCATCTTAATTAAATTTATTGCTCACTAAGTAAATGCACAGATTGAAGCTATAAGTTTCTACACAATACTAAATAATATACTAGAAAAAATACGACTCGCACCAGATCAATACTCAGACGGGAATCGAACCCGCGACCTTTGGATATCCGGTCCAATGTCCAATGACCGCTGAGCTACCGAGTCACTAGTGACATCGCCGAATTTCTTCTAGTATATCCTACTCTTACGCTGCAAGCCGAGGTTATTTCACCAATGTGAGGAATTACCTCGACATTCAATTGAAATATCTTTCCAGATATTTGGCAATCGATTAAGATGAAATAGCTATATAATTTTTAAATTTGAGATTTTTGCATTCACAATGCTATTTTTACACAATACTAAATAATATACTAGAAAAAATACGACTCGCACCAGATCAATACTCAGACGGGAATCGAACCCGCGACCTTTGGATATCCGGTCCAATGCTCTGACCGCTGAGCTACCGAGTCACTAGTGACATCGCCGAATTTCTTCTAGTATATCCTACTCTTACGCTGCAAGCCAGCGTTATTTCACCAATGTGAGGAATTACCTCGACATTCAATTGAAATATCTTTCCAGATATTTGGCAATCGATTAAGATGAAATAGCTATATAATTTTTAATTATATTAATTTTATATTTTTAATTTTATTTTTTTATATAATTTATAAATTTTTTTTAGCATTGTGAATGCAAAAATCTCAAATTTAAAAATTATATAGCTATTTCATCTTAATCGATTGCCAAATATCTGGAAAGATATTTCAATTGAATGTCGAGGTAATTCCTCACATTGGTGAAGTAACGCTGGCTTGCAGCGTAAGAGTAGGATATACTAGAAGAAATTCGGCGATGTCACTAGTGACTCGGTAGCTCAGCGGTCAGAGCATTGGACCGGATATCCAAAGGTCGCGGGTTCGATTCCCGTCTGAGTATTGATCTGGTGCGAGTCGTATTTTTTCTAGTATATTATTTAGTATTGTGTAAAAATAGCATTGTGAATGCAAAAATCTCAAATTTAAAAAAACTATAAGTTTCTGTTTATTTACAAACAATAGCCTCAGTAAAATATAGTTCGTTGTAGAGGCAAAAATGCCAAAAGAGGCCTTTTTGCTCTTTGAGGGCTATGGGCCCTATAAACCTCAAAGAGCAAAAAGTGGCCACTTTAAGAGATTATTTTAGGTACTTATATGAGAGGGCTCCTTTAACTTGTGTAGGTACTTTTTACCCTTTAGAGGTAAGTAGCTTATTTTATGAAACAGGAATCGAATAGTTGTTTTAAGGATTCCGTAGCCTTATGGCAAAAACCGGAACCCTTATATATTCGTCATGTCTGTCTGTCCGTCCGTATGTCACACCCACTTTATTCCAAAACATAAGGATTACACAGTTAAAACTTGGTAGGTTAACCGCTTTACGATTTTTACACAAAAATAAATAAAAATAAAAGATTAAAAGATTAACTAAAATTTTTCATCAAACCTATACGTGTGGGGGGTGTCTTGTCTATGGAATAGATATTTAAAAACGACATTGAGGTTTCTAAAACATTTTTTTTCAAAGTCAACTTGAAAGATAAACACTTCCAAAGTTAGTTGTAAAATGTGTGTCCCCCCCCCTCTAACTTTTAAAATAAGAAAGTGAAAAATCTAAAAAAATATATATGCTGTAGATTACTTTCAACGAAAATTAGTTTGAACGAGATATATTCAGTAGTTTTCGAGATATAGCACATTTTCCAAAACCGCAAATATAACTTTGTCGTTTTTTTTAATAAATGCGAGAAGGGGAACAGATGATTCTGATGGCAGGCTGCTACTGTAGGATTACAAACTTTTTTTACATCTTCCAAGTTCTTATCGGATTGTAAAAAAAACAACCAATCATTCAAACATGGCGAACTTTCTCGTGGGTGCACTTACCAAGTAGACAAGAGATTTCTAAATAAATTACATTTATTTTAAAACGCTCAGAAACTAAAATCGCATTGAACGGTTATGTGGTTACGAATTCTAGACCTCCTAAAATTGGATAAGCCTCAGCAGACACCTGGCAAACCCAATTGTCTCTCGAAATAGGGATGCGTTGCGTGTGTAACCGAAAAACCGAGTTACGAGACTGATTTATACGATTACCTGGTCCACAGGAAACACATTTCATCCAGCATTGTGCGGAATCGAGTATCGGAGCATATCTATCAATGGGAGTCAGTTGTCACCGCGAGCCGTAAATTAGAGGCTGAATGGCTGGAGCTCCTCGCCACGGAATTAACATAATAAAAAGGGCACACATTCATATGCCGGTCGTAAATAAAGTTTTATAGTCATCGCTCTAATGCGCCGAAAAATGTCGTGAGGGGAGGTTATGTTCGGAGTTCGCACCCCGCACGATTCACTTGCCCGCTGAGTTAATGATCTGCAGCGAGCGATGGTAAATAGCTCGGAAGAGATTTTTTGTGATTTAAGGCATGTTCCGCGGCGCGGTTGAATCAATATTGCCCGCTTTAAAAGGAAGCCAACCCCAAGTCCCAACGCCAGCGGGTTGAATCCTTTTTATAGGAAACGAAAATTTCAATCTACCGTATAACTATTCATTCGTTTTATCGAAGAGTCCGAGTATAAAATTGAATGTAAAAGAAATCGGTGATGGAAGCTTTGCAATTTGCATTCCAGAAAGTTTTAATTATTGGTATTAAAACATATATAGTATATAGTGGGGATGTTACTATTAATAAAAAGTTGTTGAACTTTAACAACGAAATATAAACGGTATATTTGTAACACCTAAACAAGAATAAAGAAATTAAGCAAGTGATTTAGTCTACGAAATATAGAAGCCATAAAAACCTTTTAACAACCACAAACGACTACGAACGAATCAGTGAAATGAGAAAGGGAAATTATAGTGATTATTACAAATCAAGCTGCGACCTTTTATTCATATTTTACAATTATAATCATCACAATTACTTTCCGGGTAGTTACATTCATTTTATTTATTCATTTCGTCTCATTTACAATGTTCTTTATTTAATTCATCGTACATAAATTGCAAATAAATTATAACCATTATTTATTAGATTAAAATAATTTTGAAGAATATCAATCGTATTTGTTTTCAAAATTTGCAGTTCATGGGATGGTTGACTGTATCTATCAGAAGCGATTAAGAAACCTAACATGGCGAACATAAAATATTAGGACTATATTTACAGGAACAGACACAATTCTAACTAACAAAAAAATAACAAAAGAATTACTTTCAACATGGACAAAAGAGGTCGTTACACGCTAAACGTAGTATCGGAGTACATAATCTGTGCACATGGGATGTGGGTCGGCGGATAAGGGGCGGTAAATATATATAGCGCCATAAAAGTCAAACGGACACAATTGCTCAGCTATCCGCTGCCATTCAAAGTGTTGACTGTCCACAAAAACATACTGTACCTATTCATTTTAAATGCTATAAAATTTGTTGGATTAAATTTAATGTTGATAAATAAAATTTGCTACGCGAAATCTTACATCGCGAAATTATAGGGGATTAAACCTTTTGATTTGTACGTAAAAGTTTGCAAAGTACAATTTATAGCAAACGTATTTATGACAAAAGTAGTACAATCATTATTTATTAAGCTTTGAGAACTTTCAACTCAGTGAAACTGAAAGTATAAATATTGGACAATATCAAAGTTAGATCAATGATCCAAGGCAATAAAAAAATGTTTAGTCTCAAATCTTTGACCAACTCTAGAATCGTATCTCTATTTACAACGCCATAAACAGCTGGAGGTCATCTTACCACTAATCCTGCTAAAACGAAGACACAAAGATTCTAAATTACAACGTTCATGAAAAATCGACGTCCATTTTAGTTTCTCTGTAATCCCACTTTTCACAGGCAACCTTCCTGCAAGTAATCGCTACTCGGTCCGAGTGAGGAGGTAAACCGCGTCGTAAACGTCAAACGGACACGATTGCCCAGAGCCACCGAGCTAGCGGAGATGACTGCAAAGTAGTTGCGTCGTTTGTGGGTACACAACCGGAAAATTACGGGGTAATTAGGTTAAAATTTGTGTGCACCAAACTGGAATTGTTCATAAGATTGCCCTTTAGTTATATCAAACGGAAAGAGCTAGGTTACATTTGTCAAAACAATCACCAACAGTCGTCTACATTGGCTCTTTATTAAAATTTATTAATCGAATTAGTCCTATTTCCTATATGATAAGAGATACTTCATACCCGGATAGAGTGTAAAACCTAAGATAAATTCAACGAAAAATATCTTATAACGTTAAATAAAACACTTGAACTATAAACTTCTGTGCAATCTGCCGGCATAATAGAATTTCAGTCAAGTTTATTAACTACGTCATACTAAAGTACTCGAGACGAAGTTAAGAGACATCCTTAAACTCGAAAGTGTGTGTTCTTGAATAAGAGAAGATCTACATACCTATAAATTTCACCTCACGCTTGGGAATAAATTGTACTCAACTCGGTAACGCTAAGAACGTCTTTCGGAAGGATTACTTATAAGGGCGATACTGATACCATATGTGCTCGCACTGATTTCCCGAAGCGTGTGTCTGTTAATGTTAATACTTAATGACAGGATGATAATCGAATGAAATGTGTATGTGTGAGAATCTTTCGACATTATCCGGGCTATAATCTAACACTTCCTTCCTTTGTTTGATACTATTAATAGTACGAAACTCAATAATTAGCCAAATGTAGAATACATATAGTATAACATAACATGCATCATAGTGAATATTCGATATGTTTTCACAGAACTGTCAGCAATATCGTGTTGAACTTATTCGGTTAACATTTCCGAAAATGCCGTGTCGCCAGTCACAAAAGAAAGCGAGTTCGAAGAAACCAATTCGTCTTATCCCGAACTGGCTCGTTGATGCAAATCACCTCCGAAATTCTAGAACGTTATCAAAGTTCGGTACACAAACTGGTTCACAGATATCATGGTGGTTAAATCGCGAGCTAACGAGCATGCAATGAGCGGGGAGTACGGGCGCAAGGCACGGGAGCTAGCGGCAAGCTGGCGGCTGAGAAAACGTCGGCATTAGCCACGGACCACTGACTAATGGTCATCGTTAAATCTTCTTTGAACTTTCACCCATTTGGAGTACCCAGTGAAATCTTACTCGCAATCTTACGAAGAGATCTCGTTTATACGCTACGCTGATTCTAGTTTAAAACCTGAAACGATTCAATATCTTATTTATAGGATTTTAGAACTTATTACGTAATCTGTATTACCATTTAAAGTAAGTAAGTTCCTAATTTCCTATCCATGTCGCGTAAAATTAGAGTTCGAGGGACAGCGTGCGGAAAGTGGTTTTTTTTTTCTATTATAATTATGTGTCCCTATAATATTTCTCGCAAATGTATTGAAAAACGACGTATGGTACACGGTTTTTTAAATTCGTGACGCTTATAAGCCCCCGACTTTTAAGAACCTCCTACCAACCTTTGTAATGGAAAGTTTTCTTACCCCGGGGGTTGATGGTATTTACCCCATTGTGAATTTTAGTCGGTAGAGCAGAGGGGTTAGGTGGATTCGCGTGGCTCAGTCATCCGTGGACTAACTATGATATTGGGCGCCGTTTATAACCATTAAAGTTAAGAATTAAAAGATAAAGCGTCCATAGATCGAAACAAAGTGAGGTTAATAAATCAAACCAAAATCAACGTTAAAACAAACATTTATTTAACTTAGGGCATGACGTTAACAACAATTCTTACGGAAAACCGTCATAAAGATTTAAAACCACATAGAGATAAAATGGTTTAACATGGAGTCCGAAGGGTTAAAGTGAGGTCACACCTTGTATTTTAATACATATTACCTAGAGAACCCATTATAATGTTAAAACCGCACAGAGGCTAAATGGCTAACAGGGCCCCTTAACAGGTTATGGTAAGACCATACAATTATTGCAATAGCACTACCCTTAAGATCACTATGAAATTAAAAACACATTAAAAAGAGGGATCTAAACTAGAAACCCTTAAAAATTAAGTTGAGGACATACTCGCTCGCTTCCAGTCAGACGGACGGATTAAAACGCCGGCTGTCTAGAAACAAACCTGCACGTACCTACTCGTAAAACTCATGCTAAGGTACACATCACAGTCTACACTGAAGCTAAAATTGATTTAAGAGAGACATTAATACACTGGTTGACCATAGGTTTGCTCCGGGCTGATATTGAACATGTCGTCAAATCAACATTGTATGTTTGATGTAACCGTTGATTACTTCGGCGAGTACATGACCAGAAACACGGCCGTTACGATGGGAATAAAAGAAAGCTGAGGAATACCTTGGTTATATGGTTATGAAGGTCTAAGTACTCATGATATTATTAGCAACATCCAACACGTGCTATGTCACGCCGATATTACATCCTCGGTTTTAAAACAGGTAAGTACATCTTGAAATTAAATCCTGAAACTGATCCTGAAATCGGATCTTGAAAGCTGAACCTGGAAGCCCAAGTTTGGGCTTATTACAGGTTTTATCCCGAAGGAAACATGATGAAAAACAAAATTAATGAGCCTCGTGCCCACTTAATTGGATGCTCAATGCATCACAACATTAATGATGAAACTACCAAAGAATCAAAAATCTTTTGGTTTCACATTTAATTAGATGCCTGCATCTCAACGACACAGTGCAAATGAAAAAAATCGCCGGCAGGGAACTTCCGTCCTTCTGGAATTCTCTCGAATGCCATAGACAAAAGACCACACCACAGACAAACTACACTTATCGAACATACATTACCTTCCAAATGAAAACAATTATTAAAATCTTAAAAGCATGCCAAAACCTAGCATTTATCTCAATTATTTAAAATAACAAATACGTGAAAATTGTACTGTTATTTGATTTCAATGTCAAAGTATAAATTTATTGTTCCGAAACGCTTAGGTAACACGGAACGCAACGCCGAACGTCACATCTGACAGTTGTCACTTATTGATGTGTGCGTGAGCTATGATGATTGTAAACAAGAAAATTAATTTACTTTAAACATTGAAAAGTACGGAAATTCTTAGTGAATGGAGTGTTAAAATGAATTCAAGTGAATGCTTTGTTGCTAAAGTGGGCGGTACTATCGCCGACACCCGCTAAACTACTGGAAATTGACTCCAACCAGGTAGAAAAATCCATGCATTAATTTATCACAAACCAATACTAAAACTCCACCAAAACACTGAGTGTGTTCAATAATACTCATCTAACAAACTAATATAAGCTTAATACCTAAGGTCCTTGTCCAACCGCAAGACTACAGTGAGAATTTCACCATAAAAAGTACCTTGAAATGCAGTATTTGCTATTGTATAGCTGGGCTAAGAAAAACGGTGTTACACCTTGTTGTATCATAAACTAATATTATAGATTGAAATTCCACTTGGTTTGTGATCTTTCTCAAATCTTTTTTCTGTTTCGATACAAAAACTCAGTTGTTCCATCTAGTCTGTCAAAAATTATCTCACTTGACTTGCATTAAAGATATTCGTAGCAACGCCGGTCATCAAATGCGATATCAGAGCCATTGCTATCGTTATATTCAGAAGGCACTGATGGTGGCTGTCTGTACAGACGATCTGCAATAGTTACGGAGTGAAGGTTATCCTCAAGTCTTTTGCGCACATTAGTAATTATGTCGAGAGATTTCTGTTTCCAATGCCCCTGGCAATTTTACTTAGGTATGTACTGTACTGTTATTTAATATTTTTAAGAGGTTTTTACAATAGTTAACGAATTAGAATAGGATTTAAAAAGACTTCCTCGTTATAAACAAAGAGTTGTGAAATTCAATAGCGCGTGAGTGAACTTAACACTGTTAGTCTTTTGAAGGCGACACATCGTCTCGCCCTAATAACTTCAAAACAATACAAAATGTTCAAAGGTTAAACTTGCTAGTCACAAACGAGGAATTGTAAAGACGCCATCAATAAAGACGGATCAAAAGTTCAAAACTAATCCATGGAGTTTTGTTTGACAAATGGCTGTAATTCGTCACTCATTGTGCTGAGATGATATGGCCTTTTGGCACAATGCGTACACGCCGTGAGTCGGCGACGACGCCACCACAAAGAGCCGATATATTCATAAACAAAAGGTGTTGGAATGGTAAAAACATAATAACTGAAAGTTATACTATGATACATGAAGGCTTAATAGAACAAAACTCCAAGCGAAAAGATAAAAAATATGTGAATGCTCTTTGCTAAATACTTATCTGTAACATTGATGGTTTCGACATACAGTCGTATGAATCATATGGCTTTTGTAATGGTGATTTCTTTGAATAACACCAACTAGGTATTAACAAACCTAAAATAACAAATCCCTTGATCGCTGTGTAGCATAGCAACAAAACACGGAAGTTATAATATACTTATAGTGTGCTCTTAAAATCTTAAAAGAAATTTCGTTTTAGCTCGACATATTTTTGCTACAAAAGCGTGAAGTTAGTAACTGGCAAGAGGAAATAGCTACAGTTCAATAAGTAAGGGACAGACTTCGAGGTAAGCAGCAGACAAAGTTATCGACTTGGCTGCGATGCGAAGGCCATGGCAACAGCGATTTGTGTTACCAACCCTATGAATTATTGATTATAATCATTTCAATTTTCATGCCCTTTAAGCTCTAAGGTAACTTGCACAGACAAACATTATTGGGTTTAATTCAACAGGAACTATATGTAGACATCTTTGATCAATAGAAACTAAAACTAGCATCTTTGATCAATAGAAACTAAAACTAGTCTTTTTGTCCCTAAAAACTTTCTATTACTGTAGTAAAAAAGTTCAGTGTAGAGAGATACTTTATATTGATGTTACCAACTGATCTGCAGCCAAGAACTATAAAATATTATCAGAGTTTGCTTTGGTAAGGGCTCAAATTGAAGTAAAATCCGATTAGGGCTTAGGCCAAAGACATCAGAAGGAAACCATTGTTCTGAGTGCTGCATATTTGCCAGATTCTACTTGGTTTCGAGACATTTCGCTACATAAGATGGTAACTAAGAGAACAAGTATACGAATTCTTTCTTCAATAAAGATGCCAGTTACGAAAGTCGAAAGCACATTTCTCTAGAAAAATTATGTAAAGTAGGTAACATTGTAAAGCTCAAAATAGAAATTTAATAAATCCTAAGGGTGTTTTCAAACATATTTGTTCTTCCATGTCTCCTTTGATTGTAAGTAGTTTATTTCTCTATACCTAATGTGTTTGAAAAATATGTCATTGACTGACATTTTATGGTGAAAAAAAAGGTGTAGAAGGAATATTTATTATTCCATGTAGATTATTTACACTAACTCTATAGGTAGTAAATAAACTAAAAAAATATTTTTATTCTTTCAGAAATATTAAGGATTGTGGAAGAGACATAATAGTCGATGAATAATAATAAAAAATTTAGAAGCAGATAAATTGAGCTTGTTACCAATGATTACGTTATAACGGAAATCACAAGAGTTTCCCGCTCGATTGAATTCAATAAGTGACAAAGGGCGTACCGTCTTCTTTATTTGTGCACAACAAAACGCCCTTCAGACGCGAAGACCAAACGATTCAGCCCTTTGATGTCCCTTTAAGACTGAACGAAATTCCGAAGAGTATCATACTGTGCTAGCACCATAAATAATGAACGATGGAAGGATAATGACTAAAAGGAAGATTTTTATTTGATGTATGTTTAAAAAAAATACTGACACATTTCATTACAGGCTTTTAATGATCAGTTATTTAGCATAAGCAACGTCTACAGGACTTCTTCTAATAAATACATGTTATTTTAAAATAACATACAATAGGGATGTTGACTAATGAATAAAATAACGAAATACTAATATAAATCGTAAACATATTAAACTTTTAGAGTAGCTTGTATACCTCTTGGTTTTATATATTGCATATTATTTGTTTTATGACCCTTCAAAGTTGGGTGGACAAGTCCATTTAAAAAGTATACAATTTATTAAAATAAATGATACCTTTAATTAGTCCGTAAAATGTATAGCAAATTTGTCGAAGAAACCATTTTGATAAACACAATATTTAATATAGCTGCTGAACAAATTTCCTATGCGTTGCATACAAACTAGCACGGCGTGACGTCATAACGTGCAAGCCATTAGTATGGAGCGTTTTTGATCGAGTCCATTTGTGTGCATTTCACACTGTGATATCTCGGGCAGTTTTCATGCTAGCGAATTAATTCTTTTACCAATGTTTCTTTTTTTGAGAGGTAATTTATGTAACATAAAATAAAAAAATAGTCAACATCCCTATTTAGTTTTAATAGAACACCCAATTTAAGATACCTTAAATGTTCTTTTAGAAGTCTCATTTCATATTTTATATCCTATGACTTTTTGATACAAAACCCGTTGCTATCGAGCAAAATCACAACAGCTAAATGTATATGACCCAAAAAAAATTCACACCTAGTGCCTGCCTAGATCATCATACCAATTACTTACTCGTAAGTCTCGTAACATGAAAGTCACCCAACCATCTCGTAACTTCTCACAAAGAGTCAGTCCCTGAGATAAGTCGGAGAGCGAGTAATTTTTCCGCGATGACTTGCGAATACCGCCCATTTGTTTGAAAGTGAAATGGGATATTAACTTTAGCCAGAATGTTCGCTAATAAACAGGGCTAACAAGGACGTTCGTCGACTCATCTTGTTCAAGGGTCATAACTTTTTCATTTCTTTTTGAATAATACCTAGGTTTGTGACAGTGTACCTGTAAAATGTTTAGGATAGAATAGAAAAACGTTTATTAACAACACACAATAGGATTAAGAAGAGAAAACAATATGTAGGTAGGTACACATTTATATACAGAACAGAAGAGGGATAAAAAGGATAACAAAGTGTGCTGCTAAAAGGCCCTGTCTCAGTAAATAAGTCAGTCTCTGTTTGTTGTCATTTACTTCAGTATAAGCTATTTTAATGTCCCCATTGCGTGGCACAGGCTTTCAGCTAAGTAGCTGCTATTGAAGTCAATAGCCGATACTCATCATCCAAGCCAAAACTCTGTTTTTTTATCTCGACTGGGAATTGGGAATAAAAGCTAGGTCCTCATAGCGTGCAAGCCAAGCCTCACATTCAAGAAATGCTATTAGGTAATATAGATATAGGTAATAATAAATTGTAAGAAGTTTTGTGTTATCTGATGTAAGAACTTTACTTCAATTGAAGATAGCAAAACATTATGTAGGTTAAAACAATTCGAGCTCAAGGTTGAAGAAAAAACAACGTACGTAAGCGTAATGGCAACCCTACAAGAAATGGGAATTGAGTGCTGCGTTAAGTATCTGTACAGTCGGAGAAATTCTAGCTGAACCGGCTTCTGGCGATGAATCCATGTCTTTTAGCGCTTTATTGCTTTACTTAGAGACATACTTACTATCAGTACTAAGATTAAATCGTTTTAGGTTAAATTTTAAAGGGGATAGATGAAGAGGCAAAAAGAGTTCCTTGCGAAAGAAAAAAAACCTTCGCCTTTAAGGCTCGGCTATGCTGGAACATTAATTTGTCTCTGAATTTTTCTTTACATGTTAAGAGTAAGGAAAATGGCCTCACTTCTGCACTATTTCTATGTTTTTCGTTATTATTTTGATCATTATCATAAACACAATTATCTATCTTGAATAAAAGTAATAGAAGCAACTTCACAATACGTTAAAGTGCATTTTGATGTAGAATTCAATTCGTTACCGCTATTATTCACTTCAAAAAGATGAAACTACGCAAGCGCTATTGGTGATTTTCTGTTTTTTTTACATTCAGTTAAAAAACTCTGGGTGGTAGTGGTAGGAAAATATAGACGATTCAAAAGTGCAATAAAGACATTTTGACTTTGACTCTAACAATCATCTGTGATATTTGTTGCAACTAGAGAATCTCCTTAGCTTGTCGTATGATTATTTTTGTAGCTACAACTTTACGTTTTCTATATAAAATGATAAACCACACCATGTTTTCATACACCCTTACACGCAAGAGCAGTGCAATTTAGACTTAATTATCAATGAAGCATTTCTTTTTGTATGAAACTTAATTCGGAAATCAGAAGAGTAATTTTAGTTAGGATCCAATTGATGAACGGTTTGAAGAAAATATTTTGTGCTTCCAATTTATTTGAATTGTCTACAAAATCCATTGTTTAATACATTTTGTTGAATGTTCTCTATTTGAAATTCGCGCCTTCTATAACTTTTGGTCTTGGCAACACTGCAGCGGACATTTTGTATTGTAATATGCTATTTGTGTGCAAAAGTGTTTTTCCTAAATAATAAAGTATTGCTGAAATCTGGTATTTAAACATTTAATTCAATACATTTGAAATCTTTGCAGAGTTGCATAGCATAATACAACTTGTTACAAAAAACTAGTAATACCCAATATGGTAGATAGGGATCATCAAACTGAACAACTTTTTTATGGGACTCTGGAATCGCGACAAAAATTATCAACTGTTTCATACAAAAATTAATAACAAAAATATCAAAACGAATGAAACAACAGATTTTTTTTGCAATTTCAGAGTTCGATAGTAAAAGTTGTCCAGTTTGATGGTCCCTATCTACGGCATTTTTCGTATTTTTATACCTAACACGTTGTATAATACAATCATTACAGAAAGCACGATATTCATATCGATTTGGTTACCAATCAGCTGACGGTTTGCATTATCGTCTGTCGCTAGGTCCCCCACAATACGACGGACAAGGCCGCGGTCACAATACTTCGTTGCGACTACTAATCAATACATCGAAATCGTTAATTGTGGACCATTGAATCGAGGGCGAGACGCGGGCAAATGAATGCAAATATAAGGCCAAAAAACTGGCATTCTTTTTGATTCATATATTCGTAAGCGCCTCGTAGGCATAGAATATTTATAAATAGTACTAACGTCGTAGGGTAGGACATTGAAGTTCAATGAGAGAAAATAGTGTTTAGGAGGTCGCATTCAGCTTTATACTTATTTTACTCATTGATTTCCATTAAGGTTGATGAGGATTTTTCATCCGATTCCTCATAATGCGGAAGTTCCGCAATTTTTGGATTCCTCAACCACTACCGCATCCTCAAAACAAAAGTAAAAAAATCCTTTGCCTTTTCGCTTTTAAGAGGAACAGAGTCTAAATTATTTTTTATGAAAATTAACGACCTCATTGTTAATTTTGAATATTAAAATTGTATTGGGGTTAATTACTAAAGAGATTTTTTAATCTGATTTTAATTTCCAACTAAGATTACTTTTATTATCATCATTCTCTCTCTATTATTATCATTCTCTCTTTCTCATCTCATCCTTTTCCTCATCCGTTTCCTCTTCTTCATCCGCATCTTCTTCCTCACAAATATGTATATCCTCATCCTCATCCGCATCCTCTCACTTCGTGCTTGACACTTCCTCTTCCACCTCTTCTTCCCCATAGTCACTTTCTCATCAACCTTAATTTCCATCAAAAGGATAGGATTCTAAATCCTAGATTGTTCCGTTACTTAAACGCTATTGGCAAAAGTCTCACGTCTGGTATTCCATCTTTTTACAATAAGACACAGTTTAAGGACCCTCACTCACTTACCAAATCCGGACCAATAATGCGTCCGCCGGCCGCGGTCGCGAGTTACGATCCGCCATTACAGGTAGAAATCGCGCCGGTATCGCACACACGTGCGCCGTAACGACGGCACGTGACGCTCGGGACGGTTATTGCCAGCCGGACCGGTTAATTGTGCAGTGTGTACGAGCCTTATGAGTTATGTAACGTGAAAATAATCAGGACTTTAATTATTCGTTGGGTCTCATTTGAATTTAATTACACTTAATGGTTCTTGAAGTGGTCACGTAATAGAACAGTTTATTTTTTATGTTAAAACCTGATGGTGAGCGGTCAACGTAACATGTCAACGCTTGCAACACCAGGAGCAGTCATTCGTATTTACGTTAAAGTCCCTACACCAAAAACCTCAAATTATACTTAAGTCTAATTATAAAAGACCTTACATATACTATAAATCAAAATCTACATGGGTTGGGTAACTTTCACGTATAATGATCACATAACTTTATTTGCATGACAGATCAAAAGCCAACCTTTCCATAATCTAATACAAAACAGGCGAAAGCCCAAATTAAGGAGCGACATTAAAAAGGTAGGTATTCTGTTTCAAGTGGCGAGTACATGAGTAGATCTCCCTTAATTACGGTAATTACGGTAAGTTCGCGTTCCCGCGGGGCCGTGGCCATTTGGCTAAGTAAATGGGTAACCACTCTGTGTAGTGAGTACATGTTTACGAAAATTCCGGTCCGACTCGGAACATCTTCAACCGGCTGAAGTGTGTGTTAGCTTGCCTTTATACACAGAATAGATATGCTTTATATTTCGGAATCGTATGAGTAAATTATTTGAGTATCAGTAGAATACTTCGTTATTGATTGTTTTTAAAGTGTATCCCCTCCTGCACAGTCTACAATAAGGTACGGTCGGTCTCACAGTTACGACCATGGTGATTTGTGAATTGACATGGTAGTAACATGTCTAGCTCCATCTAATAATAACCCTTAATTATTCGACGCCAATCGCAACGCAATCTAAGAGATTCGTAGTCCATAAATATGTTATCCTGAAATCAATACTCGCAGCTTAGTTTACGAAAAACCAATTTTATAAGCATCATACTCAAGACAAATTCCTTTTAAATTACCAAAAATATTATATTTCATTCTCGGTCTTACGGCTTATATTTCAAAATATGCTTTACAATATTTGTACAAACGGATTAGATGTTCTTTCCCGGCCTCTTTTCAAATGATTCAACAAAGCTTGGCTCTTAAAACAAATGAAGAGACTCTTTTCTAACAAAAGCCTATTCAAAAATATATTACAAGTCGAGACAAAGCCGAATGTATTTTAAAGATACAAAGTACATAATACATCTTGAGAAGAGCTCCAATATAAAAATGTTAAAGTAGTGTTCTTATTTTTCAATCTCCTAGCATTTTATATTGAAGTCAAATTCTGAATATAATATTCTATGGCCAATATCGAGCGTGGCTCTAGCATAATTTTTAATATTTTCATCACTAACAATGTCTTTGCGTTCAGCTCTTGAATATTCTTCCAAGAATGGAGCTTTAAATCGCCTTTGTTACTTTTAAACGTATTATGCTTTGTGTACAGACAATCACTTCAATGCGAAACTGACAATTTTTTAAGCCTGTCTATTGATTATATTTAAAAAAACGGTTTCATAGTTCATTATTCAGATCAACCAAGTTGTAGGTAGATCACAGTATTTAGATACGCTCCTTTTATCACCACATTATTATAAAACAAAGTACCTCGCCGCGTCTGTCTGTCTGTTCGCGATATACCTACTCAAAAACTACTGAACGGATTTTCCTGCGGTTTTCACAAATGATAGGGTGATTTCTAAGGAATTTCATGTCTAATTTAACTGTAGTAGAAGGTTTAAGTGCATAAAAAGTTTGAGGTTGTATGTAAATTTGTATAAATATGACGATAATTGAGGCAGAACGTTTGCCGGGTGCAGCAGGCCTCGCACGAGGCTGCTCGCTTGGTGGAGACCTCATACAATATTTCAACCTTAATTTCATTCACCCCTTTAGGGGTTGAATCGTGTTCACGGTGTTGAACCTCAAAATAAATGCCATTATTGTAATCGTCATCCCATAAAACCTCAATAACGACATCCTCGATTTTTAAGTTTATTTATTCCATTAAGCCCTAAGGCGGCTAGGCGGCCCTATATTACATATGCTCGTGCAAGCGTCAGTCAAATTCCATCAGTCATGAATTACGTTTGACTGACTGACTGATGGAAAGAAGAAATCAACTTTATGCAACCATCAGTCACTACATTACACGGTAGGTTAATCGTCAGTCACGGCCGTAACTGTGGTTAAACTGACAGCAAAACCTACCGTGTAATGTCATATCGTTATGTTATAAACGTAAAGACCTTTAATTGGCTGACTGTTAATATATTTAAGATATTATTCTGTTTGCCTTGCTGTTGGTCTTCCAAAAAATAAAAAATAAATTGAAATGAACTACTCTTCAAGAGTTAAAATTGTACGAAATGAATAATTTTTAGATGCAGCGACACATTGTTAACAATACCCGTACGCTCCCGCGCCCGTACCGCTTCCGCGCTCAGTGTGGCGTACATACCGTACCCTCGACGCTGTTTGGCTTTGCAGATTAGTTAATTAGTGCATGTACGCCTTAGGCTGGTGTCTCAAACAGGGTGGCTATGTCTATGTGGAGCTTCAAATGCAGCAGCAAATGCATTGAAAGTTATTTGCCTTGATTTTAATAATAACTCATTATTTTAACTGCATAATAACAGTTGTATAGTGAGATATTGATACACGAGGCAATCACACGTGAAACAAGCAATTAGAAGAGATAATGCCTATTATCTCAGGCAGTAGGTGCCACAAACAAGATAGGTACTTTATTACAAACCAAAACTGTATGGACTAACCAACCTCCACAATACACATACATACAAGCAGAACCGAGCATGGCATCATATCTAACAGACTTCCTAAAGAGTAATTTTCCACCCAGATCTTAGATCTCAATCTCACTGTCCACTGGTTTGGTTATGTACATATTTTACAAATAAATTAATCCAAAATTCCAGAAGCATACACAAATGCATGCTATCGTGACCCGTCTGCGGTGTCGGTGACGTACCATTGATAACTCATCAGAGCCATGCGGGCGTGATTACAATAATGTCTACTGACCCTTATGTCGTCTCAATAAGATCGTTGTTAATGCCAATATAAATTAAAAACTATTTAAAAAACAAATGAGTGTTCAACTAATTTTGAGATCGACTGTACTTTTTATTTCATTTGGTTTTATTCTTTGAGACATCTCCTTTGGATAATGCCTATTTGGACCTAAAGCTTATGGGAAAAACAAGTTTTTTTTTCACAAAACATCATTTGACTAATCAAGTTGTCAGAAGCTTTTTGACATAACCTCTTTATGGAGCTGAATATTGGCTATAAAAGATTTATCAGACGGCCCGACAATATGAATCTAAATAGGCCAGTCGTAAAATTGACTTCAACAAAAACCCAATTGGATTTATCAGGCCGACCGCGGGAACAATCTCTCCTACACTTATTTATACTTTCCTGTTTACCTGATAGTCTCTCAACCATCGTATTACGGTGAAGGGAATCACTACAGGGCTAAATAGCAGAGCAGAGACAAACCTTCTTAGTTACAGCACTGAAATTACCATACTATGTAACATCATCTGGTTAATAGAGTTCGTCTAGAAGTCTCTAGGCTAGCAGTTCGTTCACAAAAAACGCTGTGTGAGTTTGATTATGGGACTAATTCGAAGTGTTTTTAAACTTTGATATTTCGGCTTTCTTAGGGTTGTGGTGGCTTCTTGTCTCAGAATTGTGCGAAGTCGAGTCTACATAATTCTATAAATCTTTCAAAGAAAAGTGAGCTCTTTTGAATCGACATTTTACCCTATTCCTTTGATGGAAAGCTTGACCATGGTCAGCTTATTAGCTTGTTAGATTAGAACACCTTGAGGTATAATGGAGTCGTAGTTATTTCTGTTCCATTATTTACCCCTACATAGTTACAACCAGATTTATGCTGAAAGGAGCGTCAGCACGAAAAGCATTCGCCAGCCTCGTAAATAACGTTTCTTATTATGCGCCTCGTATTTCCTATATAGATTTATTTTATTCATAGTGCCGTCGGCTCTGACGCGATCAAATTGACACATTTCCGTGGCGATTCGGTTAATATTTATGAGAAATGTACTGTTTGTCTGTCGGTGAACGATCTCGGGCGTAAAACAGGCAGAACTAGAAGTATTGCTGCGAATAAAACATGTTTTTTGTTGTACGTCTTGGGTATTGAAAAAATCTGGAATGAACGCCAATGGATTTGTTTTTTGCGTCCAGATTTTTACGTATAATGGAATCGGAGACCCAATTCTCTTTCATATAATGTGTCTAAACAGTTACGTGATAAAGCTTCAAGGGAAAACATTTTTTGTACAACATATACATAGGTATTCAATTTTATGCAAAAGCATTCTTATCGAAAACTCCGAAGTTGCGTGAATCACACTTTTAATATCCGGAAAGATTTCAAATGAAAAATAACTATAAATTCAGGGTTAAAGACGGTTATAATTAAATCTCCAACAGTGCCGAGTGCAAGGGGGTTAGACCAATAAAGATGGAACGAGCGAAAGCGACCTCAAACGCGAACCTTGCAACCTTGCCGAGCAATAATAGTTATATCTTGAATAATGGAACTACTAATGGAGCCAGATCCGTTAATTGAAAGGAACTTTGAGAAAGTTAATTGAAAAATCTCTGCTAGAAAGGAGAAAGGTTTAGGAAAATGTATTACGGCTGAAATCTTAAAGTGCTAACAACAGTGAAGTTAACACACAATATACTTACCTCTGTAATAAGCATATCGAGCACATTACATTTTTTTTATTAGAACGCATTTAATTTTGTTGTGGTAAATGTACGTAGTTTTAGTTTTATTAAGGCGCGGTGGTAGTGAAACTAGCGCCGCCACTACATTTATTTTTATTACTCGTAAACCAAGTCAATATTAAAAAAAGCTCATGTAATAATCTCTTAAATTGTCTCTAATATTTCTTTAAATAACTCTTCAACAGTTTTCATTATTTCTGTAAGTTTTAAAATCCATTTTAGCTTAAAGTGGCCACTTTTGGCAATTATGGATTTTAAAACTTACAGAATAAATGATAACTGTTGAAGAGTTATTCAAAAATATTAGAGATAATTTAAGAGCGCTAGTTTTACTAACACTGAACGACTTCTAAACTACAAAGATTTGCATAGGTTGTATGTGGTTGTATTTATGTTTTTTTTTTTTTTCAGTCTTTTTTTGTCAATATTGATTAGTTCCAAGTAATAAATTTCTCATATTTTTACTTTACGTTATCCATGCATTTCGCCCACCAGTAGGCCCTGCCAAAAAACCAGCGTTGCTGTGACACCTATTATGTATTCTATGGTGACACTTCTGTCTGTCTACTCACTTTGTGTCTGGATCTAGGTACATGGTTGGTGTCATGTTAACACAAGCTCAGGCAGGAATCTCTCATATAAGACCATGTTTTTGTTAAACCTTACGCGATTATTAAAATAAATATACCTACTAGAAACACGAAAGTATTTCGACCTCACGAAGCCCACAGCTCGCACAGTGGGCGCGGTAAATCTCGGCATGTGGTGAAAAAACCCGTTTGGGCCCATTTGTCATCGTCGCAGCATCGCGGGGCGCCCGGGCCTGCCAAGACCGCAACATGCGGCAACTTGGCATGGCACACTGTATTAGGGTGTAATGTGTAACTTTCATAAGCTGTTTAAATCTTAACGACGTTGAATCTGAAGTCTTTAGGACTTTCAATAAAGTTTTATGTGTTTAGCTATATTTATGATGGGATTTGTGTTTCGAATTTACTAAGGTATTATACGATCTTTAACTTTCATCTGTTTAATTAAAATCTTAACGATGAGCTGAATCTGAAGTCTGTAGGGCTTTTGATAAAGTTCTATGTGTTGAGCTATTTATGATGTGATTTGGGTTTTGATTTTATTTATGGTGTAAAATCTGTATCCGCTTTTTACTTAGTAAAAGACTTACTTGGCATGGCACACTGTATTAGAGCGTAGTAACTGACTTGTAAGAGCATGTAACTTTCATTATCTATTATCTTAACGACCGACGTTGAATTTGAAGTCTAGGACTTTCAATAATGTTCTACGTTTTGTGTTTTAAATTTCATCGGTGTGGTGTAAGGGAAGGTATGTGAATCTGTAGAAATGTTTTCATGAGAGATATGATAAATTCATAATTTCTCTTAGTTATCTGTGCCTAGTCTTATTTAAATGGAACTTTGACAATGTTTAAAACATACTGTGCTAAAAGTTCAGATGTCGTATCGTATTTATTATATCGCAAAACATAATTATCTCGAAAATTATATTTTTCGACAACAGTAACAGGCTATCCAAAAAGCTTACTAGCATCACGATCACTAGGCTCCATTCCAACTATAACCAATCTAGGTACAGTATAATCATTAAAACTTCTCGTTTCAAGTCTCAATCGAGGTCGAAAAGTAACTTTCTTCTCATTAAAGAAACGGCTGTAAAGTAATAAAACTGCAACTACGATCGCCACAAAGGCTAACATCTGCCCCTTTAAAGGAAAACTTTAAAAGTCGTGTTGAAAAGACACAATACATGTCTTTCGGTTTGATCCAGATCGTTACCGAATAAATTCTCACGTGTCGTGTGGATCTAATCGAACGTCGGCCGATTTGAGAAAGACGTTTCGTTTCGTTTTAGATGACCGTATTTCGATTTCATGCATCACCCACCATTCCTTTGAAGTTGAAGTTTTAGTTCCTTTGTTTCAGATTTAAAAAGTAAAAAGAGGTTTTGATCGTTCTTTTGCTGCAAGGCTGGCATATCTCAAAATTGGCGAGTTTAGTAATAATATATATAGTAATGTAGAAAAAATGGAGCTCTGAGGGCCTAGTACGAGTTGTGTTTCTCACCTCACTTTGCAAATAGTATCGGGTGAAAGAGAGAAAATCATGCGAGTGAGTGAACGAGTGAAAGAGAGAAGACGATAGTTAACTATTCGCAAAGTGAAGTGAGAACAAAATAGCAACTCGTACTAGGCCCTCTGTTTACTGTAAAAACGCCATTTCTCTAAACTCTGTAGTAAGAGAGAGAGAGAGCAACTATTCACAGTTGTACTGTTATAGCACTGTCTCTTTCGTTCCGGTGGTACTAGAAACTTTAAAATTTCTCTCCTGTAAAATAATACTTTTTGAAAAATGTCGACCTTGCTGCCAATGAGCGTTACTGAAACGTAAGAATAGTCAAACAAATAGCGATGTCAATGTAGCATTCATACGTGATTCAATTCAATCAAAACTTTCTTTCGATATGTTCCTACCATATCTATAATGGAGAAAAAATTATGTAAATAATAGGTAGGTACCTTACTGAACGAGACCGTAGGTAGGTACTAGAAAGAACATGAATTTAATTTACGCCTTGACTGAATGAAATTCGCTTGCTTTGATGTATCTCTCAATTTTCAGGTTATGCTCTAAATTGTCAGTTGAATGACAACTTGTCCGATTCCTTCTACAATAAAATAAAACAGAGATACATTTCTGAGAAAATGTTTCGGAAGACATTATTTAAATAAGTACCTATGTATACCTCGATCACAGAATACAATACCTAAATAGTACCTAGGTATTAACGCGCTATTCAATGTCATTTTTGTTTGTAACTTTGTTCGTCTAGCTAGAGTCTACTGTCGTGCCACAATCTACATAAAGCTCAACCTTATTTTTTACATAGAGGTAGGTATGTAATTCTATTTCATTTTTAATACAAATGCATGTCGGAGATGTTTCGTTCGCGACGCTAATGATTTTATACTTGAACAAAAAATGTGTCCTTTCTGTATTTTATTACAACAAAAGGCCAACCCCTCTCGACATAATAGTGACTGGTTAATGTGATATATGTATGAGCCGGACATAAATCTGCGCGACCGACGGCCTACAGAGCCTATCGACGTCTCTTGCGTAGCTGTTATCGGTCAACAGGGTTGCCTGTTTCAAAAACAATTCTTCGCATAAGTTTAAAACAAGGTTTTATTAATACAATAGTTTCTCGAAAGTATGTAGGCTCCTACACTACAACAATACCTATTAGTTTCTTTGATAATGTTTCTTTCGTTGCAATTGCAATTCATATATTTGTTGTAACTGAAATAAAAAATAAATTTAAAACATTAAAAAACCCGCCTGCATAAAAAGACAAGTCGACTGAAAAGATGGAAACAAGATTAAATAAATATTAAAGGCAACATGTCATAATAACATGCAGTCGGAGGCTTGCATAAAGAAAGTGACATTATGAATGATTGAATTATATGCCTCCGACTGCATGTTATTATGACATGTTGCCTTTAATATTTATTTAATCTTGTTTCCATCTTTTCAGTCGACTTGTCTTTTTATGCAGGCGGGTTTTTTAATGTTTTAAATTTATTTTTTTATTTATCTCTTTTTAGTTATTATATATTACGGTCATGATATACCTTTTTGAAATCCTTATAATAAGCCCTTTAATTTGACACCCATATTGCAGTATTCTAAAAAAAAAATTTTTTTTCACTATGTATAATAGCACCGTACAGCCGCCATGTTGGTTTTTTTATAACGCCACCTTCTTAAGAACACTTGGGCTGAAAAGACCAATCTAACGATATCTTAATAATAGAAATCCGTGCAGCCGTTTGAGAGATATGAGGTAATAAAGAATATTACATACAAACATACATACATACTTACAAACATACAAACATACTTACAAGATACGCGCGAAACACATAACCCTTTCTTTGCAGTCGGGTAAAAAATGCAGGATCATTGACTGAACTATAATAAAAATAAATATCTTAATCAAATGTGGATGTGAATAAAAGTTCAAGATTTAGGCTTGAAAGCGTTTGTGAAATAATAAACCACCCCCCAATAAGTTATTAGGATGAAGCGCGTCAAAAGACAGGTTGCCAGTCATATGTTCACTCATTTGCATTTTACGGATGGATGTCGAATTTATTATATAACTAAACAAATCAATCATTATGTTCCTTAAACTCTGTATTAAAAAGTTTTGGTCATTCTCTAAATGGTAAAGCATGCAGAAAAACATTGACATCCTTCAAACATATAGATCGGTAAGATGAGCCATAAGCAACGTCGAGAAAAGCGGAAAAGCAGTCGTGAAAGCTCAGAAATATTTTTAAAATTTACGATAATTTGTATTGAATTTTTAGATTTTAGCATTCACAATGCTCGTTTTATATATTAAATTACTTAATATAATAAGATTATTAATGTAATTGAAAAATATTAGAAAAAATCGACTCACCCGTAGCAGCTCAGACGGGACTCGAACCCGCACCCTTAGGATTCCGGCCTAATGCACTAACGATGTTGCATTCGAATGTTGAAGGTAATTCTTCACATTGATGAAATAACGCTGGCTTACAGCGAAAAACGTAAAAAGTACTAGAAAATTTCGCCACTCCCACTAGCGACTCGGTAGCATAATTGGATAGTGCATTGGGCCGGAATCCTAAGGGTGCGGGTTCTAGTCCCGTCTGAGCTGCTACGGGTGAGTCGTTTTTTTCTAGTATTTTTCAATTATATTAAGTAATTTGATAATTTTTATATTAAACTTAATAGCTCTGAATTTGTTGTACAAAAATAATAATTTATTTGTGTCTTATCTGGGACACTCCAGTATAACCATTTAATCCGAAAATGGTCCGTTTCCAGATTTCTTGGTAAAACAGAACGGAATTATCATTTTCTTTTGACCTGATGTTTTTCCAACGTAGTTTCGGTGGTGTTTCAGTTATTAAAGACAAAATTAGTAAATTAGAATATGCGTTACTAAGTTGCTTTTTTTCTTTACCGATTTTTATTTATTTTAAACTGGAATCTTTAGTAGCAGCCCTAGCCATATCTAAAATGTATCTCGTCCACACCATTTGACGATTCGGCTCCTCCGAGCGCCGCCTTTTTGCAATTTATGTCGTTTCGTTTTACCCAAATTCTATGTATTTTGCATATATACAGCGAGAAAATATAGGTGTTACCGATGCTTTTACATTTTATACGCCGTGCGGGTTTTCAACATATAAAAAAAGAAGTATTTTAATTCGAAAAAAGCTTTTTAATTGGTGTTTTTGAATGGAGATGGCGACAATTATTTTAATAGCTTTGGGTAATTTTGTGGTGTTAATTGTTTGTTAAAGATTGAAGATAATTGAGTTATTAAAAGAAGTTTTACAAGTCCACTTCAACATAAACGTCCTCTTTAAAATTATTTATTTCAAAAGGTATCGCTAACGCTAACAAAGCGCTTATTTCAAAACGAGTTAAATGTGCTGTAGGTACTCATTTTAAAATGACAATTCCAACCCTAACAAGGAGACAAAGCAAAATAGTAGATTTGCCAACGCTTTCTTATAAACGTTTCAAGTGTTTATAGAAAAAATAAAATAAGTTATCGATGTTAGGTGTTCGATCTAATGAAGTCAGTTTTTTTTGTAATTCAATGCGTAGTTGCGAACCCCATAACTCTCACATAGCATTTCAGCATTTCCTGAATTCGGGATAAAACAAAACACTATCCACATCCCAAGACAAATGCAGAGATAAGAACAGCGGGCAGTATTTCAGGGCCGCATCCATTGTTCCCTCGATACGGTACTATAAAATCTAGAATGATCGATCTCATTAGCAAGCGGGTCGGTGTAAGCCTCACTATCTGTACATGAGAGCGCGACCTAATCTCCGGGACGCATCTTAAAACCGGCCTTATCTTCCTCAATCCGGACTAGGGTGGCCATGGGTCTATGTTAATAAATTTAATGCAACACAAACTAAAAAACTCGCCTGCATCAAAAGACAAGTCAACTGAAAAGATGGAAACAAGATCAAATATTAAAGGCAAACAAAATGCAGTCGGAGACATGCATAAAGTGACAATGATTCGACTCGTCATTAAATTCTATGCCTCCGACTGCATTTAGTTTGCCTTTAATCTTTGATTTTCACTTGTCTTTGAAGCAGGCGTGTTTTTAGATATTTTTTTTCAATTTATTTATTTTTATTTATATCTTTTTAGTTATTGTTACTTGTTACAAAAAAGCCCTAAAGCCGAATATGTTAGATAGGGTACCGTACCATGTATAGGTACAATAAAACCCCGAAAAAATATTATTTTAAACCCTGAAATCAGCCATTTAAAAAAAACATTTCATGATAAACTGCATAGTGGCAATCCTAGTGTTCCACTAGTAGAAATGGTAAATAATAACTAAATAGACGTCCTTTACGTCGAACTGTTATTTTATGAATATTTCTATCGAATCGGCGATAATTTTCAAAAAAATGTATGGAAGAAAAGTTAAATAAGATATTATTTATATAGATATTAGTTATTAACTATATTTTTTTGTAATATTACAATTACCTTTAGACTCTAGTCTAGAGGTACGAAATAGAACGAATGCCTATGCCTCTCATTCAAGTTTTAAGACATTAAACGGGTGTTCTGCCTACATATTCCTTGTCCTAAAGACTGCATGAATTCTGGTTACCCCATTCGAAATCCTTATTGTTCTGTGAGAAATCTTCAAGTCATAGGAAAACGCTCGGAGTATAAGTCAACACGCTAATCCGATAACACCAGTCTTAATCATACGCGCTTTCAGCTCCTTTGCGTTACTTTGTTACGTGCCAGCTACGAGTTCTCGTGACATGTACGTAGGTACGCGTTTTAAATGATAATTTGAAAGCCTTCGTTTACACGTATCTATTTACTTTTCAAGTATCTTCTTCCCATACTTTACGACAGATACCTACGTACTTGATCTTACTTATATGAGCTTATTTACAGTATTTACTTATGAAAGTTCATGCTAAAGTAATTTTGAATCAGATATTATAAAACCGTCAGGATGATCACTAAAACTTCCATTTCCATATTTTAATGGGTATACGAACAGTATTCTGTTTTTAACATTATTCACATTTCTTTCGGTGTGGTATTCTAAAAGGAGAGACCAGAATTTCAAAACATTGCATTGTGAAAAATACATTGAAAGAAATTATATTATTCTGGGATAATATTCGTTATACAATGAATAAGTATTCGTTAACCAAACCAGAAGCAAAATAAAAATTAATTCTCGAGAGTCGTACTCGAGATGAAATAAAAACATTTCAATTTGAGAGTAATAATATAATCAGGACAAACGAATCAACATTTGATAAAAGGAAAGCGTACGTCGGCATTCCACGTAATATCCGGCACGGAATTATATACTCTTGTCGGAGTGTTTGTGTATCTGCGGTGTTATTTACCTCACGACAAGGCCACATACCTGTAACAAAACAGAAAATAATCAGTAAACACATCACTTAAAATAATTTGAATTCACAACATTTATACCACTTTACTTAAGGCGGTTGTATGACCGAAAGTGGCGCTCAGGGTACCACCTTAAATGTCTGTAGGACCAATCATTGACCGAGTGAGCGCGAAGCGTCTCTGATTCAGCTTGGGAAAAAAATGCTTTCGTATGTCCAGCTGTTTTTCTCTACTTTTCTCAGCCGATTCTCGTGAAATTTTGTGAACAGGTTTGATATTTATAATGATGTTCAGATTCAGTTTTAGAAATTTTTCAAAAAAGCGAAAATTTAATAAGCAATCTTACAGAATACTACGCGATTGCTTATGTATAAATTCAAGGAACCATTGCTGTACAGAAATCTCTTTATCGACATCTAAGTTAAACTAAGCTTACTTAAGTAATCGAAATTGACAAAAACACGAATAAATATTTATATTTTCGTTTCATTTTGTTACAAATAAAAAGTTTGATACTCCAACCACTTGCAAACTAAAAGGATTTTTCTCATACATCACGTTCGCAGACGTAGTTTATATTCGATTCCCCAACAGAAAAAAGCAAATCTCCAAGTTTCACCCGAGATCCGAAGTAATTGTTTCGTTTTCCCTCTTAGGGGAAAACTAAAAAAGTCTTTTGTATCGGAAATTGATTCCTAAACGCAATCAAGATGAAAGGGAGGTAATTGAAGATCCTATGAAGATGCAACCCCTAGTAGATTCTCATGAATATAAATGAGAATCATAATTTCGACACTTCTTCGTTCCTTTAAAAAACTTTCATAAAAAGACAAAAACCGTTTACAAAAAAATCAACTTCCTAATAATTGGTATGAATTTTATGATACTATAGAAATACTTCAAGAATTATCAATTAAGGATAAATTGAAATAATATTTTTCTCTTGGTGAAAATAAAACAAATAACCGTGTTGAAAGTATCAAATTTAACGGATTTAAAAGAAAAGTTTAAAAAATTAGAGTTTCTATAATACTCCAAGTAATGACGAGCAAAAAGAAGAATAAACACTTTACCAAATTAAAAATCGTTTTAGCAAAATGACAATGTTGTTTTGAACAATACTTTGAAACTATCAAGTAGCGCCTCATTTATTTATGGTAGTTGTTAGTTAAATGGGATAAGAAATTTTGCAACAGAATATTGCATTCGACCCTCGGCGCATTATAGAAATTGTGATGGGGTCGGCGAGGGGCCGGAATCAGCTATCACCGAGTATTTCAATGGAAATAAATTTTAGGAATTGAAACTTTTAAATGAAGTTGAAAAGGTCGCTACTGACTGATAGACGGCTTGGAAACAAATTAGAAATCATAAATAAAAGATTTTGTAGAGGAAAGAAGAAACGATAATAATGTTTAAAGTTATTGATTTCTATAAGAGATTTAGCAAATCTAATTTAACGTGAAAAACAAACAGTAATATGAGTATAACTATTCACAATATCATGCCAGTAACAGCTGTCTTACAACAAACACACAATTCGAAATACAAATAACTCGCAGGATTAGCAAACACTTAGGGGGCAGCATTACGGCAAGCAAAATTTACTCCATGTAAAAGCACTATTAGTTATTTCCCAAATCTGGGCGCAGAGCCTTGAATAAACCCACTAAGCTCCGCTTTACCGGTTTTTATCCCAAAAACAAACAAGGTCCGAGCAATTTATTTCCCTGCTACTCTCAACTATTCCTCGTATACATTATTTGCTCATTAGTTTATATGGTATTCATCACGCCGAACTTATGGATAAGGGAATTCATTTTCATTACTAACAATCGCTCATACGTTTGTTTTCCTTGTTCCGCCTTTATCAGCATTCGGGGCGTTAGGGCGAGAAATAAGGAAATATTTTACTACGTGAATGAAAGTGATAAGTTCATTCAATTTTGTTAAGTGGGATACCTTCTAAAGTTAAACTTCTTTCCTTTTTTGATATTTAAACCACGAACATACTTTGAGATAAATGTTATTGTTTAGAATAAGGATATACTCATTTGCCGCCTTCAGCTATGAAGGCAATAGAACCAAATGGAGCTTCAAAAGGATTATTAGAGAACAAAATGGCGCACCTGACGATTGCGAGAACACAAACAAGTGTCAATCAAACGTTGCTGTGGAGAGTTGTTCCTGTGTTCGACCAACTTACTGGCCGAGTAAGCACGCATTTATGATGTAAGAGAAAAATCATGTCGTTATACTGGATATACAATGCAATTAAAGAAAGCAATACTTATTTTTTCCGAAAATTACGAAGCGAATCAAATTATATGGAATGAAATTAATCTTGCATGAATAACTTGAATAAAAACATAACTACAGGTGAAATTACATTTTAATTTTCAAAAGCTATTCAAAACATATTTAGTTAATCTTGTTCGAAAGAAAGAGAATTAGATGATAATTTCATCATTGATGACACAAACGAGCATTACAAACAAGGAAGGCTTTAATTTCATTTCCGGATTTGCGTTTTAGACATGTCTGTAGAGATAAATTAATGTTACTCTGCAGACGCGCTCTTTACGGCGCTGTTGCTGCGACAACGCATTAATTTGCGGGTACGAAACTAGTGCCGGGGAAACAAGCGGAACTAGGGCCACTAGAACAAGCACCGAGGGAACTAGTGAGCTCTCCACCACGTCTTCGCCAGAACACGTGCAGGAGTTTTTCGATCCCGCCGGGAACGGGGGATATTTGCAATCTGTATTACAAACATGTGCCAAGGAGCGCGAATTGTGCAATAAAAATAACGGCCCGAGTGCGAGGTGCGACGGTGACACACAGAAACCGAGACGTCACACCTTTACACCGAAACGCTGATATTTGTAGTATATTTAAGAACAAGCACGAACAAGTAAGGATTGAAACATCCTAAGTTGAAGTACGTAATAAAGATAGAACTAATAATAATTCTGTCTACAATTTAATATTCACATTATGAGGATTGTATTTCCACAATTAGAACCATAAATATAAGTGAACATAAATAATTGAAGCGATTGTTTAAGCCGACGGTAAATAACAGAGTCGTTGAAATGCTCCATTAGAATGCACGGCCGACACGAAACGAGATCAATGCCATTTGGTTCACTGGCAACATCTGTCAGTTGCTGATAATTAACTATCAACGTTGCTAAAAATTATTAATGTTGAAAATATTTTTCGACATAAAAATAATGCATTATAGTAGTTATTCTGTGCTTTAGCTTAGAAAAATCTATTCAAGAAAATTATTCAAACATTGTATTTTAATCGATCAATCTAACTTTGAAGTAAAAGAACTCAATACAACCTTGCATTCTAGTTTAAATGCATCTAGCAGAACATCTATGTAAAGAGAACATTGTTGAAGAAATGTAAATAGCTTGGAAACCAATTTAAGCTTAGCACTACTGTTCTTGAATTTTGCATTTCCGATCTCTAAATTGATCAGTGCACCTCTGTACGGTGTAAGCGTGTACGGTATCTGAATCGCGATAGCATGGATGTGTAGTGTAAAACCGACTGGCAGGGCGCGCCGCAGCCTCTGCCAAATTATTAACATAAACACCAGGAGCAAGACTGGTTATCAGCTATATTGACTGTCATAATGTTCTTGCTGCAAGCTAAAATATTTCAAAATTCTTAGACTTCAATTTCATCCGTCTCAATATTGGCTCTTTGAAAGATAAACTTTTGACTTGCAAATGTTTCGTGCTTTTTTAATATATTCCAAATCCGGAATCAACTTAAGTCTTATGGCAGATGCCAATGGATAGGACCATTACTCGGTCCAACTGCGCGTATCTTTTACAAAAATAATTGAGTATAAATTGAACAGTAAATTGGAAAACAAGACGGACCCACTGAATTCATTTTACATAATCTAAAATGCTCGTGTACAGACGCTAATAACAAAAGAGATAAAATGGCTCTGTATAAGTACGAATAATACGGAGCAGGGAGAATCCCGTATTGAAATACGAAGGCCTCAGGGTGTGCTGGAAATAATTGCCCCAATCTTGTTGCGGAAAAGTGATACCTTTACAAATGAAACAAATGTCTTCGGGGTACAACTTCAAGTTGCCATTTACGATGAACTTACAGACAAGGAAATGAAGACACGTTTAATAATCACGATGGCATTATACACAATTTAAAAGCACTTTATGTTTGCTGGTTTTCCGTAGTTAATTAATGCTTTTATTTTTTTATTGACTCCTTTTAGCATATTCTGTTAGGTGACACCTAACAGAATGCATTTTTTCTTGACTCAAATTAAACAAATATATCCTGTGACTAATAGACAGGGAAGAGATATTCTGGTGCATTCAAGAATTGCTGATTTTATTATAATACTAATTTTGCAATACTCACTGTTTAACCATACGTAAACTGACAGAATCAGTGGAGCATGTTTACGAACGATTTTGCTTGACGTTCACGTTTATTATTGGAAGGTTGGTTTGTAGCCAACACTGGAGATTTACTGGTATACAATGTCATAACATAAGATAACGTAAGTAGAACTGATTGGCATTGGAATTTTGTACAGAATCTTACAAGACATTTTACATCGAGTTACCTTATTGACCTATAGGTACTTATAACAAAGGGAAATACGGTATTTGATCCCACGAAACGATAAAGGGCACCTTTACCGAAATATCCCATCGTTATAGAAAATATCCTTCGACAAGAAACAAGAAGGACCCTTAGAACCTTTGTCGATTGACGAGCTCCACAAGGATAAAGCTAATTGAATTCTTACATATGACCGAAATTTAATGTTGACTATATATATAATTGTGATTTATCGCCACTTGATCTTGAAATGAAGAATTGTATCATTTTATACGAATCAAGTGAACTTATACATATCTAACTGTTAAAATTAAGTTAATAAGTGACATTTAAAGTGTCAAATCTAGCAATAGTACCAAGTGTGGACTCGGAACACCCCTTCAATTTGTATTAAATATTCACTCATCGGTATTGCACGGTAACTGTTACGTACGCACACATAGCACTTCCACTACCTACAGCAAAATAAACCTTACCACTAGCTTATACAGTACAGATTCCAATATGGAACCCAGTAAATTTATATGAACCGAGTTCTCACGTTTGCCTAGCTGGACTTCATACATTATGCAAAACAGCATTAGGAGCCCTTTCTTTAAAATTACGTCGTTATGACATTTAGCATTGATAAATCCTAGTAGCCGTGGCACCGCTTTTATTATTTCTGCCCTCATATCTTATTTAGCATAATATTGTACTGGAACAAAACATTATATATATAACTAGGTACTTATGTAAATTTTAATTACTTGTTACAGCTAAAAGCAACGGAATCCCTTTACTATCGTATTTCTCACTTACATGTTTTACGTGTTCAGTTGTTTTTTCAATCAAAAAGTGACAACCGCCTTAAGATATTAGTTGGCTGGTAGTCTCTCGAAGTACCTGAAATCTTTTTGTATCCTTTTGAATGATCGCACTCTCACAACATTTCCACTGTAGTTGATAATATAGATATTGCATAATTACAGTTTTTAACTACCGTAAACAAGTTTCAGGATTAGTTATTCTGTGGCGTAGGAAAGCCAACATGCTCAAAGTGTTAGATCGCTTAAATAGACGTGGCCCGAAGTTCAAGCCCTGAGAGGCCCCTTATTATTGCACTATGTAAACTATAAAAACCATTTGAGCGGAATACAAATCCTCTTATCGTGGCATAACTTTGAATAAGCAACTCCGGTGAAAGTATTGATTTTATCCTTCTATAGATAGATATGCATTACTGCAGTATTAACTTGGAAAAAAGGGAGTATATTGAAACGTTAAGCGGAAGTAAAAAGGTCTAACGTGTTATCTCGATAAAATATCTTCGAGCTAAAAAGCGAACCCGCATTATTTCCGAAGTTCCCCGAAACGATGAGGCACCTTCATTGCTTTCATAATTTTGAGTGCGTGATCCCAAAAAAGGGTCCCGCAAATTCTTCTCTAAAAACGATACCGATGACTCCACAAACATGCACAGGGCTGAATTTGAATATACTGTTTTCGTAGAAACTTTTAATTTGAGTGTTAATAAAGTTCCGCGTGTCGGTTTTACCTCATCAACTTCGTAAAAAGAAAAACAAATTGATTTTGTTTTGTTTTTTTAACACTTCTAAAATGTTTCTGTTTAGTTGTTTTTTTCTTTTACTTAGAAGAACTAATCAAATACAAATATCATTAACTTTTAGGTATGCAATCAATCAACTTTCAGCAACATAAAATTTTATTATTTGTGTCAGCTTTCCGATCCATAAGCATATAGTGGTATAACAAAGGCCACGAATTTGGCAAACCTCCCTATGAGTTTTGTTAGCATCACTTTATCCACGTGATAAGAAAGGTCTCCTGTTCCGCACTAATAAAAAACTGGCGACATGTTTGCACAAGTAATGCTTGAGTCAACACTGCCAAGGTGCGTGCCCGCCTGGGAGTCCTGGGACCAATCCGAGGGCAGGAAACTTTTTTCCAACATTTTCCTAACGTGGAAATTGCCAGATAAGTACAATGTCCGAAGCACGCGTCCTTGATATAACGGTGACACACGGTGTCAGTGTCACTAACGTAGCAGATATTTTCGGAGCTGCAGTAGGGCGGTGTCATATGTTTTTTATGGCATATTGTCAACGTATCTAACTGTGCTTAATATCAGGAACGTCTTTCTATATCGAGTCGATGTATAATAGTATAATATTATTTTTATTATAAATAGGAAACTTTGAATTATTTAAAAACAAATCAAGTGTTAGAAATTTTCTTGTTTCGTTGACATTGATCTCTCTTGGCTAAAAAGTGTTTAATGGTATAAGACCTTTTAATTACCCACTTATACAGGGTGTTTGGTAATAGCCTTATAAAGCCGGATATTGTGGATAGGGACCATCAAACTGAACAACTTTTACTATGGCACCAACTCTGAAATCACGAAAAAATCAGCTGTTTCATACAAAAAATAATAAGGAAAATATCAAAATGTATGAAACAGCCGATTTTTTTTTCGCGATTTCAGAGTTGGTCCCATAGTAAAAGTTGTTCAGTTTGATGGTCCCTATCCACCATATCCGGCTTTATAAGGCTATTACCGAACACCCTGTATAGCATGAATATAGACAGTCATATTGTTTTTTGTCATCGGAGTGGCACTATAATGTATTTTTTAATTACTGCGGCCACTAACAATCACTACTGTTTTTGTCATACTGTTTTAGTTGCAAATAAAAAAATTCATTTCATATCAATTCTGTGTCATTGTAGCAAAATTTATTCATCGTTTTTTCTACAGTCTCACACACTTTATACCACAGTATATATATTTTAACTAATATTATATATTGTGCTTATACGACGCAATCAAAATTTCCGCACTCTCATTGAGTAACCACTCGTAGAAAAAGTAGCTCTTTTTGTATGTTGCCATATGACTGCTCAGGCTCACAGTTCCAACCGTGTCAGCCAGTGCAATGCCGCAAAAAGGTCAAACGCAGTTGCAATGCAACCAACCAAAAACGGGCAAAAACGGCAGTTGAAAAGGCGGACGGACACTCGCCCTGGCCAGCGTTCGATGTTTTCAGAATGCCTCGAATAACATACAATGAAATAGGAAATTTACAAAGGGAAATTGCAGCATTCGTCTCTTCCTCTCGCTTCAACGCGTATTAGTCGCGACAGAGACAAATCGACAAGTCAAATTTTATAGACGTTGTTTTTCACAAGCCTTGATTGTTTCTGCTGAGGCTTAGGTCGGAGTCATTTGTCTTCCGCGTTGCGTCTCTATAGCAGCAATTTGCGAAAACATATAAAGTGATCGACAATGAAAGGAGAAGAGATATAAAAGAGCAAATAGAAACGTTTAATCACGGCCTGACGTCGTCGGTGATTTGTTGCGCAAAGTTCTCCGAGTGACTGCGAGTAATAAAGGCCCTTATTTATCTTACGTATAATAAAAGCATCAATTATATTCTTCATTAACTTCTTGAGCTCCTAAGCGTCACACCATTAAGTTTTATGCGCACAGTTCCTAGCGAAAATTGAGCAAATTTCATAACTCGAGAGAAACTAGTAGCTAACACACAGACATTAGGGTTCCAGCGACGTCCTCAACTGGGGAACATTGTGAGGTAACGCTGACTAAGCAACCATGTCAGTTTCATAAACTTCACAAGTTGGTATATTTACAAACTGAAACTGACGAATTTGTAAAGCCGCACATTTGCAAAGGACTTGTATTACACTAACTTCATATGCAACATAATTCCTTTGAAATAACGGAAATGCAACGTTGATTTCGTAGAAAGTTTAGAGAAATAATTAACGCGAAAAATAGAATATCTTATTCGCTGACGAGAACAGTTTGTAAGAGTTTTAAGTATTAAGAGTTTCCAAGTGCCCTCACTTTGATTATTTCCCGCTCACGATTGATTTCCGATTATTAATAGCTCATCGATGAAGCACTTCGATCATTCATTTGATTATTTTATGAGCTATTATGAAATACATCAAACAATAACATGAATAATGACACAGATTCCATTTGCTGAATTTGTACACTTTATACTTCATCTAAAAGGAAATGATATGTAAAATCAATTGAAACTTATTGGCTTCGATAGTACAGCTCCAAACGTTAACGTAAGGTATATGAGTTGCAAATATCTGAGAAAATACTAATTTACCTGGAAACAATAACCATCGTTCGGGTAGCTCCAGTGTAATTTATATTGCGTTCATAATTCCTATACAGGCGGAATTTATTAGGGCAAATTAATTTGGCGGGCGAGCCCCTGTAATCCGGCCACATCTGCGCTGCTTCCGAATTACACTTCATAATATCGATATTAAAAACATTCACGAGAGCCTGCGAGCTTAATAACTAGTGAGAGAAACTGTAATAACAGCCTCAGAACTTGGTAACGAGGCTGATAATTAAAGATGATGAACAGTTTTGAATTCTGAAAAAAGAATAATACCGTTCTATAATAAAAAGACGAGTCTATTACACAATACTAAGAAGGCAATTTAGAGACGTGAAAAGTAGTTCGTAAAGAAGTTCAATGATAATAACGACAAAATTTTGTTTAAATCAATGATAGCGAGAGTAATCCAATCATCATCCATTAGATTGGATGAGAGAAACTATAAAAAAGTTTTGGATCAAAGATAAACTTACACATTCCCTTAATTAATAGTAAGAATATACTGGTAGTAAAAACGACATCACTCAAGACGGTCATAACTAGAAGTGTCTATAAATAAACAAGTTTTATTGTGCGATTACGGAGAATCGTAATTCTAATCGTAAAAAAACAATTTGTTTCGACCAGACATCTGCAACAAGAGTCCAAAATATTAACTATATCATTAAATAGCTTAGCAATAGCTTTTAAAGTACCAAATATTGCAGTTTAACATTACAAGTTGAACATTATAAAAACACTATAATAATATTATTGTCAAATGTATCATGCTAAGGGAGAGGAGTTTGTTTTCCATTACACAGACAAATGTCTATTGTGGAAAACAGATGAATCGAATTATTGTTACAAATTATTTATACAATAAAGCATTTTTATTTTTATTTATTTATTATTATTTATTTTAATTGTAAATTATTTTTTCAGATGATTTATAAAATATATATCCGATTCACAATATCGCCATCATCGAAAATAATACTTATAGGTATTACACAATAACCACTGTAGATTATTTGAGAATGCTGTCTGCATCTAACGTCGAAAACCGAGATAATGTAATGTGCATTCAATCGAAAATCTATAATGGCATATTCGCTCATATGACAAGCACTAACAGTGACGTAAGTATGAAGAAGTCGATGTTAGCTGCCGTTTTGGCAAGCGCGTTAGGCTAGGACCATTTGGAATGGCGCGGGTAAACACCGATCACTGCGGCTCTCCGCTTCAATGTCGTCGGGTCATGTTTCAAGACTTTCTTCACAAGACAGTTTGGACTGTATATAAAGTTTAAATTTAGTTTTGCCTCGACTTCGGAGCTTTGTTGTTCAGCTTCATCTGTCACCACAATGACAATCTTGAGTGGTTTAACGTTGAAATGGTCTTGAAGGCACAACTTTGCAAGTAATGACGATAATGCAATGTCAATCAAAGGATTGCCATTGCTCGATCAGCTTTAAAATCTGACACATGCTCTAGCTCGGGGTGCATGCGTCACAATGTATTCCTGTTTACAGGAATGACCGGCACATTCGTAGCAAAGGGAACCTTTTTAGCAGATGGCAATCAGTAAGGACGCCGCTATCGGATCGGCGGTACCCTCGTCAACCGTGTCAGGTTCACCTCATTATGCTGACCTCTTGCTTGTTCGAGGTGAACGTTCTTTACATACTAAGTCAGAGATTTTTCTCAGTAAACATTCGGAAACATGTAGATCTCTCTGGATTGGATTACAGCGTTACAGCGAAATTGGAATACGCTATTGTTGCCAGATACAAACATCTTTCCGTGATGAAGGTATACACTTTCAAATCTTCCAATAGAACAGAGATATTGAGAGTTTTCGCGACATGACTATCAGCCATTTTAATGTCCCCACTGCTGGGGCACAGGCCTTCCTTATGGGTGGTAAGGCGGATGGGCCATAACCCACCACGCGGGCCCAATGCGGATTGGTGGGTGTTAACGACTGCAAATGCACCCGGAACCAACGGCTTAACTTGCCTTCCGAAGCACGGAGGAGCTCGAGATAATAAATTTTTGGTCACCCATCCAATGACCGACCCTTGCTAAAGTTGCTTAACCTCCGCAATCGCTGGGCCAGGCGCTAAACCACTGCGCCATCGAGCTCCTCTTCTCCTTTCGCGACATATTTCAAGTCAATTATAGTAATACTGGTTCTTATAAGGACAACATTAAAAGATGATTCGTGGCAATAACTTCGTAAGTGATTCTTTAAATGAAGCAAAGTAGTAGTTGCATTGTTTTTGCTTTAGGCCACATTGCGAGGACGCGCAGTCGACTAAGAACATGTTTTTCTGATGTCTGTCAGTTCGCGTTGCGGTGCAAGGCACGGCTCGTCGCTTATTGCAGAAGTTTCCTATTTGTCAGCCAATGGGTGACTTTCGAGCAAATCTGTACGGAGAATTTCGCTAAATTCTGGCGTTATTTTAATGGTATTAAATATAAAATCTCGTTAAAATATAGGCATACCTACATAACAAAAAATACAGAAAACAAAGAACCTCTCGTACATAATCCAGTGGCAGTGAAAATAAATCAAGATAGGCATGGGAAAGAAAAAATCAGCAGTTCGGCTGCAACCTAACAACATACTTAGTTATCAAGCGAGAACGACAACATACATGCAACTACATAAAAGCGTTGATGCAAAAACACAAGCCACCACTACTTTGAACTCTATAACTTATCGTACAAGGTTCAACGTTCATTCACTTCGTCTCGATACGTGTTTGCACTACACTTGTCAATTAGAATGAAAAATGGGGATACGAACAGCCGACTGGGACAGTGGTGTACCGTCAACAAAATAACAACTCCAAACCCTTTACCAGAAGATTTGATTTTGTTTGAAGCGACGACACCGCGGATCCCTCAACGAAATGCCACGGTGTTATAAAGAAAATGGAATGCTACAAAATATTATGATAGAAAACTGAATCAAATATCCCGCTCATTTCAAAATTCATATTTCAGATCAGTTAACTTAGAATTTAATTTGCATTGCGTCTATACTTTAATATACATGTCGTCCACAAAGATGTATCCCTGATACAGTTGTATTATCTTTACTTTACACGCAGACTTATTTGTAACACTAGTCTGTAAAGGAGTTAAGTCGAAAGGCTGCTCAAGTTATTATGTTACCCTCACAACACATTATGTAAGTAAGCCGGTCGTTGTGTAACACGTAACTTTACACCTACCTAGGTACTCGTAGCCGCGTGCCGTGTACTTTACTTAACAAACTATTGTATTATAATTTTAACACACATCAAAATAGAACTACATTTTTTTGTGATCTAATCTGCAATCAGTAGATATTCTCAATGACTAAGTGTGATTAAAAATATGGTGACTGAGTGAGATAATGTATAATAGCGAAGTGGATTTAACGTCAAAATATGTAGATTATAGGGCATCGAAGGAGACTTATGAACAAAATTGTTAAGAAGGACTATAGATGCAAACATCTGCAGACACACTGGCGACAGGTCTAACAGCAACATACTTGCCTTGCCTTGTCCTTGTACCAACTCTACACGTGTTTCGTCCCTACACGGAGCAACATTAGGGGCTCAAGTCTGCTAATGTTAACGTCAAAATCGTAGTTCAATGGTGTTTGAATGGTAATTATTTTTGACACAGTTCTCGATTCTTAAACCCAAAATCGAGACATAATGTGTTTCCGGTTTGGGTTTAAGAAACACGATGTGTTTACACCCAGGACTCACGAATCAGGATGCACTGTCTAACACAGGCGTTCCCTAACTTATTCGGGACGCGCCCCCTTTTAACCAAAATAAAAACTGAAAGTGTAAAATAAGAATTTTTTATAATTACTAACTAACAAGGTAGGTCTGTACAATTTATCTGGAGATGCTCGTTGCCCGCCCCACTAGTTGGGAACACATGCTCTAGCTAGTACATTTCAAGCAGCAACACCCGTGTCTTATTTTAAATAAGTACAGATGTAGAATACACAATGCTTTTAAAATGCGCATTACCCGTGGTGAGGTCACGGCGGGCCACGCAGCAAGCAAGGCCACGCAGCGCACGCGCACAGCAGACTGCAGGCCGCTGCGCGCGCGCCGTGAACCGACTCACGTTCGCATCGGCAATGTAGGTAGGTATTACGAGTTTATGATTAACACATGAGCTGAGTTACTAGGCACATCGATTCCTTTATCTATATTACTTCGTTTAGTTAGACTTTTATTCGACGTTCAGATTTGATAATAATTTTTGACGGGTGCCCATTGCCCATTCCACTCATCTAAAACCTTTGACCAAGATCTCTGATTTGACGACCAAGAATCCCAGCATAGACTATATGATATGGTAAACCAATGGCACGCGACACAATATTTTGGGCACGTCACTAGTCACAAAATTCATACGAAAAAATTACGAACTAATTAATTTTCATGTAGGCTCAAAACGTCCACTACTGACTATAATATCCAAAAAATATAAGAAGACAAAAAATATGATTGTCAAAGATTTCTGCTTTCACAAGGTGTCAGCGTGAACAACAAAAATAGATTTTCTACAGAAGAGCAAAAACGATCAATTTTCACATTTCCTCGTGATTGTTTTATGTAATGAAACTTGGGTTCATCATCAAACTCTTGAACCTGAATAACATTCGAGATGGAATAGAATTTAGACTGATGATAAAGATGAAGCCGCTGTGAGTGACTATTTAGAGGGGCTAAAAGAATCTTTTTTTAACGGGGATCAAGGCTTTACTGGAAAGATGAATGAAGCGCATAGAGCTAAATGGAAATTAGGTCGATAAATCTAATTATTTTTGTACGTATTTTATTTTGTTTTCGTGCCTAGGCCACGAACTTTTCAATCCGCCCTCGTACATAAATGCATTAAAACATAAAAGTCAGTCGCATTATCTTTAGACGAGACGAGGAAAAATCATCTTGCATCATCACTGTATCACTGTGTCTTATAACTAGTACGTAACTAATGGAAAACCTTTAGTCACATCAAGGTGCTTGTTTTGACCAAAATATTTTCAGACACACTTCAAGATAAAACCTAAAAAACAAGGTTACGCGTAGGTTAAAAATAACTATACTAATATTATGTTTGAGTCCAAAAATAGATCAAAGCCGTAGAATGAATATTCTAATAAGAACGATATACACACTAATGGTATAATTCAAAGCAAATAACCAGCAGAAGATCACTCGTGTATTAGAAATCAATACATTCGAACAAATTAAAAAAAACCAGTGTAGGTACCTAGCAACCCTGGTAGCTATGTTTTCGTTAATAAAGATTTTCTCTTCGGTTGCAACTGCAACTTTGTGAAAACCTTGACGTCTGCCTGCGCTTGCACACTCAACATTTCAGCCATGCGACCTCGAGACAAGACGTGACGTGACACAGATGCAAGCGACCTTTAGCCGATAGATACACAAATTGTTCTAAACTAAATTTTTAGTGACAAATTATATAATTTTGGAATGTGCTCACCAAGGCCTTTCATTTGAAACCCATATTCAAAAATTAAAAAAACTTAAATTTTTGTGACAAATTACATATATATATTTTTGGGACGTGCTCATCAAGGGCTGTAATTTGATACCCATATTAAAAAAATAAAAAAAATAAAATTTCTTAAATTTTAGTGACAAATTATAATTATAATTTTGGAATGTGCTCATCAAGGCCTTTCATTTGTTACCCCTAATCAAAAATAGAAAAAAAAAATTCATCGAGGTTTCAAAAATTGAAAAAAAAAGTATTGAACATGGATTATATATAAAAATGAAGAAAATAACAAGTTTATTTAACGAAGTTTAATTGCGTGTGGCTGTTTACCTGACGACCTTTGTCTTAAAGTCTGAACTTAGACGACGATTTTACTTTATGCTCTAGAGCATGAAAAGTGATTTTATGCAGTATACCCAACATAATGACGAACTTTACGAGCATGAGAAGTGAAAAACAAATAACTAATGATATGACAAATCCGAATAAACAAACAAATCTTTTTAAAACTACGCGCGTAGCTTGCGTAAAGGTTACATAAATTGGAGCGATCAGGGCATTGACCGCAATTCGGGCCTTCAACCTTCGTGATAGGAGCCAGAATGGTTTATCACCGCGAAAGTGATGATTCACGGACGGTCGCGTGGTGCTCACGCGCCGATATACACGTTGAGAGCTGACACCTGCCTGCCTGACAGATCGGTAACGCGCCGCGCAGGAGATAGATGGCGTTAGTAGTTCCACAATGATGCTGATGGTAAATTTTAACTAAGTGAAGATTTTTGAAAAAGCTTTTTTTTCATTACCAATAATTACCGCTTCGACAAATTAAAGACAATTTTTTTTCTATGACCGTTAAGTGAAATGTGAAAGTTATATTATCTGCTGTCTGTCACCTTGCTTCGATCATGAAACATCTGAATAATATTGCATCATCTCCATGTGAACCTGTTTTTGTTTAATGCGATAGAAAACATTTAAAGTAAGTAGTTATTATTTGGACGTATTGCTTTAGTAGGTATTTACTATCATTATATTCTGTGGTATTATTCAGACATTAAAATTAGGTATAAACACATATCACAGAAATAAAGTTTTAGGTAATATTGCCTCTACGCTCTACGTTATGTTTTATTCCACTATTTACATTTTGTTTAATTAAACTGATTTTGCATAAAACATAATGTAGTTATCACGAAAATCAAGGTTAAAAAACAAATAACATTATTAATTTTAATGACGTAAAAACCAACAGAAATGCATTATAATAATATGCACTTTTTAATGAACCTTTTATCAAAGTAGATATTAATTTGATTGAAAAAAAAATCGATAAAGTTCATTATTTATTATTGTGTGAATTACGAATATTCTGACATAAGTTGTATACAGTCAATCAACGGACAGTTTTGTATAAGTTGACGTGCTGCTGACTGTACTTATTTGTACAATAACAATCCCATACTGTGGTATAGTTATACATACAATAATAATAAATGTAGGTAGGTATGTCTGTCTGTGTCCGATGCCAATGTCAAGGGCGAAGCAAGGCCATATTAGCGCACGCGCCGATGACACTCAGTATGGTGAATAATATGTGGATAGGTAAGTACGTATTGTTTTAAAAAAAAAATATCAATCAGCTACAAGTTTGCATGTTCTTTAATAACGATCGTTTTGTTATACTTTTTTTACATTTTTTTCTAAGTAAGTACCTACTTAAAAAGTACAGTGAAGTTAAAAAAAAAATCCTTAGAAATGCATCATCTGTTCAGACAGACAAACAGACAATCAGGTTCTAAAATGAAACGCTTCTAAAGTATTGTCAAGTCTAAAACAATTCTATACTTTGTAGAGGTAAATCATCTGTCAATAGTGGATGGATGGATGGATATTGTCGATATAATAGCACAATTTCTAGAATAAAATTTCACATAGGTAGTAAGTAGGTAAGCTGATTGAAAAAAAATCTAAACGCTAAAACCTTGCTATTAGCTAATCTATAAAGAAGTCAACAAAAATTAAAAAGTCCACACCCACACGATGACGTAATCACCGAATGAGCCAGTTTAGTTTCGTCTGTAAATGTCAACAGTGTTCAATGTCAATGTCATGACCAAACAACAGCTGTGCTGTGTGTGACATTGCCGAATCTAAGTTACCTTGAGTTCGACCGATAACGTGAGGTTTATCAATAATACCTGTTTTTTATTTACATTTATCGTGAGATAACGAAACTTCCTCGACAACATTATTATCGATTTCTGAGGAGAATCGACTGCTTTATCGGTAGATGGCGTGGCTTTTCCTTGGTTCTTTTAAAATGTTTACTTTTCTAATGTACGTCTCTTACTAAATAAAATACAAGTTTACGTCTTAAAATATTCATCCAATTAAATTTAACGTTTATTGAAGCTTCATAGCTAGATGACCAAACTGAGAAAAAAATCTGTATCCAAAAGAAGGCAAGAGAGTCCGAGGTCGTTCGCCAACTACGTCATGATCAGACCAAGTAAGATAGCAACCTCCTTAAGCAAATTCCATCAAGCGGTGAGAGTAACTATGAGCCGATACCGATATGGAGGCAAATCATAAAAGCAGCCAATGATCACGATCCTCAGTTATGAGCAAAGGTCGGAATCTGCCGGTCATTCCAAGCCCGCATTTAAGTGTTTTAAATAATATATTTTTTATTTTTGCACTGTCACGCCGAAAAAAAAGTAAATAGAGTCAAGACTTCAACTCTTCGTCAAGTAGATTAATTAAAAATACGCACCAAATACAGAACCTCCTCCATTTTTGATGTGATTAAAAAGAGGGCCCAAAATGATTAAGAAAAGTGTCCAAAAAAGCCTTTCTATTGTCTAATTTCAAAATCTATCGCAATCGCTTTCAGGATGTAACACATTGAAGCTTCTTTTTGGCACAAATAGAAACTTACCAAAGAAATGCAGCAATGTGTCACATCCATCTGTCAAATGAAAACGATTGCAATAGATTTTTAAATTAGACAATTAGCCCCCAGGTACCTTAACCATGTTTTTAATAACATAACATAATTATTTACAAGTAGTAAACAGATGAGGGCAGCGCAGTCGGTATAAATATAGCACTTGACTATGTCATGTTTCATTCGGGAAAGTAACTGTAACGGTCGGAACGCACGCGAAAAGAATTGTTGAAATTAGTGTTAATCACTCCGACACAATTTGTTACTTTGATATTTATAGCTGTTAGCATTGTCACGAAAAAACCTATCACATGACAACATATAAAACATGTTCTAAAATGAAACGTTTCAGTACTGTCGAGTTTCAAACAATAAATTCAGCTATACTTTGTAGAGGTAAAACATCTGTCAAAAGTGGATTTTGAATAAACACATCCACACCCATTTTGTGACACTATTTTATCATTTTAAGGTGTTTTATCAATAAATAATAATCTGAAAAAAAAGATGATCTTAACATATTTTGTACTTAGAACTTATTGATCTTATTAAAATGTAAAAATCTCTTCGTAGCTCACGATCTATCATATAATATGTCACGACCTAACCTTCCAATCCAATAGAAAATATGATTTGATGCCAAAAAACAAAAAAATATATATATTTCGCCGCAGATGACGAACGCGGGCGGCTCTTACAAAATGTGACATGTCACAGGCGTCTAATGAATTTAACGGATGTCAACAACAGCTGTTGTTTACTTGTCAACGTCAACGTCAGGAACGTAACTCGGTGCCGCCAGTTACGAAGGTGAGTATTACGTTTTTTTTTTTTTTTTACAATTGAAGAACTTAAATACTTTGGAAGAATATTATATTTTGGACTAACCGAGCTTTCCATCCACAGTGATGTGAACACGCGTAGTGACATAATATGGCCTATCGGTTATCCTTCCTATCTATCCATAAAGAAGTCCTATCCGGACATTAGAATGAAAGATTATATCTATATCCGTATCAAATTTAGTCAAAATCGGTCCAGCAACAGACAGACAGAATTACTTTCGCATTTATAATATTAAAGTACCTACTTATGGATTCATAACATCTTACAGTAACTCAGTCTCGTTACAAAAACAGTTCTCCAGCCAATAATATACCAAAGGAAAGGAAAACATGAAGCTTGCATAAATTAAGCTTAGCACATTTGCATTGCATGTTATGAATGTTATTAATGATTAAACGAACTTACCTGTAAGTGAAGTTCTATCATTATTATACGAAGGATTCGTCCGAAGATATTAGTATATTAACACATGTAGTACCGCTTTTGCATGTATCACCACTTAGCACGTTATTTTAAAGTAATAACCTAAAAAACCTGAAAAGAGAAGGTTTTTGACTTAAAATTGACAGATATTTTGACATTTCCGGTCAGAGTTCTCCTCGTCATCACTAGCCGCCAACCACTTCATTTAGTTTAAAGTCCAAATTCTATGATATTTCCTCATTTTCTTCAGTGGGTAGATAGTTATTGTAATTTACAATAATGAGTAGGGAGGGTGGGATTCTATACTAATATCTTCGGACGAATCCTTCGTATAATAATGATAGAACTTCACTTACAGGTAAGTTCGTTTAATCATTAATTATACTCAGATTCGTCCTTGATATTAGTATATTAACACATGTAGATGTTGAAAGCATTATAATAAGAAAATGGAAATATCATTTCTTGCGTATTAGTCTTTTTTTAAAGAAAAGAATACCATTTTTGACATAATTCTGAACGTTTTACATGATTATTATTAAAAACAGTACCTACAGATGGTTGGTACAAAAAAAATATATGCAAGGTTGGTTTGGAAAACTCAGTTTTATTATTATCGATGATAATAATTATGTTTTAATATTTTTCGAATATAGTGGAGTCATTGACCATCCCGCCGTATTACCAAGAACATCTATAATATCATTTTTCGTTAGGGCTATAAAGGTATTGGCCGGCGACGTCGAGTGCTAAAATTGGTTGGACACGAGTCTACTCCACTATCATTAAATGTTTTATTACAACATCTATTAATTACATTACATGTCATAATAATATATGAATTTAATTTCTTTCTAAATAAGAAGTGATTATGAACTGTTTATTATACTTAATATAATACATTCTTGTATTTTTTTTTTGTATTGTTTGCATTCTTTGTGCAATAGGCAAGGTAATCAAAGTTAAACTTTTAAGATAAAAAAGTTGAAAAAAGAAGAGAATTGGAAAATATTTAATAAAAATAATTAAGTATTCTAAGATATACATTGTATTTGAACAATGAAGTCTACGCAAAGGCGTAGTTAGATTCTTTACCAAACCTTGAAATTAGCTCAATTTTGTCTATTTAATAATGAACGCAATATTATGTAATACTGATAATTTGTGTTATACACTTCTGTAAAAAAAATGAGTTTATTCTGTTAATATTATTGTTAAATAATCGAACCGTTTCTGTTACCAATCTCTGTACTTCCTGATAGCATTAGCAGACAGCAGCTTCAATAATAACATAAATAATATGTGTAACCAGTAAAATAATACCACCTTGATAATGTTGTTAAAACCAATTTATTTGTGCGATTAATTTCAGTCTCTGAAATTGAAAGATAGAGGATGTTAATATTTTATATTAGAATAAGAAATACAAAGGAGTACCATATATGTGAATAAGAGGTACCAAACCAAGGCTCAAGTCAAGATTGTGACGATCATGATGGCACAATCGTTACACCTCTAGCCTAAGAAACTGGTGGAAAACAATTAAAATAATAAGTAGCTTAGTGTCAGAATTGACTTTGTATAATACTTAACCAAAATAGCATTGTGAATGCTAAAATCTCAAATGATAAAATAAATGTTTTTGGGATACAAATGCTAGAAATAGAAAAAATAAAAATATAATCTACTACATTTTATTTCTACTGCCTAATTTGACTTTCATTCGAATTTACTCAATCTCAATCTGGAAAAAAAAGACAAAACTGGTGATAAGTTTTTTAAATTAATGAATTGAATAATTTTTATTTAGCATCAAAATAAATCTAGAAAACTTAACACCCCGCACTGAATACCATAAGAAAAATTGCAATGAAAATATCATGTGCTGCATGTTATAGATAATTGATATGCAATTATTTTGCAATTTTATTCCTGGTGTGACCACTAGTGACCCCTAGTCCACCCCGTTGTTAAAAGGCACAAAAGAAAATATGTCTACAATTATGTAGTCTCTGATTCGGTGTAAGTATCGATGACATTATACTAAGTAAAATAATACGATGACATACCGGTATCTACCAGTTTAATCAATTCATAAAAAGGTCATAAATAAGTGATTTTTGTAGTTTTGTGAACGTTTGTCTTGTGAAGACCATTGCCATTACATTTGTAATATAATGGAAAGTTGTGACGGTAGCTGTATATTAAAAAAGAAAAACATTGTATATAAAAAGATGAACTTCAATTCTGAGTCCATTATAGTAAATATTGTCCAATAACAGGGGATTCATGCTGTTTAAAAAACGTCATAGCTGGTGGCGGTAGTTTTGTAATAAAAGTATGGGCACTACAATGCCCAAAAGTTAAGATTTTTTAATTCGTGTATTTCTATTATATACTTTCCTTATCAATATTAAAACCTTATAGGTGATGGGATCTCTAGACTGTGTTTTTAAAAACAATAAGCATTTTTTAATTGTGATATTATTATTTTTACGTACTTATAGTACGTAAATTTTTCTAAAAGCTAAGTTAACTTTTAAACAGTTCTTAACTTAACCTGGGGCCATACTCTGAGCTCTTATAACAACCTGAAAGTAATGTTGTCACAGGGACAGAGCTATACATCGCGTATAGCGCCATCTCAATCACAACATCGCTTAGATATTACTTTTGACAATCATAGTAGGGGGGCTGATATGACAACCTGTTTCTTATTTTTATTAATTTTATTTTATTTGAACATAGATCACATTCTGTTGAACCTTCAACAAAATGGAACAAAACTATTATTTATATGTATTATAACTGCCCGAATTTTAGTCATATTAATGGTAGACTATAATATATCTCTGGAGATGGTATATAAGTGAATCATTAAACAGATACACTCATAAAAAATATAAGAAAAAATATAATAGTAATCTAGGTGCCCTGCGTAGCGCGGCTAAATGGTAAGTACTTCCACACATTGACGATTACCGGCCCCAGCGATTGAGTCGACCTTTGCGCCTGTAGTTGGCGACCACTGCCTGTATTCGCTGAATACAGACAAATGCTACACCAACACGCACCCTCGCGAATACAATATCCTAATTTGAATGCATCATCGGCAACTGTTTGGATGGTCCGTAACGCCCGTCTGCGAGTCTGCTGTGATGTGACTGACGAAACAAATCGCTGATGGAGCTTCCTCGCCGCGTCTCGCTGTTCGCTTGCCGTCGGAGATGAAGCATGTTGCATACCTGCCTACGTCTTTTGTTTGTCGCTTTTAAGTTAAATAAATATATAAATCAGTTTTAAAAATGTTTTATTGAGTACTGCGCCCGATTTTCTTACAGTTTTTTTGTTGATCCATATCGTTCACATCAGGCCTGTGGCCAATGCATCATTCATATTCGACCGAAAAGCCTCAGCTACACTAGAGTTGACCGTGTACGGTATAACCGAACGTCGTAATGCCATAATGTAATAATGTAAAAAATGCGAAATACTGTCACAAAAAAGATTTATTAGTTTTGTATTGGAAAGCTGTCTTAACCACAGATTACATAATACTACGCCTTAAACATAAGTGATACTTGTAGCTAAAAAAAAATCACTTCAGAAACATCATTTTGTACACACTCACAAAAATCAAATTTGAAAAGTAATAGAGATAATTTGCACAAGGGCAAAGCTTAGGAAAAAAAAACATACTAAATAGTTAGTTAGAGATTAACAGGTTTTTCAACATGTTAGGTCTACCCGCCTGAAATACAAGGTGTCCTAGTTTAGGCAAATGTTACTGTATACTAACAAACATTAACTGCAATTATGATTTATGCATTTATAGATAGTAAAATGTAAGGATTCTGTTAATCCATTTTTATTTCATTGAAATTTCTATCAGCATGCCAGCAGCTAGCTATTTCAGCAGCTAAGCTATTTTACATAAAAGGTGTGAAGTATCAGGTATGAGCTAGTTGCTGTACAACTCAATATCTGGTTCCATTAAGTTCTTAAGTTTTAGCATTTATAGCGAGCTCTGTCAGTTTTACTAGATTATTATAAATTTATCTTAGTACCGATGGTACTCGTATTATACCGTTGAGACTAACTCAACTCAACACCAAGAATATCATGATATGATGATATCAAAACTCATACCTGATGAACAACGCTCTTGTCAGGGCTGCTGTTGCAGCTACAGTGCAGCGGCCGCCTGCCTGGAAGGTGGATGGCAGTGGATTCAGCGGACGACGGAGTCACCCGATTGGTGCTCGGCATCGGTTCCAACGTGGCAACCTTTGAGGGTAGTCTGCTTTTTACAATGCCGCGTCGTCAACGGCACTTTGAGTTGGTGTAGTTGTTGCAGTTGCGTTGTCTAACCTATCTATGCGGTGAAATAGTCCAGTATGACTATCTCGAGTGCAATAGATATTTAGTTGATGTCTTATTAGACACAATGCTTTGACAGAAAGTACCCAGTATGGTAAATTCGCATCAGACAAATAAATAAACTGACAGAAAGTACCCAGTATGGTAAGTTCGCATCAGATAAATAAATAAATTGACAGAAAATACCCGGTATGGTAAGTTCGCATCAGACAAATAATTAAAATAATGGTAAAAGCCCAGTGTGGCAGTTACGCATTCATAAAGGTAAGCAGGTTTAACCAAGTAAACGGCATTGAATAGTGTTCCTCCATCTTGACTTCTTCTTCTTCTTGTCCTCTTCAGCCTTGAAAACTTTTTCCTTTCTTCACGAAGCATTTTAAATAAAATTTAATTTTCACTGTAAAAATATAATTCTAAAGAAGTCTCACATTGAGACTGTATACGTGCGTCCGTGGCGAAGCACGAAAAACGAATGAAGTGGTTGGCGGCTAGTGATGACGAGGAGAACTCTGACCGGAAATGTCAAAATATCTGTCAATTTTAAGTCAAAAACCTTCTCTTTTCAGGTTTTTTAGGTTATTACTTTAAAATAACGTGCTAAGTGGTGATACATGCAAAAGCGGTACTACATGTGTTAATATACTAATATCAAGGACGAATCTGAGTATAATGATAGTGTAAAGGTTACCTACAATGCCAATGTTTTACATTTCAGAGTTCTTTGCTAAATTCACAAATTCACATGAAAAATTGGTCATACAACCTACGGCCGGTTAAAGCAAAAGTGTTTTTTTTTCACTATTTCAAAATGTCATTGATTTGAAAGACTTTAAACACTATTTTGGAGGTACCATCGTAAATAAGCTCAACTAATTCTAAAAGTGAAATAACAGATTACACTAGCCAAACATAATACATAAGTACTAGGTATACGTAATATTAATATTCATGTATTGATAAAACTTTATCGTCTGGTGCACATAGCAATATGTAATATTTTCGTAAACACTTGTTATGTAAGTACCAAATTATTTCACGTATATATTCCTGTAAGTATAGAATATTTCTGCTCAGTTCTTATAAATATTTGGAAATCAAAAATAACAATTTATGTTATTTATTATGTAAATCATTGTTTTTTGTAATGTCAGACAGAGCTATTGTAACTAAATATTCATAACCAACCAAATAACCAATGATAAGATCGCTAGCATGTCGGTTGGTAACAGATCAAGGTTACAGTTTACCAGTAAAAAGAAAGTAAATACTTATTTTAATCTTTTCCAACTTTTGTGTTGGAGAAAATTTGGAAAGGAATTTTCTTTTAACTTCGACTTCTGAAAACGGTGTTCGTTAAGATCAAGTTTCATCATAATTAATACCTACCTACCCGAAGAAAAGATACATTTTGTTACTTCAGTCAGAGACTGCAAAATATTAAGCTGGCTAATATTAGATGTCGCTATCATAATTATACAAAATTAATGTTTTCAAGCTGAAAAAGTAAACTACCTATTTTCTATAAAGCTTTGCGTAGGAAAAGACAAGCAGGTAAGCACTTCACGATTACAATCAGAATTAGAAATTACTAAAGATATCTTGGTAAAAGTATCTGCATGTTATTTACCTATCAAACGAGATACCTAGAAATTAGAACTGTCTGTTACTTTTTCAAACTGACTAAGGGCGGATTCGACCAAGAGAGAATAACTGTTATTCTTAGATAAAATGACCAGTTATTCAAGAGTAAATCGAAATTACGTTTTACCACACACTATTTTCAGAGTATTTTGCCTATTCGGGAATAGTCGCTATACCACCATTTCGCGGGGAATAACAGAGTTAATCCGCGAGTATTTATTTATTATTTTTTTATTTTAATGGCGTCCGCGTGCCATATGTCAGTGACATTTGACTTTGACCGCTACAGATACGTAAAAGGCGACAAAATAGAGTTGACAAGACTTTGCCTTTTAAATAGTTTGTTTATAGAACAATGACAATTGGCAGGATAATACGTTCATTCACATATTCACTCACTAATGAAGGAATAAGAATCCCAAGAGTTACTTATCTTTGGATTGCATGGAAAAATGACCATTTCTTTACTCGAGAAAAAAATCGTGGAATAGATGTATTCTTGGTATAGTTATTCCCGTTTATATTGAAGTTTGGACGAATCCACCCTTAGGGCGGATTCGACCAAGAGAGAATAACTGTTATTCTTAGATAAAATGACCAGTTATTCAAGAGTAAATCGAAATTACGTTTTACCACACACTATTCTCAGAGTATTTTGCCTATTCGGGAATAGTCGCTATACCACCATTTCGCGGGGAATAACAGAGTTAATCCGCGAGTATTTATTTATTATTTTTTTATTTTAATGGCGTCCGCGTGCCATATGTCAGTGACATTTGTTTGACATTTGACTTTGACCGCTACAGATACGTACAAGGCGACAAAATAGAGTTGACAAGACTTTGCCTTTTAAATAGTTTGTTTATAGAACAATGACAAGCAGGATAATACGTTCATTCACATATTCACTCACTAATGAAGGAATAAGAATCCCAAGAGTAACTTATCTTTGGATTGCATGGAAAAATGACCATTTTTTTACTCGAGAAAAAAATCGTGGAATAGATGTATTCTTGGTATAGTTATTCCCGTTTATATTGAAGTTTGGACGAATCCACCCTTAGACCTATTTTAGCTCATAGCCTATTTTAAGCCTAAACCGTTACCTACTTACTAGTCTGTGCATAAACTAAAAAAAAATAAGACAATCAATTAGATTGCAGTGATAAAGGACGTCAGATCAGTGAAAGTAAATGTAATGGTGATAACACTGATAATGATAACACACAATCCGAAAACAAACCTTATGTAACCGCCTAATCTTGGACTAAAAAAACCAATGTCACTTTGAAGACATAATGACATTGACATTGAATTCGTCCTTATTAGCATTATGTAATAAAAACAGGGGCCGCGCTAATTTTCAACGATAAACCCAAAATAAATCGTAACCCAGTTTCGTTTACAGAAAAATACTCGAATAAGTTTTGTTAACATTGTTGAAAGCTCTCCTAGATGCCAATCTTGTACAATTTATATGAGAATTCTCAAGCTAAACCAAATATTTTAGGTAGGTACCTAAATATAACCTAAATGACAACGTAACGGTTTTCGTTTTATCATTCAGAATTAGCGCGATTGGACCCTAGGTTTCATACTGAAGAAGAATTGTGTCGTGCGTGCGTGAGGGAAAATAGAACTAGTTAACTTATATTTGTATGGCAGTTTGTTCTAATAATGTACTCTATGATCTGTTCTCAACAACGAAACGACCGAAAAATCCATCTGAACGTTAATTTTATACTAACTTTAATACAAGACATTTTTTAAATTCCATACCTGTAAACAACCACGGGCCCAAGGAACTCGTCATGATTATCTCCCCGGTAGCATTATTAGTCCGAAACAGGTTTAAAAAGGTTCTCACACTACAACCTCAAACTGAGGCAAGGCAAGGTCGCGTGACGTCACCGCTCCGCCATGTGCATTTCTGTGCTGCCTCCTGACGACTGACGTTTGACCGATTGTCATTTGTTTTAAAATTCCGACAGTCGTTCGACTCATATTCATTTGTTTTAAAATACTAATTGACGTTTGATGGCGTATCGTATAGCATAATTTCAAAATTGTTGTAAAGGTAGTTGAGATAGATGTTGTGTATATAGTTTAGTGAGTGACTGTGAAGAATTTATAAAGCATTCAGTCGACGAAAAAATTACTAGACAAAGAAACATAATAGAATATCTCAACGCAATCGCTCTTTATATTTTAATACATATAGGTACGAGTGCATGTTAAAAACAATCTCAAACGCCTAATTATTGTTTCCGAGGGTTATAATGACCACCATAAGCCTACTAAGAGTTCAGGCTTCAGGCAGCTACGACACAAAATTTTTATGTAGAGTTGTGTGTTGACTGCCGCTCTCTCCCTCGCACAATTCATGTTTTCTCAAGATTTTTTAAATCTGAGTGCGTAAATGAAAAATGTGTCTCGGCCACTTTTCGCAATATAAGATTACGGACATTTCAACACATATTATCAGTTTCGAGTTGCCGAAGTACAAAAAGTTATCGTATTTGCCAGTTCAAATAACTGTTAGAAACGATAACTTCTTGTACTTTAGCATCAAAAAACTGAAATATATTTTAAAATGTCTGTAATCTTATATTGCGAAAAGTGGCCGAGACACATTTTTCAATTGCGCACTCAGATTTAAGAAATCTTGAGAAAACATTAAATGTGCGAGAGTGAGAGCGGCAGTCAGCGGCAAAATCGCTACGGAGTCTTATTCGCCTAAACTCGAAGACTAGCTCTGCAGTGTAGTTCTGCTGTATTGTATAGATAGATAGATAGATAGTTTAGCTGTAACCACGAGGCGGCTGCAAGGTCGCACTGACGTCACCGCTGCAACGCTCCACTGCCGCGGTGTGGCTTCGTGCTAGGGTTGCCAACATTAGTGCTTTTCCATTAATGACTTTTCGCATTAACGTACGTGTTACACTAATGGCTCGCGACAGTCTTCGCATATTCAATGTTTATATATATATTTCGTAAAAAAAATAAATAAAAAAATTCAAAAACCCACCTGCATAAAAAGACAAGTCGACTGAAAAGATGGAAACAAGTTTAAATAAATATTAAAGGCAACATGTCATAATAACATGCAGTCGGAGGCATGCATAAAGAAAGTGACATTATAAATGATTGAATTATATGCCTCCGACTGCATGTTAATGACATGTTGCCTTTAATATTTATTTAAACTTGTTTCCATCTTTTCAGTCGACTTGTCTTTTTATGCAGGTGGGTTTTTGAATTTTTTTATTTATTTTTTTTATTTAGCTCTTTTTAGTTATTATATATTACGGTCATGATATACCTTTTTGAAATCCTTATAATAAGCCCTTTAATTTGACACCCTTTTATTGCAGTATTCTAAAAAAAAAATTTTTTTTCACTACGTATAATAGCACCGTACAGCCGCCATGTTGGTTTTTTTATAACGCCACCTTCTTAAGAACACTTGGGCTGAAAAGACCAATCTAACGATATCTTAATCATAGAAATCCGTTCAGCCGTTTGAAAGATATGAGGTAATAAAGAATATTACATACAAACATACATACATACATACAAACATACAAACATACAAACATACAAACATACTTACAAGATACGCGCGAAACACATAACCCTTTCTTTGCAGTCGGGTAAAAATGAAGCTACATGACGATTTAAATAAATTTTGGATACCTTTCGCAATCAAACAGAACCACAATAAACTTTTTAGTTTTGTTGATTTATTGCGTTGTACCTACAAGAGCAATCGATGCATCACTTCTATAATAAAAAAGACTGAAAGCCCCAAGTTCGCACTTTTCCTAATGCATAGCTTTTAAGGAAATATACATTTTAGTAACTGATGTTTAAGAATTCATTTAGAAAAGGTATTTAAAGTAAATATACATATAAAAGAAGTCTTTGTTATAAAATTATTAGTCGCTGACAACCCTACTGTGCATTCACTCGCCTAATGAGTATTAACGAGCATAAGAAAATAGATTTAACTGTAATTAGTATACCATGTGTACATGTGATGTTGAACTAGAAAGTAGCAATACTATTTACAAGTCATTTACCATAAACCCAAGCAGAGGCGTGAGATAATCCGTTAACAATACCTGTAACAAAAAAAATATAGCATGTAATTTTTTAGTAACCATTTTGAGTTTTGACGTGGAATATTAAGTTTATGGTTTTGACTAGACTGACATGGTTAGCGAAAGAAAACTTAATTATTTCAAAACACATATATATATACCTACATTTTAACATTGCGATGTTTTTTATCGCTTTTTTGTCTACAGGGCCTTGTCCGACATTTTTACTTTGCATAGTTTGTTATTGATTTTTCTGTCTACATGGGCCTTACTTTGAGCTCTTATAGCAGGACTTATATTGAACGGCCTTACTTTTTCGTACTATGACCTCAACGGTTAGTATTAAAGCAGGCATTAAGCACTTAAGCAGTCCTGTTTAAGGCGGTTGTATGACCGAAAGTGGCGCCCTCAGAGGTTTTTATTTAATAAGTTATTAATAGAAAAAGATTTTAATAATGTTTATCGTGGAGATTTTAGAGCCCATGGTCTAGTATTTTTAGAAGGTATCACTACATGCCCTCGTACCTACTCATTCGTAGAAGTAGATAGCAAATGTGTCAAAAACGACCACTTTTAGCAGTTTTGCTATCTACTTCTAACAGAGACTACGAGGGAATGTAACGATACCGTCTAAAAATACTAGACTGTGGGCCCTAAAATCTCCACGATAAACATTTTTTAAATTGTGTATTAGAATTATAATATTAAATATATAATTCACCGCGGCGCCACTTTTGCTCAGGGTATCTTAAGGCCTGCTTTTGAACTAAACGGTTTCTTATTTGCTGATGGTAAGCCCCCAGGGCTTTGTTCGATACCCGGCCTGAGGGCCTAGCCAAAGTAACATTGGGAAATCTTCGTTATCGCTTCGCTTTCGAAACATGTATGGGATTGACATAAGGTTTCGTTAACAATCGAATTTTAAAACGTCAAATCCATACACGTTTCGAAGCGAAGCGATAGCGAAAATTTGCAAATGTTACTTTGGCTAGGGGGGCTGGTCAAAGAAGTAGAAGACGACTATTTCTACTCTCGTATTTCTGACTGTTTTTCGTTACCTTCGGGGACCATAATTTTCACAATAAGTAGTTATATTATAATTGAAGGTTTTCGAATACCTATATTGAAAGTTGTGTCAGGAAATCGATGAACCGTTTAAAAGCAAATTAAAAGGTTAGGCTAGGCAAGGCAAATTAGAAGGTTTCGCATTACGTCGTCCACGTCCACGCACCGGAACAAGAGTGCTATTCTCTAACATGCAACTTCACTGTCAGTGATCGTTTCGTCGAGTTTTTGACAGGCGTCATATACCTACCCATTACTGAGTCACTAGGCAAAAGCCATAGTTTCCAAAGAGTTAAACCAGTAATGGTAATATGACACCTGCCAGACAACGCAGATGCAGCGACGAACTGGAGGCTGTAAACTTTAGAGAACAGAATAGTATGCAGAGCTGGCACGAGTGGCACGACAGACGGGCCGGCCGGCAGCGCGGCGCGGCGGCTGTAATGCCATGCCAAGCCAATGCCAAGATGCTAACACAACACACGTGTGCAACGTTGCACTCACTCTCAAGCTCACAACTGAAGGGACATTGTCCGTCCAGCAGATCAAAAACACAATTGAAAGGACATTGTCCAGCAGATAAAAACTAAATGTAAGTTCATTTGGTACGCAGCTGAGTTCTACAGTTCCTGATACTTTTTAGAAATAATTTTGGCGATTTTACCTGAAAAAGTAGATTGACAAAATGATCTGCCAACTTCCCGCAGCAGATCATTTTGCAGCAAATTAAAAACAAATGTGAGTTCTCTCGCATGCGGATAAGTTCTACAGTTCCCAATACTTTTTGGAAATAGTTCTGGCGTTTAAACTAAATCACATGTGCACTTTTCCACAAAAACCTTACAGAAGACTAGTATGATCTGGGATGGAAGTTTAATCATCAACGCATCTAAAGAAAATGCCACCTGAAAAACCGGAAAATCCTAAATAGTGTAGTTTTACACAAAAAAACTTACAGATGATTCTTATGACCTTTGACAAAAGATAAATAATTACCGTTTTTAATTAATCAAAAGAAAATTCCACCTGGAATGCATGGAAAAGATAAATGGTTCCACGACTTGTCTGTATCTACAATATCTGACCAAGATTTGAAAAATTGGATTACCTATAGAATAAATGAGTAGTTCAAGAATTGTCATAACTAAATCAATTTCTAATTACGTTAACGACAAAATAAATATGTTTATTGCAAACAATACATTTTTGTATTTCATACCCAAACCCAAGTGAATGCTATCTAAATGCCTTTATGGAGAAGAATCATGGGTTGCAATTGCAATATGCTGTCACCGAACGTAGTATAGGTACCTACCTACACACATTCTGTTTCGTAATTTAATATCAGTACCTATCCAAGTTGCAAAGTCCTAAAGTATCCGACAAATATTTTAACTGTAGACGCCCACGAGTCTCCTTTGTCGGGGCCGCAACTCCGAAACTCAATTTACTACTTGTTCATCTGAGATAATTTGAAAACTTTCTGCCAACAGTACCGAGCAACAATTCACTCGATGATGACCGGGAACGGGCCTAAGGAAATATTCTCGGTGTAAAAACGTGTCCGCGCGCACCCGCACCGACATATAATGACAATCGACTGAGATGGATTGACTTTTATGAGTGAAGTTCGAGTGAATGATTATACGCCGGTAACTCCCCGAATCGTTTTTTTCTCATTTTCCGCGTGTCTTAATCAAACTTTTCGATAAAGAAACAAGGATTATCCGTCGATGAGATTAGAGAAGAAGTCGCAGAATGTTATTAAGAATCTCACGAGAAAATATCGTTTACAACAAAAACATCAGCAGGCATCGGTTGGATGGACACAATATCTGGCATTCCTAGACGTGCGGGTTTTAAATGCTTTAAAATATGCATGAATTAATTAACAGGTGTAATTGTAACCCATGCAAACGACAGCACTTATGTGCTGTCTGATTATTCATGAACGTATTAAAAGGAAATTAAAAAAAAACATAATTAAACAGCCCAATGAGCCTTTTTGTAAGATGTTAAAAAAAGAAACCAAGTAGGTACTTATCTTCTTTGGTTTCAATTCTCGGTAAACTATTTATACTGAGAATTCAAAGCAAAGAAGAATCCAATTCACAGTCAAAACTAGTCAAAAGTTATTTACTACTCAAATCGACTCACAATTAATTTATTGACAACATGCGGGAAGGCATCTGCTGTATGGTACAGTTAATAAGGTGACTTATTTTTTTTATTTTTTTATTATTGACTTAACTAAATTAGAAGATTCAAGTTAAATAGTCACTTAGATTCTAAAGCGATAATCAGTTTAGGAACTATATCTTTTCTATAATAAAAACAACAACAACAACAGTAAGGGACAAGTATCCTGATTCTTACAGAACATATTTGATAAATATTTAAAGAAAAAGTTCCCTATTTGTATCAACAATACAATAGCTACCTAAACAATTTGTGCAGAATTCTTTACCAATTTTTTTTACCAAACGAATTTTAAGGACTATTCCAAGTTCTTATTTTAGAACTATCAATTATAGGAACAAGGAGCCCTAGAATGCAGACTTAAAAATGAGAACAATAAGTTGACAGTGAGATTGTAAAATTAAAGCCGTAAAGAAATAAAATAGTATGTTTCCTATGATAGTCTCATGGTAGGTAGAGCCAGCCACAGAATGGATGTAGAGAGAGCCCCTATGAACATCACAGTCACAGTTGAAGCATTAGTTGATTAAGTAAACCACAGTTTGATATAAAAATTGTAAAAAAAAGCCTTTTGTTTGATAAAGATAGGCTTTGTTTCAAAGGCCAACGTTTTTTGCTCGTAACTGATTCGATAAGGAAACAATGGGATGATGACACAGCAACTTCCCAGCCATCTTGAAGCTGCCCAATTTGTTAGCCGTTGTACAAATACCGGAGCGCTTATAATCAATTATCGATTTCTTTGTAAATATCTCGGATGCTAAACTTTACACTCGACTAGTTTAAGGGTTTTAGCTAATCGATTGAACGATAATCTCCCACCAAGCTACTGCCATATTTGCTGTAGTGTAGAATGATTGTATTAAAACTATTTCTTTCTGATTAGTGACTTCGAGACTATATCAGTCTATTCTACAAGATCAATTACTAAAAAATATTTTAAACAGACGTTTTTCGACGTTCACGTCATAGTGTCTAACGTTTTAGGCTTGTATTCTAGCCGCTATCTATCTACAGCATCATGTCATGACGAGCTCTGGAGCGGTTCCGTTCTTTTTTTTTATCTAAGTAGGTATCAATAATGTAATTAAGTTGTAGACAAGATTTTTGTCGGGTTTGTCATGCTATCTATGCACGCAGAAGTTCGTGAGCGAAAAAGAAGATATGCAATACATTGTTCACTTCGATCACGAATAAAATACATAGATAACGCGTCACGATCTAATACAAACAAATGTGTCGCCGACTGACAAAACAAAAAGCGATTCGAAATTTGGAAATTCGAGTTCCCATTCCATATGAATATTTTTATATGGGTATTAACAAGTATTAATGACTATTCTTTCCAAATTCAACTTGAAATAGTAAGAAACAAAGAAGAAAATACTTTGTACGAAATAAGCGACCAGTTAGAAAGTGGGGCGTTATTTCGAGATGCTGTTTTTGAGACTCTGACCGGACATCTAGGATATTCTTGATCGAAGATTGTTCATTACAAATCAAACATTTACAGCAGCAACCAGCAGTGTAACCAAACTTGCGTGTTAATATTATAAGCGGCGAATTTACTTCGTCTGGACATGGGACTGTTGCTATGTGCATTCGTGCCACATGCAATCTATTCATCTACTGCAATCAATCCCGATACATTTTTGTTTTCATTAGCAGTTCACTTATATGTAACTCGATACATGCTAGTAAATCCTTCAGTAGGTACAAAACTGTTGAACGTTAGTCCCAGATTTAGTGCTAGCCGACCTATGTAAGAGTTTGCATAATATATTGAGCACGGCGTAGGTATTCGTGTGGCATGCAAAGCTTTTATTGATTTCATATATGTGTGGTTGACGTGGGTTTTGCATGTTGTACGGGAGTTTGTCATTTGTAAAGTGTGAAATGGAATTCTGATTCAGATATGTCAAGACAAATCTTAAAGACCTAGCCTTAAGAATAGATTTGGGGGAAAGGATAATTGGATACATACAATGGAAACATTCCCAAAAATTTCAAATTGTACATCAAACTCAAGTATTGATATGATTGTTGATGAATAAGGAAAATAGTAAAACTCGTAAACATAGATAATAAAATTAAAAAATGTGCAGTTTTTTATAAATAAAATAACATACAATGAAAAACGAAATAGTAAAACCATTGTTCTAGCTATAGGTATTTCCAAGAATCAAGAATACAAAACGTGTTAACAGCCGCTTGAAAGTAAAGGACATAAAAATTGCATAGTAGCTACAAAGAAAGCTTCAATTTCCTTAATTATAAAGAGAATCGTTCGGAGGCGACTCAGCAAACGGACTTTGAAATAAGCCATTAAAAGAACAAAGGCATTAAATTTAAATTTACGATCGGCACTATTTTAGATTTTGTGTTAATTACTACACCGACCGATAGATAGAGAATTAGAGATGGGAGTAAAATTTAGTGACTTTAGTGTAAAAATATTAGGTAACTTGAAACACATAAACCAGTTATCTAAATTCTAAGTTGGTAACTGTATAAAAGGCATTGACAAAATAGAATTAAAAGGGTCAGGTCAGGAACAAACAAATAATAAATCATAAAAAAATTGCTAGTTTGGCTAATTTAAAATATACGTTTCCTAGTTGCAGTGAAAATCCGCAATTAAGATAAAACTACACATAACACAAAATAAAGTAATGTAACAAAAATCAACTGATGTAAAAACGTCACACGTTAAATTGTCGTGTTTTATGACTACAATTTCACAAAGTATTTCATATCTGAACATCTTTTACCATATTTCATCAAAAACCTAATAACAACATGGAAATGTCCCATTCAAATGATTGATACCACTGAACAAGAACGACCACATAAAATACAAAATTTAATTAACAGTGTACCGTATCAAGTGAAGATAATACTACGAAAATGGATTCTATAGCGTCGTAATAAGGTTCTCATGTCTACATTTATGAATTTTAAAGTCACGAGACCGCTTTTTAAATTTTACATAGTATCCCCACTATCCCCTGCGCTTTATCGCGTCGCAAACGGAAAATATATGCATAATATTAATTTATTTGAGAGGTCAGCGATTTACCCGTTGCATCCAGTTAAATATTATAAGTGCCATTTTTATGACTGAGAATAAAAATAAAAACGGTGCATATTAACAGTATTGCAGCAGTACGTAAGTCAGCTAGGATTCGAGTAAAATATTAATATAAATAAATCATTACCTTGCAGTGCAATCTAATCTAAAATATTCGGTCGGTAGGTAAACCCGAACACCAAGCTACACGATGCACTCCATGTCGCTAAGGACAGACAGCGATGGAGAGGCATCGTCAAAGAAAAAATAACTTCCCATCGGGGGAATCACGACCCTCAGTAATGAGGAACACGACGCGAGGAGGAGGAGGAGGTAAACCCGAACGTCATTTTTTGTAAAACAATTTTCTAACCGCAAACAAAGCTATTAAAAGGAACGCGTCAGTTGAGTGTAGGTATACTTACAAATTAATATTTGCATTTCTTCAGTTATTCCAACTAAACGGCAATGAAAATACTCGAACATTATACATTAAACGGCGCACTCGTTATATCCCGTCGGAAACACAGAATAAGAAGTTGTATAAATATTTCCAACGTAGCGCCCTCGCCGTACCACCAACTCTCGAATTACTCTCGATGACTTTTTAACGACGCCTTACCGTTCTCGAGATTTGAAATTTACAATTCAATTCGACGAAATATGTGCCGTCATTAAGGTAGGAATAGTGCACAGTCGACGCTCTAGCTAGGGCATTAAGCGTGCGTCAAATTTATCAAACAGAATGTAAAAGTTATGGACCTTTTATACTAAGTACGGACTGTAAGCATCGTCGCACAAGTTTGTGCTCTAACGAACAGTTTGCAATAAAAAGTTTCATTCTTCTTCAGTTGGAAAGTCTTCGCTTTTCGCAAATATGATCAGAGAGTGTTTTAATTTAAGATGCCTTTTGAAAGGTGGGTGTCGTTAAAGTTGATGGTCCAACTCATTTGGACGATCGAGTTTCATACAAGGTTGGAGCTTTTACAATTTCACGTTTATAGCTTCGAATACACGTGGTAGGAGATTCAGGTGGCACGGAACTCCATACCGAGCGTGTAATATCAGAGCCACAATAATATCGCTCTGTTACTTTACATTCGTATTGGCCATCCCTCGCAGCGCTCCTTATTGCAACTATCTGCAAATTCAGAGATGCAACAATACGGGAATTGATATTATCTTTTTCTCGTCCCGATCTCGGCTTCCGTAACGAGGGGACGTGCCATTGTATTCGGTTTTACTGTTATCGGAAATAGCATTAATGAAGCACAGTCTACATTGTATTCAATAACAAAATAGACACGCGTAAGTTGGCTTTCTCCTTTCGTCTCACTACAAACGGCAACGCCATTAAACTCTCTACGACTTTTTGTAATTTTGTCGTCACTGTGTATAAAGGCGAATTCGTTACTTCAGATATTTTCTTGGAATCCCAATCCCTTTGATTCCGATCTTACATTGCTGTTGATTGAAAACTGCAGCTGAGCTCTTGTTCGAGTAATGCGGTTTGAGGATTTGTAAGTTAAAGATTCGCTGGACGCTTTTGAATTGCACATTTGCAAACGAAAGGAATGTTCCTGAGCAGACATACGACAAACGGATATTTATCGGGGATATGAACTTTGACCTCTATTACGTATCCAATACAAATCGTCTTTATTTATATCCTGAGAAGTCTCTCATGAAGATCACGAACAAATTTTAAATCATGGTTACTCGCTTGAAACTCAACCACTACTTGATGGGTTAGAAATTTAATAATAAAAAACGTTACAACCACATCCAGCAGCGGTGGTTTGAATACGAAATTCCATAGCCATTCTCGCCGTATGTTATTGTCACGGGGGGTTATTATAATATTTAACGTGGCCGACCCCAAATTACAGGGCACGGCGAAGTTGTGAGCTCAAGGGACCAAAATAGACGGTTGCATAAAACCAGAACAATAAAGTTGTTATGTAATTTATAGATCAAGATAGCGACAGTGGTCCGAGCGACACCCTTTATTTCAACCCCGATAGCGTGACCGAAGTTCGATTCCTGACTAAACACAATGACTTATCTCGCCTATCTGGCTACAGACGTTTTTGTGAGTCTCTTTAGGAGGTCTCTGGTAATTTGAATGGATTATAATTCTAATATACATTTACTTTGAACTATGTGAATTTTATAAAGCATTTTTTCACAAGAGAAAAAGTTACTCAGCTCTAAAAGTTTAAACGCTGAAATAACTAGGAGTGGAATTAAGCTTTTTCATAGCGGCATCGTTAAAAACATTTCACCACGAACCGAGTCATAAAAAGATATGTCTCCATGTGAGCATTACTGTACATGACATTCGAATTAATTACTTGCTTTCATAGTGAAACTTCTTGCATTTGTTTTATTAAAAGAACCGTTACAATAGTTTTTGTTTTAACAACACGCGATCAAATGAACTTTTTATTGAATTTCATGACCTTGGTCTTGAAGTGATACTTTATAATCAATGGAGAGGATACGAAACTAGAGAAATGCAAAGATAACATCATCCCGATCCGGACCATAGCAAACAAAAAACATTGAAGACAAACAACACGCTTTTCTTCCATAAAGTAAAGTAAAATAAGAAGAGGATTAGGACAAGGCCCTGGGTCCTAGGAAGTGACAGGCGTGCTTAGTGTGCCTATTACATACACACAGATCCAAGATCGGTGTTAAATCAAATTTTATCAAATCTTGTTTCACATTTGCCAGAACACTTTCTTATGTACCTTGTGAAACCAACTACTGAACTTTACAAACGCACTGTATGAACGGAATGGTTAGCCTGACATGAATTCAAATTGGAAAATTATTTGTTCAATTAAACTGTTTTTGTAAAACTGTGTTGTCTTTTATTTTCCTACCACCCGTTCTTGACTTTTTAGCATGACACGTACTGCAGGTGAGGTGCTATAATAATATTTTGTTACTCAAAACTCAGCTCAACTGTGGCGGGTAAAGTGCTTGATTTTAAATGTATGTATGTAAATAAAGAACAATTAACTGCACTAAAAGTTGGAATGTGTGAAATAGAATGGACAACCTGATAATATCTATCTATGCACCTAATTTATATGCATAATATGTAAAACATATGAACCGCGTGGAAATTAAGCAATTCAAAATAGGCATTCAACAAAACTTAAACGACTCCTAATTGTCCGATCCGTTTCACGCGAATATATAGCATAGAAATTTAATGACGTTTCGGATATATTCATGGAGAAGATCATTTTAATTTTATACGGGTCAACAAGATAGTCGTGTGATGATACATAAACAACAAAAAACATATATCTACAAAACGAACTTGATTCGTTTAACGATATAATCAAACTTGTACAAAAAACTAAAAAGTTTTAAATTTGACAAAAAAATCAGCAGACCATAAAAGAATCAAAGCGTCATATAATGTCTGTGCCAAGCATGGCAACATTAGTTTTTAAGAAAATAAGATCTGTCAATTTTGGGTTTCGGGATTACGAGTCTCATGTGTTTTTCATTGTGAAAACAAAAAGTGCTGAATTAATATTGTGTATTAATTAATTACACACGTAGGTAATATAGCTCAGCTTGAGATATTACACAAAGCTTCCCACAGTTAAACATCAAAAACACCATACGCTTACAAGTCACGAAATGCAACCCTTGAATTAGAAAAAAAACCCTAAAAATAACAAACGGAAACAAGCGGAGGGGTCAGATAGGCCGCCTCCCCTAAATCTACGTTCCATCGACACCTCAGCCGAACAATGGAGCATTATAAGGTCGAAACAAAGAAATTCTCCTTCTACTGGAGTGCTTTCGGTTAACACTTATAGTTTTTTTTTTAAATTAATACCTTTTATTGAAATGAAACACTTTAGGGTTCAAAACGTGACGATAAGGCCGAAATGTAAGGGCACTACACCCGGAATCCTCGCCATTGAAGAACTGGCAATTACCTCTAACTGCCGGAAAACGACAAATTCAAAATCTTTGCTAGGTAAGATGGTGGTAGTAGCTACCCAGGCAGACTTGAAATAAGTCCTGCCACCAACCAAACCGAGTTCAAATGTACCGAATCGGACCCGGAACACAGAATAACTAATAGTACCCCGGGACCCCTGCGTCTTACACGTGTGAGCAAACCACTAGACCACAGAGGTGGAACTTGATGGGATGGGAGAATATAGTGTATGTAGTGATGGACTAAGGAACGGATGAGATGATCATGAAACAAAATTAAACCAACTTAAATAATTAAGAGATACAGAGACGTATTGCGTTCCATTTGTCTTTAATTAAGGTATTACCGATAAATCTGCTGGGATAAATAGCTTCGTTAAGTTTCGTCGCAAAACAAAATTTACCAAAGCGAGGTTTTGTACCACCTATGAGTATATCAATGATTGGTTAGATTAGGTTTAGAGGATCGATTGGAATTTAAATAAAGGGGTAGAAATAGTTACAGGGGTATCGAAACTTTGATACACACCCCATAATTTTAGCCAGTCAGTAGTAATATTAGAATGTTCAAAGTCTGAGTATTGGGCTCTTTTAGGATTTTATCAATAGCTGATTCGGAAAAATCTGGACTTCATTGAAATGATCCGAATCCGTTTCATTTATTGAAGTGGTGACCAATTACATAGTATGTCGAATACCATACCCAACTCCATGCGCGATCGGTAGTGCGCGGTGAGTCGAGAGGGGTGCGGGTGCGGGGAAGCGGGGAGGCAGCGAGCCTGCGCGGGAGTGCGCGCGCCGGGGCGCCCATGCGAGACGCCCCCGCCCGCGCCCGCGCCAATGTCAAGGTCACGGCACTCACCGAAATAGCAGTACCCTACCAAGAGTTCTCTTACTCCTACTGACTGCCTTCCACTTTTATTAAAGGCTTATGTTTAAATGATCACCATACTAACCTACACCAGAATTAGTAAATGGCTCACCAAATTTTTCTTGGACGGTTTAGTAAGGATTTGGTGAGCATTTACTAATTTTGGAGAACAAAATATTTTTTTGGTATGGTAATAAGTGTTACCTAATTTCTCTTTTTTAGATAAGTACTCCAAAACGTAATGCGGCCCAACACCGCTTGTATGGCCCAAAGGCCATATCCGAAATTAGATAGACCCAGAAATCTGTGGATCGACTACTACTATACGACTATATTATCAGTATTAATTAAGTTAATTTATGGCGAACTTTACCCATATATATGTCTGCAAAAAGTGGTTTCCCCTCATTTTGGTATTCAGTGATATCAATGCAAATTATCATTATTAAACATAGAAATAGGTAAATTGCAGAAATAAATGTTTACACGAATATAAGAACGACAATCACTAGTAAGGGTTAGTTAGAACAAAAATACACAATGATAAAGTAACCAACAGACAAAGACGAAATCGCACGTATTTGCACGGGTATTAGGATGTAATGTAGATAATAATTTAGGTACAATCAATAATAGACTAAGGGCTGATTTTTCAATCCTCAGATAACGGATATCAGTCAGTTAAAATATTAACCAAATCCAATAAAAGTAATTCAAAAATGTGACAGACAAATGAATGACAAGCATTTTCAATTTGGCAGTATAATACGCTATCAAACGGATAAAGCTCTATCTAGGCATTGAGATATTATGTAGTAAGTTATTATGCAAACTTACGTGATGTGGTTTGATTTTTGGGCAGCATTCAGATTTATTTATAGTTTAGGAATTAAGAGTAGTCATTGGCTTTCACCTCTAGAAAGGTCGCAAGGCGCCAGAATCGTGCATTGGAACAAATTAACGAGTTACCAAAATAGAAAACACACAGAGTTACTAGAAAACAGAATAATAATAATAATAAAATAATAATAAAAACTTTTATTGTGCATAATTATGATACAGATCGTACACTAAAAATACAGTTTAAAAAAAACTTACATTTTTATGTTGAGGGTACAATACGAAAAAACATCCGTTACCTCCCGCCGTAGTACATGACTGTGTGACAGCAAGGTAATGACACGTAATGATTCTCTTCCATTATACCACATTATACCTAAGATAAGTTTAATCACCGTAATAGGAACTGGATAAAAACACAGTAGATATTATAAGCATTAGTTGAAATTAAAACCGAATTGAGAACTTAATGCATAGAAATGCAACAGTTTCTAAGGACATCCTTTACACACAATAAACAGAAACATCACAATCCTATAAGTACCAATAAAAAAAAAAGGTACAAACGCGTAATTAGAATGCAGTGTGCATTGCTTTACATCAAATGAGTGTAGTCCAGAAATAATACTACAGATGTAGAAAAGTGTAGTAATATGTTGCCATGGAACTTGTTAGAAATGATTGAACGGTCGATATAACAATTTGTGTAGATGAAGCTGAGACACACCAGCCGTCTAAATATCAAAGCGGCACAGATGCGTGTCAGCGACGCTAATATCATAGTAGATCTTCGAGTAATTACTCATCGTGTGCTATAAATAGCAACAGATAAGCAAACTTTCAATATCACATGCCAACCTCAATAACGGGTACAACAAAAAAGAATTAAGAACATTATGTTTTTTAGTCGTGTCGTAACAACTTGCTCTCATTCATTACGTTTAAATGATGGATGACTCTGTGATTTCATAGTGTCGACAGTGTCGATTGAGTTTGAAGCGATTTAAGTAACGGACTGGGTAGTGGCAGCGCTTATTGCTTTTCTTCAATAACTCAAATGAGGAATTGAAATAAAACATCGATCTCTCGAAAAAATATAAAAGACGCATTTTTCCCCAACGCTACTTGATACCTTCATCTTACGTTTATTAAATAACAGATGTGATATTTCTCTGTGACATACATTTACATTTTTTCGACAACAAAATATTATCCCGGGCACATTTCGTTGATTTTGCCAGACAACTAACACGCAAATGATCACTTGGACGTTACAGAGCTGTTTTCAAATAATTGACAGCGCGAAGAGTGTAAACACATTTCGGACGCCAGTATCATGGACCAATATAAAACTGTGTGGGAAATGTTTATCAAACTAAAATGTAATGTAATAAAAACAGGCGTCCAGAATGCAAATAATTTTAAGAGATTTTTTTTTAATTTTTTTACTTATTAAAAAAAATGAAAATTTCGACAGTTGTTATAGCTTCTAAACGCTAAGTTCATAATACCTAAAACCTAAAGTTCGTCGCACAAATAATCACTGCGATTTGAGAATATAGTGAATCATAAAACTGGAAAGGTTGCTTGTACAGAACAAGGTATAGTAATAAACGTGGAACGGGCGTTGCGCGGCGGCGGCGGCGTTGCCATCCGCGCGTCCGACGTGTAAACGCCTCGAGGTTGGATATCCGGATTGGACTAAGCTTATTGACTTTTCCATACACGTCGAGGTCTATGGCCCCACATCGTAAAATGGCATTTAGTTAACCAAAAACGGCAGCGAGAGTTAACCTCAGCCCACAATTTCAAACAAAATAGGAATTAGTGGTCTAACAAATACCTTTAACACAGACAATCTTTTTAATGCAAAAGACTAGAAACGGTAGAGGAACGCAATTAAACTACCGAAAAGGCAATTTAACAAGCTGGAATTTTAATATGCGCAAATGAGATAGGCATAAACTAGTTTAACACACAATAAGGTACCTACATAAAGAATGAGAATGACCGTTGTTTTAAAACTTAACAAAACGAGTAGACATAAATTCAAGAACCGTTGAAGATTAATTTTTGAAAGAAAAATAATAGACAACATTAGTAATAAGCATTCTGTATTTCCAGTTTATATCCACAATGTTTTTTCAGTCTGCAAGCTACGTTTAGTTTTATAGTATTTGGACGAAAGTCTATTGTAGTACATTTAAAATCGATTTCATGACATGAAGGAACATTGTCACCAATTCCCACACATCCCACACCAGACGAAGTAAGGATCGACGATGAAAGGAAAGCAGACCCATTTCCAGCTATCGAAAGCTGTAAAAACGTCTCGGTAGGAAGCGGGAGCGTTTTACGATTGTCACCTTCGTCATCGGCGACCGACGCGACGATACGATCAGCTATTACGTTTTAAGTTTCTCTTTTAGGGCTCAACGAAGCGTGATCTGATCATCGAACGATACCTTCTGGATGGCGTACGACATGGTCTAACCGCGTGGAATTATTACCTATTGGTAGACGATTTCATTGTTCTATTAACGAACAGGAAAGATCTGAGATTACATCTTTTTACAACGTTGCAAAAGATATCCATGCAAGTATAACTATGTTTAGATTTAAATATTAATAAATGCTTATTTATTTTTACTGAATTCAGCAGTGGGGACATCAAAAATGGCTGATGGACAATGGACAAATGCTTATTTAGGAAAGTGTTGCTTAGTTTAAGCTTGAAATGCATGTGCGTAGCCACGGTGGGGCAGGGTGGGGCGCTTGCCCCACCCTGGCTATGACCTGTGAGGTACCTACCTAATCTTACCTAAGTAAGAAAATATAAAAATGACGCGGAATTAATGAGATAGGCCCGTAGCAATACAAAATATGCATGAAAAATTCATAGAAAAAAATTTACCAGGGTAAGACCGTGGGTAAAGTAAAGCTAGTTACATATTATTTTAGACTGCTGCCCCACCCTGAGCCCATGGCTGGCTACGCTCATGTAATTGTAATCAATATTATCCTCTATTAAAGTTATGAAATCTGATCCGAAGCAATTATTATTAGTAGAAGATAAATGTTCAATATAATCGGTTCCAGCTGTTTAGCCGAGTAAAGCAATCAATAGGACAACAAAGAGACTGACAACAACATTTATTTATAATAGATAACAGAAAATTGAAAACAACAATGTTGCAAAATGAAACATCATTTTGTCTCTTCCATCCAGACAGAATCGGGTTGAGTAGTAAACATTTATTTACTACTTACGCGTAATGACGATTTCATTGGCTCGTAAAATGCTTATACCGGCGTAGAATTGTTATGAGATCTTGATTCGTCATTTCGCGTCGCCGTCGTGTATCGTTTCGCGTAAAAACGACACGAAAGCTGAAGATAGCGTTAACGCTTCGATCATGAATATCGCACGCCATATTGAACAGTATAGATATTATTCATATTTCTATTGTACCGCCCAGTATAAATTATAAGAAGCATTTTTCAAATGATATTTTCAAAAGCCCAATAGAAGTTTCTTCGTAGATGAACTTTATTTCTTTCAATTGATTTTATTACTTGGGAAGATCTTCGTACTGAATGTTGTTCAGAGTACTAAGTAATGTATTGTTTGAAATAACGGTGAACTATGTTATTACCTAAGTGACTAGTTAGCACTTAGTTAGCTAGCTTGCTATAGTATTGTTAACAATCACCCCTCCGGGTGTTGTCAATGATAATGGATCCATTTGATCTTTATCGTTTAATAATGTTATTTGGAAACCTTAATGTTTACTTAACCAGTTTACAAATTTTACTTTTAAGACAAACACATGCTATTTCGCGCGTATTTCACTCGTAGCAGTCATAAAGTTTACAGAAGATCGGGGCAAATGAATAACAGAAAACCGTTACAAACTTGGAGGTTTGACAGTTGACAGTGAATTCTTGACCTCATCTATCTATCTCGATAGATGAGGTCAAGAACTCACTGTCAAATGTCTGTTCCGTGATACAAAAGTCAACGATTTGAAGACTTTTGTGTATACTATTAGTTATTCTGTGCTTTTGTTTGTGTCAATGTTATGTTATGAAATAAACCCTTCATTGTAATATAAGATTTCTTGTAGAGTAGTGGAGTTATACGGTATACCGTATGTCAGAACTCTATGGTTAGCAACGTTGTAGCACAAAGTTGTTTTTGCCGCCACATCACTTTCACGGTGCAAAGCAGAGTATTATTGAGGCGCAAATGGAGTTTGTGATCGTGTCCGATGTTATTTGAAATGAACGCGATGATAAGCCGCCTAGATAGAATCGCTTCGGTTCGCTAATGGCACTTGTACGGAGTCTTGACCTTTGATGAGCTTCGCGTCATCTCGGCGGTGTCTTAGAAACCATAGCTGGAGCAAGCCTTAGTAATTACTAAATAAAGGGGGCCGTACATGCGCGCCCCGAACGCGGATAATCCTCGGTACTGCTGTTATCCGGGTTAATCCTCACAAGCAAAGTGACTTAAGCTACGGGAAAACAGGAACATAAAAATACGCTATTCTTATTCCAAAATAACAAAAAATCTAATCGATCGTATCCAATAATCGAAATACGTAGCATAACCAAGTTACGTGTAATAAATGGCATGTTTTTTACAGCATTTCCATACAACGCTGAAGAATGAACTCAAGGATATATTGCCTTGACTTGAGTGGAGATCATTATATACTAAAACAATATCTTAAAAAATTATAAATACGTCATGCCATCAAACGTGGCACAGAGATGAAGTAGGTACTTACGCCAGCTAATCGTGAGATTTTTAACTATGACTATGATGATGAATCGGTTTGATCAATGAGATATGTCAGATTTTGTTCAAATTATCTTATGACAAATAGAAGTGTAATAAAAGTTGGTTAAAAAGCGATCGCCATAAGTTGCAACTTGGCAAGCTGTAGCATTGTTCTAAAAATGGAACCAAAACGCAATTATGAAAGGCCTCGTCTTTGAAATAAATTTTAGGCAATATCGTAAACGGCGCAGGTTCTCTCTCGCGCTGCGTGTAATGTAACGGTAGGCGGCAGTGAACAGGCCAGTCACCCGGCTACCGCGGTACGCACACGCCTCGACCACGTGTCACGTGGCGATCACGGAATATCGTACGGAGCGCCCGTCTGGAAAAACAATGTGTGAGGCCACCATCAGCGGTCGACTTATTGCTGAGTAATCGTGTGCGTAGCTATCGATCAACACCACGAAAATTATGGAATATCTCGACAACATGTTCGGAATCACTTTAATGCTACTAGAGATATAAGCGATATAGCCAATGCATTGAAAAATCTTTGACCGAGGGTTGATGCGAGCGAGACCTAAAACCAGTATTTAGACCAGAGATTTAATAATATCTCTCGTTTAGACCAGAAAGCTGGCATATTACTAATGCGCATACCTCATAATAATATATTTCATAACGATCGTAACGATGGTAAAGGTTTTGAGAAACCATATTTTATTCTCCAAAGTTATTTTTAGGAAGCATGTTTTTTATTCTTTCATAGCGTTACTAAAGGAGACACGTTTATTCTTTATTAACGAAAACAAGTTACGTCATGTTTACCATAAAGGTCAAGATACGATACAGCGATTATAAAATGTTGACCCTAATGAGTTAAGCAAATTAATTTGTCCCCGGTTTTAATGCCGACTTAATATAAAGAAGATACAGCGGCGGCATAATAAATCCTCGCACAAATTAATTATTCAACAGTTAAGAATTCGAGAGTTTGCGGAAACTCGCTGAAGAACGTGATGTTGGGAAAACAAGAGATGAAAAAAGTACTGAGGCCTCCGCCGCGAACTGCTCAAGATGTTTTTGCGGTTGGGAGGCGACAGCGCAACCACAATTTACGGAGTCGTAGTGAAGCGATGTATTATAAACTCTTCTTTGAAAAAACATGTAAAAATGGCATATGTGTACGCTCTCCAGAAGATATGTATATAACGAAAACATCTCAAAATATTATATTCTAAGTCCCGCGGACCTTGCGCGCACTTTCCGAACCGGATTGGATGGAGTACGACCCCATTTTTTTACTTCTTTATGACATAGGTATCTGAGAGTGAGATATTTAAAACAAAACCCTACAGAATTTGATTTGCCCCAGCATGGCCCGCCAAATCTTCAAACGTTAAAGTTTTAACGATATGGCGGGTATAGGACAGGCAAATCGCTATGCCGGCGTATCGTGGTGTGCCCAAGCAGAACTCGACGATTACTCCACGACGTATGCAAACACAACACAGCCATTACTAAACAAAATAAGGACAATAAACAAGGATGTTTACTCAGATACTACTACACTGTTATACAACGTGTTACAAAAAAACCCCTAACGTGGAATATGGTAGATAGGGACCATCAAACTGAACAGCTTTTATTATGGGACCAACTCTGAAATCGCGAAAAAAAATCAGCTGGTTCATACAAAAACTGATAACGAAAATATAGGTATCAAAATTTATGACACAGCTGATTTTTTTTCGCGGTTTCACCGTAGGTCCCTTAGTAAAAGTTGTTCAGCTTGATGGTTCCTATTTCCTATCTACCACATTCGGCATTAGGGGTTATTTTGTAACGCATTGTATATTCTATGCTACTACTACGCTACGTCATCATTCAGGTCAGATCAGAAGACCAATTTAATTTCAAAACTTACTTACATCCAACGAACAAACAAATCCAACGAGGCTTACCTGCAACAAAAAAAAGTTAATTAAAGAAAGGTTCGATGCAACAAATTACACGTCAAGCACAAACAGCGCCTTGGGTCAACGTTAATAAGACTGTCTGTTACAATACGAACAAGTTTAAATTCTATTTTCGAATTTACTCCCAACAAGATATTCGCTTACATAAATTTTGAACATTGTCCAATTAAAACTTAAATTTTACATCCGACATAAAACTCAATAGGAGGTACAAGTAAAGTAAACAAGCACTTTACTTGAACATTAAAATTTCAGAAAATAAGTTAGAGATAGCACATGGGTTTATGTCCGTTGCGCACTTTACAAGTATCGAAGATTCAAGAGCTGGGACAACAACGGCGACATGCTCGCACTAAGTTTGTATAATGTAAATGTTTGTATAAATAATGTCACGTTAGATAACTCAATATGTGATGCCAGTTTATCTGCCACGTACTTACATAAACACTACCAAAATACTTACCCGTACGTTGGTCCCGAAAGTTACGTGATAGCCGACGCACTTATATCATCATGTGTTCACAACAAAACATACATTTACAAACATCTCCATCAATTATTAAGATTACTTTGTGACGATTATATGGAGAGTTTTATGCTCGCTTCTGTACTTTAGACATTGTTTCTCGGATATTGCTGCGGTATTATTTGTCAAATAAGAGTGGAAGCGTCTTCTGAATTGCAAATTTCCATAACTTACGCGTGTTCTAGAATGTCCATTAGCAAATTACTGGTCCCGCCGCGGACTTCTGGCTTCACATAATTTCTCCAAGTTACAATATGACTACAGCCTGTCAACGTATTTTGTTCAGAATAATTTTCATATGTTTCCTATGTTAATATGCATTAGAATAAATTCGTTTTTATTGGCAAGACTAAACATGTCTCGAGTTGAGGTCAATGCGTGCTTGATGTAATTACAAGTCTGCGCTACTGCTAACGACAAATGCCATTCAACTTTGTTCATCAACAAATAGAAGAACCCTATTAACTGTAACATTTTTATGTCCACCGCCAGTAGAACGAGTTCATCTTACACAGTTTACTTTAAATATATTTGCATCGTTAAAATACTACACACGTTTATGTTTATTACAGTTAGAAACTGTTTCTGCTAGTTCTGAAAGTGAAGAAGCGTTTAACGTCTAATCGTCTGTTACAATCTAATCTAAGCATAGCGAGTTGCTAGTTGCTACGCAGTGTAATTCCTTCATAATCTACCTGCACTCGGCAACAGTTTCACTAGAGTACCTAGCAAATTAAAGTGTCATTAATGTAAGTCCATTTGAAATAAGTTGCAAATGTTGTTGTAGATGCAATCTAAAATACATTTCTTAAACATCTTAATCGAAAGAATCGTAGTCTGCAGAGCGTGAAATGAAAAACTTAATGGAAATCTAACCTTTATAACTTAAACTTTGTAAAACGTGAAACGTTAAATCCTGAGTCCTGACTAAGCGCTCATGAATTTGGCAACATTTTGCGCACGCTTTGCCAAAATTCAAGGTGCCCAGGATAATAACAGGAAAAATTATCCCTTATCATTACTCTATCATACTAAGATGCAAATAAGTTAGCAGGAAAGCTGAAATTAGGTACTAGAGACCGTTTCAGAGTAGAGTTGAAAATTCAATGACGTTAAAAACAAACGCCGCGATATCTTTTTGCTTGTCCCAAAAAATGGCAAACTTTTTATCGGATCCAATTTTGTTGAGCAAGTAATGGCGGGTGGATTCGTGATAAGCTTTTTATAACAAGGGTGAGATCCGTAAGACTGCGGCGCTGCAGATGATACAGTATTCCCAGGACTGCCTCCGACTCGCCGCCGCCATGCCGACGGAATGTCGACCGACACAATTTCACATTTCAACCAGCCAGCAGAATGCTATAACAAAGCTACTTAATATTTCTTATTATATTAGTTTATCTCTCACCAGTTATACAAACAATAAAAATCTTTGTAAAAATTTCAAGGTCCTCAAAGCACCAAAGAAGAAATAGGCAAATCTTAAATTGGTTTCGTCACTCGACGCGTGTCAAAACACGCCTAGAGTCCCATGCAGAGTCGTGGAGAGGCCGCTCTTGACGCTCGGATCACTCCTTTGTTACCACAAGCTTCGTTTAATTCCACCACGCCGACTACTAAACGCATTATTGGATATTACGCGTCTTTTCAATTTGAAGAATTGAATATTAGAAAAGTACGAATCTCCCTTTTCACATCTAATTTCACGATGGATTGTGATAAAATCAGAAATTAATTTCACTGGAGATTTCATGCGGAAAATCCACAAAGAAAAATCCGTTCTACGGTAAGAAGTTGGTGCGTAAAAAGCAGAGAAAACTTTTCGGAGATTTATGCTCGTTTGACGGAGCTATGTTGAGTCGACTTTATGTTTCGGCAGAGGAACAGCTAGAAGATAAGGTGTTTAAGCCTCGGCCTGCGCCCGACATAAATGTTGTGTAGCCGAATATAAGGGCTTCAAGCCGCAGGGTGGTGGGCGTAAATTAAATGTGGACCCAGAGGTGAATGACAAATGAGAAGGATGCTGTGCGCGCGGTTTTTCATGTACGTACCCGCGCCACCGACACCTTTAAACTGACGAAAATATATTATGCAAATTGAGATTTATACGGTCCCGCCGCGCCCAGGGGAACGTTTTTATATTGAACCGTGAAATATTGGGATAAATAAGCGCGTAGTGATAAACAACAAATTTGAGACCCTCGTTTTTGCTAAATTATTGTAAAAGTTACCGCGCCCGGTAAAAGCTCGCAGCGAGAATTTGTTTCGCCTTTATTACCTATTTTGTAAAGAGTAATGAGTTTGTCAACCTTTATTTACCTTCCCTTCGGCCCATAATAGCAGTGTCAACAATAATCGCTTTTTTGTTACTTACTTCTAGAAATACGTGTATCATAACATAAATATTACATGACAGTAATGTATGTGCTTGTGCTTATGAGAAGCAAACATCATTGCAAAAATAATGTACTTAACCACAATTTTGTCGTACCTACTGATAAAGAAATGTTTAATGTAAGTTACACTTTCTATTCTTTCTATTCCTGCAAATCGAAGAATTTGTGAATATTCTTAGCACAGAATATGAAGCCGTTATATAAGTATATTATTATTATTATTTATAGACTTTATATTTTACATACAGGGTGTTTGGAAACAGCCTTATAAAGCCGAATATGGTAGATAGTGGTAGATAGGGATGCATACAACCCCAGGAAATTATAATAAATTGCGAGAATCACCACGTTTTTGAAAAAAAATATTTTTATGACAAACTGCATTGGCAACATTGAGTTTTGCTGTTCCCTATTAATGGGATCGATTATCAAAAACGATAGTATATTTGCGTCTAGGGACTTTTATCAGTTTTCTATACTAATTAAAAACTAAATTTCTCAGCCTTGTGGTGGTTTTCAGGGTTTATACATACATATTTTCCGGGGTTGTATTCATTCGTACTACCACATTCGGCTTTATAAGACTTTCTACCGATTCTATACTCTAATTTCATTTAGAGAAATAAAAAAGTTTTTTTTTAGTAACAGGTCCCTTATTATTTTCTCTTCTTAGAAGTATTTGGCGAATACATATTTTAGAACAAAATATCCTGTTGTTTAAGAATTTCCTTATTATACAGAACTTGGTTTCCATCTTAGATGCTTTAATATTTGCTGAGTAAACAAAGAACGAAACTTCTAGGGTAGGTACAATTTTACTTTGTCATTCATTTCTGTACTTCCGACCTCTCTCGGCTTGCTCTTTTTAACGTTCATAAGTATGATGAGAACTCGTCATTTGAATAATGAAATGTAAACAAATGGAAATATCCATTCCTTCTACTTTAGTGAATTTTAAACAACCTCTTCAATTATCGTTTTTTCCTTCATTTTGTTCGTGCGCAGCAGTAACCACCCGGTCATAAATTGCATTTAAATTTGGGTGCTCTAGTGGTAAGCAATAATGATAAATCAGCAGAAAAAGCTCTCGTACCTCGCTTCGCAAACAGTCAGCCAGCTAAGTAAATTGATTAACACGTCACATTAAACTGCAATCGCCCTGGAAGGGCGGCGCAAACGCCACAAACCGAAAAAAGTAAGCCACTCTCTTCTGGGAAGGCGGGACAGAATTACCCGGCGCGCAAAGTATTTGCGGACGGCTTAATAAGAGGCGCGTAATTATCCGCAGATCCGGCGTCTGAGCCGCGAGAGCCCATATCCGTTAAGGAGTTGTGCAAACTCAGTTTTGGGGCCCGACGCTAATAACTTTTTGCAAGTTCCCCGCAGCGACGCCGACGACGTAAACCGAGCTCCATCAAAAACATTCCATCTGCGAGTCGAAACTTGCCAAGTTGCCAGCACTTAGCACGATTTACTAAAAATAAAAAAGAATCTAAGTTCCGAGTTGTTATTAAAAAAGTAAGTAATTTATGATGAAAGTGAAGTTAATTTCGAAGTTTGACAGAGGCTTTAGGCTGAGCTATGAGAACTGAAACTTGGAGGGCTTAGATGAGTTAACGGCGGTGGTGTTTGTTTGTGCACGATGTCTGCCGATAATGGGAAGTTCATAAATGCATGGAAAATGTAACAGCATGACGAACTAGGCTGGAATTCCCTTCGGACTCCTCGCCACGAAGCTAGGAGCGGTGCGTGCATCGTGTCAAGAGACGATAATGGCGTATACGATTTAACGTTCGGTACGGAAATGAATTACACGGTTGCCGAGCGCGAGTCGACATCAAAATAAAATTATTCCGCGATGACTTATTGATGGCGGAGTTAAACGAGCTATATGATAAGTTATTCCCGAACAAGGTTGTCGCGCAATTTTGCCGGGCGAGGGTAGCACAAAATGTCTACGTTAAATATTACGTCACGATTCAATTTGCGGCGAGCGAGCGGAGCGTGGGCGGCGGCGGGAGCGTATTTGCCGAGTGATCGACGAGCGCCCCGTCTCCTTCGCGCAGCCCTTCAGACTCGAAGTCCGAGGCACAGTCGACGAACATGTTTGGACAAGCATGCTTTTATCATGTGAAACGCTAAGGCTGGCGCCAGACCTACCGGTTTCATTTCTTTGCTTTGCTGTAGTAACTAGAACAGGGCTGCGTTTCGAGGTTCAGAGTGCGGTTGTTTGGTTGTTTTTTAACTCACTATAAGGTTCGGAACGACCGAAGAACTTTATATGTCATAAGTAATACAAAGTTTTTGTTTTCCATTTAGAATACAACGTCACGCACTAATATTTGGAACGCCGTAGAGTCAAGTTGCACTCGGAGCGTAGGTTCTGAACGCGCCTCAGCAAAGCAAAGAAATGAAACCGGTAGGTCTGCCCCCCTAGCCAAAGTAACATTTGCAAATTTTCGTTATCGCTTCGCTTCGAAACTTGTATGGATTTGACGTTTTAAAATTCGATTGTTAACGAAACCTTATGTCAATCCCATACATGTTTCGAAAGCGAAGCGATAACGAAGATTTGCCAATGTTACTTTGGCTAGGCCCTCTGGGGCCAACCTAAATCCGTGACTCATAAGACCACATATAATCATATCATACCTATAAGACCACATTATGTGGGCATTGTAAGTAAGTAAGATGATACTTATGAAGAACATCAACAAATCTTTAGAATTAAACAACAACCTAAAGATTATAATAACGTCAACGTTTAATAACAAGGCAAAGTATTTACTTACACAAAGTTGACTGAACAAAGTATGAAACAATGAACGGTTACTCAATTTGTTCGAAAAGCCTCAACGTTTTTATAAAAGTATTCTATTAATATGCAGGAGGAACTCCAAAGGGAAAATGAGGAGACGGATAAATTTTTAAGTAACACACTAGAAAAACTCAAATCTAAAAAATATTAAGCTGATAAAGCTTCAGAAATCCTTTTATTATTACAGGTTTTGTACGCGGATGCTTTTAAGCTGACAACTCAATTGACTGTTTTTAATCAATAAGAAAGTTTACTAAACTTTAGGTTCTTGCAGTGTACTTGTATAATTGTAACACAAGAAAACTAATAATTTGATTATTATAGAGGTAAACAAGGAAGAAAAAATCTATCTCACCTAAAGGTAACATTCAATGCCGTCGTTATTTAATTAGATTATTTGTTAGTAATGTTAGTACACAAATAACACATTATGCCTGCCTACAATACTAATATTGTATGTATGGACAGCATCGACCGCATTTTAAAGTTCAAGCAGTGAGTCATCCACAATTTATGTAATGTAGACAATGACTTCTTGGATTAGTTCACGGGCTCACGGGTTAATGAACTGTAGTTGTATAATTTAACCTCAAGTAACTTTATGTTTAGTGTCGTTGAAATGATTGAAGAACTACACTTTAACATTAACATAGACATTATTGTATTTTCGTTTCCTTATGTTCAGAGATCGACGGAGAATCCAATCTGTATATGTGGAACTAAAATCATAAATCATAATTATAAAATTATATTTTTTCGCCTTTCCAACTATAGAAAGTCAGTCAGTCAGCTGACCAATAAATTTTGTATGGGAGTATGAAATTTTTCTCGCTTTTCGACCTATGTTTCATGGAGAAAGTTGTTGAGTTAAAACAACACTATCACCTGTTTCAATATCTTCACATCATTTGGTCTTATATATTTAAGTCAGGTTTGAGTTTGAGTAACATTTTATGTTTTAATCAATTCCTATACAGTTGAGAGACCGTAATCCGCCTAAATCCCATACAGTTAGGTCGGTAAAGCGTTAGTAACGTCATATCTCTTGGAGGTTCCACTAGAATTTTAATGAAGCACACGGCACGCCCACATCAGACGGGTACAAGCCACGCACGGTTCAAGAGCATAGTTGGAGCAGGGTGATAATGTAAACCAGTCACTTTGACGTCAACTGTCAAACTTTCCAGAGCTTCACCGAGAAGTTAGTCTCTCCCTTTCAAATTAAGTCAGGTTATCGCTTTATTTTGAAATAAAATTAACCATGGTTATATTAGTTGTGTGTGATATACAAAAGTATATTTTAATGTTTGGTTGTACATTTGTATTAAAACAGTCACAATCCTTCTAATATTTCCTTATTAGAGCTTGTTCCACCATTAATAACGCTGACGCCAATATTGATTTATTTTTCAACAGCATCACGACTGTTATTAAGTTATTGTTTAAAATTTAGTTTAATGTTACTATTTTACGCACCTGTCCTCTCTGGGCTACGATTACCTACTTTACGATCAATTTCCTTTGAATTCTACATGTGGTAGCTTGTCAATAGCTTTTAGTTATATATATTTGTTGTTATTTGTATGTTTATAAGCTGTTAGCTATCCATAAACGATAAATAAATAAATATTAAAATGCGAAAGTTGGTGTGTGTATGTGTAATTGTTACCTCTTCACTCTTCACGCCTAAACGGCTCGATGCATTTAGATGAAAGGAACTCAGATATTTAGATAGATCCTGGTCAAAGGTTCCCTAGGGTCCACCCGGCCGAAGTCGCTGGCGTCCACTAGTTTAAATATTAAAAAAACTCTTATTGCCGGATAAAATGACCATAAAAAAGGAATTAGATCAGTAATAGCTGCGGTCACAATCTTACAGAAAGAAGATACTAATGATGAATGAAATGTACAGTTTAAGCATTTCGTTGAGAACAAATTAAATAAACAGTTGTGCATTGTGCAAACGTCAGTTGCACAGATGGGGCTCATTGAAAGTGCATTACAGAACGCGCGTTATGACGCGCCCGCCGACTACGTACGAAAACACTTGTAAAACGGAGCGGCCCTACAAACTAGGGCTGCCGCCGCAACGGTTGTGTTTAACTTTACTGGTGTTGTGTTTATGTTGATACACGGTTCAACCAAATTAAAGTTTGGTTGAAAGGAGCAAATGTATGAAAATTCTGCTGAGCAATTACTTACATTACCGATTCAGTTGTATGTTTACATGATTGAATTTATTTGCTTCATCCAAATTGAAAGGCTGAAGTGACCCGTGTTAAAACAGCATTATATGTTAGGATTAGGAGGTTTACCGGTTAGGGCATGGAATACCGGAACGATTTTTATACCGGTATTGAAATTTCAAATACCGGTATACCGAAATTTCGGTATTTTTTCGGTATTTTTTAAAATATTGCTAGTTATTGTTTGAATGATTCAAAGAAAGATTATTAAGTCTTATTTGCGGAAAGTGATTAAAGCTATAATGTCAGAAACACTCAAACTATTTACCAACTCTTTAGAAATAACAAAATGAGTTATTAAAGTACAGGTAATTAAGAATACTAAAGAAAATACGTTATTTGAACCAAGAACTATTTATATTGTTTCATTGGCACAAATATCGCAATCAAATCCTTAATATTAAGAAAATTATAATAAAACATGTTACACAGGCGCAATCTCGCATCGCATCTCTAGTAAAACAGTTCTTTTTGTTCTTTGAAAAGGGTGACAAGTCCCTCTTAAAGAACTACAGACCCATCTCACTTCTGAGCCATGTCTATAAGTTGTTTTCAAGAGTCCTTACGAATCGTCTCCCTCGCAGGTTCGCCGAATTCCAACCTCCCGAACAAGTCGGGTTCCGAAAAAGCTTTAGCACTATAGTATAGACCACATCCATAGTGCTATACAGAAAACCGGGGAGTATAATCTGCCACTTTGCTTGGCGTTCGTGGACCATAGTCCACATTACACTAACATTAACATTATAATCGTGTTCCAATCAAAGGCTAGGATTGGATAGAAACCTGGGCGGTGTTGCAGTCTGTCCTAAGGTGCCAAGTAGACTACAGGTATATCGAGGTGTTGAGGTACTTATACGAAAATGCCACCATGTCGATCCGAGTACAGAACCTGAGCACAAATCCTATTCAACTGCAGCGAGGTGTGAGACGGGAGATATTATTTCTCCGTAACTGTTAATAGCTGCGTTAGATAGAGGACATCTTTAAGCTCTTAGACTGCAAAGGACTCGGCATCAACGTTAATGACCAGCACCTTCGTGTTACCAATGATATAATTCTGATGGCTGAGTCCTTGGAAGACCTGAACACAATGCTCGAAGATCTCCGTAGTGCTTCCCAAACAGTGGGTCTTGGGATGATCAGGTTGTACGCGCTCCATCTGTTCATGTTGGAAAACACTAGCCTTGAAGTTATTGACCATTACGTATACTTAGGACAGGCAGTCCAGTTAGGTAAGTCCAACGGTCTAACTTCGAGAAAGAGATCTCTCGTCGAATCCAACTCAGATGGCAGCATTCGAAAAGCTTCGAAAAATCGTCGCATCCGACTTACCTCAGTGTCTCAAGACGAAAGTCTATGACCAGTATGTGTTACCAGTGATGACTTACGGCAGTGAAACGTGGTCGCTAACTATGGACCCCATAAGAAGGCGCATGGTCACCCAGCGTTCAATGGAGAGAGCCATGCTTGACGTTTCCCTGCGTGATCCATAGGTGAACTAAAGTAACCGACATCGCTTGAAGGATTGCTCAGCTGAAGGGGCAGGGGGCGGGACACACACACACACACACGGGGGCGAGAAGAACTGATGGCCGTTGGGGCGGAAAGGTTCTGGAATGGCTCTCGCGCACCGGACGACGCTCCGTGGGTAGGCCCCCGACAAGGTGGACCGACGCGGGAAGCCGCTGGATGCGGGCCAAGCACGACCAATCGTCGTGGAGATCCTTGGGGGAGGCCTATGCCCAGCAGTGGGTGTCGTGCGGCTGATATGATGTTGATAGTGAAAACATAAGACGAATAACTGAAAGCGATATCATTAAATCCCTTTTGAGCGAAGTACCTAAAATGCACGATGCCTATGATACTGGCTAGCATGTAGTGTTTTGCGTAGGTGTTTTTTTTATCGTGATTATTCGTGATTCGTGTCAGATAAAAACTCATCTGCCGTATGAACAACACTATAAGCTATAGAAATCGAGCGTTTTGCATAGTCTTTAAACACCGTTGCAAAAATAGATCACTTTTTTCGAAATACCGAAATACCGGTATTTTAAAATAAAATATACAAAAATATATAATAAAATATATAAATAAAATAAAATTACTGGTATACCGGTATCCATGCCCTATTACCGGTATAAACGAAGTTCAAAAAATTACTAACACGAAAGGTATTTTAAAAACATTGGCAGATGTCGACAGCTAAAACCAATATGACTATGTTTTTTATTTAACTAAATCTAACAAATATTTCATAATAAGAATTAAAATCAAAATTAAAAGCTATAAAACTCGCAAACATACCATTATCATACTAGCCTCTAATGTTTTTATAAGTATCTCAAAATAAAAGCGCCGCATTTAAGTACTTACGCAATATAAGACATTTCCATAAACCGCTAATTATTTGCAACTAAGTATGTGGATTGTGAATGTAAAAGAATATAAAAAATGTTTTTTCCGTGTACTGCTTCAGCAAGTTCAGTATTTAAAAAGTGTTACTGTAAAACAATGGCACTCTCTAAGTTGTTTGTTCGTACACCTACAAAAACACATTGTCATGTCAGCATATTAGCATTACTATTTTGAATGTCAAAGCGTGTTTCGCTTTCATGTCTTGTGGCCGAATCAATCAAACGCTTCTTAGCTAGCATCTTTGGCTGAATTCTTCTTAATTTTAAAAAGGTGTCGGTTTGTTTAGTGTTTATGTCAAATCTGGCGACTTAGCTATTTGGTTGCAATGCAAGTTCCTTTGATCAAAAAAGGAGACCATTTTCGAATTTATTGCACGATGTGCCGACCCTGAGTGTTTGCAGCAGTCGGCACTAGCAAGCGGATCGCTTCCCTGATATCGGTAAACAATTTACACGTTTCCTGCACAATGGCACCGTCGAGTGCGCATGATGTGTGCCTCCAACATTTGTACGTGAACGTGACGATTGAGAGTTTATCTAACAAAGAGGTTTTTTCAAATCCAGAACTATTTCAAAAGTGTACAAATTGTAATTTAGAAGAAAAGAACTGATTTATTCTTAACTCTTCAACGCCCGGAAAATGAGACACAATAGAAAATCTATTGTGTCTCGGTCGCCAGCGACCGCTCCGGCGTTAATGAATTAAATCGTCACGCCCGCAAATCTACCTCTAAATCTGAGTTCTGTATTGAGCAGTGTAACAATTTAAATTCTAACTATGAATATTATAATAAAGACTAGTGGTTTGTTTTTAGAATAGAATTTTGCAATCGGTGATTGCAAGAATTAAATATTAACTGTGAAGGAAACAAGCACACGGACAATATGAAAGATGGTTACTTTGCAAGATGAAGTCGGAAAGTCGCGTTCAGATGTTCGCTCTACTTTGATAACTTTAAAAACGTGTTTCCGGACAAATTTTAATGTGAATTTAATATGAAGCGATTGGTAAAATAAGAGCAGGATACTATTTCAAAATAAATAGAAGTTGAAGCTTATAATTGGACGTATTTGTACACTTCCCACAATCCAAATGGAACTTGCGTACCTAATCCCAAGCGTGCCCTGAAATGTTGTTTTACCCAGAAGGTATTTATTTAGCCGCTGATTGTATTTAGGCAATTAGTTGAGAAAATAATTAACTGGACTGAAACAACACAGACGAATTACTCGCTTACCTGAGAAGATGTGATATAGTTTGTTTGAGCTAAACAGTTCAAAGAGTACAAAAAGTTAGGTGACATTATTTTTATAAACTGTGTGGGGAGAACTACATAGTCCTACATGTCGCCTATATTATGCAACAGTTTGTAACTCCACCAGTTTGAAAACGATGACGCTTAAGCAATATATTAGCTTTTCAAAGACAAAGACCCAAAAAGTGCAGTCACAATCATAACGCAATGGATGAAACCAATATAGATATCAAAAGAAAATTATATTAAGGCACAGAATATAATAATTTAAGGTAAAAATTATAAGGTGATGGATTAAGTACCAATGATATCAAAATGGCTAACGCTTAAAGTAATGAATGAAGTTGATAATGAACTGGACGTCCAAAGCTTTCCGCCACAGCGCATAAAAAGCAGCATATCTATGGTGGCTGGGGCGGGCGGGCGAGCGCTTGTCAAATCCAATCTGCGGGCCGGCACGCGACTGTCATATCGCAGCGAGCACCAATTACTCAACACCTGGCCTCGCGACGCGCCTTTCGACACTTTAATCTCGGGAACCTATTTATTCGGCAGCGCAACGGTTAATCGGATAATTTAGTTTGACGTGTGGGTTTTATAATATCGGGGAAAAGGTGGCCGATGGGTTTGGCGTTGTCAGTTGCTTTAGCTTCTTTTGAAAAGTTGTAACTCTCTAGTATGATTGTCTTTTGAAATCTATCGTCGATGGTGTTCATTTATGAAATTGAAAATCATAGTGAAATATTTTAAAACTTCAGTAATATAAAATAAATAAATAATAAATAAATAAATATTTGACAACATCACATACAATTCTCCGACTCCAAGGTAAGTAGCTAAAGCACTTGTGTTATGGAAATCAGAGACAACGGTGGTATCACAAACACCCAGACCTGAGACAATATTGAAAAGTTCATTTTCTACATTTACCCAGCCGGGGATCGAACCCGGGACCTCAAGAGATGGTGACGCCTTGAAAACCGGCGTGCAAACCACTCGACCACGGAGGTCGTCAAAATATAAATTTATATTAAATAAGATTAAGTTTCTCCGTAGTCCCTCCCTGACCTATTATATCAGAACAAGTGAAATGTCTGAAAAGGAACAAATATTTTCAGCCGACATGCAGGCCCGTATTCACAAAAGATTCGGTTCAACTTCCACAGCACCTACATTATGTGTAGTTTACTAGGAATTGTGCTGGCTGAAAGACCACGTTAGTTATTGTTAAGAATAATATATTTTTAAGTAATAACAAGTAACAGACTCATTAAGATAACTCAGATTTCTGAGAGCATAATGACGTTATTGAAACTGTGATATCACTGTGTTTAGTTGTATAAAAATAGCCTTGCATTAATGAATTTAATTGATTTGTTTTCAAAGAGATGAAACATCAGGCTACTTTTCTCGCAGTTAACGCTGAAGTCTGTATAATAAGTTCTTAAGACGAAACTACTTCTCTTAAAAGCTGATCGTTACAAAGTTGCCAGGAAGCGAGCCAAAGGCCTCGGAAGCGATCGTTTTCTCGAGTTCCCGCTTGCGCACACAACGACGCCGCCATGCCATTCGGAAAATTTGGCCAACCGCTCGGTTCTGACTGAACCGACACGTGTACAAAACGTCGGCAAATAAAGAGCTGCGTCGATGATGGACGATGATCGAACGCGCTCAGCGCCCGCGGCAAATGGGGTGACTTTCCGCACCGACTGATAACTTTATATGGCGAATGAGCAGCGTGGTAAATGCAATCTAAATTTCGAATATGAGAGGTTAGAAAAGAATTTGGCACATATTAAATATTTCTTTCATGCTTCTCCTTTTCTCGAACAAGCTGACAAAATGAAACCATTTATTTACCGCACGATTTTAGTGAAAGATCCCTAATCCCTATCGTATCGCGTATACATTCCGTCTAATAAACACATGTATCGAATACATAAACAAAGTGTGTATGTATGTCCTAGCATCTACCACAGAATACATTATATTCCACAACATTAAACCAAAAATGGCTTTTTCTGAAAAATTTAATTACAATTACAAACGGGCCAAAACAAGCCATAAAAAATATGTACTAAGTAAAAATCTATCAAAATTCTAGGTAAAATAATATATTCCCCAAGCATCGGTCTCGGAAGACGGAGGCAGGAGTGAATACTCTCCGGAGCAGTGGATTTGTCAACCAGACGTGCATTTTATTTGCCTGCCCATTCCTGTACATTTATATTTAAAACTACTTTCGTCTATAACTATTACGGTAGCTTTAATAGTTTATGTATGAAATAAACAGTCCACATCCACACGAGTTAAATGGAAGATTATTCAACAAAATTAATTTGTAATTCTCAAAACAGACCTTTCTATAAGAATACTGAGCATGATTTCTGTTGTAGGTAATCCTGAGCTTAATTAGGCTATTCATTTTTAAATTTGAGATTTTTGCATTTACAATGCTATTTTTACACATTACTAAATAATATACTAGAAAAAATACGACTCGCACCAGATCAATACTCAGACGGGAATCGAACCCGCGACCTTTGGATATCCGGTCCAATGCTCTGACCGCTGAGCTACCGAGTCACTAGTGAGTAGTGACATCGCCGAATTTCTTCTAGTATATATCCCACTCTTACGCTGCAAGCCAGCGTTATTTCACCAATGTGAGGAATTACCTCGACATTCAATTGAAATATCTTTCCAGATATTTGGCAATCGATTAAGATGAAACAGCTATATAATTTTTAAATTTGAGATTTTTGCATTCACAGCTCAGCGGTCAGAGCATTGGACCGGATATCCAAAGGTCGCGGGTTCGATTCCCGTCTGAGTCAAGATCTGGTGCGAGTCGTATTTTTTCTAGTATATTATTTAGTAATGTGTAAAAATAGCATTGTGAATGCAAAAATCTCAAATTTAAAAATTATATAGCTGTTTCATCTTAATCGATTGCCAAATATCTGGAAAGATATTTCAATTGAATGTCGAGGTAATTCCTCACATTGGTGAAATAACGCTGGCTTGCAGCGTAAGAGTGGGATATATACTAGAAGAAATTCGGCGATGTCACTACTCACTAGTGACTCGGTAGCTCAGCGGTCAGAGCATTGGACCGGATATCCAAAGGTCGCGGGTTCGATTCCCGTCTGAGTATTGATCTGGTGCGAGTCGTATTTTTTCTAGTATATTATTTAGTAATAGGCTATTCATGTGCAGATTTAAACGCTTTAATGATGTTAAGTTTTCATAGTGATGGAGATGGCGAATGACAAACGGAGTCTATTTAAGGTAGATTTTTACCGTTTACGGAGATCTTCGTCGTTGAGATTATTCTAATCAATCTTGTGTACTTACACCTTATTTATATTTCTAGGAATGAAATTATAGAGTAATATAGAGTTTTGTTTTCGGGAGACATTGCAAAAATAAATTTACGGGCGTTTTCTACTTCTTTCGATACTTCGAAAAAAAATATTTTAGTCCGTAAACTAAAAACCGTAAACACGAATTTATAGAGAATGGCCATTAGTTACGAGTTGCGGTTTCTAGTACTACGTACTTATTTGCTGGCAACTGTGGCAACACATAGAGATGATTCGCGTGGTAATCTGGAGGCAGCAGCGCACCGCGGACAGCTCGTAAATCAGCTCGGGTGGGATATTAATGGTCGGCGGCCACCTTCGCAAATACGTTTTATTGGGCTGCACCGACCCTCCAGCGATGCCTGCTTTTAATCGCCAACCGAGTGCGGTTTCAAATAACGCACCGTTAATCGGATGAGGAACATCAAACGTCCGTCGCTTTCGGCGGTTTTGAAGCTTAGCCAACTATTAAACTTACTCTGTTTTTGACTTTACAGAAATCCACTGTTGTTGGATTATGAAAATAATTTTCTCCAAAACAGGAAGAAGTACAAATGTTATTATAAGTCATTCAAAGCAGTGACATTGATGATGAATAAATAAAAAATAGGGCACAGAAATTCGTAATGCCTCTGGAACAAAATTTTGTATTTCATTAGTTTAATATTTTAGCTGTCTCATGCCTTCATCTCATGTTTCTAGCCATAAATGGATACCATTTTATGTCTGTTGTTTTAGAGGAGAGTTTTTATAGTAAAGCTCGTACTACCTACTGTTAGTGCCGTTTAAGAATGTCAACAATGTTTACGATGCAAACTTTTGTATTCCTTCATGTTGCATGTTTTGATTTAGTCGAGCCATAAAAGCGACGTCGCTCTAACCATTCATGGGGTGATTTACTCTTTAATGCCGCGCGAGGCATACGGAGGTGGCTGGTGGAAATGCGAAATGTTTCGGTACTTTCTCTGCGACAAGTTCAGCGCATAATAAGCGTGGTGAGGGAGCCGTTACAGTCATTAAAATATCTCACCTGTGTTCCTTTAAAAATACTGCGACGTCGGAGGGTGGCAGGGAGATGCCGCGGGCTTCGCGGCAAATCCATTCAGCAACGAGCTTCTCTCTAAATAAAATAACAACGTCCAGGATTCTGCACTACTGCCGTCAGTGCCGTGTCTGCATTTCATTCTTACAATATTTACCGAGATACATCCTGCTGCGCCAATAGGGAGCGATCGTGCTTCCGATATTACACCGACTGTGCACTTACCTGAAACAAAGAATTTAAATTTCATGAGCTTTTAAATAGAATTAAGCGGATTTATGCAAATAGGCATCGAGCGACGAAACAAAAATTGCCGTACAAGTCTAGTAAGGGGATTTAATATTTAATCCGGTGTGGTGCTTCGGGACAGAACAAAGTTGTTAACGCACGAACGCATTATGAATAAACACGGAGCAATTTGAGCGGGCCGGGAGGCCGGGAGTCGGGACTGAGAAGCGCGACCAGCCCGGCCATGCCTTCAGAAACCGAAACGATGCGTTGCTTAGACATTGCTCTGCATTGCTGGGTGGATTACGCTTGCTTTATTATATGCACACGCTGCTATGCTATGCAAAGTTATCGCTTCTGTTTTCAATGTTAACAATAACCGCATGTGATTTTAATGAAAGCGAAATCTTTAATAAAATCAAGATGTCGCAATGTCATTTTCAGCTCATGTTTTTTTTAATATTGTGTTAACTGATAAAGCTGTTTAGTTTAAAAATTAAGAAATGGTACCAACAGAATTCGAACTTTTTAAATGAGCTACCACAAACAATGGAGAAGAATAAAACAAGTTTATTAAATGAATAGATTTGAATAGGCGTTGTCCCCTAACAACGCTTCAATAAACAAAATCTGGTATTCCTAACCGATGCGTCTAGTTCATCCGTAAACGTTGTCACAATAAAACGCACTTAAGATTCCAACGTAAACAAAGCGGGACATGGTTCCACGTGGGTAGCCTTGCAGGGCTCGGGTACAGAAGTATAGCTAAAGCAGTAACGCAACTACATACAAACGCCCGAATGAGCGCACATCATCGATCGTGTCGCTACAAGAGCTCTGAATTCAGAGCCTCTGATAAGGGCTACACTACACACGCATAGGCCCCCTGACGGCCAAATCCTTCCAACCGGGTCTCACGTGTATAGTTAGCATGAGACGCGGCCCAGTCCAAGCCTTATACAGCTCATGATACACACGTGTCATTTGAGCAGAAGGATTTAGCCTTCAGTCCGGGTTTGCATGCCGGGCCTGTGCGAGTATAGCCCTTATAAGCAAGTTATCGGGCTCGTTCTGCCCACCTCGCCCCGCATCGCGCACTGAAAATGACTCCGATGCCGTAACAAGAAAAGGGCTGTCGAGATACTGCTTCATGCGTACTGTGGCTCGGGGCCTTAATGGTGCTTTGTGCGGAGCGCGCAGGGCGCAGGGCGCAGGGCCCGGCCGATCGATACCGCTCACGTGCGCCCCAACACCGGCACATTCTTTGTTCTCTCACGCCCGGTTATCGCCTCACACGACGACGATCGACTTCCGCGCGCTTTTCGATTAGCGAACCGTTGGTAACGCCGCGCAATAATGATGTTCAACTAAAAGTTTATGTACAAAATATGAAACTACATAGGTACAAATTATAAATCAGTGCCAGCTAGCTCGTATAAAAAAATGCCGAAACGAGGTAAAATTAAAATGCAGCTCAAAGGACGCAACGTAGTCGCTGCAATTCCTTACAACGTCAATTATGTATTCCGTGACAGCGTCAAACTATATAGGTAATCGAGTCAAAAATTATTATGCGCATTCCCATGGAAAATTCATTGAAACAACTTGATCGAATAATGGTAAGAACAATTTGAAAAATTTCCAAACTAATTGATGTTACCTTTACCTTCCCATTCTCCAAAATAAACTAATCTTCTTAAGTTAATCAACACTCTACCTAAAAGTTTTTACAGAAAATATACTTCATGAAGTTCCCATTTGTAAAAGAGACGACCGACTCTACAATAGTAGTTTATGATACTGATACATAATGAGGGGTATTAAAACATGAGTGTGTGTTTTTTAATAGTATCACACGAGTGTTTTAATACCTAGTTATGTGCAGTTTCATACACTACTTTATCTACACTTATACATTTGGGATTGAACATACTAAATAAAAGATCAACGTTAAAAAAGAGAGAGAGACTTTTGTTGTATTAGCTATGTACCTAGTACCTACTCTGTAATAAGTCATTTCCTTAGCTGCATCTAAAATAATTTTGCAGTCAATTTTTTTCACATTTTTAAGCAAGAATAAAAAACACCTACGAAATTCAGTAATATAACAAAATGTAAAAATTGAAAAAACTAACTTAAAAAAAACAAAACTTTTTTCGTAATGCTCTAAAAATGGCGCACAATAAGTCATCGATCACCATAGAGTTTTTTTTTTTTTGGCTCGTACGATTTGTAATGGATTTGTACCACCATAGAGTGCATTTTAATCATAGATATAGTATATTTTAATATACTATATCTATGATTTTAATCATGGAAAATATCGCTGTTTTTTTTTAATATCACGGCACTACCTTCTTTTGGATTTGCCCTGAATCGTAATGAGAAAAAAGTTATTTTATGATGCAGCTGACTGTATCGTAATGAGTTTTTTTTTTAAATTTTACCTATTCACGAAAATAAAGTACGTATTTATATTACCTTTTTTGAATTCATATTTGGAACATTACGTTGTAAGTGTAGATAAAACAACAGCATAATGCAATCGTAAAATCGCGTCGTTCTCGTCGAAACGCGTTCCGTCTATATTCTATAACAGACACTTCACAGTGACAGCTCTGTGACACCGCAAGGCGTCCGCGGGTCTACCGCCTAACTCTATCGCTTTGACTCTGGATTTGGTTTATGACGTCAGTGCACTGTTCGTCCTTGTCATCGTGTTAGGATATGACAAGGACGGATAGAGCATAGCTATCGCTTTGGCTATCGCTTTGAGTAAGGCGGTAGAGCCCCTGGTGATCCGGTCACGGAAAAACCATTACTCGAACAGGAATTTAGGAATGACTTAACGTTATAAGTAACATCCTTTGTTCGAGATAAGGATGGCCAGACCTTAAGAGTTGCATTCCTTAGATTGGGGTCGTCATGATGAATGGCGTTTTTTCTGTGTCCCAACCCAACCAACCCAACCTTAACCTTCGACAAAGTTCAGTTCATTCGAAAAAAATTGGTTCGAACAGCTGATCTTATTATTATCGTACAATTAATCTTGTACAATTACATTATTTGCTATACTTACTTCAATGAAGAAGAAAAACATTCCTGATCGATAGCTATATTTTAATTATCACTATACCTATGCAAACAATGAACAAAATTGAAAAGCTCACAAAAAATCTGTCTAATGCCAATTATGTGTAACTGTTAGACTTACCTTGGAGTTACACAACAATTTGAATAACCTCGTCTGACAAAACAGGTTTACAACAAAACAAAATTCAAACAATTTTCTCTACCTCCGCTCGTAATACATCCTTCATTTTTAAAAGCTTTTCAAAAAGCCTTTATTACAAGAATCAAAGGTATGCTTAATAAAACACAGGAAAAACAATTTACTTCCAATAGAAATAAGTTCCCTCGAAGTACATTCGGAAGGAAGATTTTTAATAAAGATAAGAACTCGCATGTCAAACCAGGTGAGAACAGAAACAGAACAGTTGTAAATACAACAGCGAATAATTCACGAGGCTCTACTAATTGTTCGAGTTTCAACTCGGCAGCTTATCGTCGAAGCACATCGAGAGGTAGTAAAAATTTAATGTGGCATTCGCCTAATTTCGCCTCGTGGCTACGATAAAATAACAAGCGACGGCTTTGAAGTTGCTCCAAGGCAATTTAGACCGTATCGTGCCCGCGCAAGACGCATAAAGGTGTTGCTTTATTGGCATCGCGGTACTCGATAAAACTCCATGTGGCACTGACGTAACTGTTCTCGATTCATTGATGCGAAGCAGACCAGACTCGATTGCGAAATCGATTCGAGCAATCGGACATCAGTTAGCGCACAGCTGACGAAGCTGACATGAATTAACTGAAGATCGATATCACAAAACGAAAGACGAATAACCTCAAGCATTATAACTTTGAAGTGATCTACGAAATCACTTGAATTGGAGTCTTTACTACATCAACTTAATTTATCCTTCATGAAGGTAATAGCAGCCCATTTCAGAGGATAATATTACAATGACGCATAATTATTTACTCAATGACGAAACATGTTTATGTAATGACTGGTACACACCTTCACATCCTAAGTCCCGCAGAATTCACCCATGACTGAAGAGAGCTCATTACTTTAATGGCATCATTAGCAATACTCACAGACGACAAAATTGTGAGTTAATTAACACTAATGCTCATGGCAACTTACGGATCCGAGATGATGTAAAATTAATTTGGCTATTGGTTTTGATAAGGAAAGAACCGTTTAGAAAGTAATGATGACACAGCAAAACAGTTGCGAATCGATAGTTGCGCAAATCTAAATATTTTTCGCAAAAACCCCTTATTTCGGCCTTTAAAGGAGTTAATCGTGAAAGAGCCGGGGGGACGTATGAGCCCGTCACTTGTGTTGTGTTGTACGGATTTAGCCTGCCCGCCCTATTCGACTTTTGCTTCTCATCATTACTCATGAAAACTGGAAGAGCGTAGTTGTTAGGCTATAATGTGTACTCAATGACACTCATACCTCATACCTTTCCTAAAATAACAGTTTCTAAAAACGTTCTTTGAGCTCGTAAGATATTGGCCCATTAAAACGCAAAGGTGGTCAAACTTCTGACTCACTGTCTCCAAGTTAGCGGAATATCCAAATAACTTATTATTTCAATAATCACGAACAATCAAAGTGGAGAACCACAAACCAATCAGAAACCAAGCCGAGAAGTGGAAACATTGTTACGATTCGTCATCAATAAGCAGTGGGCGCTAGAACTCGAGTCATTAGGTATAGAGTCGTTAGTTACGAGGATTACGCGGTCGATGTGTCGACACCGCCAGTATCGATTACCGATGCGATTGCCATTGTTTACTTTGGGAGCGGTGGCCGCGAGCTTTACCGATACTCGCCCAAATGGGATACTGCCGCCGAAAATTAATAATTACCTATTGAACTGATGACTCACTGTGCGCTACGATTCTGTAATTGAAATTGTTATGAGGACTTTTGTCAAATTAGAAAACGTGACTCGAACTACTGCTTCTGATAGTGTTGCAACTTTAGACAGTAACTTTATTGTGACAATATGCTGATGAATTGTAGATGACGTGGATAAAGGGGATGTTGGATATAAGGATCCTAACAAGGCGGACCACGCGAGTGGGAGTAAAAGACGATATTTAAATCAAACTTTTATAATATTGAGAGGCGCGTTTACAAGTTGGGTGCGCGGTGACGACTGCCCGGCACCTTGTTACACAATACAAAATTGGTTCGGTAATATGAACCTTAAGGAACATACTGTGTCCCTAGACAAATAATTAGGAATCTTCTCCATACTTTGACATTATTCTTTATTTCAATATAACAAAGATAGAAAAGGCAGACAGTAAAAACCACATTCTGGTTTAATGCAAAGCGAATGCAATTTGCATAGAGTATTAATATTCATAAATCCGATTGGCAGGGAGAGATAACATAAACGGATGCTGCATCATAGCTAAATCATCACGAGCAGGGGAAACTAGCAAACGGTCAGGACCTAAAGTTGTAGAGGCTAAAGTACTGTATGCTAATCCGGCGGTCCCATGTATTACAAATGAGCTACGGCCTCATTGTACCAGGAGTTTGATACTTGATACCGCAGCAATAAATCTACATAGTACGTCGCCCTCGAAACACGACAATATTGGGAACTAGTTTTGCTCGAGACCCGTAACATATAGATAGTATTGGTTATTCCGAGATAGAAAGAGATGTATGCTAAAACAGAAGCTACGCAGCCTCTGTGCCAAATTTCATTGAAACTCGTTAAGCTGTTTACATCGTAACTGGGTAACATCCAAACTTTCACAGTGATACTATTAAGATGATAATACGAATTATGTAAGTGTGTTAATTTGAGGTAACGGATATTGTGCTACAGTAAAATTGTATGTTTTAATCAATATTTCCAGGTAAGTAGAAGCATATAGGTAGAGAAAATGTTAGAACAAAGGCAAATGGGAGCATAAAGGTACATTAACCCCTGAAACAGAGATAATAACACCGCACATATAAAAGAGCGGTCAGGAGTTAAACAATATGCTAATGCGACCAATGTTTAACAATGAGAAATGGCCACATTGTATCGAGTTTGACACTATAATGCTACACTTATCTAATTTCACGGGCAGGCATAAATAATAACCACAAAGGAAGTTAGAATCGCTGTTTATTTTAAATGTTAATTTCAGACCATAACTCAGAATTGGAGTTAAATACAAAACTAGTTTTCGCTTACATAAAGTCCCCATACATAATTCAGAGATGCAATCGCAATATTACGGAGAAGAATATTTCAGTTTTCGCAAATAAGCGGACTTCAAAAACAGGTCTGTGTTTGTTAGTGAAGTATCCATGAATTTAGGAAGACTGAGAACAAATAAAATTAATGGAGCTCTCCCTAAAGTTTCCGTGACGATATTACTTCAAAATAACTAATCCGAGGGGAAACTTTAAGAAAAGGTCGATTGCTTGAACGGACTTTTTTAATATCATATCTAATTACCAGCACAATAACTGATGAAGTTGGAGGTAATGCCAATAATGAAAAAGCAGTCAGGTAAAATGAATAAGAACTGATTGGGTCGCTCTTGTCAATAATTGCCAAAGTCAACATTAACAGTGCGTCTTAAATCGTCTTGTACTCAAACGTGTTGCTCGTAAATGTTGATAATCAATAGATTTGCACGTAATACATTAACCATCATAGGTAAGTGTACTAGTAACTGTTAACAGTAACAGTAGTGTAAGTGTAGTGTACTATACTAGGTAATCAATAGGTAATCAAACATTTAGTAAGTATAATCAATTTTGTAATTGGCAAGCGTACAGACAGATATAGACAATAATTGTATCGGCTGTGTAAATAATTTATCACCACTACGATATTTCTAAGTACTTAACTATAAATTTCGTTTTTATTACAGAATTTAACTTCAGTGTCGTTGACACCTAAAAAACATTATGAGTGAACATGTAGGAACTTTTGTTTTAAAGTTATCGATATAAACAAAACAGGAAACCTAAACTCCGAAGAGGTATAAAAATACATGATTTATGTAGATACACGAACACGACCTGCGAGTAAAGAGATGAAAGACGATACGCTCAAAGCGACTTGCACAGAAAAAAATCAAAAATGTTTATTATTTCATACGAAGCCATCATCAATCACGCAACTTTTGATCTTATTCCGAGCACCATAGGGTTTTATAAATAATGAGGGCGACCCCCGGCGGTTCGTGATTCGTGACCGAGATCCGTCATTAGCTTCGTCGCGAATCGCACCGTACATCGCGATAAGAGGCGCACAAATCAAGCCCGTATTGTGTAACACCTGACGAAATACTGGAACATCCAATAATAAACCACGCGTTTGCCCGCACGTTGCTGATACTTGATTAAACATCAATATTTATATTAGACATCACTGACATTGCTTTTATCTCGTGATAAATAAGTAGTTTAACAATGAATTCTACTTTAGCGACATTCATCATTAGTATCAATATTTTAAACTTGGTTTTGATGCTTCTTATTTCTCCAATGGTAATTAAGGGAAAATTGAATAATTTGCCACTGCCTAAAATAACTTGAACAAATGAAAAATGAAAATGAAAAAAAAAATGCAACTTACTTGCTGTTACAAAAAATACTTGCTTTAAAAGCCATCTCAAAATTACATCACTTTTATTAAGTTTTATGCGATATGTTTTCCGGGTTACAACAACTAGTATGTCAATTGCCAGTATTAAAAATAACATCAAAATTACCTGTATACTCGTAATATTGGTGATGAACAAGAGAAACAAGTTCTGTAAGTGAAGTCAAATCAGTAAGTACCTAGAAGTCGTCTGATGCACTCTGATGTCTAATACCCAAGTTGATAAGGCTGATTATTGTGCAGCTGAGGAAATTAAATCCACATTATATAATCTTCAGTTCGCGCACCTGCCGGCCGCCGCGCGCCGCCGCTGCCAACCGCTGGAGCAAGCATCTAATAATAGCGGATCCCAGCACTCGCGCACTGCCACATGAATATGGGAGATGCCATAACAAAGTACATGATGGAAATTTGGCTGCACTCGCCAACTTTGAGGAATCAAATTTAGAATTGAATAAATTAACATACCTACCTACCTATTGAAGTTTCGGAACTCTGATAGTTACTGAGAGGTAGGTAGACAATCAAAAAGTTTTTTATATTAAACTTGATTGCTTTATCAGAAGCAAGAACTTTCGAATTTGGCAAACTGAGAGTAATTTGTATGATTGATTGACCATGTAGGTAGGTACTGGAATAATTAAAAAAACACTTTAAGATCTTCCTACGATGAAGGGGCTACGGAATACATACATACTCAACTCATGTAGGTAGTACTTAAATAAAAAACATCTTTGAGATTTATATCCCATTAAATGCATGGAAAACCTATAGTGCCACTACGAATTCATTCCAAATAGGTACTACTCGAACGCGAAGGTCGGTTATTTTCAGAAGCAAAGATAGATATTGCAAAAATAATTACATTACGTAGGTACGAATCCTCGCATAAACATTCTGAAACATTCCCCATGCCGCTGTTACGTGACATCGCGAAAGTAAAACGATAACCTTCACCCAAGTTATCGTCTAAAAACTAATATTCCCGGATTAGGTGAAATATTGGAGTGGAATCCACATCCGGCCCTTCGCGGAACATGGCGGCATGTCACCGGCACAATCTCCATTACTTATACACATTATAATCCGAGCGGGATATTATGTAACTCGTAATACGACCGTTCCCAATAACAAGGAGAAATACAAATAAATTTATAGTGGCACGTAACGAGACCCAGCCTCGGCATTTGAACTCACAAATAAAGAAAGAAAAAACAGTTAGGGGCCGAATAAAGAACGTAAATATTCAGCGGGGCGCGGCGAGCCCGCTAAGACAGAATTACGGTAACAACTCAAGCGAAATGTCCTTGTTAATAGAAACTGCAGACTCCTCCCTCGAGCGCGCGGTCCTTTTTAACAAAGGAACCGTTAGTCGTATGGATCGCTCATGAGCGTGTACGCATGTTGGATGGCGCCAAAGTATGAGAGGGGTCATCGGCCCGTTGTCGGCCGCACGCAACTCACAGCCATACATACCTAGTGTAGGTAGAGAAATCTCAGCGTCTCCGGTCACTTGTTTCCTACGACTACGAATTAGTGGCCGCCACGAATAAGAAGCGAATCGCTGTTGCCACTCTCCAAATAACACCTACTATTATTTAAACTTCCGAAACCATAACGTGTCTTCGCGCTGCTCTTATTGCAATGAAACGAATTAGAAGAAAATGCTTCTTTGACAGTCTCTGCCTCTGCGAAGACTCCACATGATGTAAAGAGCGAGGGCAATATTTCTCGATGCTCGGGAAGTGCATTTCTTGTTTTTTAGGTTAAAAAGCGTCGGCACTACCCGTCCCAAAGTTCAACAGCCCTGCTACATAAAATATTATTACGTTTATCTCGGGAGCGTCGGAAAGGAAAGTTCCCCGGGAGGAATTAGCCACTTACAATGTGGATTACGCCGGCCAGTGTTGTGAAATAGACGCCTTTGTGCAACTGGACCTTGAGTAAAATGAGAATTCGCTAAGTCCCGGCAAATTGAAAGCGTTCCAGTTGAGCGGGAGCGTAACCCGTAAAACGGGACGGCGGCGACTCGCAGGGAACGCCGGGATCGTATTAACTACGCCCTTTGTCATGGCCGCTCGACGCGTATCGCCCTTTCACTAGCGTTTACAGGCATTGCTGTGCGCTCAGATAACAACGAACAAAGCGTTCCCGACGACCGAATGCCAATTCGGGAAATGTTCACTCGTCCTTATGAGCTACTACCTATCTATTGGCATTTTCATTGAGTTTCAAATTTTCGAGTTCGTAGTTAGCTGTTTACACTGAAGATTATTCCGCTCACATACCCGGGGTACGTCTCTCATCCCGTGTACGATTTAGGACGCACGTAGTGCCTAATAAATTGCCTACACGTACGCACTGATAAATGTTATCACTTTTATCTGTGCATACATAATAAGTAAAGCACGTTTTCAAAACAAAAATAGCAGGTACATTTCTGAAGTGTGACTACAAGAAACATCTAGAAGCGTTTTCAAAAGTGCTACGTGATGCTACTCGCCTGAGTAATGTTACGTCACAGTTTGTAGAAATCGGTAAAAGGCCGAACGAAGCGTATCGTTCGCAGTCGCGGCCAGAGTCGACTTTCAGATTGGTTCAGATAGGCTCACAGTGCGTTGACCCCGCGCACGCGCCCATTCGCACGCCGCTCTCGACACAAACATGGTTATAAATAGCGCGTGACGTCATCTGTTTATCATCGTACGCAAGGTTACGCGGCGTATAGTGCGGCCACGAGTAAACCATGCCTGATTCTTGGGGATGATGTTGGTTGCTTATGACCTTTTTCAACATCAAGATTAAGATGTTAAAATGGAATCTGAATAGACGTGGCTAGTCAAGTTCTACGAATATCTGGCATGAAAAAGCATATTCTCATCACCGAGTATACCTCATGAAAATGAGTGTATGAAGATACTTTAACGACAGAGGCTGCTGGAAAACTATCATACGTCTTGCATTTCAAGTGAAATTATGGGGCTGTTTCTCCATTTCCTCAAAACTCATCAAAACTGTAGTGAACCATCTGTAAAGTTGCTATACTTGCTACGCTAAGCAAGGCAACATTTATATATAGAATACAAAATCTCTGAAACTTTTCTGTCGGTAAACTACAAATAACATGTAATGTACCTAAATAAAAAATCTAGTAGTATTAACGTTCTGTTTATAGGAATGGAACCCATCAGTCGTCTTCATGGCTGATGAAGTCATATGCGTTGCGTAACACGAAGTTACCTTTGATTAAAAATACCTGTCGCCATATTCATCAGTGTGACGTCAATAGTCCTGTTCAGTCTCATCACTGTCCAGTTTCATATAAAAGGCGCAACTTTTTATTGCTTCTCATCTCATCAAAGTTTCTATTACTTTCATAAGAAAAGAAAAAGCGCTTACTTCTTGATGTGTCTGAACTGAAAATAGAGAACTTTATAAGTACATATTTCAGTCACATTTATATACAGAAAAACTTATACATTGCTCTAAAATCGCTCTAAAATTGACAGTCATGTCATTTTACTTTCAGCAATTTCAGGAGTTGGTAAACTGAATTTGCAAATTCGTTACCGTTAGCCTACACATTTTTTAACTGCTTGTACTTAATTGGATGGAAATTAATTCACAACATTGGATAAAAACGGTTACATCGATAAAGATTGCTGGATATTTGAACTGACCGACTTCGATACGATTAGCAAAAAATTGTTTAAAAAACAAAAAACCGACTTCAAAAAACCTGCCTCTAAAAAAAGTAAGAAATAATATACAAATCATTAGATACGCATTATCATTGTTATAATAAAACACGTCTAATAAAGTCGGGTGGGGCTGGAGTACATCTTCCTTTTTTTATTCTAAAAGCCCCACCCGACTTCAATTGACGTGTTTTATTATAACAATGATAATGCGTATCTAATGATTTGTATATTATTTCTTACTTTTTTTAGAGGCAGGTTTTTTGAAGTCGGTTTTTTTGTTTTTTAAACTATTTTTTTATTTTTAGTGTAAGTACCTTCTGTATTAGGTAGTGTAGGTTTTTTAGAGGTATTAAATTTTAAAGCTTATTTAGCGACGATATTATCTAAGTTACAATAGTCTTATGTCAAAAGCTCATCACCTTTTACAAAATACTGGTTTTCCCGACGCAGGGGCGTTAGTTCTTGAGGAGTTCTCCTGGTACTTCACTATCAGCTCCACTTCACCATATGCATTATGACGAACAACATAAATAGCCTAGCAACCGTATTAAAGTAATCGTATCGCACCAGTGAGATACTTAGTTTAGTACCTATTGAATAGTTCCGGTGATCATCAATGGTCTTCATCATCAGTTCCACTTCACCAAAATGGTACTTTTCGAAAGCAAATGCACGAGTTACTTAAGAAAATACCAAAATCGCTATAGGTGTGCCTATAATATTTGAAGAGTTCCCTTGATTTCTCCAGGATCCCATCATCAGATCGTGATCTTATGACAATGGGACCAATCTGTAACTATATGCTTTCAAACAAAAAAATAATTTTTAAAATCAGTTTGAGATTGACAAAGTTATGTTAAAACATACATTAAAAAAAAAAATACCGTCGACTTGAGAACCTCCTCCTTTTTTTGAAGTCGGTTAAAAATGCCAAGTGAAGTGATGGTAATACGTGCCTTGTTTGACACGCAAAGTGTAAAAAAGACAGATGATCTCGACTTGTCATACCATGTCACATCATGCTGGTGATAATATCGTTATAATCTTCAGATCGTAAACAACTTCTTTAAAAAAATCATTTTAAGTACCTGCCCCCCAACCCAAACTCTCGACGGGAACAAGTTTACATCAGGATCGAATAAATGTTATTTTGGTACTATATTTTAGTTCCATCACACCAACGAGAATTTATATGAGCAGATATTTTTAGAGACAAATTGTATAGTTTTATAATATTAAGGAATACGAAACAATGACAAACTGATCATCATCATACATAATCATCAGCATTATCACCGCCAGTTTAACTATAACAAAAATGTCCAAAGAGTCCGACTATCGAACTATATAGTAGGACTCCTAGGACTCTTATTTATTTTATTTATTAATTTTAGGAAGACTACATTCTAAATGCATAAAAAAAATTACAACAAAGAGTCATTTATAAGTCTCCACTGCGATAGAAATAAGGTGTATAGCTAATGATACAGTTGAGTTAAAATTAAACTACGTTACAATTTATAGGCACAACACTGAAATGATTTAACTGTTAACAGATACGTGCAGATTTTGGATTTTGAAATGGAATGAGATCCACCCAACAGCTGCCGCAAGGTCAATATCCAGTCTATACAATTTGTATTAAAATCATTATGATACTAAGTTTAAGATCAATATCAAGGTCACGATTTTTACACAAGTTATTAAAAAACTGACAGGAGCGGTGGATAAAACTATTTCGACGGTAATTAGCGCTAACAGCAGGAAGGTATAGTAATAATGGACTACACCTGTACGTTCTCAAAGGTGTGTAAAAATTTTTTTTTTGAGAAACACTAAATCTAATATGTCACGGCGAACAATTTGTCTAGGACTGGCTGGAACAAAGGGCATATTCATGCCAAGCCAACTTAACAACTAACTAATGTTCCCATGGAAGGAGTTGCGAATATTGCGATGATGTAAAATTTCTATAGGTAATATTTTGTTAAAGTATACAGCTATTAACGACTACTAGTGATCCCTCCTGTAAAAAAACTTTATTTAAAAAACAATTGATTAAACTTTCAACCCATCCTTCTACTTTAAGATCGACTGCACATGGTGAGCCTAAATATACACAAACATGAAACGGTTGAAAACCTATAAGATAAAATTCCCAAAATCCTTAACCCTGCGAATGGCCTCGCATCGGCTGTTTAAGAAACCCAAACACATCCTGTTGTTTGTACGTCCGCGCACTGGAAATATGTAAACAGAGGAACTTAGTGTCATCGCTCGGTGGATGGGAGTACACAGATCATACCATCCGGTGGAGACGCGACGAATGAAATATTGAACTACTTACTAGTTTACAAGTAGCTCTTCTCACACATTCTCGTTGAACAAAAAAAACTTGGACGCATTCACATTCAGAAAAAGAATGTGGAAAAACATAGGAAATCCAAAACGGCAAACGAGGGACGGTTCTACAAAGTACCCTATTATTTCCAAAATTAAATAGGTACTTGTCTTACTTTAGAAATTATCTAATCCCAGAATCGTAAAGAATACCAACGTCAGACTGTGGTGAGTAAACTCATAAACTCAATCCACTCTGTGCTGACTGCTGTGGTAAGTTTCATGATCAGCAATCATGGATCAGAGTAAAGTCTATTTTGTTACAACAGCATGTAGTTTTACGAATTGTATTATAAAGTTATATCTACACCAACCAACATCAGTTGAGTTTGAGCGGCTTAACCGCGAAAAGTTAGTACCTAGTCATTAAAAATAATAAGAGTTATAATGAAAATAACTTCGCTAGAAAATGGTGGGCGAGACTGTCCTCAGTTCGCCCGCATACACCAAGTGAAGGTACACGAGATAGCAAGCCTTAAAGTTAGTTGAAAAACTTGTTAATTAAAACTAAAACGGCACGTCGCTCGCCGCTAGTTAGTGCTAAAACGGAATCTGAAAAAGTTGGTACCTATTATACTGGCTCGCACTGGTGTTTTATAGCAACTAGATATTGTGATGAACCAAGTAATATTAATTAAAGAAAAAATAATCAAATCCTAATAAGAGAGTATAAAGATGTATTTTCCAGATATATCAGATAAAGTAAGTGGTATGAAGATTGATTTAAGAAAGTAGGTAAGAAAGAACAATTTCATGTTGCTAAGGCGATCACAAGGAACAATATTACTGAAACAAAGACACAAAATCTTATTCCAAAAGTGACTTAGCGTCGGTAAAACTAAGCGTCGATTTAGGAGGCAGTGCCGTTACGGCCGCGTCTACGCCACGACCACGACTCCACAGGCCACGTGTACGTACGCAAATCTGCGCAGACGCAGTTTAATGTGACCACTGAACTCTATCTAACCGGCTCGGCTGCCTTCGCCGGCGCCCGGTCACATCGTCATGTCACCGGCGAGCTTCCAAATCTACAGGCGCCACAGAATAACAGGCGCTAGTATGACGAATCTTGAGAAGAGTTTTCGTCAGAGGATATGCAAAAACTGCTAGCTAAACAAACTGTTTGCATCGGGAGTCGGGACAAGATACTTAAATCATTTCAAGAAGATTTTTAAACCAATTATGAGACAATATAGATTAATCAAAACAATATGAGACATTGGGTGTTACGTTTCTGTGAGACGTAAGTATGTATATGAAAAAACACATTTCTGCTTGCCCAGACACATTTTTCAAGTGTTGCTTACTGTGTTTTGGTTTTGAACATCCGAAAAGCACAGAATACACAGAAGATAAACTTTCTCGTGCCATCCACTGTAACAATTTCTAATAAGACAAAGTATGTTTTCATAAAACTGATACTCTGTAGACGACAAAGTTCAAAGTAACGATTTAATATGGTCTCACAGAAACTGTGTAGTGTATAGGTTTCAAGAATGTATGAATTACAGTAAAAAATATTTAAGCCATCTTTCCATGTTTCTCTTCTTTGTTCCGTTTCAGGAAGGAAAAAATATGTAGGTGCCTAACTTAATCTATCCAAGGTGAAATATCTGAAGAGTTATTTTAGTAACTTTCAGCAAATCTAAGATTGATAAATTTTATCTAAACGAATTACAACAGCCTATTAAATTAGGTAAGTTATAAATGGATTTCTTCCATATAATGCTAGGAGTCGGACAAAACCTTTTTCTGTCCTCTGATATAATGTTTGACTTTAAACCCCAACATCACGTTTTTATTTCAAGTATAATTAATTATAGAAAAGGAAATACATTGTACCTAAGCCTAGTAAAGAAACAGATGAAAAACTGTAGGTGGAATAGAAGTAGATGGTTAATCAAAGTCTGTCTGTCTGTCTTAATCTTATCAACATAGTGTTTGCATCGATTGTATGTACGTCATTACGTACATACAATCGATGATTCGACTGAACTTTTCAAGTGGACGTGAATATAATGATATTTTTGAAAAGGGAGGTTTTCAAACAGCAAACAGGATAAATTCCTTTATTTGTCACCCCACCGACAACGATGGTAGTCGTAAACGCCCACACTCTACTGACTCTACCCACATGGTTTCAAGCTTTGTTACTATACGTTTACGAGAATGCATACCTTAGGAATAAGATTAAGTTTCTTTTGATGGATTAGAATTCTTGTTTTTTTAAGGTTAGAACTTAGAACTACTAATTCCCAAACTATTGTAAATGTATAGAAAATGCAATGTTGTTAATAGTAGGTAGGTAGTGTAGGTCTTTCTGTAAGTTTTAAAATCCATTTTAGCTCAAAGTGGCCACTTTTGGCAATTATGGATTTTAAAACTTACAGAATGAATGATAACTGTTGAAGAGTTATTCAAAAAATATTAGAGACAATTTAAGAGATTATTACATGAGTTTTTTTAAATATTGACTTGGTTTACGAGTAATAAAAATAAATGTAGTGGCGGCGCTAGTTTCACTACCACCGCGCCTTAAAACAAAAAATAAACAAGAAAGGGTCCTATAATAAAAACGTGTTAAAGAAACAAAAATCGAATTAGTCATACTTTCTCATAACATCTCAAGTGAATGTGGAGCATGCTGCCATAACTAGGTTAGTTTAATTTAATAAGTATATTCTTTGAAACAAAGATAGAACCAAATAACTTAATTGATACAAAAAAACACTGCTGTTTTGTATTTATATTTTACGGAGGTTGAAGTCTAAATTTACTGTGTAATGGCTGCCTAAGGGATAATTGATTATTTAAATCCAAAACCATCTTTTAATTAAAAGGATGCGTAAGTAAAACGCGTCATTCAACCTGCGGCTGCGTCAGTGTGCCGGTGACACGGTCACGTAACGTCTTACGACACGTAACAAAAAGCGTGGATTAGTGAGCGTGCGCCTTTGACGAATGGTATCCTGCAAATAATTGTCCTTCAGGAGAAGGGCGGGGCTGCGCGGGCGGGCGGGGGCGGGGCGGGAGGGCGCAGCAGGGCCGTGACGTCACGCGCCCTGCGGTCGACGACCCCTCACAGCTGACGGCCTCCGCCTGGCCGGCCGACTGCGCGCTTGATTGATGTTTGTGTATCTTCAACCACTGAAGGGGTAGCCAAGCCATAGCCACTGGCGACGCCTTACCGACCACATCCTACAACTTTGATTGATTTATAAAAACATTACCCTGTCCATTACTCGCCCCTACAAACCCCCACTTTAAGTGTCTACTTCCTTTTAGTCCACTCGACCAAGTTTGCTTTCGGGCAACACAGTTCAATTATTAACATACCTACCTATACGAGCCGTAATTACGTTGAAATCACCATACGAGTAAAACCTTTTGTTTTTAAACTTCCAAATGAACACGAAACTGCTCTTAATCATTCATCCCTTGTCTTTGATTTTAATTGGCTCTTAGCGTTTCTAAAAATAATATAATTGTAGGTCGGAAATGGGGAGAACTGGCCAGTGAATGAATTTCGTTTAAGTTTTTCGGAATCCCGGGCGAAATGACCGTAATCCGGGGTTACCCTGTAACCTGTAATATCACCCAGACATGCTGGTTTTGGATAGTGTCATTTCAAAGGTGAATGACCATTTTCTAAGGACAAAACATCCACTGTCAAAATTTTTAAGCTTTAATGATTGTAATTGAATAAAGTAGCTGGAAAGGCCTTAAGCTATAACTAGTAGTTAGTTGTTCTTTTCTTTTCCTCGTATTATTTATCTATGTACATTACATTTTCTGTAGGTAGTTTTTGAGGTTAGATACTAGATAATAATGTTGACTGACAAAAGTCAAATTAATTAGCTACTCAATAAAAAACTGTCTTCAATCTCAGAAAACGAAAGATAGTTTCAAATATATCGTCGGGAATGAAAAAAGAATAAGTACCTATATAAGTACTTAATATTATTGAATTTCATTTTGTTGCAGCACAGGACGCTAGTACACTATTATAAACACAGGGCACAGGACCTAAAAAGGTGGTATCATATCAGTACTAGTAATTCTCCTTTCTAAGCCAGTGGCAGCACTGTCGAGTATTATATGTTATAGTTTGCGCAATATAACTTGAACCCAGCCATAGACAATGAGGCTTGCGCACTAAACATTTTTGTAACTTAAAATCGCTACCGCGCAAGTCTACCTACTAAAATATAGGTCAAGTTATTTTGCATCTAAGCATCTACTGTAAAGATCTCGGTTTTGCTCTTTATCTGCCTGTTCAACTAATACGGTGTGAAAGGCTATCGCAAATCACACTAGGTACTTAATTAAATTTCTTAATTGGAAATGCATTACAATTCCTACTTGTTTTTCTCTCAAGTAACTTTATTATTGGGAATTTCAACAAAAGATACTTAATTAGGTACCTATATAATTTGTTACTTTATTTAATCGTATAATCTAGTGATGCAACGAATACGAATACGAATATTCGTATTCGCCGAATAGTAGACATTTACCGAATATTCGTATTCGGCGAATACTAATACGAATATTAAAAAAAAATATTTTTGTACGCAACTTTATTTACTGCAGATTTCAAAAACGCGCGTAAAAATATGACGTGTGCAGAGGCCCTTAACCGCAACGACGACGCGACGGGGGATTCCCCGGCCATAGTTTAATTTAATTTCAAAATGTTTTTTTACAGGGGATTCGCAAACTAAAAACGAGATAGTTGCCTATCTAAAGCTCCCAAATTTATCGCCCACTGCTGATCCACTAGCCTTTTGGCGAGAAGATGTGCATTTTCCAAGTCTGAAAAAACTCGCCCAAAAATATTTTTCACTGAAGCCATGTACAGTCGCCTCGGAAAGACTTTTTTCAACGGCTGGGAACATCCAGACTGAAAAAAGAAATCGCCTAAAACCAGAAAATCTACAAATTTTATGTTTTCTAAATAAAAATTTGTCCGTTGTAAATTTTAATTATTAGAATTTAGAAGAGTAAACAAACATTATTTAAATAAATAAGTCTTTTATTAACATGGCGAGATATTCGTATTCGTATTCGCCGAATAGTAGGTTTGATATTCGTATTCGTATTCGTATTCGTAAAAGTAGTATTCGTTGCATCACTGGATAATCATTCAATTCACTGTAAGAAACTATCGTATAGTTTATTTTTTCAGCGTTCCACTGCTGTGTGATCGATCACAGAGATCACTTAGTTTTTATAATGTACCTAATAAAAATATTAAAATACTTACATAAAATAATTATATAATAAAATTGCGCTAACAGTACCACATAACAGGTGTAACAAGACACTCAACGAAGCCGAAGTCCACGCATTCCGCCCATCATCAGGATATTTTTTGTCTTTTAGACTATACCTGGGAAACCAATAGCTACGAAGTTATTGAAGGACAAAGCCAATTTTCTTTTTAAATTTTTTTATGAAATCTTATTTTATTCGTTATTTCCTAACTTTTGTCTACAGGAGTTTTTTGAAAATTTTATGTATTTCATGAGCACGCACATAAACGTTGCCTTTCAACTCGGCCGCACGCAGCTGTGTAGCATTCACTCGCAGGCGCGGCCTTTTGTACGCGTTACATTGGGTGGTAATGTATGCAATGCTTTTTAACGGCAAAAAATAAAATTGTTTCCCAGCAATAATTTTGAACAGAAATGGTCCTGATGGTGGGCAGAATACGCAGACCTCGGCTTCGTTGAGTGTCTTGTTACACCCGGTATACTATAATACTTTATTATTTAGAGTGATTTAGATCAGTAGGAGTATAATTTAAACTGCCGGTCCTCCAACGCATAATCCTCCGCCCGAAATAATAAACTCATTATACGTACTAATCCCTATTAGCGAAGGCCCCAAAAACTTCTAATATAAGAGTAAACAAAGGCATTAAAAGGTGCTTAATCGTTATAGGGTACTCCGGGCTCTGCAAACAATGCTCTATGGAATCTTTTTGATAACCTCGCATGAGGCCTATATGTGTACAGACAGTCAGATCATAATCCTCTACATTTTTGTCAGTACAAAATAAAATGTGGCAGAGCCCTTTTATGTAACAAACCTTATTATTATTTTCTATTATTATGGATACACTAAGTAATATGTAACTACTAAAACAATTTACGATCACAACTAACAGTAATTACCTATTCCAAAACAGGGTGAACTGGAATAAACAATAAGAAGTAAAATCAACATTTCTAATCTTAGAACTGATGATTTGGGTTTGAGGTTTAAAAATGAACCCTTTATGCTGGATAAAATAGTTTGTAATGAGATTAGTGCAATTTAGAACAAGATACACTAACATTAAGCAAGTTAGATACACCGCGAGTCAATGGTGCAACATGCTTTTATCGCGGCATTTACGCTGCCGTCATCAAGAGATAGCTTGTTCAGTGTTCTCGCTCACTCGAAATTACAGATAAAACTTTAAGATTTGTACAATGTTGGTTTTTATAGGTAGCTCTTTCCTTTAAAGATCATGAAAAACCGTAAATTTTTCAGTACCTTGTTTTTAAAGAGTAAAGACTCTTAAAAAACTACTAAAAAATTGTAGTACTACTTCTAAAATCGCTGAGCATTAAGGAAAATCACAGGAAGTCAATTTAAGAAAGTAAAATGGTTTTATTATTAAACAACTTTTAAGTACAAAAACACAATTGGAAAGATTGTGTAGTGTTCGTGAACAGAAAATAAGTGATTTTTTTATAGATATTACTAAATCTACGCATTCAAAATTAAGCACTAACAATTGATTTGTTTGATAATTTTATAGATTGCGCATTTCCGTAAATAACCATGTTGCAAATTAAAAACGTCCATTTAGCTTAATTACCTTAATAATTAACAAATTAGCATCCATAATGGATGTATTAAATCAATTATTTCCATTAATATTTCGTTGGATTGTTATGAAGATGTTAGATATAATTAATTTTGACGGTAATTATGCCATAGAAATTGCATGGGCGTTGTACTCAAACGTCATATTGGCTGAAATTAATGATGATCGATAAATGTTAGGTAGTTGCGTCGCGGCGATCTATTATCATACTACTATTGTTAAACACAAATTAGATGTCTAAAACAGTAGACATTCATTACAAATAGATGTATAACAAATGAATAGATAATTACCCAAAATACTCTCACTCATATGTTGTCTTTGTTATCTGTATTTTGTTAGGAAACTGTGAAAAGCGACTGGCTAGATGCTATTAAACTGCAAAAAGTAATCTTCTTCTTACTTTTTGCTTTCATCGTATTCTAAATTTAGCACAATATAAACGGTGCTATAATAATTATCTCACTCCATCAGTCCATTACATTCTCTCGGGCCATTGACACGATGGACTGAACTTAACACTTAACACTCGTTGATTATATTTACGCTGGAAATGTATGTCATCCAACTCGTAAACAATTTTAAGAGGCTCGTTGGCTACAAGAATCGACTTAACACTTAAAACACTGAATAAACATACCTTATAAAAGTACTCAAACTGATATCAGCTCTTAAATTGACAATGGTAGTAAATTAATAATAAATCACTTATTACTAGCGAACTAAAATCTATGGAAGTGTAATTGCAAACCACGGGGCCAAAAAAAACACAGCACAGCTCCAGCCACGCGCTCGGTGACTGACGTTAGTGTTCTTTATAATAATTGCTGTTTGTATTGTAAAGAAAAGAAAGAAAGACGAAGACGACGTTAGAAATAAATGGTGTAAAAGTCGCTAAGGAGGCAGTAAAAAAAGATGCAGAAATAACATCGTTTAAGTATAGAAAATATCTATGAGTAATACAAATTATGGTCGCAAATAAGAATCCGGCGTTCAGAGACTTTGTGCTCCATAATTAAATGCCAGCATTTTTAGCTCCATCCACTTAGTTGTAATTTTTGTGAGGTGCCTTTTTTTTAAACGGATTGCCTGTTCCATAGATTTTAGTTTGCTGCTTATTACTATCCTATAGTACACTCTTTTTCGGTTCTCAAACTGTTGACATGGTGACGATTTACTCACATTTGAGTGGTGGCCCATATTGCACCGAGTGCGCTGAAGGGCGAATGATGTCATTTAATTTTAAGTGGCGTTTATTAAGGCGTTGTTGACACGGCAGTTTAATCGTGACCTACTTGCTCTGGGTCGATTGTTTGACTTTTTGGATTTGTGCTCTTCTCGTGCCGACTGGTGTAATTGAGCTAACTCGCTGTTGGCGATACAGCAAAATGAAAAGCTATGACATCGCAGTATAAATACAGTTCGAGAATACTGAGAAACAGCAAACAAATTAACAAGGTTTTTCTTTGTTTCATTGCAAACTGAGTCTTTAATTTGTAAGGTGACATCAGTACACAGTCATCGGGCTATAGAATCACATTTCATTCAAGATAAATGTGACCACTTAAGCTTTAGAACTAATAATTAATTACGCAATTTATCTGATGATGATTTCATGTGTTTCGTAACAAACTTGGAGGCCCAAGTTCCTAATGCGACGGTCCTAATAGCCAAATAACTTAATTTAAACTATCAACCAGTAGCAGATATCCGTGAGATACATGATCATTTAATATTAATTAAAGTTAAGGGGTCACATGAGAGTTTGAGAAACAATACTTAGACCTAAGTGGGTTTATGCATAGCAAGTTTGATCTCGTCCACGAATCTTGGGCTAATTGCATTTGATAATACCCCTACTAAGTGAACCCAGCCAAAACTTTCAGTTTGGACCCGAGTTGCAAACTGTAATGCTACGAGTGAAATTATTATTTAGATAGGTTTCATTAGAGATTGAAAGCTATTTTAAGGATATTAATTAACATATAACTACTTACTATAATAATATTATTATGAAGTAAGTAACGACGTCGGTTCTTCAAGTAGCCGAGATAAGCTGAAGACATAGTTACACCAGTCTAACCACTTAACCACAATTAGGTGCCTGTAAGTACCTACACAAAAATATTTTATTAATCTAATACCTACTTAGGCAATTGACAGTAAGTACCTACTATGTAAAGTAAGTATAGAGACTCAATGAGATTTTAATTTTTATTCAGAGTTGAATGCTTTTGAATATAGAGAAAACACCCCTTTTACGACTTTACCTATATACGACTCTATAGTATTATATTATCCGTGACTATACCAAATGTCTCGAGTCTCAAGACACTCCAAGTGTCGAATCCGCCATTTCTAGCAATATCATGCTATCATTACGAATGGCACATTCGAATATCCATCCATCGGAAGACCTCTAAGCCTTGCCTATGTGTTATTTATTGCGTACTCGGTTTTATGTGTATTCAACAAAACCTAAAGCGATAAAACAGTCACCTGTAGGGTTGGCTGGCACATAGAGAAAATTAAAAGCTATTGTAATTTTTACTGTTATCGAACTCCAAAAATTTCCAAAAGCAATGGTTGTCTTTATAGCTTTTTTCAAAACTGTAATAGAAATATTTAAATTTCATCTTGCACTTTTTCTCTGTTACCATTACCAATGTTCCCCATAACTTCTTTCTCAGCAATTTTAGGAAATGCTCATGAATTCATAATTGTTTGACAATTTAAAATGTTTGGAGTGGTATCTTTTTCTTGATTCAGAATCACGTTAACTTCAGACGCTATATTTTTTGAATGTCGACAACCCTAGCAACCTGTGTATCACGCGACGACGTGACGAAAACTGCTTATATACCGCTATCGACAAATCACATCTAGGGACACTAAATTTGCCTCTCTATAACCATAAACTTGCCCGAACTGTCGGCTTTCTATTAAATGTTGGGAAATAACTCTAAGAACCTATTCGTATACCAACTAAAATTATATCATAATCTTTAATGTAAAAAAATGCTTCCTATATTACCTATTTTGCTAACACTAAAACACTTGATGATGATCTAGCAATTCTTGCAAGCAATTCTGGTAAGTTTTTACAAATACCTACCTGCATTAGCTATGTTTTAAATATTAATATAAATTTGTGTGATATACAGCAAAAACACTATTGAAAGAATACGGCAAACAAGTCATTTCTATGAAACGCGTATAGATAATGTTCGCCGAATGCGTTGTGAAGTGCTACAAAGTATCACATCGGATCTTTATTTAAATGGGATGAGTATTATCATGGACCAAGTAGATGTAGTACTTGGTCCATGGTATTATTTATAAACAGTTAAGTATTAAGAAATGCCATGTATCGTCTTTATCTCAGAAATATGTTAGAATTGTTTCAGACAGTCGAAGATTTACACTTTAAAATTATAACAGCCACTGCTTGTGGTCACAACACAAGCGGCAGAAATCTAGTTTCTTTGTGTTTTTATTTCTAAGTGTGCTAGGGTATTTTTACCCGACTGCGGGTTATGTATTTCGCGCGTATCTTGTAAGTATGTATGTTTGTATGTAATATTCTTTATTACCTCATATCTCTCAAACGGCTAAACGGATTTCTATGATTAAGATATCGTTAGATTGGTCTTTTCAGCCCAAGTGTTCTTAAGAAGGTGGCGTTATAAAAAAACCAACATGGCGGCTGTACGGTGCTATTATACGTAGTAAAAAAAAAAATTTTTTTTTTAGAATACTGCAATATGGGTGTCAAATTAAAGGGCTTATTATAAGGATTTCAAAAAGGTATATCATGACCGTAAAATATAATAACTAAAAAGAGATAAATAAAAAAATAAATTAAAAAAAATAAAAAACCCGCCTGCATAAAAAGACAAGTCGACTGAAAAGATGGAAACAAGATTAAATAAATATTAAAGGCAACATGTCATAATAACATGCAGTCGGAGGCATATAATTCAATTATTCATAATGTCACTTTCTTTATGCATGCCTCCGACTGCATGTTATTATGACATGTTGCCTTTAATATTTATTTAATCTTGTTTCCATCTTTTCAGTCGACTTGTCTTTTTATGCAGGCGGGTTTTTTATTTTTATCTTAGTCCACTGCTTCCAACTTTTATCAGGACGTTTATCGTCTGTTTTAATATTTGTTTTCTCTCTCTTTTTCTTCGCCAGAAGTGCTATTTCTGCTTTATTATTATTTTCTTTTCTTTCTTTTCTTTGCAAAATATTTACAATTTTCTAATTTCTAATAGTGTGTTCTAGGTGTGCTAGATTTAGAAATTGGTAGGTCTTCTAAGCCTGACTAAGAACTATTTTCTGTAGCCTGACTAGCTTCCTAAGTCTGTTTGCAAGCTAACATTGTTGCATTCTGGCTCCGGCAGTTACAGTTGAATCGGTTAGGAAAGAAAGGGAACATGTTACCTTTTTTCCCATTTAGCAACCTTTATGGATTTCGATGGCAAGACAGACATAACAGTCAAGAAACGGAATATGTCAGTACAATAGTTGAAACATTAATAGGGCACCAAATTTTTACATGAAGTAAGAAAGGGAATAATTTTTTTTTTGGTTATTTATTTTTCGTGTCGCTTGATAAATTGACATCTATGACATGTTCCCTTCATTAAGGCGAGGCTAGTTCACGATCTGATGAAAAGATTGATTTTTGAACTTCCAATATAAAGAACTGATGTAGAATTCTACTTCACAAAAATTACTCTAGACTGAAAAAGAAACACAATAACCGAACAGAATATTGAAAAATGGCATGGTAATTCTGTAAAAAAAATCCTGAATAACACCATAAAAACTAATAAAAATAAATTTCCAATCGTCAGATTTCGTAATTTTCAACGACAGATTTTTTTTACACAATAACCAAGTACATAATACTAAATAATATACTAGAAAAAAAACGACTCGCACCAAAACAATACTCAGACGGGAATCGAACCCGCGACCTTTGGATATCCGGTCCAATGCTCTGACCGCTGAGCTACCGAGTCGCGGGTTCGATTCCCGTCTGAGTATTGATCTGGTGAGAGTCGTATAGTGACTCGGTAGCTCAGCGGTCAGAGCATTGGACCGGATATCCAAAGGTCGCGGGTTCGATTCCCGTCTGAGTATTGATCTGGTGCGAGTCGTATTTTTTCTAGTATATTATTTAGTATTGTATCAAAATAGCATTGTGAATGCAAAAATCTCAAATTTAAAAACCAAGTACATTTTTGATAAATGATCCAGTATTTCAGAAACCAATAAAAATGTACTAAATTTCGTCAATTAAAGCTATGCAATATTCAACCTTATTCTAAAGACATAATGAAAGAGTAAATTTCGTGAATTGCCTCGCTTTAACCGATTCAGTTAAGACAGTCAGTTCCTCGTATATTGAGGATTTAGCTAGGTAAACCTTTTATATTATGTAATCATGACATAATTATTTTTGACATATATTTAAATCTCCTATCTTTTTATTGTATTGTAAATGTAACATTCATTATAGTGAGCCATTAAAATTCGGTCAAGATACGCATTTAAGTCGAAAACAGTTCTACAATATCCAGTGCCCAATTCATAAACAGTTGCGTTCCGACTACCGGATTCATTTGTTTAACCTAATTGATTTGATTCCGAATACTTCGCACAACAATTTCCAAATGAACTTTATTGGAAAGGAATAAGGATCACCAAAGTTCAGTGGTCCGAATACGAAGGTCCGCTGCCAAAGTAATAAGCCCCCAATGCTTTACTTTGGATCGGGTTATATTTTTATTTCGTTGGGGTGTTTAGTGAATATTTGCTTTGGGATCCGGAAATAATTATGTTGTTCGTGAAAAGACTCCTATTTTATTTACGACGCAAATACCTCTTTCAAAGAAATAAAAATTATCATAATAAGCCAATTTCCACTTTAGCACTTCATAAATAAACGTCAGCGTTTACTTTGTAGCTGAAATGTGTAATAAGTAATAACTTTCGGTGCAACAAAATAAGCTCGTTTCCAAGTAAAAAATAATAGTTCTTTAAACTATCATCATGTGAAATGGCTGCAATGGTAAAAATTGCTTGGAACTAAAGTGACCGTCCCATTATTATGATTGGGACTGTTTTAACGTATACATTGTTAACCTTATTTGAAGGTATACTTACTTTTATTTAATTTTCAAGAAGAATACTGCTAGCATATCCTAGCTTTCATTTCATTCACACGCAAGACGAATTGACACACATTCAAAGAAATGTTGTTTGCAGCCCCTACGAATTGCCTATCCTCAATAATATCAGCCGCTCGACACCCACTGCTGGGCAAAGGCCACCCCAAAGAATTATTACTATACTAAATTATCAAATTTTGAGAATTTTTTCTCTAATGGAAAGCTGCACTAACCTTGAGAGTTAATGGCAAAATTTTTATCACTGAAATTCTAAGGAAGAATGAGTCTTAGAAGCTCACTGTGGTGTCTTCACCGAGTCGCTTTCCCGTTCTCTTTCGTCTTCAACTTTCAATTCGTCTTGCGTCAAACGCATGCCATACAAATTTTGAGGGTTTTCAGAAGATAGGGCATGGCATGCGCTATTGCATAGGTACCATGAGGCTGCCTCTGATGAAAGAACAAGAGGAAAGTGAAAGCGACTGGGTGAAGACAGAGCCAAGTTACGCCCAATAGTTGACCCTTCGAACATAGTCTGTTGACTAAGCTTCAATACATTTTGTTTACGGATAGGAACAAAGTATGTCAACATTTTCCGAATGTAACAGGTTATTCGGCAGCGAAGTGAGGCAAACATTAGATTTTGCAGTCGGCTGCGCAGTCGACCCACTGAACGTGTGCAGACTCGACATTTGTTTGGATAGCTCTTTTATCCGCGAATTGGAAAGGATTGTTGCTTATAATATTTGAAGTATCAAAGGTAACGAAAAGAAAGGATACAAGTGATTTTCAATAATCAAAATAACTCTAGGTTAGTCTTGACTCTTGGCCTACCAATAAAAACGGGAGTCGTACCGGTGAACTTCTTTCTAAGATAGCAGAGATAGGTCTACTAAAGTTTTATTGGCTAGATATTTCTATTAAGTGACGGGAATAACTATACAGCTTCCTAGTGTAGTGTAGAAACTGTAGCTGAACTAAGGTAAATCTACCTCCTTCTACCGCCTCCTGACCTGAGGATAGATCGTTTAAGGAAAGCACGATTTAGATAGGTAGATATAAGATATCGTCGAGATGATAAGATGTCGCGGGTCGTCCATTTTGAATCCATATTTTCAAAATGGCCGACCACACAGCACTCACGTCGGTGCGCAAAACTTATGTATGCATTCGGCGTCAGCGATAATACCGTTTCAATGTTTAAGAAACAAAGGTGATGTTTGCAGTCAGCTCACCATATGACCCGGATAACCCATAGAGGTAAAATAAAAATATACCAAAGCACATTGGGTGGCAACAAGCATACAGGCAAAAGCATGACAACAAATATCAATAAATCCGGCAGTACTCGTATGTCTATTAGAATAAACGGTAGTGTTAATTAGTCTTTTAAAAGGCTCCAATTTGCTGTGCCCTATCTCTTTCAAAGTCACGTTACAACATTTAATTAAAATAAAAAAATATTACTCATTTAGTTAGTTTTCAATCAACAAATTCAAGTTACCGAGCAGAGTAAAGTTTAAGATAATAATACATAAGGTTATTAATATCCTTTCTTTAATTAATTCTCAATCGATTTAAAACGAGTCCATGCAGTGATATCAAAGCCCGCAAAAACATGCAATTTTTTTTCCAGTTTCACGTGATGCAGCCATCAGTTTCCACGTAGAGGCAGCATGTGGCACGATCGATTACGCGGACCGTTGTGAAACAGCCCGCTAATTAGCAGATAGGCTTGCGTCACCAGACGGACATCTTTGGTGGAATTTGCTCGACCGCGACCATTGCAAATATTGCAATCGTTGCAGTGCATAAATACTGAGTAACAGCTACAAGATTTTCTTAACTCTTAACTTTTTTTCTGCATTCCTTTTGTCATTCATTCGTTCGTAATCGTAAGTAGGTAATCTTAGAACAGTATTTACAAACCACTCTCAAGAATTGAGAAAGGAATGTTCCGGTGGTTTGGTCACTTAGAGAGGATGAATGAAAGCCGAATCACGAAAGAGATAATATATTATGCGAATGTGGAAGGAACGATTGCGCAAGGGCGTCCCAGAAAAACCTACGCAAACCAATTAGAGGTTATTATAAAAAAGGCTGGTGTACTCAGTGACAAAAACCGCAGGGCATGTATGAAAAGATTGATGGATGTGAAAGAAGCGAAAGAAGTGTGTAAGGATCGTAGTAGGTGGCGATCCATAGTCTCTGCCTACCCCCATGGGAAACAGGCGTGAGTGTATGTATGTATGTATGTACTCTCAACGATGAGACTATCTTGAGATAATATTTGAGATGATCTTCTTATAGGAACAGCAGCTCATTATTCTCAGGTATGATGTCAAGATAGCTCTCAACGTTGAGAGCGGTTTATAAATACGCGCGTTAGGTACCTTAAAAATATTTAATTACTTACCCAAATATAATTTTAAAATCTACAGAGAAAACAAGGCAAACAAACAGCTTATCAGTACAACAAATGGCTTCGCCTTTCTATGACCACACTTGGACGGATATCGTAGAACAGATAAAAGAAAACGCGATTTCTTGTTTCTACAAAATGTGTAATGCGAATCCAGTTGTGTTATAAAATTTGCATAGCATGAATCAACTGGCGATAAACACTGGCGATTACGAAAGCTTAATTTAAAATTATTGTGCGTACAATGTACATAAATAACTATTGAATTTGAAACCTGTCAAACGTTAAATGGACGGCGAATATCATCAATTCAACATGCGCACCGCGTGGCATAGTCTAAACTAAACTCTTAAGCAACTACAGTTCAACGAACCGTTTTTTGCGTATTTAGGTTGCAGCGATTTGCGCAAACGCGTGCATCGGATGCGTAGCGTTATCGAAGCGAAGGAGTAACGGGTCAGCCGGGCCAAAGTAAACAATTACGATAGCATTGTGCCTGGCTTGGCCATTCACCTCGCGATTCGCGCGTGCCGACCGTAGCGCCGGCCGTGGGTGGACGAAACGCACGTTGCGCCACGCACATTGCGTTTATCATCGATGGCTGCGCAGCCACTTATTCATTGACCACGATCATGCTTTTGGTATTAGATTGGATTTTCAGTAAGTATAAGACTAAAGTCTTCAGATGCGCCATTATGAATCTCACAACAACCAGTCTCCACTCGCAACCATTATCACATCCATGTCAATGCACGTGATTGCACTTTGGCGTATGAATCAGTCTTTCTGTATTTGACTATTGTGTGTCACAGTTTGCGTGACGATATCTTTCTCTATCGCATTCAGACTTTGAGGTCAGTAGGTACTCAGTCGCATATTTAATGTTGCACAAACTCTACTGGTTTGCTTTCAGTGTCATTAGAACATCACTCGTTTTCGACAAATTAGAGACATTCAGTGAAGTCAGTGAAGCTAACAACTTTGCGCTAATTGAACCTTAAGCCAAATCTTTTGCAGTCTACATAACTCTAAAATTTGCGCGACCCTAAATCTGCCCCCAAAAGGACGAAGACTGGAGCTAATCGGAAAAAAAATCTTCAGACTAGGAACGAACGGTTAGAACAATGCACTCACACTCACAGTCACATAACTCATACGCAGTCAATAATGGATTAGTAGTACAAATCAATGCACGTTAAATCAGACAGCTCACAATAACGTGCTTAGTAGAATCACCTTCGAATTAGTCATATATTAATACAACCCAAAGAAAAAATGGAATACAAACAAATAAAAACAATTAAGCTATAAGAAACGTTTTTTTTTGTATATTCGAATCAAAAAATCTAACGCAAGTTATAAATAAATACAACGTTGCGTAGAAATTTCTCATACGGGAGAAAAAAGAATTTAACGTATTTTATGAGACGGGTGTCCCATGAAGTAATACCATTAAATTCAGTTTTTTTTCTTCTCCGAGCGTCCGCAGAATCTCAAGCGAGCACTGAATCCGGTCACACCGGATAAACATTAGCGAGGTCCGAGAAACCTGTTAGGTCCTCATTTATCACTCCATCTATTTCATATTTCACGTCGCACACTAAAATATTGTGGATACCGGGAACCTATATAGGGTTGGGCCAATAATTTTCATCATGGACATGTTTATGTGTATATAGACTACGTAATTTATACGAGTATCTAATTCTTAAAATAACTGAGAACAAACAATTTATTAAAACTCAAGAAGTTATTGAACCGATAACACCTAGGTACCTAACGTTAGCCAGCCATCATCAAACTGTCGAAAATAGTGAACGTCGAAGCAGAATATTGTGGATTTAGAAACTTTAAAACTAGGCCAAGACGGCATCCCTAGCGTATACCTCGCGGAGTTTGTGCAAAGAAAAACTTGCGAGCACACGCTTTTTCCTACGGAACGTCGTCGGAAATTCGTCAATATATCAGAATTGTCGGGCTGGGAGGAAGAGGAAAAGTGCGGAGGATGCGATAGTACGGCGATAGTTTCACCGATAATACTATGGCATGGCCCAATTTACGCACCCAACGTCAGAGTGAATTGGGGCCTCTCGGGAAATTTGGGACGTGCAGACGAGCTGAGGAGCTTAGCGTTACATGTAATTTATAATGCATGTGATGATGTTCAGTATGTATCTTAATACACAACACAAGCATTGGATTTTGAACTTGTTCTTTGTAACATAAATGTTTCTGCAAAGCCTTTTTAACCGATTAAAAAAAGGAGAGGTTCTCAGGCCGTCGGCATCTTTTTTTAGGTATGTTACTCAATTATACTCGAAGACGGCTGGACCGATTTGGGAAATTCTTTTTTGTTTGAAAGCGTTTAAAGTACTTCTCAAATGGTCCTATTGTCATCAGGATGTGATGATGGGTGGGATCCTGGATAAATCAAGGGAACTCTCCAAAATATAGGCACAACTTAGCGATTTGGGTATCAGGTATAGAAATTTTTTGGGTACCTATGGCAAATAGTGAAAAATTCAATGAATATTTGCTAAACCAATACTGCGTTTATTAATTAAGTCAAAGTCGAAAACGGCTAGCAAACACAACACCCACATCCCGTCTACAAATGCTTAGAAAGTGGTCTGCAGTGGATACGCAATATGCGCCGTGCGTGCGCGCGTCATGAATAGAAATCGCTCACTTGAACAATAACTTTCGTGCGACCGCGCCGCCCCCTGCTATCGCGGCGCGTAATGGCAAAACACCAAGGGTGGACTATCCACTCCCGGTTTATTAGCCTGATACATATTTATATCAGATACTTGCTCCCGTAGTCGGTGCGTGGCTAATCGAAGATCTCAGATAGAGTACATTAAACGAGATGTCAATCTCTTCACTGATAGACAAAATGTACGAAATAATTCCATGAAAAAGGACTTGATTCGTCGTGAATCCAGGATAAATCAGGCATTTCAGCAACACCTCATTGATACAATTCGGCTATTCAATAAACCAGTAATTAGTATCTTTAGAAACCAGTTCTTAATACAATGTAGATGTTAGTTTTGGTCGTCAAAAACAGCCTCTAGAACAGAATCTGCCTAGACCGAACACATATGTTTAAATATCGCTTCCACAACACAACTTACAAAGGTTTGTTTTTCCAAGCAGAAAATGGTACAATCAAAAATTAGTAAAGATGATATTTTCCCACAAGCAAGCCTATATTTAGGAGCGGGTAGCATGCACGATACATAAGCAGGCTACGAGCAACCTCGTCGCGCTGGTTCAGATGCGCCGTAACGTAACGATAGATAGATCGAGTCACGTTTTTATCTGCAAGCGAGTCTGTTGTTACGCTTGCCCATTACTTGTACACGCTTAATTGTGAATTAGAGGTTGGGGTAAGCAACACTGACACTTATTATGTACCTTTAAACATGGCTAAGCTTCGTGACGTGACGTGAGATATAGATTTTATTTATTTCCAGAACTTACGAAAATGAACAGTGGCTAAGTAGCAGTATTTGGTACATAAGATGCATTTGTTGCAATCGATTTGAAATAATCTGTATGTTTGAAGGTAATTAAGGTTTGTTATTAAGGTAAGGTACATAATAGATAAATAATAACATGAAACTATAAATAATGATACTTTTCCTTACTCACCTAATTGGTTCTTAGCCAATTCGGAGAATTAATTAGTTAAAATGTTTGAAGGAAAAACAAATCGGGGAGGGCGTCGAAGTAAGGAGGCAGCCAGAATACTCTCCTGGGCTTATCCGCGGATATAACTTGGCATGAGTGCCCTCGCTTTTCCGTCAGTATAATAAAAAAGTATGTTTAGACTTTTAGCACAATTTAGTCCGGTTTTACATAACATTCCGAATATTTACATTAATCTCTGCGTAGAGAAACATTCCCGACCCTTTTAACAATGCTATACAAAAATCTAAGTACAACGTATTCATGTCGCCGAGTCCCAAGTTGGTTGTTGATAAATAAGTAGTTGTGTCCATAAATAACATAAAAACTGGGTCAGCTCAAAACACGGCGCACCATGCTAATGAAGACTAAAATGAGGCGAAACCTATGCAAGGCGAACTTCTACTGTAATGATCACGCAAACTTTTATACTGCAATTATGCAACAATAGTAGTGCGAATCTAGGTTTATTTTAAATACGGTGCTCCGTCTTACTCTATTCAAGCACTAGATGGTAATGTAGCGGCATAAAGAAGGCTTTCGCAGTGGAAAACCGATATTTTTACTTTTATGGGTTTTATCTATGAACGTTTGTTTCAATTTCGGTTCAGGTATTCAATTAGTCGATGTAAAGTCGGCTTGTTATCAGAGAACAGTATAGCGGTGACGTATTCCGTTATCTGAAGAGAATTTAACGTTCACTATACAATAGACAGCGCCCCGCAACGAGGCATCGATCACAAAGAGCAGCGCGCACGTGTATGTTACAATGCGAGTTTATGGCGAGCTCACCTCGCCGAGACCGACGCCCGCCGATAAGGACCGACGGATATTACACCAGCGACCCAAACGATGATTGACGAGGAAAGCCATTCTCCAAATGATACTCTTTCAATTCCAATCGAGATTATATCCGAAGAACAATTACCGGCCGATTGATTCCCAGAAAGGTGGCATTCCGACGGAGTGTTTTGATTGTCGCGTCAAAAAACAAGAGCGATCACGAAGTCGAGCCCCATTATGCAGAAGGACTAATTAAATCAAACTTCGCAATAACCGTCGCTGCGCTACCCCTTATTTTGATTGCTTCCATGTAAATTCATTCTCTGTTATTCGTATTCGGTTCTAAATGAATTTCGTGTCCAACGGCATCCAGCCGCAACGGCCCGACATCGGAAACTTTATAAATTATTATTACGACGAGCAAAACAATCTACGAATCCGAACTACGTAACGGGAATGTTCAAATTGAATTGTAAAAGTTCAGATGTTGCTAGCGAAACCTTAAATTTACAGTCGAACTATCGACCGCTGTTAACGACAACTTAATAGTTTGCGATACCGCCGTCGTGACGTGATAAATTACCGAACGTATGAAACTGTCGATTAAACGAGCATAGCTTAGCCTTGTTTTATCGCAACTTACCGACGAAAAGCAAGTTTGCAAAATCGATGTGGACGTATACGGTTTCCTATATTCCGACACTACATTTGGTCGAGCAAGGACCAGCAGCGGTGCCTTGCCTACACCAAAATGTTTTCATATTAACATGAGGCGTGTTCGTCTTAAAACGATTGTGATGTAAGACTGAGATTATTGTATGGAATCAGCGGCGCTATGCATAGGGATAGGGCAGTTAGACTAAAGCGAGCTGCGAGCGTCAGGCGTGTCACCCTTTGCCGCATTCGAGAGAAGATATCTGTAGCGAGTCACAAGTAATTAAGAAGCGACCCACGCTTTGTCCCGGGCCCCTGGGACGGCTCGGGGAGCTTTCCGCGCCTCTCCCCACTTACATAATTTCTCTTAACTGCATAATCGATATCACCGTGTTGTGATCCCTTGTAAGTCTAGACGTTGACACGGTTCATGTGTGCACCGGATTGCGTTTCGAGAGGCCGGCTGAAGTGGTGCAGCACCGCCCAGTCAGGCCGCCTCCTCTCGAGAGCTTTCGATGTCGCATCTACGCGCTCTCCAACTATTCGGGAGACCTCACAGCACCGTCAGCGTCACACCCTGTTAATAATCTCAGAAAATACGTCGACAACGTCACTTAAGTTCAACAGCCCCTTTAGAACGTCGCACGATATGATACGGCGGGAAGTATTTAATTGACAATGAATGTGACAGTGTAACGGCACACGAGAGGGTTGTGAGCCAAACGGAGCGCGTCTCTGTTAATGGGGTCAACGAAATTGAGAAAAGTGAAACGGTGGAGTGGGCCGGACAGGCATTTATTACCGGACCCGACCGACTACCCTTGCCCCAAAACGAGAGAAGTCGATACCGAGGAAAGAGACGAGGCATCCTCCAAATAGTGGCCATCGAACGGAAAGATAGCAGCGGTCTGTCAATGCCGGAGGACATGCGCCGCCCCAGGCGGGTTCGATGCTCGTTAGCACGGAATTAATAACGAAATTTGTCAGGACTGTACGTGACAGCGAGACTATCTCCCTCGTCGCCCTCTTTCTAAGGAACTCTCGAAAACAAAGAAAAAGTTGCCGCTTATACATATAATAACAAAAAAAAAGAACTATAAATAAAACTAATTAGCCATTGTCCCTCGAGACACGTCCTTTTGTTTCCACGTATCAACCCCGTGACATTTTAATGGCCTTTTAAGCGTGTATCCACGTGAGTGTGATACCGTGTATAAATAATATAATATCGTGTCGTAAACATGGATGCGGCAGGTGAGCGGGGACAGATAGTATAGATAATTATTTCCGCTCTCATTTTATTTACTTTAACATACACGGTACAACAAAGACGCGCCACGGTAATCATTACTTACCGTGGACGCGCTCTGCTTTACAGCAAATCGCCGCAGGCATCTCCGAGCTATACCTATCTATTCTGTGGCTATACTCGTAACGTAAATCGGTGCATCCAATCACGACGCGGCGACGGTTCTAGATAGGGACTTGAAAATCAGTTTGCCACTATTGAATTATACGAGAGCTGCAGCCAGGACGTCATACGCCAAAGTTTAATCTCCCGAAGCGGCGGACGGGCTTATTATGCAAATAGTCGACGAGTCTCCTCGGTCATCTTACAGTCACGTATCGCGGGCACGTCGCCCGAGACCGTACGCCGCCGCCGCCCAGCTCAGCTCTCGTGTGCTCCCACCTACATTGCCACACTATACGCTTTGTACGACGAACAAATGTACGCAAAAATTGAGCAAAATCGACGCGTCTTTATTAGGCACACGAAAACAAAATGAAATCCTGATGAAGATAAAATTATTTGACTATCAAAAGGCGGGAGAAACTTCGACGACGTCAATTTATTGCCTTCGAATAAAGTCGGACCTGAAATTCGAAATGAAGCAAGCCCGCCGGAAACGAACGGCAGCGAGAGGAAAATCCAACTCTTTCTTCCGAGAAGAGCGGCTCCGACGAGCGTTAATTAAGCGAAAATCGAAACGTCAAAGCTCGACTCGGGCTTTATGCAAATTCACCAGGAATTGACTTTCGTGTCTACAACGTTAGAATTTTTATTGACTCCCAGACGATTGTTTGAACGAGGTAATTAGGAAGCGATAAAGGCACGTACGTACGTGACTGTCTGATGTTTTCCAGAATGCCTAATATCTAAAATACCGTTCGTGTACAAGAGAGGCTCTTTTAGTTTTACCTTTAGTTTTAGGTAGGTTATTATGGAGAGGTTGTTTTGATCGTTGAGGAGAAAGAAGGGCAAGAGACGGCGGCCGTCGGCCCGGTGTCGCCAGCGGGTACGGTACCGCTGCGTACCGTTAGAGTGAACTGCGTAACCTCGTGCACGAGGCCCTAGACCGGCAGTCTACGCTACCCGACGCCGTTCCTAACACTACGTGTTACTCGCCCCGACCGCTATCTACGAGCGAGGCCAAATAAATCTCAGCCATTACCCACGAAAGAGTAACCCGCGAAGCTTCGCATACGGTTAGTTTTTGTGCTCGTGTCGTGAGAAGGCGCATTTAGCGCCTTAGTTATTTCGAGCCGATCGCGTGATATCATTAGAACATTATTGCTACCACAAATTTCTTTTGTCACTTAACCGGCACTGGATTTGCTGGATTTATTGAGCGTGACGCGTTGCCGCGGGTGGTTCCGACCGTTTTGTCGCTGTCCCAGATAACGGAACGCGCCCGTGTTTTTGTACAAAGTAGACGCGCAGACAACGGTGATACACTACCGAAACGCCCATTCCTGATACGATGTTAAGCGAGCGAGGCGCGTTCTCGATATATGAAATGTTGTGCCGAGCGAGACATAAAAATACAGAGCGCCGTATGGGTGAAGAAACATTGTAGTCCTATTCCGAAATATGAAACACGTCATGGGCGGGGCTCTTGGCTTAGAAACTATAGCTGACGAACTGATAGCCAAGAGTAGTTGGCAACTACGATGCTGAAATTCACACGACGCTATTATGGGTAAGACCAGCAGGAAAAAAGGAAGAGGCTTCGTGAACTTCGTTTCTTTTTAAGAATTCATGCAAGAAAGTCGTAAATCTTTTTCGTTGAAAAATAAGTAATAAAAGCAGCCGCCTTCCGCAAAAAGGGTACTTTTCTAAAGATCACTATATACAGGGGGAAAGCAGTGCGTCGCAATTTCCACGTGAAGTATGTCCATGTAGAGTTCCGGAGAGCTCGGGGCTCTCGTGTCGGGGGCGGAGGATCTTGGGAGTGCCGGGTTAATTATGAAAACTTCCGGACGGGAAATAGCCGCCGAGAAAACATGTTTGTTTATTTTCACGTCATGGCAGTCGCGTCACAGCCAACGAAACACCACAACCGCAAGGTCCTACCGTTTCTGCCATGGTGACTAATTTTTCAATAAATCATGCTTTTGAGGAGTGAGACGGCAGCTCTAGCGGGTTCTACTCCGAGCATAATGGACAAATAATGCGCACGTCGCGACGGCCCGAGCATTATAATGTTATTTGAGGGCAGACAGTAATTGCTGAAGCGGATTGTTTCGAGCTGAATTCTGTTACCAAGCATGCCATTCGAATTATTCTCGGTGAGCATTTTGACGATATTGTTGTTTTTGTCCGCATGATTATTCTATTGTAACGGATATGCAGAGCAGTTCAGATAATTCAGAAAACTTCAAATTGGATGAACGCAATGATAACCACTGGTAATTTGGTCGCAATTACGTAAAATAAAAGTTAGGTACATGCCAAATCTCATTCTAGTCTTCAAGCGGTGACTTAATGTTATGATAGAAATCCAAATTCAAATGCATTGGTATCCCACTAGTTAGTCAAAGTTTGAACTGCAAGTGGAATAAACCGTGGAAGCCGAAGCGAATGCTTGAGCATCGGAATCGCACGTTCCAGTTGTCTATAAGAAGCCTAATTACAGCGACTCGACGAGAGGCTAAGATCCGGCGCTGCAACAATTATAAATTCAACAAAGTTCCTCGTCGCGCGCGCCTGTGAAAGCGAACCACTACGTATTTCGTTCGATGCAGCACTCGAGGGCGTCTAGCTTTCAGCTTGAAGCTCGCTTTTTATTTGTTGCCTGCATTTAGGATCATGCTACGTTTCCCCTACTTTGGTCTCGTCCCCAATTTTTGTGGAATATTACTCTAACGCGTTTCAAGTTCAAGCTTGTCGAAAAACAAGCAATTTTTCGTCGATCTCTAATAACTTCTAAGAAATTTAATTCGTGGTAAGCGCATGTTGCCAGTTCAGTAATGCGCCGTAAGCGGTTATCCGGCCACTTTATTGCCCGCGTCTAATTATTAACACAATTAAGATAACATAAACTTATCTCGGATGTTTGCTTAGGCGACTGACTGAGCACAAAACAAGTACGCCTTATCGCCGGCTGTTTCGTTATTTCAAATATACAAAGCTATTTCCAAAGAGCTCAACACGTTCACGCCTACGTAAATAGCCACAGGTGCTTTAAATATTTTAAAGGCCAATAATAATATATTTCGGTTGCCCCTAAATATCTCGTAAGAACTAGTCGAATGTACAGTCGAGCTCATAAAATATGTAAGCACTTTTGACAGACGGTAACTTTTATTACAAAGGCATAAAGGTTGATGAATTGTCAAAGGTGCAGTACATATTATTGAATTCGACTGTACTGACTGTACCTGTACCTCGCGCAGGAATTTTGGCAATCATAAAATGCTGCATCTGACTAAAAATCTAATTAATACAATTATAGTTTAAAAAATACTAAATTAATAAACATAATTTAACGAAGATTCGAGTTAGAGTGGAGTTCATTCATTACACCTAAGTATACATTCTTAGCATAATACGTATTCAAAACATTTCCCATAAATTCATTACACTACATCTCATTCCACACTGCCAATTAAAGTGGTCGAACGTCGAAAAACAAAGCAATCGACACGTTCAGCGCGCCCGGGAACAAACGGGCTACATCCATTACGCCTCCGGGCGAAGCACCCCACTTTTAATCACACTCGTAAACTGGAAGACGCCAGCGCTGGAAGGCAAAGGCATTATATAACACCGAGTGACACCTGGTGTAGGGCACGGCTGGCTTGGTAACGCAAACGCCTTCCAACTAACCCGAATCTCAAAATATAACGCGTAGCAATCGATATCAGCTGAAACTGAGATTTGTAACAAACAAAATTATATAAATGGTATGCCTCAAATAGGAAGGTAGAGTGCTTCAACAAATGAGCTAATCCCAATGCCCATGTCACGAGAGAGAGACAACACACAAAATAAATTGACTACAAAACAAAAGCCTCCTGTAGAAACGCCTTTTAACAGACTCTCCATAATGAAATAATGTTCTAGAATGGAAGATACAACAATTTCACTGTTTAAAATTTGTAACGGGTCTCAAAGGGCTATCGTTGAAATCAAAACGAACAATTTATCTAGCACAAATAACGGTAATTAATTACTTCATATTTTTTAACGGAAATTAAAGGTTTACAAAACTCAAACATAACATCGTAGCCGGTTTTGGATTTTCAACGGCAGGCAGACGCATCCACTGAATTCCACTGTGTTTACACATCCACATTGAATTTAACACAAGGAAGTTCCTCAATATTTTTATAAAAACGCAATATAGCCGAATTTGTAAGGGAAGCATGAACATCTTTACTCCGGCTGGCAAAATTATGCCAAAAACTTTTTCCATTAAAGCCTATAAAGAAGGCTATCCAAGGAACACAATAAACTTGTGTACAATAGCGCGAATCAGATGAGAGAGACCCTACAAAGCGATAAGTTACATCAAATTCAAGTAACGAATGCGTTTTCCTATCTGACTGTTATTTAGTTAGTGAGGGAGTAGCGGGGTGCGAGTGGCGGTGCCCCGGACGGACGTATTGATTGATGGGCCAACACGTGGACTAGGGCTACACCTACACGCCGCCAGCCGACCACGGCGACAATTAAAATTTGCATATCTAGGAGAAATTATAATCGCAAACCTAGAGCATCACGAGATGGAAAGCCTCATCGATATAAAAAAAGTTGACAGTGTAGGAGCGGCACGAGCGCTGTTCAGTGAGCCCTACATAATGAGTTTGTCGCATCTCACCGAATACCCAATTAACATCCCTACACATACACACCGACGACCGGAGATTATGCCGCGCCGTAACACGTACGCATCAGATCACCGCGCGCCGCTTAACCTTCGCGTGCGTCGGTGAACTTCCAAACTACACACCGACACCACCCCCATGAAATTAAAAGGGGTCAGATTGCGATTCAATCACAAAATCCGATTGACTCGTTCGCCTGTAATTTCGTGTTAATTTGAGGGTTGTTGATCATGAAATCGGAAATAACTCTGGAGGGCATCGAGAATTGTTTGAAAGTGTTTCGTTCGTTGGGTATAGCTGCAATTCATACTTTTAATTTGCTTTGATCCATTACGGAGTATAACTTGATGAGCGATTTCAGCAATGGAGTCTATTCAAATCTCAAAACTAAGAAACTGAACAGAAAACATATAATTCCAAATATAGGGAGTATTATTGTTCGTGGAGATCAAACGTTTTAATTCTTCGGAATGGCGCGTTTTTTAGAATTCTTTCAATTAATTGAGAAGCGCGAATAGGACAAAGGCAGACAGTGGTGAAGGAGCGAGGATTTCCTGAAGACAATGGCAGTAATCACGAACCGGTACGGCGTGATTACCGCCCCTCCACGTCCCGCTCGGCCATTGCCCGCACCGCCCGTCACTATAAGAAAATTTATAAATCAACAACAAACAACCTTTACCTAATCTAGACAGCGAGATATCACCCTCATAAAATTAGATGTTTAATGAACCATAGCAGATTCAAAGGGACTACCTACCTGAGTTGAGTATTTTTTTAATCTTAGTGCACACACGGCAAACCGCTTGTAAATATGTTATGTAAGATAAGATACTAGGGACTAACTTGCCGGCACAAGCAAAACTAACAACATTATTTGACGCCATTATTGCGAAAGTAAACAAACCTACATAGTGCATCACATTATATGTGGCATTAAAAAGTAAAGAAGCAGACAACGTACAATATTTACAAAATTTTTCGTGTTCCCTCTTTAAACTTTCGCAACACAATGCGAATCACGAGGAAGATTCCAATACACGAACCGAAATTCAATTTGCAAATCTTTCCCGGCGGCGAAGATAGAATCAATTTACACAATCGTCTAAGCGAATTACGTCATTTGGCTGCCAAATATCGTAACGAGAAAAAAGGCACCAAGGCCGGCATTGGCAGCGGTGCAGTCCGTTCACTTGCGATTTCGACGATTAGACCGGCGCGGCGGCGCGCGGCGCCGGCGTGGAGTCGTGGATGCGGGCCCGGCGCCCCCCGGCTCTGCGCCCAAAAGTCAAGGCAAACCGGTCCTGTTTACAACGAGTTGTTTTGAAACATTGTCAGCTCATGCAGCGCGCAGAGCCTCCCGCCATTTTATTACCGATCCCGCTAGAATCGATGCGTCAATTAGCCATAGACACGTGCCCGTTCACAGCGAAAATGGCTATGACAATTCGATCGGCTCACACGGACGCGATCGAGGTCGGTGAAACTGGGCGTACAATTTTCTTCATAGCAAGCAGGCGACCGCCTGCTGAGTTTTACAACAATAATGTCTGAGTCAACAATAAGTGTTTGCGCACCGCTGAATGCAATCAAAATGGCAAAATCACATGCGCAGCCTGTCCACTCGCGCGGTGTATAAGGACTGTGGTTGTGGAGAATCTTCGAGTATTATAATAACACAAGTACCTCGCTACAAGTAGTCCATAACGCTTAAGGTACTTTTCTAGGTTAAGTACCATCTCGAAAGTTGCCTACGCATGCTGAGCGGGTCGGATACAAACATGGAAATAATGTAATGTTGTATCTCTGATGCATATTAGGTGCGTAAAAACAGCAGTTGCGAGACTGGTCCGTTGGAAAGTGCTTAACTAATTCGATGTACTCACACAACAACACAACATTAAAACCACGCAAGAAGATAATGTTGATGACACAATCGTAACAAACATTGACATAATTTGTCACTGATTTGTGTTCACAAAACGTAGTGTATTTGACTGAAGTCCAATAAATAACATTTTGTACGTAGTTGCCGTAAAAAAATAGTAAGTACGTAATATTGGAATGATCGTATCCTACGAAACGGTTCCGTCACGAACAACAATAACATTCTGATGATCCTGACTCATAAAAAGGTCATATTTACGTCTTTGTGATTTCATACAAAAAAGTCTTTGTTCCGTCCTGTTAGATGTGACATAAAATATATTGTTAGTTGAGCAGGCATTTATTTTATAGGCCTTTTGCGACTTTATATCCCTGCATTCTGCTATAAATTGTTCATAAGTAAAAAGGGGGTGTATTTTTCGCGTGGCCTTTTTGTATGCTCGAATAACTTTATCAACGCCTTTACCCAAGTCAACACATGTTTTATTACAGCATAACCTAGAGAGAACAATTTATTTTGCTCTACCTACGAACTTAATTAACATGATTAAAAGCCAAAAAATATCTTCGTGCACGTCGAAATGTATTTTACAATTATATCAAGTAACTTAATGTATTACTTACTACGTTAATATTTCGATGTTCGTGCATTACAAATCCACAACCCATTCTGTGCCCATAATTTCAGCACAGGCTATCATGTTAAAAATTGTTACATAAATAGAGTCACTATTTGATTTGAAAACTCGTGAAAGATTGGCTACATAACTGGCAGACATAACAATATTTCTTGCGCTATCTCCCCGACTCAACATTGTTACCACACTTAACCATTTCTACTGCTATTCATTACAATTTCTCCGCTTTTTATGCTTTTGTTGGATATGGGCTTTATTTTGTTACTTACAAATAAATAAAGTAAAAGGACGGTTACTAATGTGTTACCTGGCCCTATTACACCAAATTGACATTTGTTAGCGACATGTCGGTGAATTTTACAATTTTATTGTCCTTACTTTAATAAGGGACAGTGAAACATTGATATTTTTTACAAGTCGACAACTGACACGCTAACTTGACTCGGCTCCAATCTCGTATAATAAATTACCGACAAATCTACATAATGACGACTTGTAAAAAAATGCCCTGTTTCATAACATACTTATCCCTGATTAAAGTAACAACAATTGTAAAATTCACCGACGATGTCACTGACAAATGTCGATTTGGTAAAATAGGGCACGGAGACAAAAACACTGTAATGACTACAGAACAAAGAAAAAAACGACCTTAACTAACAAGAGTGGTGCAAAACCATTTTTACAGAACGATACGAAAACCTGGCTATAGTATTTTTGGATACAAATAACAGATTAAAGAATTATATTAGTCTCGGGATTTTATTTGATATTTGGTTTATCGAGATAACTGAATAATATAGGTAGGTACATTCGCAAAAAGGGTGACCGGATGTCAGGAATTTTAACCATGTCAGGAAAATGAAAACACACAATTTAGTTAATAACTTTGGTGAGAAAAAATAATCGAACGATAACGGAATGTAGATGCACAAAAAGTCAGGTTTACTGAAAAGAAAAGTCATGGAAAATGTCAGAAAATCTGGTAACCCCATTGGCAAACCTCTTGATACAAGAGTAGGTATTTTGTGTTTCTATGAATCAATAAAAAATAAGTGTTCGCGTGGGTCATTTCATTACCCATTCATTCTTCATTCTCTTACATTTAAGAGAATGAAAAACCTCAAGGCAGATTTAAAAAATATACCTATGCCTCTAGACACGTTTTGTCTATACATTTCAGAATCTTAATGAATACGTTGTGATTCTTTCGAGAGCCATTAATTCTCAACGACTCGACCTGTTTGGCATAAAGGTATATTTTTAAATAACAACTTTGTTGTAATATTATGTTTTCTAATAAATGTAGTACTTACCTACTTATACGAAAACAGTTTCTACCCAACATGCAGATCAGTTTTTGCAACAATCATTGTATATTCATATTTATTTACATTTCTTTGTTAATAACAACCATTGAGGTCCTTAGTGATAACAACTCTAGTGAGGATAATTCAGAATATATAGATTCGTTGAAGCACATTTTCTGAGTATTCCTGAATAGTATAGTATAGTATAGTATAGTATAGTATAGTATAGTATAGTATAGTATAGTAGTATTCCTCGTACTGAATTGATTCGGCGATCTCAATAGACTCATTAAGAATTTGACATTTATCACTCTGCAAGAGTGTAATAATGATGATAAACTGTTCGCATGGGAACGTAGATATCTACACTCACATGTCAATGTTTTTGTATTATTGTTTTGTTATTATTATGCAAGCGATGTAAGGGCGTATCACATATTAACATACAAAGCAAAAGTGCGTGTTTACATGGCTCACAAACTAGGCTCTTAACATTTTTATCTCTCGCTGTCTAGTTAAGGTATGCAAATTCTCCAATAAGGTTAAGTGGGCTGATAGCTAGGCAGCACAATAAGATAGCAACGACAGAATGCTATCTTAATAACTTGTGATACTGGTGCCTGTTACAGACCAGGAGCTAAATGGGCTTTGATGCAAACATAATGAATGTAAACGATGAACATCGAAAATAAATTTTGATTAGATAGGCATCACCAAAGCGTACAAAACAGCAAGTATACAAAACCTACTTATCTAAACACAGTATTATGAAACTATAAAGAAAACTCGTTCTCGTCCTTAAAGAATTATAAAAGGTGTTTAAAGGATGAAAATTTTTGCAAGAGACATGGCGTCATGATAACTAATTTCCACTCCTGTAAAATTTCTGGTAGGTTACCTAATTTGAAAAAATAAGAAATGATTATTCGAGGTAATATTTCGGTGCTAGCTAACTGACGTATTTATTCTTAGGTTCCATTATTTTTATAAAATGGAACACAAAATTCTTTGCAATGCTTTTTTTTATTTCGGTCAGCTTTTAACTGACACAACACAAAAGTAACGGAAGGCGGGCGGACCTCACTCAACGAAAACAGTAAAAATATTGGTTCCATTTCAGTATAAGTATTTTAAGTTTGGACTGGCAACATAATCTACAGAAACACAAGCATATTTTTAAAAGTTTAGCCCTATTGATGATGCAATCGTATTTCTGAAAGGCGCTTTTCCGTTTTATCCATAGATGACATCCCATTATCTCATAGCGAAGTATGAACAATTTTCTGCTAAAAGTGCTTGTAAAAGTTGCCTTAACTTCGTATAGGTATTATTTCTTACTCTTCAAATTACACAAACGACTACATTAATAATTATTCATATCAGATCTTACAGAGGCACTTACGCACGCCTTACTTACAAACTCATTGATATTTTAAATGACTGAATTGAGTAATATCGAAGTTTTCTGAACTAATGCCCCGTAACGGTACAATTTTCCTTCATGGGAAAGTAAGCAAAGAATACGAAGAAGTTTTAAACGTTTTTTCGATTGTAATTGATTCGTGCATTATTAATACTGGGTGGTGGAGAATGATACATAAAACATCGTTGTACAGTACCTACAGTACATACAACAGACCAGTAACTTTGTCATATTTCAGTTCTGAAGGTCAAATTGATATATCTAAGTTCTGATAAATCTAGCACTACATTACTCAGATCACGTAGTACAGTCGGCGACAGACAGGCTGACAACAGCACGGCTAGATCGCTATCTGACGGCCAGACAGCTGCTAGGCGCATGCAGGCCAATCGTGATTCAGTGCATTGTCCTTCCACTCCACATATACATGTAATGGATACCGATTGCAGACGTAGATCAATTCGACGAGCGAGCGACGGCTAATATTTTATATTAATTTAGGCAAGGAACAATATGGCTACTAGCCGCATTCAATTTTGCAAGCAGAAAAGCATATAGTTAAGTAATAAAAATCGACTCACCCGTAGCACCCAGAATCTGTCATTTAGCGAAAAAAGGAAATTTTCTAGTATTATTTATGTTTTCGCTGTAAGCCAGCGTTAACTATATCTTCAATGTGAAAAATTACCTTCGACATTCGAATGCAACATCTTTACAGATAAAATAGCTATAATTATTGAAATAACACCCAAGAGTGCGGGTTGGAGTCCCGTCCCGTCTGAGGTACTACGGGTGAGGCGATTTTTTTTTATCTGGTTTAGATTTTTACCTACTTATTATACATAAATGATGACTTGCCATTACTTATTTATTATAGAGTTTTCCAAAATTAGATTGCGTTGCGTATTAAAGAGGGTTTATTTATACGCTACACTAGCGCCGCCAATGGAAAAAAAATCGTAGTGCTTAAATAAAGACGAAATTGGTAAGTATGTTCTTCTAGTGTACTCCGTCCGACGAAGCTTTGTGGTACTTTTTATCGTTTAAACAATATTTTATATCCTTTCGTTTAGTTGCCACTTTTAGCAATAAAACTCCATTAGACTAAATGAATGCGCCACCTCATTGTGGAGCTCGGTGGCGCAGTGGTTTAGCGCCAAGCCCAGCGATTGCGGAAGTTAAGCAACGTTCGCAAGGGTCGGTCATGGGATGGGTGGCCAAAAATTTATTATCTCGAGCTCCTCCGTGTTTCGGAAGGCGCGTTAAGCCGTTAATCCCGGCTGCATATCCGCATTGGGCCCGCGTGATGGGTTATGGCCCATCCTCCTTATCACCCATAAGGAAGGCCTGTGCCCCAGCAGTGGGGACATCGAAAATAGCTGATAGACAAAGACTAAATGACAGACTAGAAAAAAAAGTAGCACAAATCTTATTCGGAGTTCGGAGTACACTATATAAGAACATAATTCACAATTTCGTCTTTACTTAAGCACTATGATTTTTTTTCCATTGGCAGCGCTAGTGTAGCGCATAAACCCACTTAAGAGCCAATGCCTTATCGCATTTCTCGGATCAAGAAAATATTGTGAAAATCTACTAACCGAAATAAGTAGTAGCGAGCAATATTCAGATATTTGATGGTGCCAAAGGTCATCTGCTATTCGTCTGCGTATGTCAATTTAATGTCCAAACGTGTCAGTGAACCAGTAGGACGTAAGTCCCAGTTTTAGATGTCTAGACTAGACTTAGCATCGGTTACTGGTTTACTTTACTACTCGTACGGAATAATGAACAACTATCGACCGATACCGCCTTGTTACTCGATTCAACTATAATTCTTCGTGAAAATTGACCCTTTTTTGTTTAATAAGGATAGCGGTGGGCTTTGTTATTGTATAGAGAAAATAACTACCCTCTGAGCAGTTAAAAGTAATTAAAGATTTTATGGTGTCTTGAGTTGTTGGATGAAATCAATCCTTACTCATATTATAAATACTGAACCGATCATCATGAAATTTTACATACAAGTTGTCAGGGGTACAGAGAAGGACATAGGGTACCTTTCATCCCGAAAAAAGTATTGTTCCCGAGGGATAGCAAAAAACTTTAATGTGTGTAAATTTCATTAGGTGTACCTAAGCAACATAAATATGAAGATTTAATTTTCTTGGCAACAGAAAAAATGAGAATTATCTTCAAGCTAACATAGATTTTACCTAAGTAGGAGTTATTAATTATTCGATAGACCGATTCTTAGTGATAATTTATTAAGATTTTTTTTTTATTATACTGTCTTATAAAGTTGGTATTTTACTCTTTCCGCGTAAATAATACCTATGCCGAAATAAAGAATCCATGGTCAATTCCCTGGCCTCGCTCCATCCACATTTTAATATTGTAAATATAAGTACTAAAAGCGAATGCATCGAAGGTTATTAAAACAATTTGAATGCAAAAGTTTTGCTGCAAATAATGCCGGCGCGCCACGTCAAGGCTGCAGTGCAGACACTTCGAGACATGACGTCGTCATGCACGTTGCGATTACGAACGAACCACATGTGACGAGGAAATGATGAAACTTTCCTGCAATCGTGTAAACATGAAGACATTCATACGAACTAACATTGATTTAAACAAAACATTGACGGAAGATTTGAGCTAACGCCATTTCCTACTTTGCGTCGTCCACGTGAAAAATAATTGGTATTTTTCTTAAGTTGTCTATAAATTACCTAGCGAAAGTATTTCAAAATTAGGTTTGTATTCAAAAACTGTCTGATTTTTAATAAAATATAAACAAATTAACCAAACTTATGCAATTTCATTTAAAACAATTGATTAAGTACCAACTATCGAATAGCTATTCGATAGTTGCTCATCAACATACTAATTGAAATCGTTAGATTTATTATACTAAATTAAAATATCAATTATTTATTATTTAATTTATCACGTTCACTTTATAATGGAACACGATAAAAGGATAATAATTTTTGTTTGTTGTGTTGTGTCCCGATAATGTTTAACCAGGATATGTAATGCCATTGTTTTATTTAAGTGATTATATAAATAAGTAGGTAGGTACCTTTATATTCATAAAACTTATGCAAGATTATGCTTCAACAGTTCATCCTACTATTAAATTAAATTACTTCTTATTCTTTGCTAAGTTTGGAAAATGTTTATTTTTACAACTTTGATGAGCATATTAGACTTATTTTACAGATAACTTTAACGATTTAGCGAAATATATTTTCTATTTGCGAATCTGCTAAACAATGTTGTGGACCAACCTTCAAACTAGTTATATTTTCAAAACCAAAAAATCGACCTTGCCATTCGACTTTTCTAGAATATTTTAATAAACCCCAAGCACAATTAACTAAACATGTCAGTCTCTATTTCGTTCACCGGGTCACTAATTGATGTCAACATGCTAAATCTAGATAGACATCTAGCACAGATAGGTGGGCTCTATTGGAAAATTACCGGCGCGGGCGCACACAGCCGGGGGAAGTTACATAAACATCGGTTAGCCATTCAGTAACGTATGGGAGAATGTTAGACGCACCTATTGTTCTTGGTGGAAATTTGAAGATAGCATTCAGTGACGTGACGACATAGGCCGACACTTAGGTAAGCTATCGATTTACAAATTATTTTACAATTTAATACGTAAACCAGTAATTATTTATTTTGGAAATACAAGGATTTTTTAAGAATAAAAGACAATGTTTGTTAAAATGAAATAATATTTTTTTAAGCTAGTATTATTATTTTATACATGAAACATATTTATTACCATTTTGCGCATTTTACCATTATTTTGTCTTACCAAAGTGCACTTTCGATGCCTTGCTCTTTTACCATTTCGCCTCTTTACCATTTTGCGACCGCTTACCATTTTGCTCTTTAACCATTCAGATTTGCCTCTATAGTGCAGTGCAGTTTGCCTGCCATTCACGAAATATCAATTGATAAAAACCTGTGAAAACTTTAAATAGCTGGTATTTTGTTTGACTATGCGTTTATAACGCCAGTCGTACTCGTGCACAAATGCAGATATGCGGAGATCCGTAACCAAACGACACTTTGAACATTAAAATGTAGATACTTGAAGCTGCGAAATGGATTATTTGAAACGTAAAAAAACTACACCGCCATTTTATTCGCAAAGTATGTAAATTCGCACATTTCTGAGGTAATTCGGAGCTCTCCTCTGTAATGTTCTATATTTCATATTCTTAGTAGCAATTCCGTTAGGTTTTATGTTAGCACGGGCTAAAAGACACATTCCCACTTACGCACATAAATAAAACCTTGGGTAAGGACGAGCGAAATCCTTTATCAGAGAATGGGTCCTTTACGTAACTCTGGTCTACATCAATCACCCCCTACGTAAGACTTTATAAGGAATTCTTTGAAGCTCCCTAAACCATCGTTTAAGCTTACTACGAACGTACGTACGCACTGCGTACGAATCGATGCAGATAATTCGTTAAATTAAAATACGGTTCTTTAGAAAGTAGATTCTTTTACTTTACACGCTACGAAAAGTCGAGCAATGAAGGTCGTTTCTCTTAAAATGTCTACTTGGGTTGGGTTTAAGATTTGAATGAGCTGAAATGAAAATGTTAGGTAACTTTTGGCCTAAAACTGGGTGTTTCAAGAACACAAACCTACCTAGAGTAACTACCTAGGTATTGACAAATTGCGAAAGGTTTTCGTATAGCCTCTCAGTTAAGAAGAATATGATTAGAAATCAGTATTGTGGATATGATAGGATCACGAATATGTGGTCGGAATTCCACGACATCAGAACAGCATAAATGAAAATCACCTGACCATGCAGTGTACTGTATAATCTTATTATTCGACGAGACCTTCACTACCGATTTTTAATTTTTTTAATTGTTTTATTTTTATTTATTAAGTAAACAAACGGTCATACATAATACATTGTGCAATGATAACTGGATCCAAAAAAGACCTATAGTTCCATTAAAGTATAAAAAAGTAGTTAGTAACAAAACTTTTTTAAATCTAAAAGTTATTACATAGCAGCAATCTAAAAGTTATTACAGTAGAGTTAGTTTAATTGATTTATAAACTTTCTTATTTTTTTATTTAGATTTTGTAGAATTTGAATAATGTTATATTATAAGCAGTTTTACTTAGAAACTGTTTGCTCATTATTTTAGCCTCCTCCGCCCGCAACATCGTTCGGGTGGACATTCGAGAAAAGCCTTAAGACTCGAGATTATTTGCTTGAATTTCATCAAACTCTGATCAGCTGTTTTTGCCTGATTATGCGGGTCCCCAGTCCCCACCCCACCAAGCGCGCTGGGCTCGCGAGGCTTGATGTTTGCCGCGACCGCGTGCGTACTTTTTCCTAGTTAAAGATCCCCTACGGATTTTCTCGAATGTCCACGCGGACGAAGTCGCGGGCGGAAGCTAGTTTATAATATTAAGAATTGGGTTCAGCCAGCAGGCGCGGTCCGAAAGGGAGGGTCAGCCAGAGGGGACATGACCCTATACGCCCCCAAAATCTTAAGTTAAATTGAAAAATTATTATTATTATTAGGTATTTATTAGTGAACCCCTCCAAAATTTTAGGCTGTGACACCGCGCCTGTCAGCCAGATATTAGTACCCACTCCCATTCGCATCCCAGTTCCCATTCCATTCCACTTCTTGAAACTCGTTTCATTACTACAGGGTTCTGATCTACGAAGTTTCAAGTCGAAATATTTACTTTACACTATTTTTCCATACAAAATTTGAACCCTTATTTCAACTCTTTAGTTGAATCGTGTCCACCGTGTTGGACTTTATTTTTGCAAACGTCGCCCTATAAAAACCAAAATAACGACATCCATATCAATTTTTTGTTTTATTGATTGACCTATTTCTCCCTATAGGTAGTTTTTGGAAAATTACGAAAAATGTGTTTCTGTTTAAGTTTCCAACCATAAAAGCCCACATAATGAATTGTTATTTTTAATTTGAAAATGGAGAATTTTCCATACACACAACTTCACCCCGTTTTCACTTCCTCAGGGGTGGAATTTTCAAAAACGCTGAGACGTCAATATTTATTTTCACTCGTTAGCCTAAACATAAAAATTGAAGGACGGACTTTTATACAAATTTTTATCCCTATTTTACCCCCTTATAGGGGTGGAATTTCCAAAAATCCTTCCTTAGTGGATGCCTACACTGTATCAATTCCCTAGTTTTAGTTGTATTGGTTGGACTGTGCTTTGATATATCAGTCAGTCAGTCATTCAGGACTTTGAATTTTATATCAATAGATAGATAATTAACTATTATATTTATTTCTCAGAGCTTATTTTCATTCTTTTCATAAAAAATTAAAAGAATTGCATAAATCAAATAAGAGTAGATGAGTAGACTTAAGTGTTTATTTAAAAAACTACCTAGGTACTGCTAAATCAAGAAAATTTCCCCTGGTTCCAATCCAACAGGAATGTAGGAAGTAGGAACGTAGAGGTGTAGGTACCTATAGTCCTGCAGATTTTGGGTGGTACCGTGTTTTCGCGTCCGCATAAGTTTTTTTTTTATTTTCATAATATTTCGACACTACTGAACAAGATAAGAGAGGGTGTCGCGCTGACACCCTTGAGCGTTTCGTAAAAAACGCATAATTATGTCAAGAAGCTACCGCTATTAGATAAACCTCTAATTCTGAGATTTAATGAACCCTATATACAAGTGTGGGGTGTCTAATGAAAGGGAATTAAGTGTTCTATAGTGTTATAATACACAACATCGGCTGAGTAGTACAGTTCCGAAAATATTTTAAATTTTATGAAAATTCAATCTATAGAAACTCTCAATTTTTTGTTTTAAGTTACCGTAATTCTTAAACTGGTGTTTTTTCTTGCAAACAAAAAATATGTTAACAAAGCCCATTTAATTCAGATTTCAAAATATATAATTTTCAAGAACCTTTACAAACAAAAAATAGCGAAAAAAAAATGTTAAACGTCGCGCGTCGTCAATTTATATGGGTATCAAATGAAAGGTAATATATTATAACCAATCCCAAAAAAACTCTACTTATTTTCATATCTACCTTAATTATTTTACCTTCATAGAAATATAGGTACATTTTACATCCATGTTTCCATGGTCAAGGAAACCAACTAGATAAGTGTAGAATTAAGCCAACTAAGGCGCAAAACTAAGTTACATTGCATTACAAGACAAATCATATTATAATCAATGTTTATTAGGGAACAGAAAATGTATACATATAGTTATATAAAGTTGTACATAAAAAATCAAATTAAACATGACAAGATAACATTTAGATAGGATGACTCATTAGATGATGTCTAGGTTTATAGCATCATCTTTATCCACAGCTTCGTTTGATGCTTTTATTGTTTTTTGCTTTCATTTCGACATGTCGACTCAGCACGGCATGAACAAAATATGGTGCATGGTAGTTTTGCTCTATTGCAACGGCATTTAGAGGTTAAACATGGTCTATCAGAAGAACAGAAGGTTGATAATTCAAAAAATAAAGAGTATGAATAATAATCAAGATTTTTTTAATCCACTTATAAACGAAATTGACGACGCACGACGTTTAACATTTTTTTTTCGCTATTTTTTGTTTGTAAAGGTTCTTGAAAGATATATATTTTGAAATCTGCATTAAATGGGCTTTGTTAACATATTTTTTGTTTGCAAGAAAAAACACCAGTTTAAGAATTAAGGTAACTTAAAACAAAAAATTGAGAGTTTCTATAGATTGAATTTTCATAAAATTTAAAATATTTTCGGAACTGTACTACTCAGCCAATGTTGTGTATTATAGCATTATAGAACACTTAATTCCCTTTCATTAGACACCCCACACATGTATATAGGCTTTATAAAATCTTAGAATTAGAAGTTTATCTAATGGCGGTAACTTCTTGACATAATTATGCGTTTTTTACGAAACGCTCAAGCGACACCCTTTCTTATCATGTTCAGTAGGGTCCAAATATCACGAAAATAAAAAAAAACTTATGCGGACGCGAAAACACGCTTCACCCTCATTTGTTCTGAGCCTCGCTCGGACTACTAGCTACGTTACTGATTTCTAGGGAACAAAACTGATCTATCCTACCTGGCTAGTTGTTTGATAAAAAAGATATCTCAAAACTTAAAACAATATCTATAGGTTTAGGAAGGACTAAAAATAATTGTGACAAGAACTATGGACTGCATATAATATACGGGATGTTTACTTGTATAATAATAATATTATAATAATAATAACCTATTGAACAAAATATTTTAAACATAGGCACTGATTAGATATTAAGATAGGTCAGTTTAGTCACGTTTGCAAGCCGCGTGTACCTAGTTGCCTACATGATGCAAAAATGTTTTTTATACTTATATAAAAAAGTAAGTTTAAAAAAAAGAATACCTACACATGATCTCATACAAATTATCATTCCATCATTCACATTGCGCGAACTTAGGTAGAGAGCTCGAAGAAATCCCTCCGATTCGAAATCATCGCCTCTTGTTATCGTGGTTTCCAATCTAAACTGCAAATACTATGTGCCTAGCTAGAGCAACATAGCTGTATACTTACGTACATAGACATTACATAAGTGTACGCTATTCATCTGGATAGGAAAAAATCATAAATAACGCAGCAGTTAAAATATTAATCAAATTAGCTTTTGTTAGCGATGATACCTAGGTCGGGCGGCGACGGGTTACGAACATTTTCAAATTTAGTTAGTTTAGTTACTATTTCCAAATACCTAACAAAAGCGAGCAGCTAAAGACTGGAAGTCACGTAGAGGACGTTTTGGTCTGATAGCTTTCCGTAGACAGTCTTTAAAAGCTGATGGTGACAGGATGGTAGACAGCGGTGACGTAACCAGGCGCTGCCTGCCGGCCGTGGCAGTGCTGCCAAGTGGGTTACGAGCGTCACCCGCCCCGCCCAGGTAGCGCTCCGTGCACTCCCAACGACACACGACGGGGCGGCAAGGTCACTGCGCCACGCGCGAAATCACGCCGGCACGCCATCCCCACCGCTTACATAAAACAAAAATCGACTAACCTGTTCTTTTCCAACTCGTTATGAGTGGTCCTGTAACAAAAAGCAAACATTGTAACCGTCCGTCGCACTGTTATCACTAGATTCACTTCACATCACTGCACTGCACCGGCGCTCACCTGCTGCCCTGCGACTTCTTCGTCTTCGGACGCCTTCCTCCGGTCCGAGACTCTTCGTACGCCGGCAAACTCGACGCGTACCCGTGCTCCGCCTCTGCAACAAAGAACACTGCCATTCCGTCAGAATCAGCTGATTGTGGCAGCGCAAAAATAGACGGGAGCCATGTCGACGTGTGCGTGTAGTGCACTCGATTGACGAATTCAAACAAAGAAAATCCAAATCACCTCTATCGCGCCTTTCGATGAATTCAGCAGCTTGGATCAAATCAGCAATACTCATATTTATGGTATCCTGGTTTAGCACAGTGTATTCACGAACGTAACACGACTTTATTCGTTTTTAAACTATAAATAAAAGTGTCTTTGTCCGCTCCGAAGTTCACGACTGCGTTTACCGATGTCAAAAACACACTAGTTCGGCGCCGGGACGGGACGCACGGGGCGCGCGGCCGCGGATGCCGCCTCGTGATTAGTCGGCGCCGCTCGCTGCGCGCTCGGCCGGCCAATGGAGGCGATGCAATGCTCACAATAAAATACCTGGGTCAATCACGTGAACTTTGTGTTTCCAAACAAAACATTTTTTTTCTATGCGCTCGGCATCGGCAGTGGCGTGGGATATTGTACAAGTTGGAGTTTATTGAATAAAATAATTTGTACTGGTAGCATTGAAATGCAGTCAGGGTATGTAGACGATAACAAAATCACAACAAATTAGCTAATGATTTTTCTTAAAGATAATAAATTTTTAAATTTGAGATTTTTGCATTCACAATGCTATTTTTACACAATACTAAATAATATACTAGAAAAAATACGACTCGCACCAGATCAATACTCAGACGGGAATCGAACCCGCGACCTTTGGATATCCGGTCCAATGCTCTGACCGCTGAGCTACCGAGTCACTAGTGACATCGCCGAATTTCTTCTAGTATATCCTACTCTTACGCTGCAAGCCAGCGTTATTTCACCAATGTGAGGAATTACCTCGACATTCAATTGAAATATCTTTCCAGATATTTTGCAATCGATTAAGATGAAATAGCTATATAATTTTTAAATTTGAGATTTTTGCATTCACAATGCTATTTTTACACAATACTAAATAATATACTAGAAAAAATACGACTCGCACCAGATCAATACTCAGACGGGAATCGAACCCGCGACCTTTGGATATCCGGTCCAATGCTCTGACCGCTGAGCTACCGAGTCACTAGTGACATCGCCGAATTTCTTCTAGTATATCCTACTCTTACGCTGCAAGCCAGCGTTATTTCACCAATGTGAGGAATTACCTCGACATTCAATTGAAATATCTTTCCAGATATTTTGCAATCGATTAAGATGAAATAGCTATATAATTTTTAAATTTGAGATTTTTGCATTCACAATGCTATTTTTACACAATACTAAATAATATACTAGAAAAAATACGACTCGCACCAGATCAATACTCAGACGGGAATCGAACCCGCGACCTTTGGATATCCGGTCCAATGCTCTGACCGCTGAGCTACCGAGTCACTAGTGACATCGCCGAATTTCTTCTAGTATATCCTACTCTTACGCTGCAAGCCAGCGTTATTTCACCAATGTGAGGAATTATTTCGACATTCAATTGAAATATCTTTCCAGATATTTTGCAATCGATTAAGATGAAATAGCTATATAATTTTTAAATTTGAGATTTTTGCATTCACAATGCTATTTTTACACAATACTAAATAATATACTAGAAAAAATACGACTCGCACCAGATCAATACTCAGACGGGAATCGAACCCGCGACCTTTGGATATCCGGTCCAATGCTCTGACCGCTGAGCTACCGAGTCACTAGTGACATCGCCGAATTTCTTCTAGTATATCCTACTCTTACGCTGCAAGCCAGCGTTATTTCACCAATGTGAGGAATTACCTCGACATTCAATTGAAATATCTTTCCAGATATTTTGCAATCGATTAAGATGAAATAGCTATATAATTTTTAAATTTGAGATTTTTGCATTCACAATGCTATTTTTACACAATACTAAATAATATACTAGAAAAAATACGACTCGCACCAGATCAATACTCAGACGGGAATCGAACCCGCGACCTTTGGATATCCGGTCCAATGCTCTGACCGCTGAGCTACCGAGTCACTAGTGACATCGCCGAATTTCTTCTAGTATATCCTACTCTTACGCTGCAAGCCATCGTTATTTCACCAATGTGAGGAATTACCTCGACATTCAATTGAAATATCTTTCCAGATATTTTGCAATCGATTAAGATGAAATAGCTATATAATTTTTAAATTTGAGATTTTTGCATTCACAATGCTATTTTTACACAATACTAAATAATATACTAGAAAAAATACGACTCGCACCAGATCAATACTCAGACGGGAATCGAACCCGCGACCTTTGGATATCCGGTCCAATGCTCTGACCGCTGAGCTACCGAGTCACTAGTGACATCGCCGAATTTCTTCTAGTATATCCTACTCTTACGCTGCAAGCCAGCGTTATTTCACCAATGTGAGGAATTACCTCGACATTCAATTGAAATATCTTTCCAGATATTTTGCAATCGATTAAGATGAAATAGCTATATAATTTTTAAATTTGAGATTTTTGCATTCACAATGCTATTTTTACACAATACTAAATAATATACTAGAAAAAATACGACTCGCACCAGATCAATACTCAGACGGGAATCGAACCCGCGACCTTTGGATATCCGGTCCAATGCTCTGACCGCTGAGCTACCGAGTCACTAGTGACATCGCCGAATTTCTTCTAGTATATCCTACTCTTACGCTGCAAGCCAGCGTTATTTCACCAATGTGAGGAATTACCTCGACATTCAATTGAAATATCTTTCCAGATATTTTGCAATCGATTAAGATGAAATAGCTATATAATTTTTAAATTTGAGATTTTTGCATTCACAATGCTATTTTTACACAATACTAAATAATATACTAGAAAAAATACGACTCGCACCAGATCAATACTCAGACGGGAATCGAACCCGCGACCTTTGGATATCCGGTCCAATGCTCTGACCGCTGAGCTACCGAGTCACTAGTGACATCGCCGAATTTCTTCTAGTATATCCTACTCTTACGCTGCAAGCCAGCGTTATTTCACCAATGTGAGGAATTACCTCGACATTCAATTGAAATATCTTTCCAGATATTTTGCAATCGATTAAGATGAAATAGCTATATAATTTTTAAATTTGAGATTTTTGCATTCACAATGCTATTTTTACACAATACTAAATAATATACTAGAAAAAATACGACTCGCACCAGATCAATACTCAGACGGGAATCGAACCCGCGACCTTTGGATATCCGGTCCAATGCTCTGACCGCTGAGCTACCGAGTCACTAGTGACATCGCCGAATTTCTTCTAGTATATCCTACTCTTACGCTGCAAGCCAGCGTTATTTCACCAATGTGAGGAATTACCTCGACATTCAATTGAAATATCTTTCCAGATATTTTGCAATCGATTAAGATGAAATAGCTATATAATTTTTAAATTTGAGATTTTTGCATTCACAATGCTATTTTTACACAATACTAAATAATATACTAGAAAAAATACGACTCGCACCAGATCAATACTCAGACGGGAATCGAACCCGCGACCTTTGGATATCCGGTCCAATGCTCTGACCGCTGAGCTACCGAGTCACTAGTGACATCGCCGAATTTCTTCTAGTATATCCTACTCTTACGCTGCAAGCCAGCGTTATTTCACCAATGTGAGGAATTACCTCGACATTCAATTGAAATATCTTTCCAGATATTTTGCAATCGATTAAGATGAAATAGCTATATAATTTTTAAATTTGAGATTTTTGCATTCACAATGCTATTTTTACACAATACTAAATAATATACTAGAAAAAATACGACTCGCACCAGATCAATACTCAGACGGGAATCGAACCCGCGACCTTTGGATATCCGGTCCAATGCTCTGACCGCTGAGCTACCGAGTCACTAGTGACATCGCCGAATTTCTTCTAGTATATCCTACTCTTACGCTGCAAGCCAGCAAATGATTATGATTTAACTACACAAAAAAGTTATAAAACTCTTCATACTTTTCAAAGATTACAGTAAATATAATAATGTCTGTCCATATATTAAAGAAAGTTGTCTTAGTAAAAAAAATTAAATACATCTGCGAAACACTTTTAATATTCAAAATATTTAGACATGTTTTGAGTGTATCATTAAGTATTTTCAACATGTGTAGGCGGGCAAACAATACGGGCAAGAGGTGTTTTCTTGGCTCCTGAAATAGAAAGAAAATCAGCTTTCAAACAAATAAACCACATCAAAATAGGTCCATTCGTTTGGGAGAAATGATGCCAGACAGATACACACGTTAAAATTAACACAAGTGTAAGTAAATTATAATACCTCAGTGCTAAACTGGTTCTAAATCTAAACACCCTTACTTTTTCGTCATAGGTCTTGCCTCGTAGGGTCTTGCTATTATATTCTAGCAAGAATCTACCTCCTCTAACAATCTAACATACTTTCTTATAAGACTAACACTCATTGGGACTTATTATTTTGCATGGAGTCTTATTAGAAAGATGCCCATTTGAATGTTAATTGATTTTTTAAACACCCTTCCTGTGCTGGGCTGGACTATGCCTTCGGAAGAGGCAATAAATACGGTGTCGGAGGGCGTAGTTGCTCATTCGGTATTGGTCATAGAGTACATTATTATACTAGAGAGTATTGGTTTACTGAGGAAGCTCCGGGTTGGGGCCAAACACGTGTAGAGTAGCCTAATTGGTGAAGGTGCAAGGTGTGTTGCCGTCTTGCTAAATGCAGGTATTGTGCACTGATATTTTGTGGTGTGCATGTGCATATTTTTGCGGGCGGGCGGGCGGTTGCATATATTGTTTGCGGAAATCTTTCTTTTTTAAAAAAAAAATGCATTTTGAATCAGAATTAGAATATTAACTGCATTTCAAGAGGTCCATTTTGATTGGCCCCATGCAGCCGCCTCGCGTTTGATGAATCAAGCTGGGTTGGTTAGCAAGTTAAATTGAACATGGGAGTAAAAATAACTTAACTTCAATAACTTAAATAAGTATATGTATAATAATTATAACAAAAACTTACAGTTAGTATTCTAACTTTTCTGTAGTACTGGCTGAATACTCGGACCATAGAGCACAGGAAACCACAGATGAGGTGAGGTCTGAATTCACAAATTTTCTCATTTATTTCCACACAGTTCTCCAGAAGTGATGGGAACCCCATAATGTAATTGAACACCAGACACCATTCATCCTAAAAAAACATTGTAAAGCTTATAAATTTAGTAAGTATTACAAAATTAATCACAATTCCTAATAAATTGCATTATGGGCTATCGGCTGAATGAATCTTATAAATAAGTGGACGATCATGGAAAAACAAATTTCTTTGTTTTGTACAGACATAATTCATAGAGATTCGCACAGAGTTTAGTTTAAATTGAAAACATTCATTTCTTACAACAATCTTTAAAAATATACAACACAATTACAGTGTATTTATAAATGTTGATATTATATTATTATTATTATTATTATTATTAATTGACAGACAAGCAGTTGAGACAACTGATAAGAGCCTGTATCCAGATATATCATGAGTCGAGTTTATCTATCATTGGTTTTTAAATATTTGTCCAATCTATTCTTAAACTGATTCGTATTCTGTGCAGATATCACTTCTTCTGGCAACTTGTTCCAAGCTTCAACTACTCTATTATTAAAGAAGTGTTTATGTGGATTGTTTCCTGATAGTGCCTTAGATAATTTGAGATGATGGCCTCGTAGGTGTATGTTTCGTGAGTACTGGAATAGTTGTTTAGCAAAACTCTATTGTTCAGATATAGGTGCCGGCATATAACTTGGCAAGACAAAGATGAGACAAAAGATGCGCCGAGCTGTGTTTGTAGCTGCTGCGCATCTTTTGTCTCATCTTTGTCTTGCCAATTTACGTGCCGGTAGTTATACCTATCTATACAATGAGGAATGTCCGAAAAAAATCAAATTCCTAGCCACCACAGCACAGGCCACAACCACAACATGTAATAAAATAGAAAAATTTTGACATTTTGTATTGAAACCTTATTTTAATACCATGTTGTGGTTGTGGCAGTCCATTCTGATGTTACTTTTGTACATTTGTACTGTCCTTGTATGTATTTATTATGGTGAACAATAAAGTATTTATTCATTCATTCATTTGTGACGTCCAAGTGTCATTTTTTTTCACGCAACTGAAACTTCTGAAACTTTTTTCCTATCACTAAGGGAGCTTATTACTATACTACCCATAAAAAATATTCAGACAATTTGAATTTTTCCAGACATTCCCCATTAAATTTTAAAAGCTTTCTTTTCTTGTATCAGAAACTATTGCTCACCTCATGTGTAAGTAAACTACAATCAATATTATCAAGTTCTGGTAAAGCGGGGTATGTGCCATCCACTACTTTTTCATTGTAGGACCTGATTATAGCTTCCAATCTCGCACAGTTGTACAAAATGAAGGCAGCACCTGTAATGAAAAGTTAAGAGGTTTCAAATACAGATAGACAGTTATTAAAATTGGAAAATATTTTACTTTAGCTCAAGCGGCAAGGACTATTTTGAAATGTCACACAATTTGCTTGTGTGGATAAATTTTATAGTACCTATAGCCAGGGGGAGCTCACTCTGTGCTTGAACTTTTAGTCTTTTATATTAGCCTACTGCTTGTGGCTGACTCAGTCGAGCCAGCACTCGCGGTGTCGTGTGTTGGTTGAGACAAAGCTATGCAACTAACGTGACAGAAGGAAAAGGTGCAGACAATAATAGGCAAGCAGCCCTGTGCAATTTGAAATTGTACTTTATTGCTGTATAGCAAGAGTAGCTTATTATTTAATTGTCCTCATGCGGATGGACTTCTGAACATTTAGTACTATTCTGTGCTAATAGCCTTGAAGTACATAATTCACACACACCTTTGCTAGATCCAGCAGAACTGCATTCAAAGTTAATCTTGACGGCACTACATGGCTTAGTCTGCAGCAGATCAAACATCACAGCTGATTCTCCCAAATGGTCAATAAACTCTTTCCATTTTGCTTCTGTTGATACTCTCACTCCGTATTTATGCTGAGCAATAAGGATCATCTCATCCTGACGCATTCTGAAATTCATAAAATACATTGTTTTTAATCAGTATAATTAAGAAAGAACCTGCTTAATTTAATTGAGCTATTAAAATATCACTAATATTTTATAAAATTCTGTTTTGGTTAACATTTAACCCATCAAGGCCCCGAAAATGAGACAATAAATTTTCTATTGTTGTCCTCGGCCACTCGGGCATTGATGAATTAAATATTATACAAATATTATGAACCCAGCAAAATCATGTTAATCTGCAATTGTGCAAATTCATACCTAATGTAATCATCAGCTGTAACAACTGTTTCTTTACCTCCAGTTTTTGCATTGAGCACCGCACCACACAGAACAGAGTGAGCATATTCATGTTTCAGTGAGGATCTTATTGTTACAATCAAATTATCATGTTCCTTCGCATTTGGAGTAATGGAATTCAACTTTTTAATAGTCCTTGTCAAACATTTCAACCGCAATGTTGTTAAGCTATTATCATTCTCTTTCAAGTCATTAGACACAATTCCAGATTCTTCACTGATCATTCGCACAGTTACGTTATTCTTTAGGGCTTCTTTCAAACCAATATTAATGGATTTCGAACGATTAAGAAACAAATACACGCGGTCCTTCTCCTGTTTCACCTTTTCCACTTCCAGTTTCCAATTCCTTGATTCGGTAATAATGTCTGAAGTTTCTTTTTTTATGTATGCTAAAAAGGCCATTTCTGAATCCCATTTGTTGCAGCCAAAATCTATACATTGGTGCCAAGATTTAATTGTATTTGGAAAACTGAAGTCGCCATGGTTCTGCAAATGTTCTGAATGCTTTTTGATAAGTAGTCCTTTGATAATGTTAGGTTTTTTGGTCAGAAAATGTGATAAATCATTACGAAATTCGTTTAAAACGTTTTCTATCATTATGTTTTCTATCATTATTTTTCAGTAAGTAAAGTAAAAGTAATCAACAATTCAACAAAAAAAAACTCGACTCCTCCGTCTCAGTCTGTCGCAACTTCCATACAAAAAAAGATTCTATGAAACGGACACGAATTTTGATGGCGACTATATTTGTCTCACTCTTCCTCATTCTTTCTCGTTCTTTGATGATAGGTCATCTGTCAGAGAAACATGGCGGCAACATTTAAAGTATTGTAACAAATAAAATTAATTTGTGTAGGTAGTTAAAAGTTTGTTTTATAATAGTTTTGTGATATTTAAAAGTTTGTTTTAATTTGTTAATAGTCAAGTTAAAGTGCAGTACATGTAAATCACAATGAAGCATGTAAAATGTGAAATTTGTGGTTTAAAATAGGCGTGAAAAGACGATACAAAACGGTTTTTTATGGCCAAACTTCCTTCAGATGAGCTTCGGTGAGTAATACATTAACCAATATAACATTCGTTTACAATTTTTGGTAGGTACCTATTTGAATGAAATAATAAAATTTTAGTCAGAAAAATCTGCAGGAAAATAGAGTGGTGCTACATCATATAGTATCGATATCGATGCTTTTAATTTTAGGTGTAAGAAATGGGCTTGGCCCAATTCTGAATATTATAAACTAGTTTAATATTTTATTATAATTGCAATTTTATATCTGTTTTTATTTAACTCTTACTTCAGGTCACTACTATGAGCTAACGAATTAATTGGCGAAATGCGAATTTTTTGGGAATAAATCTTTTTTTTTTTTTTTTTATATATATTAGCAATTTTATATCTGTCTTATTCCAGGTCACAACTAAGAGCTAATAAAATATTCAGCAAAAATGCGACAATGACTTTTTTTTGGTAATAATGAATTTTAATTTAATTTTTTTTTACTAAAATTGTAATTTTATATCCATTTTAATGTAACTCTTATTTCAGGTCACTATTATGGTCTATGAGCAAATGAATTGATCGACGAAAATGCAAAGATGAGGATTAATTTCGTTTTTTTTTTATTATAATGGCAATGTTGTATTATTATGTGAGTATTATTAATGAAATGTACGGTGAAAATGCGACAGTGAGGATTTTTTTGGGAAATACATATTTTTAAAATTTTTTAGTTATTATTTCTAATATTAAACTGAACACATGCTCTGTTTTTTAATTAAAAGTACTGCCCATAGGTTAAATGCTTGATAATTAATTCTAACATACTTGTTTGACTCAGTACTGGTTAAAAAACAGAGTATTGTGTCATGTTAGTAGAAATTTTAAAATTATTCCTTAAGTAAAGCGCAGTTCAGTGCATTCATCGATATCGATAAAAAAAAATACTATAAGCTCGCCCATCTCTATTTCTTTCCTGTAGGTTGGCAAAACATTGTTTTACATTCGTTATGTTGGCTACGTCGAGGTATGTTTGATTTGACATTTCGTAGATTTTTTTGGTCTATGAAGTCCCGTCTCTTCTTACTATAGTATTGCTTTCTCTGTGCTCCGTCTCTCCTCGACTGACAGTGACAATGACATGACAATGATGATGAATAGGTTGCGTTCCAAACCTACGCTCCGAGTGCAAGGTTGCGTTCAGAACGTTTGAGCGTCGGTTGTTTGGTTGTTTTATAACTCGCTCTAAGGTTTGGAACGACCAAGAACTTTAAATGTCAATGTCAAAGTCTTCGTTTTCCATTTGGAATACGAATAATTTAAACTTTTCTTTATTCCAAATCAAATAAAATCCGTTTTTTGAGGATCTACTATGATTATTTTAAGAATTAGACTCAAAAACATCAAAATACAAAATAATGTCATAGTAAGGCCCCTGTCCTGGGGCCTTACTATGAGATCTCTTAGCAGGGCTTATATTGGACTGCCTTACTTTTTCGTACTATGACCTCAACGGTTAGTATGAAAGCAGGCTATAAGCAGTCCTGTGTAAGGCCTGCTTTTGAACTAAACTGTTTCTTATTTGCTGATGGTAAGCCCCCTGTTTAAGGCCTGGGGGCTTACCATCAGCAAATAAGAAACCATTCAGTTCAAAAGCAGGCCGTAAAAAAGACTGCTTAAGGCCTGCTTTCATACTAACCGTTGAGATCATGGTACGAAAAAGTAAGGCTGTTCAATATAAGTCCTGCTATAAGAGCTCATAGTAAGGCCCCTGCTTTTGGACTGAACGGCTTAAGAATGGTTTCTTATTTGCTGATGGTAAGCCCCTTGCAAACTAGAACGATTAGAACTTATTTTACGTAGAAGCATAGTGTGCTATAATAAACATCGGTTAATTAGGCTTAAGTTAGGGTACAACACTATCAAACAGATTAGAGTGATCGACTGTCAAATTGTCAATGTCAAAAGTTTATTTAATCTGCGAGTGCTAGTCAGCCGGGGCGCTGCGTGCGTGGTTCGTGTTCCTTTTGGTAAAAAACGAGGATATTTAACTGAAAACTCTCCTCTAGTCGTATCGCATTTATTGAAAACAAAAAGTATGTCATAAATTTCAACGATGTTGTACTGGAAGTTTCTAACTATAATTACAATTACTTCGCACTTTTCTCTTGTTTCTTCACATGAATATCTTCTCGAAGGTATTTACTGTGGAAAACAAAATTGTTACGAAGTTCTAGGAGTGACAAGGGATGCAAAGAAAAATGACATTGGCAAAAGCTACAGAAAACTTGCGAAGAAGTATCATCCAGACAAGCACAGAGATCCCGAAGATAAAAAGGTAGCAGAGGAGAAGTTTAAAGAAATCGCCACTGCCTATGAAATACTACGAGACGATGAGGAAAGAACGGACTATGACTACATGTTGGATAACCCACAAGAATACTATGCTCACTACTACAGATACTACCGGCGCCGAATGGCCCCTAAGGTTGACGTGCGAATTGTGCTAGCTGTAACCATATCAATTATATCCATCATGCAGTACTACAGTGCCTGGTCTAAATATGACACCGCTATCAAATACTTCATGACAGTACCAAAGTATAGGAATAAAGCTCTCGAAATAGCTAAGGTGGAGCTAAGTGAAAATCAGGGAAAAAACAGAAGAAACAAAGCACAGATGAAAGAAGAACAAGACAAAATAATTAGGAGAGTAATAGTAGAAAACATGGACATAAAGGGCGCCTATGCCAAACCAGAAATTGTTGATATTCTTTGGGTTCAGCTCATAATCCTTCCATATACAATTGCATACTATGTTTACTGGTATTTGCGATGGTTTTGGAAATTCACAATTTTAAAAAATCCCTATGCGGATGAAGAAAAGTTATATTTAATTAGAAAATATATGAAATTAGGTCAGCATCAGTTTAATGCAATTGAGGATGATAAGAAAGAAGAATTTTTAGATGAAGAGTTATGGATCAGGGAGAATTACGACCACTGGAAACAAATACAAGACGAGAATGCCAAAAAGGCTTTAGCAGAGAATAACAAATACAAGCAGTACAGGAGATATATAAAGAGTCATGGAGTCGGCCGTATGACCTTTGATGACTCATGATATAATAGCAGAAGTGTTGTGATTAGCTACTTAAAAATCTGCCCATTTGAATTTCTTTACTTTTTGACTTCCATTTCAAATTTCGATAATTTATTAACATGAAATCAATAAATTAAAATACATATTTATTACAGAACTTGTTATTTTTATTTCTTCATATTTAATATCTATTTGTCTCAACATGTACTACAATACAATTCAATTACAATTATTCATACACCCATAATTTACAGTCATCACAAATGGCAATTTAGTAAGGCATTCTAATCCACACTGGATGTTTTGTTTCTTACACACTGTACAACAACATCAAGGCAAGTTCTAACAGAAAATGCAATCATATTTGTTGTAAGTACAACTTAAGCAAGTTCTAACAGAAAATGCAATCATATTTGTTGTAAGTACAACTTAAGCAAGACAACTGTTCAAACATGGCTACCAGTTGCACAAACAGTTGTTATTGAACAAACAATGTTAAGTAGCAATTTCATCGCTAAGAGAATGTGAATAACTAACTAGACTAAAAGACAAATATGATTGCTATGTTCTATTAAATCCAAAAGAAAAACGACCCTATTTTAATCAAATTAAATCAATACACATCCATTTATAAGCGTTTACATTAATTCGATAATTAAACATTTAAAATTATCAATTACAATTGTAGTTTGCATTTGGCAGTGCATTTCTGATAAGTATCTAGTTCCGAAATATATAAAAAAAATATAAAAATGCCAAGGGACCAAAGTTAAAATTTTGGAATGTAATTAGTAAATAGTAGGTATTTTCATTTGTATAAAACTAAATAATTGAACAATCATTAGTTTTAACTGATACAAATTAGGTACATCACACAACATAAGAAATGTTTTGTGAGGTACAGTCATCAACATCAATCATTCAGCACAGGGATTAATTTATATTTATGTAAGTATATTAATAATATGTATAATAATAATTCTGTACTTTTCGCTCTTCTATTTACAAACACATTTTAGTCACATAAGCTTCAAATATATAGTGAACGATAATTTTGTATCTAGTAGAGATAAAATAAGTACCTACACAATTTTTGCAATAAAAATGTAATGTAATGTTTTCCATATCTCTATTTTGCTTTTACCCAACAAGTAAAATATTTCGTGTTTTTATTAAATATTGTTATAATTGTAGCAATTTGCTGATAAAAGCCAAATTGGGATATTCACCCACCAGGGAATGTTGATCAGGGTGACCCCAGACCTACCGGTTTCTTTTCTTTGCTTTGCTGTTCTACTTTGCTGTTTAGACCGCCGGCCAAGCAGGGTCATTTTAATCTATCGCATATTGGGACCAGACCAAATTGACAAGATAGCCATTAGCTTGGTGTTATCAGATATCATAGTCTGGGTTGCGAAGTAGGAAGCTTATGGGAGATATGCCACCCTGAACATGGTCTCCGATTGCTAAACATAAATCGATCGCATATTTATATAAATTCTGAACAGGGTTGTGGGTGGCATCATTACCTACCTGAACTATTTTTTTGTGTTTTCATAACGATCGTTTAAGGAACAAAGCTCACAAGAAAATACAAATATGTGAAATATATTATATACATAGATAATATACATAATATACATAGATTGAAAATATGCGATAGATTGAAAATGGGCCTCTTGGCCGGCGGTCCATTGCCGAACAGCAAAGCGAAGAAAAGAAACCGGTAGGTCTGAGGGAGCCCTAAGGGTCTTAAAAACAACAATTATCGCAATCAATTAATTATGTAACTGGAACGTAATATATGAGCATTCAAAAAATAAAATTAAAAGAAGATTCACTTATGTAATAATTTTACTGAAGTCATGTCACTGATTTATGAGAAATACTCGACCTTACCACAAAAGATTTTAAAACACTGTTCAACAAGTGTTTATTTAACTTAAACACTGTTTTAATATGATGCGGTCACTTTTATGACAATTAATTGTTTGAAAGAGACGGCATCACATTTAAACAGTGTCTAAATTAAACAGTGTTTTAAAATCTTTCGTGGTAAGGCCGACTATGTTTATTTGAGACACTGGGTCTAAAATACGATGAGGATTCGAAAATTCGGGTCTTCTTACTACACTCGTCATCACTTATTTTCTTTGTGTCCATCAATTCTATATGTTTTGTACTAAGTCTGTTGCGAGGTTGTTATAAATAAACCTCTTAATAATTATTTTATGTAAGGTACCTACTATTGTTAGATCTATGTTTGTTTACTTGTTTCAATATTTAGGAATGTTGAATGTCAGGCACTGTGGCTCAGATAACAATAATTTTATAGCATTGAAATCTCGACATCAATTAAATATATGTATACCTATTAGAGCTACACAACATTAAAAATATTTTCGTATTCCACTTGGCATAATGCTTTTGTTATACGTACTACATATACATAGTATATTTTTGTCATTAAAGTATCCAAAGTATAGTGTCAATCTCATTATTTACACAAACCATTCAGTTATAGACCTCATTGTACAGTGAACGGCACGCGGGGCCTCCACAATCAACTTCAATCAATTTTAAACTGAAATTTGAAGACATTAAGGTTCAAAATTAATTAGATATTTTCGACAGTTTGGTATAGCTTTGCGTGCTGCTGACTGTACCTAAGTCGTACATACAACATGTTTAACGACTAAATAGTTTTACTTATCGATTCAATGTGTAGATTTCATAAATAGTGTACACAAAATATGTTTCTAGTCTTAACACGTACTTTCGCTTTAGCATGTCATTTTTCAATTTTCAGCAAAACATTTTGATTTTTATATTTTCAAACTTTCTGTACTGTAGTCTTCACTAGAAGAAAAATTAACTACGCGTAGGAAACTTAATGATGTTATTATTCTAATTTAATCATCAAGCAAAGAAACATCGCTTTATAGATAGAGAATGTACAGTCAACGCAGCAACGAGAGTAGCTGAATACTTTAGTAGGTACAGTCAACAAAGTTATGACCTTACTAACAGTTTAAAAAAAAATCGCTGTTCGTCTTTTACCTGCCTCCATTGTTGAGATAACAAAAGCATCTTTTGTATAAACAAAAGAGCTAGAGATAAGCTTTTGTTATGTTATCTCAATTTTATTGCTATTGGGTAAATGCAAGATAATACAGACCGCTCAATCTAGAAATGAACCTTAAGGTGTTCAGCTCACAACTTTGCTAACTGTACTTTGCTATAACAACTCTTTTTAAAGATGTCCCACACTTTGAAACATTCGACGAAAAGTTCGGCGACTTTCGTTGCTGAGCGTACAAGGATTACATTATTTGATTTGAATTTCACAAACAGATATTTACTCGAATATTTTCAGCAATTGCAAAGAAATTATGTTTAAATGTAGATACATCATTCTTCATACTTGTAGCACAGTTAACCAAATACCTAATTTCTAAAAATGAATACCAGATTCCAGATTCATTTAACACTTTATCATTCGAATTCGTTTTGACCACCATGTCAAATCAAAAGATAAAATACACAAATGTTTCTCCTAACCCAAACTTATAAACATCGAGATCATTTTTATGTTGACTGTACTACAAATACCATACATAGCTGCCGCAGGTACATTTTTTACAACCGTCGCCCTACCATGAGTTGTTACAAACTGTTTTCCCTAAAGAAAACTATCGTTTTCTCTCTTTCACTCGCATTGACTAGCGAATAGCGAAAACAGTTTGCATTGGGGCTACTGTTCATTCGCAGTCTTGACAGTCTTTTGAGTCTTGTTCTCATTAACCGTAGTTTTGTATCACTCGCACTCGCTTCATAAGCAACAGTCCAGGCAATTTGAGTTCTAACATGTCACAAATAAGATTCATTTTCACACGTGCTTTCCTCAAATGTGTAATAGAGCGACGACGTCCCAATATGGGCGTTATATCATGAGCATTAAGAATCTAATTGGTTTGTATTTGGTTGCACTAGCGGCGGGCGCGTTTGACGCGCGGGCGGACCGCCACGTGCAGCGCGCGTCCTCAGACGGGCGTCTCGTGGTCGGCCTCCTCGATCCGCCCGAGACGCCAGGCGTTCGGATCCGTCGCTGGAGTAACAAATAAAACTTTGTTAGTTTAATACTGAAAATTATTAATTACTTTCAAGGAAAGGAATGAAATTAATGACCGTTTGCACTAAACTTGGGTTAGGCTTGTCCTAGTTAAGATACACCTAAACTTAAGAGCTGTGTAACTAAAAATTTGATTCGCATTAACAGTTCTGTCTCAGCTGTGACGAAACTAGGGAATTATTGCCTAAGATTTCTATGTTGATGACGAACGATGGAAATGGTAGATTGTTTATGGTCTAAGTATTATTTTAAAAACCAAAATCTGTTGGAATTTGACAAATATTTAATAAATGACAAAAAAATACATAAAAATACTTTTTATTTTGTTGTTTGTCAACCGAAGTTGGACAGCCTAATGAAACACAAAATTATAATACTTAGGTATCGCCTTACGCGTTGGTCGCTTCCTATTCGAGCTCATAAAGTTAGGAATCTCCTAAGTGGAATTAAGAATGGCTTAAAGGTTATAGTGCAAGCAATTTTTTTGCTAGGAGTAGCCTAAACAAATTAGGCAAGAACTTAGGCTATTCTTAAGTTTAGTGCAAATACTATAGGCATAAGAGTTTTAATAGCAAAAGCTTGTTTCAATAAGTACACAATTTTAAAAGATATAAGTCCATTGGTTGAATATAAATGGCACAAATGAATAACAGGCTAAGAGCCGATTTCACCATACGCTGTTATTTAGTCAACATCCTTGTTAAACAAATGATTATTTCCTTAATCAGTTGTCAAACTTAATTACTGATCTAGTGGTCCTTTAAATTAGCTAATGCCTGATTCTGAAAATAACTAACAGAGTGTGGTAAAATCAGCTCTTAATCACACTGTTTTCTAGTGTTATCATTATCTTAACCATAGAGAATTAAACTGACACATAAATGTATTTTCCGTGCTAATAATATCCTCCACATCTATAGAGTGTTGTACTTTTTGCAAATCATTATCAATTTATAAGTTAGGAAAACAAGCCAATTAATAATAAAGCTGTGTGATATAATTCAGTCCTTCCTTACACATTTGTGCACTTAGTGAATAGTGTAGTGTACTCTTGATAAGTTTATTAACTATTTATTGGTATACTTCATAGTGATTAAGTTTACCATTTCCCATTTAATATTTTACAGTTTCTCCACACGTCCGGATAAGTCAGTTATTAAAGCAGAAAGCTTAAACCAAGATTATTTGCAACACAAAAAACTTATCAATGTTAATTTAACAGTTTGTTAATGCCCGACAGACATGTGCAAGAGGGTGAAAACAAATAAACAATGAAACAAAAATTACCTTTAAACGTTGTTCTTCCAAACATGCTTGGGACTTGGGACTTAAGGATAGGACTTAAGGACTTTAAAGCTCAAAATAACTCGTTAATACTTTTTGTTTAGGTACTTATATAAGGTAACAACTATCATTTAAAGCACTCGGTAATAAGATGAATAGAAGAGTATACATTAAGGTTTATACTTATCCTGCAAAAAAATGTAATAATAAAAAATGAATTTTTCACTTCGTTGTAAATAATTTTCTTAGTATGGAAATGAAAGTTTTGTGAATGGAAAGCGATTTGCTTTATCTATTCATCTTAAACACTTAAACATAATAATATATAACACATGCACGAGTATGTATACTTAAAATTCTTATATAAAAATACTTATTAGCACGTATATAGACTAGGATGATTAAATACATACGGCCTTACCACAGAAGATTTTAAAACACTGTTTAGTAAAAACACTGTTTAAATGTGATGCCGTCTCTTTCAAACAATATTGTCAAAAAAGTGACAGCATCACATTCAAACAGTGTTTTAGTTAAACACGTGTTAAACAGTGTTTTGTGGTAAGGCCGATAATATCTAAATACACCATGCTTATCAAAATATACTAATCAATTGTACTTAATTAATAATACATAATATTATGTATGATGTCATGGATAGATCATGGGTTCATTAATATATTTTTCTTTGATAAAACCAGCATCAAATATAAATAATGTTAATAAATAAGCACCTGAAATATAATAATTACTTAAAGATAATTTTATTATTAAGCTACTACTCCACCTGCGTTTACATTAACGTTAGTGGTAATGTCCAACTACGCTTTAGCTAAGGCGTAAGTAAATTTAGTACTGTCGTTTGTGAATTAACACCGTTAAGTCTTGGCCACATCTGCGTAACGCCTAGATTAAGACGCAGGTGGAGCCGTAGCATAAGAAAAACGAAAGATTACTTAATTTTATATTTTCAAAAATTAATTTCTTTGTGACGAATACTTTTAATGGTGAATGTTGCACTTATAATTTTTTTTAAGTCTTCACAATATCGTGAAGGATAATTTAATAATCAGAATACAAATACATTTAAATAACCATTTATATAAAAATATTGTGTTATTTCAGTTACCGCGGACAAAAAACTTTTTCTTATTAAAAAGCAAGTTGGCTAAGCTAGCCAAACCTAAGTAAATGGACACCATAACGATTCAAGCAATCAAATACATGCAGCTTTTGCTGTAACAGTTATTGTGTTAATTGTTGCGTTAGTAAGTTAAATTAAACATTCACTGGTTAGTGATGGATAATCCTTATACTTATTATAAATGGAGTCCATTTGTTTGTTTGTTACGCCTTCACGTCTTGACTACTCAACCGTTCATCATGAAATTTTGCCAACACGTTTGTCTGGGGTGCAGAAAAGGACATGGGGTACCTTACATCCCGAAAAAAGGTACTGTTCCCGAGGGATAGATAATAAAACTAAAACCGCTAGTAATAAAATATGTTAATTATTAATCCAAAAAACTATGGCGATAATATAATAACACAGTATAGGTAATAATAATAATAGTTTTTATTTACCTTTGATGCTGATTTTACCAGTACTGAGCTTTTGAGATCAGGCGTTGATCAATGTCAAATTAATTCATTTATATTTTTTGCAATTACTATTTACCTATTTGTTTAAATTAGAGAGTTTTCTAAACTGCGGTTTCTGAATTTGGTCGTTACGCAGGAAACTTTAGGTTGTCCATCAGCCATTTTTGATGTCCCCACTGCTGGGGCATAGGCCTTCCTTATGGGTGGTAAGGAGGATGGGCCATAACCCACCACGCGGGCCCAATGCGGATTGGTGGGTGTTAACGACTGCAAATGCAGCCGGGACCAACGGCTTAACGTGCCTTCCGAAGCACGGAGGAGCTCGAGATAATAAATTTTTGGTCACCCATCCCATGACCGAACGTTGCTTAACTTCCGCAATCGCTGGGCCAGGCGCTAAACCACTGCGCCACCGAGCTCCTCTTCCGAACTTCAGGTTATCCAAATGTAAATCAACTCTTTTCTTCATTGTGCGACAATGATTATATTATTGGTCGGTTGAATAATGAAAATATCTTTGAATTATAAGCGGGCTTCGATTAATTCATCTATATTTGTGGATCGCATTCGCAAGCTGTCGTACACCCAATTTAATGAAAAAATATCGAATATGCAAAAGTATAGAAGTTAATGTATAATGGGGGTAGGACAAAGTTTTGAATGATACAGAGGTTCAGAAACTACCCACAAATATAGATAATCGAAATAAGCACTTTAGTTAGGCACATCGGGAATGCCAGTTACACAACATGTGTAATAGTCATTCAAGATGAGTAGGATATGGGTTTAAAGTGAATAGATGACGATGATGACATCACCAGCCAGGGCTAAGCCAATGTTCAGCAGTTCGAACTGTGAGGGAGGGTTTGAAAGGGGGGCAGGAGGGGTATATAAGGGCGGGTCGATCGTCAGGCGGGCAGTCAGCAGCCGGCGGCGGCGGCGGGCGGCGGCGCGGCGCGCAGCAGCGGCGCGCGCTCGCCTGCGCGGGCCACACCGGACATACCATAATGCCCCCATGGTATAATAATATTTCACCAGGTATTCTCTTCCCATGGTGGCCCACGATAAGTCTAAGCCCTCGTAATCATTTTAATGCGATTAGTGCCCCCATTGTGACGCCCTCATCTTAATTAAATTAATTGCTCGAAATTCAAACATCCAGATTATTTACAAACAATAACCTCTGTAAAATAAAGTTCGGCGTAGTAGTAGTAGACAAAAGAGCAAAAAGTGGTCACTTTTGGCAAATTTTCGATATATTATATATTTAGCGACCAATCAATTTAATTTAATGAGGGCGCCACTGTAAGAAGACTAATCTCTAAAGCCTTAATATGCAACCTCTCGCTATCGTACGCACTTGCGGTTGATTAATCGCCACGAAATTTCATATTAAAATGAAACCGCGCGGTTAACCGCCAGTGCGTAAGTGGGCTTACCTGTGAGTCTATAACGCAAATGTCTCTGGCATCTCTATCTCCGCTCGCTCCGGCTTCATTTGACAGATGGATGTGACACATTGCTACTTTTCTTCGGTAAGTGTTCATTTTTGCCGAAAAGAAGTAGCGATGTGTCACATCCATCTGTCGAATAAAGCCGATAGCGATGCCAGCGACACTTGCATGGTAAAACCCCATTGGTCATTGAACCGCATCGCGACATTTGATTGGTCGTGACATAGTCGCGGGTCAGTCACGTGACCTTACTGTCACGGGAAGAGACTACCTGATTTTTTCTACCATGAGTGCCCCAAGGCCCGTGCACATCACACTCCGTGATATTAATGATATCTCATAGTTAGAATGTGCGACAGCACTTAGGATCACTTCAGACAGAATGGCAAAATGCCAGAGCAATTTTCTGACTTCATTGAAAATAGGAGCGTATTACAATAATCTAAAGCAGAAACTTAGCTCGTATCTTTCGGAAATAACAGGATATTGCGAAGTGTTTTCGTGTGTGCGGGCCTTTAAAGCGATTCTTCAAGAAATTACCAGTAGCGTAACGTTTGATAACGCTGTAACTCATGCTTTACTACAGAAATGGTAGCTTCGAGAAGAATGCAATGATTAGCAAACATCGATACAATGGACGACTACTCGAGTACATCTGCTTCTAGCTACGAATAACTAACGACTAAGTAAAACTGAGCAAATGAAACAATAACGTTAATGAGAAACGACTAAGTTATGTTAGGGCTGCCAACTTTCCCAAAACAAAATTGGGGACAGACCTGAAAATCCGAAATTCAACGGCCAAAAAACGCTAAGCGCCATCTCGTTTTTTACTTGTTTTGGTTAGTGAGAAATGTGCGCAATACACTGATTTCACTGTGGCTGTAGCTGTCTATGTGCGCATATTTTAAATGTGGGACACATTTGATGTTTGTGGGACACATTTGATAAAGGGGACAATAGTAGCTATTGTACAAATCGGGACTGTCCCCCCCAATGCGGGGCGATTGGCAGCCTTAAATTATGTCTATGTATGACACTATTTATATGTATGAAAATAATATTGGCAAGCAGACATACTAAAGTAATGATCGTTAAAAACATTTAATTAATACAAGACGACATTCATTAACAATTAACATCCAATAATACCAACACAATGTATTGTGCTCGACTGTTATGGTAAATAATTTTGATAAAATTTTGAGTTGCATGTTGTATCTTTTCATAGAAATGTTTTCAAGCCAGGTACTGCAAAAATATTGCAATTTAATGGCAGGTATTCATGGTAAATTACAGAGATTTGTTCCATATCCGTCACATTTACTATGCGTATTAGATAAGGTCTACGTTATTTTATATTCAATTTAATTGACTTAAAAAAATATACAACAAATTATTTAATTGCATATTAGTAAAATTATAGTAAATAGATACTATGTGTTTCAAAAAAAACCCAACTTTTACTATGGGACCAACTCTGAAATCCCGAAAAAAATCAGTTGTTTCATACATTTGGATATATTTTTCACTGTCACTCACAGATTGCATAGCGGATGTATAGTTACACAGTGTTTTGTCACTTTCTTTAAATGTCAAACTTAAATAGTTTGACAGAGAGTAACCATTGAGTAACTATACATCTGCTATACAATCTTTATTAGTAAGGGGGTAAATAAATGTTTAAATGAAACAGATGAATTTTTTTCGCGATTTCAGAGTTGGTCCCATAGTAAAAGTTGTTCAGTTTGATGGTCCCTATCTACCATATTCGGCATTATGGGTTTTTTTTAAAACGTTGTTTATTTGCAGTTTTTAAACCAATGTCAGCTTTTAAAAATGGCACTAATGTCCGGATTACACGAGGCTAGTTTTTAAGTCAAGAATGCGAAGCAAGTATCAGTAAGCCAGTAACACTGGCTTTATGTAAACAGCTTCATCTCTAGGCTAGTTAGTGAGAGAACAAGCATATTCCAAGTCAGAGCAGTACTAGCTTGCTGGCTTAATACTAGTGTATTATATTAAGTTACTTAATATAATTGAAAATTAATTTTGAATTATTTTTTTATATACATACATACAATTGAATTATCTATTGGTTTAAAAAAATAAGCTTTTATTTGACAGATATAGATGTAGCTTTTATTTGACAAAAGTAGCAATGTATCACATTCATCTGTAAAATTAAAGCGATCACGATAGCAATATAAGAAAGCCGATAGAGCCACTGATACTGTCTTGGTATTCTAGCTTTAAAAATTAGCCTCGTGTAATACGAACATTATACAAGAATCTTTATTACAATATACAACACGAATACTCTGCCATTAAATACAACTCATACGATATGACTCACTTAACCATGCCAAAGGTAAACAAAATTACATCAAATACTATTTGTAACGTCTCTAAAATTAAATGGTTATACAAGCTAAGTTTCTTAAAGTTCTGTTGTGGAATGAGTAACCGAAAATCCGAAAATTTCATAAAAATGTGTTACAAATTGTTTTATTGTAACTTTTAACAAAACTTAGCAAATAAACGACATTCACTTCTAGAGACGAATCCAGAAAATACTTAACCTCACCTTGATGTTGCATATTTTTTTGTAGTGAATCTTTACAATTCCACTTCACAAATGCAGTGTGCTACCAGGTTTACCAACCACTTTAGTCACCGTGATGTGACGTGAGTTCATAAATAGACGGCACCCGAGAAAATATCTATATACATACATACAAATCCTCTTGGTAGACAGGTCTTCACTGTCACTGAACGTTATCAAGATAGCAATGTAATTCTGTAAGGGATTACCTTTAGCCTACAGTTGTCGTTATTGATCCAGAAAGTTCACGAAGAGAAGAAGACCTGAGGGTCTTCTGATATAGATAAGACGATGCTAGAAATTTGGTGCGATCTATACTGCTCTTGTTTACTTGTTGTCTTTTTCTTAACTACTCGCCCTCGCAGCTGTCGGGCAGGCGACCGACGCTAGTAATGTACTGACCCTGCAGCTGCCGGTCGAGTAGCGCGGTGACGCCGGGCCCTAGGCCGGGCTCGTGCTCGCCCTCGCAGCTGTCGGGCAGGCGACCGACGCTAGTGATGTACTGACCCTGCAGCTGCCGGTCGAGTAGCGCGGTGACGCCGGGCCCTAGGCCGGGCTCGTGCTCGCCCTCGCAGCTGTCGGGCAGGCGACCGACGCTAGTGATGTACTGACCCTGCAGCTGCCGGTCGAGTAGCGCGGTGACGCCGGGCCCTAGGCCGGGCTCGTGCTCGCCCTCGCAACTGTCGGGCAGTCGACCGACGCTAGTGATGTACTAACCCTGCAGCTGCCGGTCGAGTAGCGCGGTGACGCCGGGCCCTAGGCCGGGCTCGTGCTCGCCCTCGCAGCTGTCGGGCAGGCGACCGACGCTAGTAATGTACTAACCCTGCAGCTGCCGGTCGAGTAACGCGGTGATGCCGGGCCCTAGGCCGGGCTCGTGCTCGCCCTCGCAGCTGTCGGGCAGGCGACCGACGCTAGTGATGTACTGACCCTGCAGCTGCCGGTCGAGTAGCGCGGTGATGCCGGGCCCTAGGCCGGGCTCGTGCTCGCCCTCGCAGCTGTTGGGCAGGCGACCGACGCTAGTGATGTACTAACCCTGCAGCTGCCGGTCGAGTAGCGCGGTGACGCCGGGCCCTAGGCCGGGCTCGTGCTCGCCCTCGCAGCTGTCGGGCAGGCGACCGACGCTAGTGATGTACTGACCCTGCAGCTGCCGGTCGAGTAGCGCGGTGACGCCGGGCCCTAGGCCGGGCTCGTGCTCGCCCTCGCAGCTGTCGGGCAGGCGACCGACGCTAGTAATGTACTAACCCTGCAGCTGCCGGTCGAGTAACGCGGTGATGCCGGGCCCTAGGCCGGGCTCGTGCTCGCCCTCGCAGCTGTCGGGCAGGCGACCGACGCTAGTGATGTACTGACCCTGCAGCTGCCGGTCGAGTAGCGCGGTGATGCCGGGCTCGTGCTCGCCCTCGCAGCTGTTGGGCAGGCGACCGACGCTAGTGATGTACTAACCCTGCAGCTGCCGGTCGAGTAGCGCGGTGATGCCGGGCCCTAGGCCGGGCTCGTGCTCGCCCTCGCAGCTGTTGGGCAGGCGACCGACGCTAGTGATGTACTAACCCTGCAGCTGCCGGTCGAGTAGCGCGGTGACGCCGGGCCCTAGGCCGGGCTCGTGCTCGCCCTCACAGCTGTCGGGCAGGCGACCGACGCTAGTAATGTACTAACCCTGCAGCTGCCGGTCGAGTAACGCGGTGATGCCGGGCCCTAGGCCGGGCTCGTGCTCGCCCTCGCAGCTGTCGGGCAGGCGACCGACGCTAGTGATGTACTGACCCTGCAGCTGCCGGTCGAGTAGCGCGGTGATGCCGGGCTCGTGCTCGCCCTCGCAGCTGTTGGGCAGGCGACCGACGCTAGTGATGTACTAACCCTGCAGCTGCCGGTCGAGTAGCGCGGTGACGCCGGGCCCTAGGCCGGGCTCGTGCTCGCCCTCGCAGCTGTCGGGCAGGCGACCGACGCTAGTGATGTACTGACCCTGCAGCTGCCGGTCGAGTAGCGCGGTGACGCCGGGCCCTAGGCCGGGCTCGTGCTCGCCTTCGCAGTCGTCGGGCAGGCGACCGACGCTAGTGATGTACTGACCCTGCAGCTGCCGGTCGAGTAGCGCGGTGATGCCGGGCCCTAGGCCGGGCTCGTTCTCGCCCTCGCAGCTGTCGGGCAGGCGACCGACGCTAGTGATGTACTGACCCTGCAGCTGCCGGTCGAGTAGCGCGGTGATGCCGGGCCCTAGGCCGGGCTCGTTCTCGCCCTCGCAGCTGTCGGGCAGGCGACCGACGCTAGTGATGTACTGACCCTGCAGCTGCCGGTCGAGTAGCGCGGTGATGCCGGGCCCTAGGCCGGGCTCGTGCTCGCCCTCGCAACTGTCGGGCAGGCGACCGACGCTAGTGATGTACTGACCCTGCAGCTGCCGGTCGAGTAGCGCGGTGATGCCGGGCCCTAGGCCGGGCTCGTGCTCGCCCTCGCAACTGTCGGGCAGGCGACCGACGCTAGTGATGTACTGACCCTGCAGCTGCCGGTCGAGTAGCGCGGTGATGCCGGGCCCTAGGCCGGGCTCGTGCTCGCCCTCGCAACTGTCGGGCAGGCGACCGACGCTAGTGATGTACTGACCCTGCAGCTGCCGGTCGAGTAGCGCGGTGATGCCGGGCCCTAGGCCGGGCTCGTGCTCGCCCTCGCAACTGTCGGGCAGGCGACCGACGCTAGTGATGTACTGACCCTGCAGCTGCCGGTCGAGTAGCGCGGTGATGCCGGGCCCTAGGCCGGGCTCGTGCTCGCCCTCGCAACTGTCGGGCAGGCGACCGACGCTAGTGATGTACTAACCCTGCAGCTGCCGGTCGAGTAGCGCGGTGATGCCGGGCCCTAGGCCGGGCTCGTGCTCGCCCTCGCAACTGTCGGGCAGGCGACCGACGCTAGTGATGTACTGACCCTGCAGCTGCCGGTTGAGTAGCGCGGTGATGCCGGGCCCATCGCCGGGCTTCTTGACCACGAGCATGGGCTTGTCCTCGCCCTCCTCGTAGCTGTTGGGTAGGTGACCGTTGCTGACACCCATCGTTTCGCTCACCTACAATAACAGTCAAACATCCAGTGTAGTGCCGTATATTGACAACGCAAGGATGCTAGTCAAATGCTTGCATTGAAAGGTAAATCGTATGGCAACGTCATGTTGGCTCGCATCATCACATCGTGTACCTGCCTCGCGAGCTGGTTCGCAATGTGGACACACGGAATTGTATGACAAGAAAGGTTATTAAAACCATAATATGCTTACAGTATGCTGTTGTTTGATTGAAACGAGTAACCTGCATATTTATAGTAAAATTGCAGGCTCAGAAATGTAAATCTCGGGCAGAACTACATAAAAATTAAAAGTCAAAGGTCATAAAGACTGGTTTATACGGGGTCAGTGACTAGACCCAGCGAGGGAGCGAGAAGAGAAGAAAAAAAGTGCGAACGAGAAGTCAGCACTGGACTGGGTTGAAACAAGTGTCTACACGAGCCCAGTCACCCCTGGCCTGGGTTACTGTACTGCCATGTTACTGACCCTGTATAAACCAGGAGGAAACTATTTAAAAGAGAACCTAACATAAGAAAGCAAACAAATGCAACTGCTTAAATTAAAAACATAAATAAGAGCGTCGTCAGTATTTACCTGCATGAGCTTATGCACCACGTCCCTGCCGAGGATGTGGTCGAACACGGCCTGCAGGAAGGCGTCCGACATGATGGACAGCTTCAGCTTGTCGCGGTGCCACACCAGCACGCGCGACTCCTCCATCGCCATTATTGACACCTGACAACCGTAATACGAACACTCGTATTGTAGCTACAGTAGCCGGCAAACATCTTAAAATCGGGTGGGGATTGCGCAGAACGCGTATTTTGGGTATGCGTAGCGGTGAGGTACGCGGGCGGCGGGAGAGGGGCGCGCGCTGTTGGTCGCTCTCAAGTGTACATGCGCGAACTTATCCCCACTCCCTCGAAACAGCGTCAAAATGTTTGCCGGAATCTGTAACGACTTAACGACATGAAATTCTTCTTGGATGGAAACAACATGGTCCTCACATCTTTGCAAGCTCTTCAATATTTTTTGCGTCTTCCTATCTTTTTTATTTTTTTTTGCACAACGGAATAGTGCTTGGCTATCATCTCACCTGATGTTAAGTGACGATAAGGATGAAGATGGAAGCGCACTACATCCGGAATCCCTATCACTGAGGAACTGGCTATCATACCTCTAACTGCCGGAACACAACAATTTTTAAATTTTTGTAATGGCGTCAGACTTAGGTAAGGTAGTGGTAGCTAGCCAGGCGGACTTTAAATTAGCCCTACCACCAACCAAACCGAGTACAAATTGGATCCCGTTGGGAATCGAACCCGGGACCTCTGCGTCTAACACGGGTGGGGCGAACGACTAGACCACAGACGCAGTTAAAACAGTCATTACATCTAAGCACGCTCTTTAATATTTTTATCTACACTCACAACGTAAAGTTCCAAATATGAATTCAAAAGAGATTGCATAAACACGTACTTTTTGATCGTGGATAGATAAAATAAAAAAAAAACCCATTACAGTTCAATCAACTGCATCATAAAATAACTTTTTAAATTTTTATAGCACACTTTTACTTTTTAATTTTTTGGCGCGTATGGGCTCATTGACAATGTAGAAATATATTGTGATTGGATGCATTTCAGCAGGCTAATCGCTCGGTCATCGATCGCCTTAGAGATGGATTTTAATTTAACAATGGAGACAAATTTATTTTAATGACTGTATTCCAACACACTAATCGCTAAGTCATAGATCGCCATAGAGTACATTTTAATTTAACCATGTAAAGTAATAAAATTAAACATTAAAACTAATTTACTTGCCATGGTTAAAATGTTTACTGTGGTGATTGATGACTCAGCGATTTATCTGTTGGAATGCACCCAATGTTTAATTGTATTACTTTCCATGGTCAAAAAGATGTACTCTATGGCGATAGATGACTCAGCGATTAGTCTATTGAAATGCACCCATTGTCTATGGATGCATGCGCTGCGCAGTAATGCGCAATGAGAATCTAAATTTTCCGCCATTATTCCACATATTTTTCTCGTGGCTGTAATTTCGATATAATAAAAAAATATATCTTCAAAAAAAATGGAAAATAGCAGCAGTGATGATGAAAATTGTACACCACCCGATGTCCTTGATACGGCAAAAGCAATGACTCACAACCTACTTCCAGAAAAATCAAGAAAATTATATGAAAAAACCTACCAAGAATTCCTGGCATGGAAAACGGATAAGAAGGCAATGTCATTTTCAGAAAACGGTGGTTGGAAATCGACGGCAGTGGCGGAGTCGTATATAGACGAGTCCGTAAACAGTAAAATTCAAATCTCCAACACAATAATGAATACAATAGAAAACAACGCTAAGGAAGTGAACATAAATATCCCACAACATACAACTCTGAGTAACAATAATGCCTCTGCCAGCTCCATAAATATTCAATTTCATAATTGCAGTATTAATAATTTTAACAACTATTATAAATAAATACTAATTTTTTCACTTTTGTTTTATTTCAACTGTATGAGTGAAGATAAAGTAGTGTATGAAACTGCACATAACTAGGTATTAAAACACTCGTGTGATACTATTAAAAACCTCGCCTACGGCTCGGTTTTTAAACACACACTCATGTTTTAATACCCCTCTTTATGTGTCAGTATCATAAACTACTATTCCGTCTTCCTATCGCAAAAAAGTGTCGTATTATGGGCCGAAAAAAGCTGCTTCGCTGACCGCCTCCGTACGCATTTTGCAGTCTCACTTAATCTTTGTGTTTCAATACTATAGTTATTTTTTTTATTTTTTTATTTATTTAGTACACACACCATTTTTACATGAAAAATAATGGACAGAAGAGTAGTACAAGGGCACAGCTTATTTCGTTTATTAGTTAATGGAATATCACGTGGGAATAATGCCAAAGAAAGCGCAAAGATGTGAGATGATGATCCCTTAACATAACTTGGGCTTAACGAGTCTTCCGAAGAACAGAGAAGCTTGAGCTCGTTAACGAATAGATCATCAATTTTTTTTTATCCTTTACTAAACCAATAAAAATGCCATAAACCGATCTAACTGGGTGGTAGTAACATTTTATCGTAATTTAAAGACCAATCTGATCATGGCACCACAGCAAGGGGAAAAAAGTTTCAATCATCATCATCATAAAGATTGAAAGTTATTTCAAAAGGATATATTGTAATTAATTGAAATCGCACAAGTGGGCGCCAAGAATAAGGGTAATTCTTATATCTTCACTTTGCGTGGGGTGAAATTACATCCTTGCTTGATGCAACCAGGCGTTTTGTCGCGCCTACACTAGTTGCGAAAGAGACAAGATTTATGAAAATAAAATAGGTCACAGTAGATGAACAAACTAAGAAATTCTAAAACTATTTGAAAATGAAATGAATGTACGATGATCTGGATCGAATATTCGTTTTTCAACGCGACTTTTCTTAACTTGCCAAAACGTGACAAGGGCGTGAGAAAATTTCAATACGCATACGTTAAACATAATATTAGTAAAAACAAAATATGATCCAGATTAATTAATTATACTGGCCCGAAACGATACCAAACCAAATGAGAGCCGAGATTGTAATCTGACAAATTAACGATTACCAAGACATTCAAATTTATTCACAAAGGCAGGAAGTCGTAAGATCTTTGTCAATGCGCCTTTAAAGCGCCACATTAATACATTAGCCACAAACGACAGTGAAAGTATTCCGGAGATTAAATCACAATGCGCATACCCACGTGCGCCGGCGCAGGCTGCCATTACCATATTTCGTTATGCTTATGATTAAGTGAAATTACAGACAGCAGAGATTTGGAGATACACGCTTCTAGAACTGAAAGCGAACGTAGCTAAATAGCTGATTGACACGCGATTGTTGCTAGCGATTTCTATAAAAGGGGAACGAGATAAATCTATAAATACAAAGGAAGTCAATGTCTTCTGCCGCAAGAATCTGTTTTATAATTAGAAGGACAAAAGATTCGCTCGAATAGGATACGGTACGGACTAATGTGCTTCTTATAGGTCGCTCAATGGTGCACTTGGAATATCTGCATGCATTTTGCTATAAATCAAGTCAAGTCACATGGGTGATTGATGAAGTTGAGATGATTGCAAGACTAGCTAGCCTTTTCTTTTCACAAAAAAGGTTGCATTACCTTTTTTATCATCAGTAGGTAGTTTTCCCAGAAAGAAGTTTCAAGTCCAAAGGATAATGTTACTTATGTATAAAGGTCGCATAAAAATTATAGGAGTGATGGTTTCGACGGCGCAGTGACTTAGCGCATTTAGTCTGCTATTACAGAGGTTAAGCAACTTTTGAAAGGGTCGCGGTCATTCGATGGGTGACTGGATCAAACATTTATTATATTGAGCTTCTTGCTTCGGAAGGGAAGACACATTAAGTAGTTGGTCACGGCTTTTAGCGGCCACAAAACCGCATAGGATTCACGAAGTAGGTTATGGGAATAACCCATCTCTCTTGTCTTTCCATAAGAAAAGCCTGTGCCCTGTGCCCCAGATGTGGGGACACTAAAAATAACTGATGATAATGATAAAAAAGTATAGGAGTTAGTTACCTGGAAGTACTCATCTGTGGAGACACCGAACCACTCCGGCGAATCCAGGAAGTGGTGCGGGAACACTATGTGCAGCGCCCGTTGGTTCTGTGACACCACTAATCTGGAACATTGCATCATTTCTATTAACTTAAAGTTACATAAAGTCGAGATTAATGTGATGAAGTTACTCATTGCGTCTTCTGTTAACGTTAAGTTACATAAGGACAAGAATAATCTGATACAGGCACTCTAATCTATTACAAAGGTAATATTGGATTTGGATACAAGATTAAACGTAGAAGTTTGAAAAAGTTATAATAACATAGAGGTCTGTAGTACCGCCGCGTTTATAAAATAATTTAAATGAAAATCTCGATGGCAATAAAGGGAAAAGAAATAGAACGTCATTATCAATTCAATAGATCTTAATCGACTGAAATTTCATCATATATCTCATAATGCTCACAATTACATTAAACTTTTCCAACCAGCGAGGGTGTAACAACTTTTTTAATCGGAGCATATTTCACCATTATTCAGACAGAATATCTATAAATACCTAAATATAGAGAATGAACTACTGTTATTGTACTCCTACTGTTCCTATGTGTTTTGTTGCTATCCTGAGTATAAAAAATAATGAGGGCTGATTGTGGAAGATTCCCACAACTGTATTCCTCCATTCGCAGAATCAGGAAACAGTAATACATTAAGACCTGTAATTAATGGTGATTCAGCGAGGAGATAAGTTGGCGCAAAAATGGCCGACGCGCCAGATTTATACATCCTGTCTATTTCAAACTTGTTAAAAAGTTAGATTTAATAATGAGAAGAATGGGTGCGGGCGGCGGTGTTAATACTTTGGTATACAAAGTTTAATAAACCGAGCGGTCGTGAGAAGGCACTAATTAAAACGAGTGCGGGACAAAACAGCGCAGTGCGGCCCGCTTGGGAATCGGACTAGCACGTGGTGTATTTAAAGACTGGAGCACATCAAGCAGTGCACGGAATGTATACATTGCCATATTATCTATAACAGAATTTCATACTTCACTGGTCCTCACGAAACGTGACTGCAGTGAACACGGGCTGACACTGGATTTTGTATCCAGCCCGAGGTCTTATCTGTCCAAGGACTAGAGAAAAAACTGTCACGAAATCAGATGCGACTGGGTACGTATCAGAATGTCTAAAGTTAGAATGTCTAAACTTAAAATGGCAAAGTTCAAAACGTCAAAAATTTGAATGTCTAACGATTAAAATGTCGAAAGTTCAAAATGTCAAAAACGAAAATGTCAAGCGGTCAGATAGTCCAAACTAAAAATGTCTAAGTTCAAATGATCAAAACTTAAAATGTCTAATAGTCTAAATACATATAATGACGTAAAGAATTTACTTATGCCTTTCTTTCATTTAGGTACCTAATTAATTAGGTAAAATAATTGCGTGTTAACCTCTGTGTCCCCGCCGCACATCACCATAGCCACGCCGCTCCCTGATTCGGTAGCCGGTGCCAGTCACTGATTCAGTAGCCGCTGAACAAAATCCACCAATTGAGTTTGAAATAGATTTTTTCTGGCGCTTCGCCGGCCGCTGCCGCGGCACGCTCGCTTCGCTCGCTCGGCTCGCGCGCTAGGTTCATGTCAACCTAACATGCTCGTCGCTACGCTCCTCGCACCTATCTCGTGACCTACGGTCTACGGTTTCTAAGTCCCAGTAGACTAGTTTAGGCTCATTTCCGGCAGCTAAATTTGCTATAAAGCATTTCAGGCGAAGCCCAAAGACCTCCACAGACTCAATTAACCTCAAAGAAAGCGATTCGTTTTAAGATCCAACCCAATTCAAATAAATCATTGTGAACTTTAGACTTAATGACCATTGATATTTCAACTCGTCAAGTATTTGATACGTTTGATACTTTGAATTTTGCTATTTTGAAGTTAAACATAATGATTTTCGACAGTTTAAACCATTTGAATTTTGATTTTTGACATTTTGAACTTTGCCATTTTAAGTTTAGACATTCTAACTTTAGACATTCTGATACGTACCCATGCGACTATGTGTGTTCTAATCTAATTGACTGTTTTCGACAACATTAATTGTCGATTAGAATCTAATCGTAAAACCTAGTTCTACTTATATAAATTTTGGCAATGCTTCCAATAAAAGTTCTGCAGCGCTCAGCTACTTACTAATGGAAGAGAGATGGAGCTTTTAAGAATTTAAAAGCAATGCTGATGGGTGGGTGTCTGCCAAGTAGATTTCCTAAATCTAAGAGAATTTACAATGAATATTACATAACTTTCAGGCCAGAGATACCTTGCAGCAAAATTTTATTGTCACTCAATACAAGGTAGGTAGAAGGTAGTAAAAGTAAATGCTTAGTTAATGTGCAGTTTTGTGTGAAAAGTATAAACTCACGTGACAGGGATAAGTTGCCAAAGTGTAATTAATTCCAATGTCATGGGACCAGACGTGTTAAATCACGGGTTACCTTAATTATAGTAACTAACGATTTTAGTTTCCCAACTTGTGCGATGATCATATAGCGGGTTTACTACTGATAATATCCATAATTAAAATAACAATTGTTACAAAAGGGGAAAATACGACAAAGAAAATAAACTGCTTATAAAATACAACTTAATACAAGTATATTAAATACGCTATTGTCGAATAAAATTGATGGTGTCTTTCCTGAGGAAATTGATTCGGCGAGGTGGTGCGTGTGAACGCAGGCTACTTTGGCCACAATGGCCGGGGTCGCGGGTTCGTCGCCTGCCCACGCCACCGTGACTGGTGATTAATATTTGGAAGACGAACATGCGGAAGATTTGATGCTCTAATATTTTATTACAGAAGAAGACTAATGGGCACCTTACGGACTTCCAGTAAAGATTATAAAAATCTAATAGAACACTTAATTTTATGTCGTTTTTATTAATAATTAATTAACTACAAAATGCCCATGTATCCCTGTTAATAATTATAAATCATAACACTTACATCGATATACATCACAAATAGAAATTGGTTATAGCGCAAAACTTGTGTAAATGAGCTTTCTGGATAAACTATTCCGACAGTTATTTATTTGCTAATTAACTTATTAATTATACCTTATTTTTGTAATTTGATGTCTCTCGTATCTTCTATTTGCTATATAAACATCACACATAAACATCAATAACCTTGCAGACTGTAATCTTAATCACGTTTGACATTTGCCATCTATATTTTCTTTGCTATTTCGATATTAAATACAGACACAAAATAGAGAGACAGAATACTAAATATCAATAACAAACAATTTCTTTCTTTCGACTTAATAACCTTATCGAGAATTCATGTGGACTATAATAATGTTGATTTACACCGCATGACATTTACGACACGTCACGTAGCGACATGTTCTACAAGAAATAAACCAAAATTAATTGAGAAATATAGCCTGAATGTGCAATAAAGCACGATATCGCGAGAACAATAAAAAAAGCTGGCGCGTAACGGAGCTTGAGTTAATCAATTTGCGTGTAATCTAAATGTCCCGCTTTCGAACGCAAATGACGAAGCACAAACCTAAATCATTATAAAAATGGATCGTGATCCTTGACATTATCCCATTCTGAAGCCCGTATATAATTCCCGAAAAGCCAAGCGAACCTCGGTGCCAGGGAAAGGTCGGCTCCTAATAGAGTTTTGCGATAATAAAGCCGGCGCTCAGTCCAATGAAACCTTTCAAAGAGTATAAGAATTTTACCAGATATCTCAATCAATGGGCTTAATATTTCTACCTTGTACACTTTACGTCCGATACTCAGATTGTAATGAATTGTATTATTAAATTGTATTGTATGAATTGTATTTTAAAAATTTAAGAAACTTGTTGGACAATAATTCTTAAAAAATTCAATTGCCTCTGAAACATCTGAGCAGACGGGAGGAAAACAACGGGTTATTGTGAGGTAGTAACAGCCGAACTTCTTTCATATTACGCACGAATGAATCAAATTACTTCTTCAACTTTGATATTTACCTTAAAATAGAATTTATTAACAAGCAGTCTGGCAGATTTTTTATGCTAATGTTTATTTACTTGGAGATGGAAATCAGTTTGCGATAAAGTTGAAGTAGGAAAACAAGCTATGAAAAGTTTTAGCTTTTATTTTAATTTCGATTTGCTGATATCGCCTTTGTTTTTGGAAGAGCCACCTGTTTATTTAATATCTGATTCTGTGGTCGCGATCGAGACCCACTTTGCTAGAACGACAGTCAATAGTGACATAATAGTAATACATACTCCTGTTTGTTTGGATTAAGTGTAAGCATAATTAATAGGAACCAAAAGTACCTAACTTACTATTACTTAAAACTTCTTTGAACCTTAGTCATAATATTCTAGAAACGAAGTGAATCACAACACAGACTGTTAACAAAATCAGTAAAACTATGATTCAAATAGAAAACATTGTTTAGCAACAAAAGAAATAAGAGAGAATCACAATAATGTTTCTTATTTGTAATTTTGGTTTGTTTTAATTGGTTCGCCAGTTCTCCACGTTAAAGGAGGAATTATAAAATTCAATAAGCTTACTCGTTTGGTAGCAGTATTATTTCCAAGAAGCTTATTAGATGATAAGGATCGTGCAAATATCGACTACGACGTATACAGCAGTAATTAGTTTTACGAGCAAACTTTATACAGGCAGTTGCTATTTTAAACAAGATTCTGTCACTGTTGGTTTATCAATGTTTACGTTCGTTGTTGTTTACGATAACAAGTTGAGTTAGTTCAATTACAGATGGAGGCGCGAGGAAATCTTGCACGAATTGAAATCGTTGCGAATGGGCCGCTAATATTACGAGTATTAGATGGGGGAGATCGTGAATTTGTGACTCACTACACTACAGTGATTGTTGTGACTCATGTCAGAGCCTAATTTATTAAACTGCAAATATGTTGCCCGCTTGATGATACGATGACGATGATATGTAGGTATCTACATATTTGAGTGGATGGTTTATTTTGAAGATTTATCTGCTTGAGTTTTTAGCTAATAATCATTTTCAACGTTAAATGTCATAATATCATTATTAAAAAGGTGACTTCCAAAACAGCTCTACGTTGTACACTGAGGCGGTGGTTTAGACACATTGATTGCGATTTAATTGACAGGCCTTTGTAGAAATTCATTAACAGTGGAAGTTCAGTCAAATTTTGGATAAGGCTATATTATTTCCAATTTAAGATCAACTACGATTTTAGATTAAAAGATTAAATCAACAGTCAAGCTTTAACATAATAATAACATGCAAAAATAGTTACATTTCGAATATTTTTCCACAACATCAAAATATACATTGCTCAGATCCCAAGACAAGTAAATATGTTACGGAAGTCAAAAGCAACAACTGCACCGGTTCACATTTTACTTCTGGTTAAATTGAACAGGCAACGTCCGGCAACGTACTTAACATACAATCGGCGAAATAGAATATATTTCTGCAATAATAATGGTGATAGCGAACCCGCCTAACGAGTTAAACGAGTTCGCTCGAGACCTCAATATCAAAACAACGGGTGCAATACCTCATTCATTATCTTATGCCACACCGCAGGAACACTATTCGTTGCGAAACCAGATTCAGTCTACATTAATTGAACGTAGATCGTATTACCATTAATAATCAGCAGGACTTCATGATCCAAACAACATAATTATCACAAAATAGATATTATAATAGGAAATGTTCATTTGACAAGTTAATCGTGAATTAGTGACATAATACTTTTATCAGATAACGAAACTATCTGTGCCGAAACTCTGAATTTACATATACCCAATCCAATGCAGCAACACCTGTTGCTACCGCTATTTTGACAACACTGATTCTTAATATCTTATTGTCTTTTCAAATAACTTGGTCAGGGTTGTTTTTGTATCTGAAATTGTAAAGAACGATGTTCTGATTTTCCAGTTTAGGTTTAAGCGAGGGGCTTAACAGTGTAATTTATTCTACAGTACAACTTTTATTCTATACAAGTATGTGATCTACAATACAAAGTGTTATCCTCGGAAATCACGTTCCAAATATCTTTAGAAGCCGACTTGTTACAAAGTGAGATTGCAATTAAACAATGCCTTATTGTTCGTATTGTCGATTGTCTGCCACTGAAATCACTAAAAACTAGGTAATTAGCACCTATTTGATCAGGTTAGTAAAAAAGAGAATTACAGTAAATAAAATATAAGTAAATCGTGAGATTACCAAATCTGATTTTAAATTAGGTTTAGGAGTCATTATCAATTTTAAATTACATAAATCATTTCCATCAGAAGATTACACAGAAGGTAAAAATACAACATAGAATCAACTGCTACTATAGTAGTAGTAATTCTATGACGGAAAATGTAGACGAGTATAATACTGTGACCATACTATAATTATGCCAACAAAGATCCATAAGAGTGTGGGCGGGTAACTAAAGAACGTTAGGTTACCATCAGGCTACTACACTGTAATTTATAAGCCCACGTTGGAAACGCCTACCTTGTACTTCTGCTAACTATTGATAAGTTCCCCAAAATAATGCCCGACTGTTGTTTTAAGAAAACAATTCACAAATGCATATCACATGTGAATCAAAACCAGCATAAAAAATGATACCTTTTCTAAAATAATTTTACGTTCGCTGAATGTGAATTAATCTCATTACGATTCTTGGAGTATAACGAATGAGACATCTCCAAAGATTGCATTGTCAAAGTCAACTGACTATACCAAAATATACAGATGATTCGCTATTTGTCGACGCAGATCTCATGAATCTGCAAAATAACGGACTTAACAATCATCATAAAAATGCTAAGTAGATTTTAATGTGAATTTCCAAGACTGTGCTTGTTTGTATCAACAACAAAGACCATCAAATATTATGCAAATACAGATACAAACATGCAAGAAGTAAGTATGTATATACCTAATAGTAAAACTTAATACTATAGATCCTGTGGAGTGTAGACAATGTCGCATTTGTAAAAGCAAGCTATCACTAATATCGGATATGGAAATATGGAAGATGTATATTGTATGGGATATCATACATCTTTTGTTAGCATATAGGTCGTATAGCTTTTACAAATATGACTTTCTCTAGAGTCTGTTCTCGAATGGTTCTAATCAAATTCTAAAATGGCTTGAAAGCTGTTTATCGGAACTCCAAAACTGTGCCCCAATTTATCGAAAAGAGGTCGCAACTCGCAATTCTGCAAACCAGACACTGGCAGTCATTACGCAATGCGTCGGCGACGATCACTGTATCACATGTTGTACTTCTGCTTTCAATGCCTCATTCACAAGTTTCTTCAAGGATACCGTACGTTACGAACATTTGGGCATGTTGGAGTTGGGTTTTGCATTATGAAATTTAGTACAACATAATAACACTCGTTTGGATGATATTATCATTATGGTTACTATGACACTGGTTGTTTAAATGTTGGCAATAAGATAACTGTTTCAGAAACTTTTATAGAGGATTTAAAGTATGGGTGTAGATAAAAATGTTTAGAATATGGCTTCATAGGTATTATGAAATGAGAATAAAATTAGGGTAAAGTAACTTTTGACAATACATTATGAAATAGAAATCCAAATTCTTTCGTCGAAAGGGTCTTGGTAAGTTGAAAATCAGTACAAAGATCTGTCTGTAACGCAGTTCTAGAATTCAAACGTAGTTAACATTGCTCACTTATCAGGCAAGTCGTTTACACCGTCTCTGGCCTAGTTAGTTTGACCCTCGAATACGTTAATGATGAAAGCTACTAGTGCTTGAAAATAAACCTGAAGCCCTTTACTTCTTATCTTAGGGCCAGCCACTGTTGTATCTCCGCTTGGTAAAAGTGTAAATTCTCGTGTTTTACAGGGATAGACTAGTGAGTTATGTTTCTGTATGTCCTATCCTCCATTATTTCTATAACAATTGCAGGAAAAATTATATTCAGCAATAGAAAATAACAGATACACATAAAAAAGAGAGGGCCGCTTTCGCAATTACTTCTAATATTAAACATAATATTTTTTAGTCAGGAAATGGAAGTACAATATTTTTTGCAGAAGAATATTTACTCTGAAACTTCACGAATAATTCAGATTTTATCAACGTTAAGAGGATTGTCAAGCAAACGGTCTCCATACAAACGGCGATAACGTTTCCCACTCTCTAAATCTTAACCTACAGCAATGAATTTTCGGTATGTTTTTGAAATGCCTAAATACTAGGGCTGTACGTTTTGATTTTTTAAATATCTATAATAGATTTCGAAATATTGGCACTTCTGTGTTTTGTATGAAATCACTAAAATGCAAATATTTCGAAATCTTTTATAGATATTTAAAAAATCAAAACGTACAGCCCTAGTATTTAGGCATTTTAAAAACATACCAAAAATTCATTGCTGTAGGTTAAGATTTAGAGAGTGGGAAACGTTATCGCCGTTTGTATGGAGACCGCTTGCTTGACAATCCTCTTAAGAAGATTATTAAAAAGAACCCGGCGTGGCTTTTCCTTCAATTGAGTTTATTTTTAGCGCAAGTTACTTTTTGCAAACCTTTCGGGACAGCACCATCAATCAAGCTTATAACTAGGAATGCATTCGATTTCGACGAAAGCTTAACAAAGATTTCTTCACCACCTTTGTTTTATTTTCAATAAATTTTTGAGTCATTGATATAATCGATTACGAATACAAAATAAATCAACGCTTCTACACTAAAATTATGAATCTTAGAAGAGATTTCAGCATTATTGGATTAGTTCGTATCGTATTTACACACGGCCAAAGGGTGAACATGTCCCAAAACGGTTTAGTGGTTGACCGTAGACATTCAAATATATGGAGCTCGTTTATCTATACTAAGGGACAAGGCGGAACGGTTAGTCAAGAACAGATAAACAAAACTGTTACAAATGAACGAAGTAAAAAGCTCTAGAACAATTCGTTGACATCTCCATAAAACGACTGGTTTACATTATCTTAGTCTTTAGTAGAAGGCTTTAGTAGCGTGCGAGTAGATTCGAATGCAAGTGCTTTAGTAGTTTTGGGTACTATAATGTATTCTGTGGTTTTGGTGCCTTTCCAGTGAGCGTTTACATGCTTCCAGTACAGTGTCATTTGACTAAAGCACTCTACTAAATACGCTACTAAAATGTCGATTTACATGCTTCCAGTGCGAGGAAAGTGTCGGGCGGGGGGTGAGCGGGCGGCGCGGGCGCGCGGGGGGTTCTACTGGAAAGCGATGATTCCAGTTGAAAGGCTACTAGAACGTTACTTTCTTTAGTAATAAGACGACCATTTACATGTTTCAACTAAAGCACTCTACTAAAGACTAAGATAATGTAAGCCAGCCATTATACAACGCATGAGCGCGTGAAGCAAGCGGTCTACCTCGCCTCACCTGTGTTCTTCTATTGTTCTTAAAGCATAGATTTCTATTCTTTGTTATTTAAGTCATAAAAATACATAACTTCAGGAGACTTGATATTCAAAATTCACATATTTATAACCAAAATCAGCCCTTAAAGTTTATTCTATATTTGACAATAACTTCAAAGTCAAATAAACTTAATTCAAATAAACTTAATTATTAAGTAGGTACTTTTGAATCGTCTACCACCCGTTTCAGACTTTTTTCAATTTCTTCAATCTCATTAATAACGGTGAGTGTGACAATCCAAACAAGGATTCTGTACCTAATGATAGATCTAAAAAAATTGCTAATTCCAAATTTAACGCCAGGCCAAACGCTTTTGTCCTTTTGTACCGGCTAACTTTCCTAACTTCAGCGGGCCTACCCAGCTTCAACTTAAAACAGATAAATCGAAGTAAGGAATTTCGTACTGTACTAATTGCCGAAGTTATTTAAAAGATATCGATGTTCGTGTGACATCATGAATTGGGGTTCGCCATTTTGGCTTGATTGGAGCTCGATCTATCTGTTTTAATTTGAAGCCCGGCAGACTTAACGCATCGAACTGCGGCAAGGCCGATACGGTCATACGGCCCCTGAATAGAAATATTTAATAGGTACTTACTTCCCAGACAGTACAAGCGAGAGACTGTCCACTTTGGTGACCTTCTCGTGCGCGTACAGCTCGTGGCACTTGAGGTGGCGCACGTTGCGCATGCACATCAGCACCCGCCGGAACTGCCGCCGTGACACACGCAGCGGCTTGAACAACGCTATGTACACCTGAAACAGAGGAAAGGATTAAGCCGATGCTGCTGGTTGGCACTAGGAGTATATTATACACGCTGAAATTTTAATCAATTGGTTCCCGCCGTGGGGTGGTTCCACTCATTACAAGCAACTTTTACTATGGGGCCAAATCTCTTCCTCGCAAAAAAATAAAATCTGCTGTTCCATACATTAAGGTCGAGTAGGTACTGCACTTTTGTATGGAACAGCTGGTTTTTTTGCGAGAAGGAGAGTTGGCCACATAGTAAAAGTTGCTTGTAATCATGAGTGGAACCACCCCACTGCGGGAACCAAATGATTAAAATTTCACAGTGTAACAGAATTAATGGCTAAACCAGAACATACCAGAATATGGTAGATAGGGAGGGATCAAACTGAACAACTTTTACTAACAGCCATAAGTAACGATATTTAACGATAAGTATAATAAACATCATTATATTCAATAAAGATTATTATTATTCAAACTAATTGATAAAGCTTGTTTTTCTATAAGTAATATATATAATAAAACTTCACTATTCCAAATATATTATGATAAATATTATTTTCCTAAAAGGGCATCCACTGAAATTACTTGTGTAGTATGTTAGACACAAAAAACAGATGGTCACAGAGGAAAACTTTTATTTACGCAAAGATGGGTCATGGGTCTTGACTCTTGACTGCCTGAATGAATACATACAAATAATAATGATAGCTTACTTATGCTTGAACATTCTTATTCATTTTGAAAGACATCCGACATACATTAATATTATAAGTATACCTAGATAGATGACTAGAAAATGAGCTAAATTGAAAAGACATCCGATATTTAGATGATCTCATAATGACGTTGTGGAAAATATATGTAACTTATTTCATGACATAAAAATCCATTGTGTAAAAGTGAGTAATAGGTACTAATTTAATTATAATGAAAATATTAGACGTAAAGTCTCTTTGCTTTAGTAGCAAATATTGTTTATATTAATTTAATGAGTTGCGAGTTTATCATGATGTTAATTGGTTCCATGAATAGATACCGATGTTAACAATTCAGTAGGTAGTAAAACAAAATATGAATACATAGATTGATTCACATAGCATATCAAGATTCAAGTATGAGGAAAGTGGGCCAACCTTTCAAAGTTAAGAGATGGAAAAGCTTGCGCTAATTGACGGGAATCCGATCGGCGGTAGTACTGTCTCGAGGTAAAAAAAATATTGAACAGCGCGACGGAGGAGGCACCTTGATTGGAAAATGGATCATATTACGACTTTACGATCAATTTATAATTTTTTAGTTTCATTTTTTTAATTTGAGATTTTTACATTCACAATGCTATTTTTATACAATACTAAATAATAAATAATATTTCTAGTATATTATTTAGTATTTTAGTTTCATTTCAAGGTATGAAACAAGAAAAATTAAAGTTAAATGAATCCGAAGAGGACAAAACATTATTGCTGTTATTTTCAGTTAAAAAAAGCTAAGTTATCTTATAATACCATTTCCTCCTTTGAGCTGCTTACAAACGACCACTTCTTACAATTTGATTTAATTTTTTGTATAATGTTACTCCGTAAAAGTAAATATTAGACTAGAAACGCGTTCTTCTTCACAAATGAATTGCTGAATGTTGAACGATAGACTTTATATCCTCCGGATATCACCAGTGAGTGAAGTTGCAGGAGCAGGATTCAAATGTTGCCAGGAATAAGTGGAGAAACTGCGGACTGTTGATTTTTAATGTATGTTTTATAAATGATAATACCGTGTATTTGGCCGTGCTGAGCTGCATCACTTAATTAGACAGGAAGTAATATATCAAAATTCAGATATCAGTTCAAAATTTTACTCAGTCAGCAAATCAAGTCCAGTTGGAAATGAAATGCTACTATACAGAATAGGTTAGTAATAGCACAGATAAAAGGGACTTTTATTTTATGGAATAATAAATTTAGTGATAGACTAAAAAAGAGATTTATTTTCGTTTTATTTTATCAATGCCAGCGCGGCCTCCGACGTCCGCACAACAATAGAAAATCTATAATGTTTCTCATTTTCCGGGCCTAATATTACAATCTGATTAATTCTAACATTAGGGTTAAGAAAAGTTCTGCAGCCGTGACATAAAATCCAACGATACAAGTGCAACTAATCTAGTGGTGCATACTCTGTAATTTTCTGCTTCTTGGACTTCACGCAGCCATGACACAACTTGCACAATATCTTCATTCAACAACTAGAGGTTTCCAACTTTAATATCCAAGTTGTTTCCGACATATCCTGCATTAAAGTTGTTCCTAGGTAACGCAAAAGTTTGTATGTGATAGCGTCATTTTCTCTGGGAATAGTGATAGAAGATTTTTCGTGATAATAAATCTCCAACTTACAAAAATAGTTTCTCAGATATAGATTAATAAGTGCTTAAATAATAAATGCTTCTTGCTATGTACATTTTAATTTTTGACCCTTGTGAACCAGCGATACTTACTAGACCAACTCATAAACATTTTCTGTCAGTAAAATAACTACTACTTCATGCAAAAGCCATTTAGGTCAAAACTAGGATTCTTTTAAAAGATTTAAGAAAAAGGACCATATTTTTAGAAACCAGTACAGAGCCAACTTTAGATATGCATTGGGCTTACGCCAGCCATAACACATCGAGAAAGCGACGCGACTGCGTCCATTTAAAAGCCAAAACAATGGAACCTTTTTAGCGGACAGCGAAAAACCAAGCGCCATATTGTTCCAAGCTATTGTATCAGATCGGATCTCGGCGGAAAATATTCATCTGGAGCGCTCTGGAACGGCCATGTTTACCCAACTTCCAGGGAAAATATTAGACTTGCAGAATGCTGTGAAATGTTTTTGCAGAAGACCGTCCTGATCCGAGAGGAACATTTCAGTTATATTGTTTTTGTTTCAATGATTGGAAAACATATTTTGAAAAAATAAATAATATGGTATAGAAATTGCTTGATTTCTGCCATCTTTTGATTGTTCAATGAGCTGATTTAAACTGAGTCAGTAGTACAGTGAGTCTTTGTGTTTTTGTTGTTTCATTTCGGAAACAAATTGATTGTTATTGTAGACCGTGAAATCGTTCACCAATGGGCCTGTATTCTATAAACAAAATAATTATTCGCAAACATTTTCAGATTCCTTGGTAATTGGCAAGTTTAATAAAACTTCAACCCTGGCAAATTGGGATAACTTTTAGTAACGATATCCGAACCACTTAAAAGCCTAAAGGTCAGAGGAATAAATTAAAGACAAACATTAGCACAGAACCCAGACAGTTATTTTGGAAGAACAATATAGTCCAAGAACCTGAATGTTTACTTGTAAAATTTTGCTTCCGTTATAGCAAACAATGAGTAGTTTCTGAATAGAAAAGTCAACTAAATCTGAGCCCAGAAGAACTAATGTACTTATAGCAATGATTTTAAAAGACTTATAGTAAAATAGTCTCAAAGTAACAAAATGATGTAATGAACATTAAGGGCCTATCGCTTAAATTGATGAATAATTTGCGCCCGTTCGAGTCCATGATATTTCGTTATTACCAAAACGATAGTTATGCGGTTAAGATGTAATATTTAAGGATTCACTTTAGGAAAATAGTGTTGGTAATTTTTTCCACTAACGTAAATTGAATCAAACATGTCTATGGTAATTTTTCAAGTTTCCCTTATTACTTATGTTATTTGTCTTGAAGCATTAAGTAAGATTGGTGACTGTTGTTTTTTTGCACCAAAATTTTTCTCTCTCATTAATCTTGTATAAGTTATTAAGGTCAGCGACGAGGAGCTAGTCTCATCGGTGCGAGCCTTGTTACTTTATTATTAGAACATCAATTTTTTTCTTAATAACCACGACCTTTACAAAAGTGCAGCTGATTTACAGAAGTGTATTTTACTTGATGCTAGTGACCATTATGTTTTTGAAGTTTTACCAGTCATAAGTTTCGAAATCGAGATGTTGAATGAATTTTGTAAATGAAATGTTTAAACCTTTGTTATAATCAAACTACTAGACACAGTGATAATAGCAACGGTTAATTAAACTTACTCCACATCACAACAGTTAAAGACTGAGAAAGTCACGAACTCACGATTGACAATAAAACCGTCTGCAATTTAATTCTAATGCAAATACAATCTGTACAATACAATCAGCTGGTTCTTTAATTCTTTCCCGCACGCAACTATAGCTATTGACAAACGGCACTTTGGCGTTAGTACTATTATATATTCTGTGACTTTGGGTTATATAGATAGAGAACAGGTACTTCTAGAGGTGCCGCATGCCGTCGATACGAAAAAAACAAAGCTAACGATACTTGAAACACTCCAGCATTTTACAGAAACCTATCCTAGGCACTATAAGAAAAACGTGTTAAAATAATCAGGCATTGAAGACACTGGGATGGAAATATGGATAGTGTTAGTGCCTAGAGAAAAACATAAAAGCATTATGGGATAAGGAACAAATAAAATGCAATAGCATGTAGGAGTGCAGACAGCGTGGTAATTAAAATCGAGGTGCAATAGCTTTGCATAAAATCAATAGTTCCATTCCAAGAACCACGAATTCTGGCCGCCGTATAACTGCAGTTATACATAAATTATATTTGGTACGTAACGTCCTTTATTACTGAAGAACATAAAGAGCAAAATTATACAGCGTTGAACTAAACAAAAGACTCGTTTTTTACCTTGGAATCTTTTATGAGTCATAAAAAGGCAAGTTGATGATCATTAAGGTCTTTGAAGTAGTATTCGAATAGCTATCCTTTGTCAGATTAATTACCTACTTGTAGTTTTTGATTCGAACACAGGTATAACTTTAGAGGACGGGTCCTCTAAAGTTATACCTGTGTTCGAATCAACCTGTAATGCCTAATTTAATTTTTGAGATTTAGGCAGCAGATTACTAGTATTTTCTTCACTTCACAAACGTTTCTGTCAACTAGATAATGTTCCGTGTCAAAATGGGTTCGAGTAACAATGGAAAATTCAAACATAATCAAAGATTAAAACCAATAAGTACCTACGACACGAGGTTTTCGTGAAGACGTTAGACGTACGTATCCCACCATTCCCCCCCCACTACGTACGGTTTATGGCTTGAATGCAAGTTGCGAACGAGTAGCGATGACGTCACATCAGAAAGGTCGTTCACACGGGGCTGCCCCAGTGACCCGTTCCTGTAATATAAGGACTAAAGCTTTTAACTAATCGCCTTTAAAGTGGAGGCACCATATTCATCCAGAGATTAAAGCCAAACAAAACTGGGCCACGCTCATGTTAAATCAACCGACAGTTTTGGCTAGGAAACTGGAGTAAGTTTATCCGTTTCAAGTTTATTTGGAACACAACACAACTTTACGCGATTCTCACTTTTAACAAGTAAGTGCTTTGTCAAATAACGAGTTAAAATTAACTTGTGAACGCGAAGCTGAGAGCTATGTGATTCAACCGTGACTCAACCCCAGATGTTTTAGTTTGAGAACCTTAAGAGCTTTCCTAATGTAATAAGTATGTGATGGATGATAATGATGATTTTGTTTAAAAACAAACAATTATGTAGTAGGCTCTTACAGTGAGGCATTTTTATGGGGTAGAATCTGTGCTGTGTTCTGTCTGAGGGTAGAATAGAAATATTATGTCCTCTACTTTCTGAGCAAATATTGTAATGAATTTGTAGGAGACAGACATGCATGACACACCTAGATTACATCAGTCAACATTCTATGGGTAACGCACACAATTCTGTTCATATTAAACTTCTTCATAACGGAATCTTCTCCATGCTTACAAAAAAGACCGTAAACAAAACGCCTAATTATAGAAATAACTCAAGGCCCGACCGAAATAACCTGTCATTAATCTGCAAGGTTGTGCTGCAGTTTTTGTGCCTTAAAAGGAGACACCGGTCCGAAAATGATTGGTAGGGCGTCCAAAATAATGTCATGGTTGCGACAGTAGGTAGAGAAACATTAATAACAGAGTTTCTGTACCTATAACTACATGGAGTTTTCATGTTTCTAGTAAGTATGTCGTTTCACATTCCCTCTATTTTACTGTTACCTATGTAGATATAGGCGATGGCTGAGCAGAACGACAAAAACAACGTTGTGATGTGATGTGTCATGTGACTCATTTTTACTAGAACTCACAGGTTATCGCCGAATTCCTGGAATATAATGTGGCCGAACTCATGAGTTTGATAAACCAAAAAGAAATTTCATTTAGGTAGGTAGGCAGTTTTCGAGCGGATTAAAATCACACAAAATCTTCTTTTAGTTGAAACGAACTGAGGGCAGTAAAGAATTATGAAAGACGAAAAACCGTATGCTATCAGTGTGCATTCTGTTTAAAATGTCTGTCTGCAGGTCTGAAAGTTTGTAAAGATCGTGTACCTATTAGATCCTTGCTGAATCATCAGAAACTTTCTTCAGCCAGTCTGTCAGATACCCATATATAATATAATCATCATGCTACCTATGTCGATTAAACTTATTTCAAACATTTTAAAATAAGGCTACTGAAAGTATAGCGCCATACGGATCATTGTCTGAATAGTTAAATTTTTTTCTGAATAGTCCGCTCGCTGTCTTTGGAAATTGCTTTTAAAGATTTACAGAATGGAATTCTAATGTTTCATTCCGCGCACATTTATCACGATTAGCTAATCTTTTATCGATTAATCCGTATTAAGATCTGAAAGGCATTTACCTACTTATAAATGTTATCTTAGTAACAGAATTTTAGGCCACGAGTCAGTATGTTTGTTTGTTGTACTTGTACCCAAAGCCAAGCCGATTTGTTATGCAATCGAGATTCAAATGCGGCGTCTGAATGTAGGTATTGTGGTGCAAGGAGGAATTAAAATTCAAGTGTATTATACCACTTTATAGTAGACTTATAAAAGCCTTATGATAATGTTCGAATTGGAAATTGGCTTGAATAAGCTTTTGGTATAAAGTATAACCAAACACTCGTAATCGTAAATCGCTGCTATGCATTGAAAGATATTTAAATAGCGACCCGCCCTCGCTTCGCTTCGGTTCCTTCCCTTTTTTGCCAATTTCAAACTTTCAACAACACCAAAAAAGTAAAGAAATAGGTAACTTCCAGTCGTCACCTTCATTCGCTCCAAAAGTCTGTTTATCATAGGAGACTAGGAGTTGGAGAGATAGGATATAGAAACACTGGGCGACGCCAGCGGGGGGCGCAGCGGGGGGCGGGGCTGATCGCATCAAGCGAGTCCTCATCGGTGTGAGTGTGAGAAACGCGCTTGAATTTATTTTCGCGCGCGTCAATTTTTTGCAACAACTCCTAAGATATTCATTTAAGGGGCCATAATAGGAAAACATGGTTTGCGCGGGCCATATTTTTATATAGAAAACGTTAAGTTGTAGCCACAAAAAGAAACATACGACAAGTTAAAGAGATTATCTAGTACCTACAAGTATTAAATTGCGTATAAACCTCACAGATGATTGCAAAAAAAAACAGAATATCATCTAAAGCGCTTGTCGCGGGCCATATTTTTGGCGTAAATAATAGCGGAAACGTATTGAATTCTACATCAAAATACACTTTAACGTACTGAGCAGTTGCTCCAATAACTTTTTTTTAAGAAAGATAATTGTGCTAAAGATTATGATGAAAAAACAACGAAAAACATCGAAAAAGTGCAGAAGTGAGGTTATTTTCCATACTCTTTACACATAAAGAAAAAGACAGAGACAAGTGATTTCGCGTAACGGAGCCTTAAATTATATAATGTAAAAGATTACAATCATGTGCATGAAATGCATAAGGTAACTAACGTATTTAAGTTGATAATGATTAATACTGTATCCATCTAAATAATTAATAATAATGATAATAAAATAATTATTATTATTTACGTTAGTTACGTTTACAAATAATTGTCAATTATGTAGGTCTATAGAATATCCCACCATGCATTATTTTGTTACCTATATCTATTATGTATTCTGTGCCGATATCTCAAAGGGCGTTTTCATATGAAAGCTCCCAGACGGCTTGACTTTTTCCGACACTTCCAACAAATATTGTTATATTTCAACATAACAAATTACATACCTAAACCTTCCTCATGAATTACTCTATTGGTGAAAACCGCATGAAAATTCGTGCAGGAGTAGAGTTTATCGCGAACAGACAGACAGCGGCGACGACAGCAGAGGCGCGATTTCTATGCATGACCAAATATTTTTTTTATTCGGTCTGAGTATGCATAGATGAATTCTTTTTTTTCTATCCTACGGACTGCGGTGGCTCTACAAGGCAGTTTAGTCATGTTGTCTGTCACCGCATCGTAAATATCATCATAAACTAATGACAATACGTTTCTCCTATAACCACAGAATACATAATAGTGCTATAACTTACAGCGATATCACTCGACCCGATCCAATTGCACGTATCGCCCCGGCCACCCGTGTGCTTCGTGTTTGACATTTTCCAACAGATATGATTAATTCCTAAGTACCTACCTACCTAAAGCATGAATGCAATTTGTAGGATCGGACAACACGTCGGTCGGCGTCGCCTTTATTTGACTACGAATTAGAATGTTAATCATATTCTTTGATTATAAAGTATCTAATTGAGGTAGTGTAGTAAGTACCTACAACTTGAACTTTTTTACCGAATTTAAGCGAAAAATCATTTATGATCTTGGCGACGAGACGCACGCGTATGGTGCGTTTACTGCGTGCGTCTTCCGCAGCGAATGTTGCAGAAAACTGACGCATTGATTAATGAAGATCCGAGATTAGATCAAATACAGCTAGTTTAAGAACATGAATATTATTGATTCGCCTATATTTCAACTTCAAAAATAGAGCAGTGTTGGTTATGTGGTGCTACCTACATCTTACATACATTGGTGGTCAGATAATTAAAGACACCAGACGATTTTCATACATAGAATGTTTATTGGGTTTTTTATGCCTTTAAATAAATTATTATTATTATTATATTAAAACATTGTTCTCCACCAAGGATTAACCTAGCTGTGATCTGATGATGGCCATCCATCCAGAGAGTGAATGGAGGAGGTTCAGATCGCTATACACACTCAGATCAGTTGGATCTGATCAACATTCCAAGAGATAATTATTAAGGATAACAGTTTTCAGTTTCAGGATTTCCATACATTTTTATGCCAATTTCGCGTTTTTTTAAACATATCCTTATTTATATCTCTTAGAATGTTGATCAGATCAGTTGGGTGTGTAAAGCGATCTGAATCTCCTCCATTCCCTCCCTGGCCATCATCAGATCACAACTAGGTCAATCCTTGGTGGAGAACTAAAGGTTCAAAGTTACCTTGTTTGTATGAAAATCAACTGGTGTCATTATCTGGCCACCACTATTATATCAAATCGACACGGCATTGTTGGTCGCATGCTTATTCTATTTTGGGTTTTTTTTTTAAATAAATTATTACATAAACATCATGAAGTTTTTGTCTCATTTATGAAACGAAATTTCAGATTAATAAAAAATATAGAAAGAGGCAACTGGTTATTCAAGTGAAAGATAACATGCAATAAAAACTTATGAACTTGTAATAATGTTTATCAGACAACAGATTTAGTGATAACAGTGGTACAAGCTAATATTTGGTGAGTGATAGATAATGCACCATTCAGTTTAATGATGAAACAATATAACTGCAGATTATTTCATTATTTAGATTTCAAGTACAATGAGATTCAACATGAAAATAAAATGATGACAATATGTTTTATTTTAATTTATGGGTTTGTAAATCATACCTACATTTGTAATTGTTGGTATAGATAGATAGATAGATCGATCTACAAGGATAGCCGTGTTATATTAATAATGTAAACTAATGTTTGAGTTTGTAAATAAAAATAGTAAATAAGTATAGGCACATAAATCTCTCAGAACAAAAAAGTATTTAATATTTTTTGTTAAGTTACTGTCATGCTAAGCTAAATATTATAAAGTTATAGGATATACAGCAAAAGTTTGTGGATATGACCAAGTTTTCATGTGTTTCAGATAAAAAGCCTGTGGCGTGTATTTAAAAATTATTATTATAAACTAAAATAAAATAATTTATTTGATGATTTTTCCAAGAAAATTTAGCACATGGACCTTTTTTGGGCAAACAATTAAACCAAAAATTCAGGAGATTTGTGCTGCGCAATTTTAACTGGGATTTTAGGCTGATTATGATAAAAGTATAAAAGTTTTATGCAAATCTATTGCTTCACATGGTGTTTACTATATTTATGTCAAATATGCATGCATTATTGTAGATAAAAACACTCACCTCTTCTATATCCTTGTGGAATTTTATTGGCCTCATCAAATAGAAGTGCACTGAGAAGTACACAAAGTTCACAAGAACAAATGCAGCGTTCCACAGCACACCATCAAGAAAACACTCTATGCTCCATGCCCACATCCCAGAGAAGGCGCAACCGAGCACCAGTCCAACCCGCAGCCAGACCAGCCCCGTGGGCGTGTGAGGCGCCAAAAACGACAGCAACAAAAATAAATTTGCTACTTGGAAAAACACATGGTTTATCGGTCTCCACTTCGGGCAGTGATTTAAATACAAGTCCCACATTGATGGTTGCTCGTGGAGAGTTACGTTCACGAAGTCCCCGCCTTGCGAACCCGACAGCTTGGTCGACTCGAGCAGCCCCATCGCGCCGCTGCTGGTCTCCGTCGCAGCTGCCCCTGTGACGTCACTGCCCGAGGGTCCCGCCTCCGTGCTGACATTCTGGAGCCCAGTCATCATACCGATCGCTAAGGCACCGAGAAACAACATAGTCCCACCTCGGTCTTGCGCTCTTTCGACCGAGATTTCTCATCGATGCTTCACAGACTTCTAGCATTTGACTACTATTCCGATGCTCTAAACCAGCCGCCCTTCACATCTATTATTCAGAAATTGCTGTCATTTACACTATGAAATTGATTCTTTTGAAAATAAACTTTAATAAATTTTAATGCACTATCACAGAACTACGGGCAAATGCAAAGCACAGGTAAGATAGGGAGAACCAAAATAATTGCCCACCCTAATAACAAAAAAATATTGAACTGAATGAAATAGTTTACGAGTCTAAATTATAATATTGAGAAAATAGTAAAGCAAACAATCGAAGCACATAAATGACAGACAGCCAACCCGAAACGAACGAAAACGAATGTGAGTGATGTTGTGACATGACAGTGACAGCAAAATGACAGAAATGGTTGCGTTCCAAACCTAAAGCTCGTTCCAAACCTACGCTCCGAGGTCAACTAACCACAACCTAACGCTCTAACGGGGTTGCGTTCAGAGCGGTATTCTTTCGTTTATCATAATTTTATTTGTAATAATTTCATTTGCCATAATGATCCTCGGTCATAATATTCATTTGTAATAATGGCTTTTATACTAACAACGTATGACATAACAATCCATTAGCCATACTTTTCATTTACCATAAAATTAGGTGCCATAATAACAAGTGTCATAATGATTAGTTCCTATAAATATTATTTGACATAATCAATAATTGACATAATATACATAACTTATAACGTATCTCTTCACCTAAACGTACCTAGGGATTATAAATAAAAACTTTAAATGCGACCACCACAACTGGTAGGTTAGGTTAGGTTCGGTTAGTGTTTTGAGCTCCATAATGCTTGCATGCATGTTGCATGATGAATGCCTGCTTGCATGTTGCATGCCTGCCTGCATGCTGCATGCTGCTTGCTTGCTTGCATGCTGCATGCTGCTTGCCTGCTTATATGCTCCATGCCTTCTTGCATGTAGAATGCTTGCCGGGGGGTGCTGAGGCCCGCCGCTATAAAGAAAAACTTTTAATGCACTTACCAGTAGGTTAGGTTAGTGTTTTGACCACTCGCAGCGGAGCGAGCGAAGCGAGTAGAGCTCCCTAATGCTTGCGTGCATGTTGCATGCTGCATGCCTGATTGCTTGCTGGCTGTGCCTGGTAATAAGTAAGTATTATGGAAAATCATTGTTATGGATAATAACATTATTTTAAATGAAGAGTATGGCAAATAAAATTATGTAATAAGAACAATATGTCATTTGATTGTTTATGACCAATGAAATGAGTGAGTTATGTCATTTGTTAGTTATGGCAAATATAACATTATAATTAATATATCCCCTCTGCAGATGAGACGCATTGTCCTTGATTCGACGCTTCTATATAAAACTGTTAATAGCAAAATTGATTGCACTACTCTTCTAGGCAAAATTAATCTTAAGGTTCCACGTCCATCCTCACGTTCCAAAAGTACATTTTACATTCCTCCATCACATACAAATTACACAAAAAAATCATTTTTAAGGCGTTCACTTGATTTTTATAATAATAAATTGACCAATATCGATATTTTTTTTATAAGTTTACCAAAATATAAAAGACTAGTTCACGAGGCGTTATCACTTTAAAGTTTATATATGTTGTTGTTATAAGGCTAAAACTGTAATTTAAATTTAATTTATTATCAAACATCAAGTTGTTATGTCCAAATTATTTTCCTTATTGTAAGTCATTGTAAGTTACTGAACATTTCTTTGTTTCTTACGTACTCATTTATATAAAATCTTGTTTATAACATAATGGTACTGTAGGTCTATTTGTGTTTAATATTTGTTACTTTTATTGTTAAAGACTGTTTGTTACCTAAATAAAATAAATAATAAAAATTATGTTTAATGAATTTATGGCATATGATGCAGTTATGGCAAATGAAATTATTGCATTTAAAATTATGGAAAACATTAGTAAACCGTTCAGAGCCTTAGTGCGCGGTTGTTTGGTTGTTTTGTAACTCACTCTACTATGCTCTAAGGTTAGGAACGACCAAGAACTTTAAATGCCAATGTCAACACAAAGTCTTTTTTTCCCATTTGGAATACGAATAATTTAAACTTTTCTTTATTCTAAATCAAATAAAATCCATTTTTTGAGGATCTACCATGATTATTTTAAGAATTTTTACTTTTTAACCATCAAAATGAATGGTTGTAAAACGCTCTGACGTTTGTCTATAAAAAAATGTCAATGTCAATTGACATTATTTTGAATGTTGATGTTTTTGAGTCTAATTCTTAAAATAATCATGGTAGATCCTCAAAAAACGGATTTTATTTGATTTAGAATAAAGAAAAGTTGAAATTATTCGTATTCTAAATGGAAAATGAAGACTTTGTATTGACGTTGACATTTAAAGCTCTTTGTCGTTCCGAACCTTAGAGTAAGTAAAAAAACCAAACAACCGCGCCTTAAGGCTCTGAACGTAACCTAGGTCAAGACATCGGTGAGCACGCTCACGAGCATTCTGAATCGTTGATAGTCACAACTTACTGTCATAAGCACGATATCGGTACGCTTTTTATCGTGGTCAACGCTGAAATGAGGGACTTTCCAGGCAACGTTCCTTAAAAATCTACTAGATGGCGCTGTCTAATTCCCAACAACTTTACTTGATACTATGGTATATGAATGTATTAATGTGGTATCTACAGTAATAAAGAGTTCCATCGTAAAAAACATAATTATGATTTTGACAATTTGTTTTCATTGTAATCTTTCAGTGATATTGTTTTGAATATTGAAATGTATTATTACTATGCGTGAAGACCTTGTAACTTTCTTGGACTCGATAACCGTCGACCAATGAGTCAAAACTACGGTTCTTGGACACTAGCAGCGCTATATAATGTACTGTATGGTCAGCAGCACATCAAGCCCAAAACTGTCAAAAATCTCCAATGAATTTTGAACCTTAAACTTTTTGTTTTTAAGTTTAAAATTGAATGAGAAAATTTGACACTTTGTGAAAGCCCAGCGTGCCGTCTACTGTAAACTTAAACGGTCAAGCATGTACGTACGCGTAATTACCACCACCTATTTGGGGGCGTGGCCTACCTTTGATAAAGTAGCCGGCAAACATCTTGAAACCGGGTAGGGGTTGCGCAGAACACGTATTTTGGGTATGCGTAGCGGTGAGATACGCGCGCACTATGGACTTGTACTATTATGTATTCTGTGACTATGGGTCGTTCGCCAGTGCACATGGGCGAACTCATCCCCACTCCGTCGAAAGAGCGTCAACATGTTTGCCGGAATCCATCCCCCCTAGCATGACCGATTTATATCGCGTGATATAGCGTTTTATCACGATTAACTGTCAAAAAGACAAAGGAGTTTGACAGTTGAGTGTCGATAAAATGCTATATCACGCGATATAAATCGGTCATGCTAGGGGGGTAGGCCACGGTAATCACGTGATACCTACGTGCTTGATATCAAGCCGTCAAGCATCGCCCCTAGATCAAAATTTGATTGACAAGCCATGCCTGACCGTCGACCTGATATTCTATTGACAATGTATTGAAAACATTCACCAAAAATAAATCAAGTCATTTTAATTATCTTTAAAAAAAGTCATGTACTTGGCCGGTTTTTCCGGTTCGTTGCGGTTCTTCAACTCTGCATGTACGCCACGGTCAGGCATGGCTTGTCAAGCACGTACATTTTTCACCAATCAAATTTTGATCATCTAGGGGCGATGCTTGACATCAAGCACGAGTATAAGCTCACCGTAATGTGTCATCATTCAAATGAGTGAGCCTCACTTCTTTGCTATTAGATGGCTATCAGTGCTCATTTGAACACAGTGTCAGTTATTTCGAGAAACCACGTGAGAACTTTTTCAAAATGCCGTCTTGTGCCTTTTATCTGTGCATCAACAATTATAGAAATACAAATAAAGCAAAATGGTGTAACATTAACATTTCACGCGTAAGTATTTAGATTTCAATTATTATCGAAATTTATTTTCCTTCCGTTTTCAATTTCCGATGGACGTGCTCCATTTTGACAGATTTGAAATAATGCTACAGATTTTTAGTACGAGGACAGATCTAACGATTTAAATCTTTGCTTGAAAAGCCATGCTTGACCGTTTAAGGGTACAGTACAGTACATAGTACATTATAGCGCTGCTAGTGTCCAAGAACCGTAGTCTTATACATTTCAATATTCACAACAATATCGCTAAAAGATTAAAATGAAAACAAAATGTCCAAATCATAATGTTTTTTACAAGGAAATTATAAGTACTTCTTGGTTTTTTACGATGGTACTCTTTATTACTATAGATAGCACATTCATATACCATAGTATCAAGTAAGGTTGTTGGGAAATGGACAGCTTCATCTAGTAGATTTTTAAGGAACGTTGCCTGGAAAGTCTCTTATTGATTTTACGCTGAATCGGAATGCACTCCTAAGTATATTTTATCTGTGGTGTGGTATGGTGACAGTGACAGTGCATGTTAACGTCAATGTCAGTGAGGAAGGTGGTGAGACCGGAGACGAAGAGTTTTTAATTTTTAATTATAGCTAAAGAAGTGATTTATCAATAGTGAATGTTTAAGTAATAAATAATTAAAAATGGCTGTTCCATGTGACATGTTATTACATCCAGAACTTTTGAATAATGACCAACTTGTAGCTATAATCAAAGAGGTATGTATTTCCTCATTCTTTGGATTATTCCTCATAATAACCTGATGCTTAAGTCTACTTTAAAATTGCAGAGACATCTTCATATAACTGATGTGGGGCGCATGCACAGAGATGAGTTATTAGAGATTTTTCATAGGTTCTGTGTACCCTATGGGCAAAGGAAATATCGAGACACAGGCAGAGGTAAAATGTTGAATCAAGCGCGCAACATCGTCTCGGAACCTGTAGTGCAGCTCAATGTATTTAATGACAGTCAGTATAGAAAAATACAACATTTAGAAAAATGTGAAAGATCAAAGCCTCCACCCGATTTGTTGTCGGGCCATTTGAAGAGAATTAAATTAGACAAACCTGTATCCAATGTGAATAACTCGAAAAGAAAAATGTCAATTGATACCGTAAGTTATTGTATTGTGCTATTAATATCTTATTAATTGGTTTTACATAAAAATTATGGTATTGATATCTCATTATTATCATTTATACAATATAGCAGCCGCCCGATTACAAAATTTATTTCAAAAGCCTGTTGATTTCAGCCAGGTGGACTTGGAAGAAACGCTCTGGCTTACTTAGTATCTGGCCGAAATCAAAAGGTTAATATTAGAGTAGTGTTTTTGAAAAAGCAAGACTACAACTCGGCTGGTTACTTGGACGAAATCAACAGGCTTTTTAAGTTGGAACAAACAACTTTGAAGCCCGGAGTGATTCAGCCGAGTCGCGTGTCGAACTCGTCCTCGTAGGTAGACTATACCTAGTTGTGCTAATGCCGATGACATCTGGACCCCAACAGGAAGAATCCGGTTGGAACGCAGTAGTCGTTAAAAAGAAGAAGCCCAAACAACTACCCAACCTGCCTGGCCAATCACGCAAAGCCAAATGGATGAAAATCCGGATGGAAGCAAGGAAGGCGCGGCGACAGGCTACGGACGGAAGTAGGCCGCGTGAAGCTGCCGAAGGGACTGCAAAGCCCCGCGACGCCCCAACAGTGATGCGCTGACTCCTCACGTGGACAACAGTCCTGCTGAGGAGAAAGCTGCTCTTAAAGGGGCACCATCTGTCGCCTCGAAGCCAGCTGCCGCCAACGCACCTGAGCGACGCAAACCCGTCAGGCGGGGTCACCGTGGTAAAGGGAATACTGCTACGCCTACCAAAGCCCGTAAAGAGAAATCGCCCCGACGATTCCCTTACTCTGCGAGGTGGGGGCAAACGCAGAATCCCAACACCACCAGCTCCATCCCATATGCCGACGCTCTGAAATCGGATGTCAGCGTCGCGAATGTCGCGATCATGGTGGAGCCCTACCATGACCTTACCAAGGAGCAGGCTGAGGTCTTTTTTTTAATTTTTTTTTGGGGACTAGAGCAGATCATATCAGCTGACTCCAACGCACACCCATGTTCTATGGGGCAGGAATAGAAAACAACACGCGAGGTGAGGAATTCGTTTCTTTTTTACTCGCGCGCGACTAATATGAAATGAAAATATGGAACATAATCAACAGGGGCTTTGAACCGGCTTTCGTAACATCACGAGCCCAGACAATCGTTGACCTTACTTTAGCAAGTGAACACGCGTCTCATCACATTTCTGATTGGTATGTATCTGACGAGGCGTCGTGCTCCGATCATTGCTGGGTCAAATACAACCTAAATATGACTCTCACCTCACACCGCATAAGCCGCGACCAAATCCACGTAAGATGGACCGACGGCAACGTAAGTATGAGCTTCTGACCGCCCGCTGAGAAGCTAAGGTGTCTATGTCTAGACACATCTACATCTCACGCGGTAATAGCGGATATTGATAACCACGTTGATCGCATATCAAGAACATTAACCACCAGCTTTAGAAACATGCCTACTTTCTACTCCCAGCTTCCAGCCGCCCAACAAGCATCACTGTTGGGGACCTGATCTGAAGAAATTACGCAGCAAGGTAAGAATGTTGTTTAACAGAGCAAAGAACACTTGAGAATCGCACGACTGGGATGCATGCCCAATACATACTTGTCAACTACAGGAAGCGTATTCGCCTCAGGAAAAGAGAATGCTGGAACGCTACTGCACCAATATTGAAACCAACAACGAGGCTAACTGAGTGAAAACATCCAGTGCAGCGGACCAATACACAATCTTGGTTACCTGAAAAAGCCTGACGGAACATACACCAAAATATCAAGAGACCTCAGAACTGTTAATGACTACTCACTTCCCAGGATGCCGCATAACGGAAAATCGCACATGGGCAGAAAAAGATGAGAATTTACCTGCTGAAACCGACTGGATCACCGCCCACAAGGTTGTCAACCCGGAGAAAGTAAGATGGGCAAACAACAGCTTCCTTCCATTCAAATCAGCGACAGGAGCGACGGAGGTCTTAATGACCACCTCGTAGCCTCGAAGCTGCCTAGCACACCGCTATATTCCTATGAAATGGAGGGAAGTCAAAGAAACCCGGCAAAGGAGACTACATTCAACCCAAATCATTCAGATCAATTAGCCTCACATCATTCCTATTAAAAGTGTTGGAGAGACTAATAGACAGGTAGATAAGGAGCATCTCATTAGTCAGGAACCCCTTAAATCCAAACCAACATGCCTACTCTGCAGGCAAATCAACAGTGTCTGCCCTACATAAGGTGGTTTTTTATTATATAGATAGAAGGCAATCTCAAACACAAAATATCAACACTAGGCACCTTTATCGACATTAAAGGAGCCTTTGACAACACCAACTTTACCAGCATAAGCCAAGCCCTGTCCAAACATGGTGTCGATCCCACTATTGCCGGGTGGATTGACAGCATGTTAAGAGACAGCTATACAATTTACTGTGAATGGTACTACCAGAGGAGTAGTAGCTATAGGATGTCCTCAAGGGGGTGTCCTCTCACCTCTCTTATGGAACATAGTGGTCAATGAGCTGATTAGCTGGCTCCACGAACGCAACTTCCTCACAGTAGGCTATGCAGACGACCTGACTGGTGCACTAAACACAATCTAACATTGAACCCAACAAAGACGGAATTAATCATGTTCACAAACGATCGAAGTCTAGGTAATCTTAAATTCCCTAAACTTTTCAATAGCAGTCTGTCCCTTAGCAAGGAAGTCAAGTATCTAGGAGTGATACTAGACCACAAAGCCCGCCCTAGAAGTAGCTCTGGATCTAACACCCTTGGACCTGTTTATACAACAGGAAGCCCCCATGGCTGCTATAAGGCTTAAACGCCTGGGTATGTGGTACAATCGAGAGGCCCATTCCACATTGTGGAATAATTTAGTGAAACATGAGTCACTAATCGCTGCCCCATGCTACAGGATCCCCAAGCAATACATTTTCGAAAAGAAATACCAAATACAGTTATTTGGACCGACCGAGATTACTCTGGCATACATGAAGTCCGAATTTATACGGACGGCTACGGCTCCAAGATGGGGACTGGAGCTGGAGCTGGAGTATTCTCACAAGACCTAAATATCAAAATATCATTAGCGCTAGGCCAACAAGTTCGATATTTAAATGCGAATGTGTTGCAATAATAAACGCCGCTACCGCGGCCCTGGCTGGAGGTATGAAGGATCTAAACATCCGCATACTGACAGTATGGCCGTCCTAACAGCACTGGAGGCCAACACCAGAGCGTTTCGTCCAAGTACCTGGGGCCTTACTATGAGCTCTTATCATCATATCAGCCGCACGACACCCACTGCTGGGTATAGGCCTCCCCTAAGGATCTCCACGACGATCGGTCCTTATAGCAGGGCTATTGAACTGCCTTACTTTTTCGTACTATGACATCAACGGTTAGTATGAAAGCAGGCCTTAAGCAGTCCTGTTTAAGGCCTGCTTTTGAACTGAACGGTTTCTTATTTGCTGATGGTAAGCCCCCTGGCCGAAATCAACAGGCTTTTGTAATCTCGCCAGCCGCCTGCAACTTCGTCTGCGTGGATAGCTTTTTTGCTATCCCTCAGGAACTGTACGTTTTATCTGGATGAAAGGTACCCTATGTCCTTTTCTGTACCCCTGACAATGTGTATGCAAAATTTTATGATGATCGGTTCAGTAGTTAAGACGTGAAGGCGAGACTAAGGTCCGTATTTTAGGACGAGACTCGAGCACTGCTTGAACTCTAATCACCTGATCTCTACTTAATTACTGAATCTAGTCTCAAGCACTCTCAAACTCGACTCAAAACTAGTTCTTAGTATAGATCAAGGCTTGAGTCTCGTCCTGTAATACGGACCTGAGTTTAGTTTGTTGAATCTCTGCTCAAGCACAGTTCTAGAATTAATACTCTACTTAAAACTAGTTTTAAGTAGAGATCAAGGCTTGAGTCTCGTTCTGTGATACGGACCTTATTTAGTAAGGATAGTACTGTAGGTACTTAAAATGACATATATTATTTAAACATTGATTTTATGATTGCAGGCAACGCCGGCTACAGATAGTCCTCCTCCGAAAAAAGAGAAAAAACTCATTACTTGGCCTTAACTTTTTTAAATCGATTACTGAACTTATATGGTAAGTCAAAAATATTATGATGAGGTATTTGAGCACCTTGAAAGCTAAAAGTTATTTCAATAAATATTATGTAAAGCTGTAAAGGAAGTAGGTAGATTTACATTATCTTATTGGGTAAGAAAATAATGATTTCAAAGTTTTATGTTTATTATGGTCCGAATGTAATTTTTCAGTTTTAGTTAGAGATGGGAAAAATTCTCGGTTTAATCCTGACCACTGGGTTTATTGAAACTCTGTAAAAACCCATTATTGTATGTTTGAATGGAGCCCCTAGACGATCAAGCATTTCTTGTCAATCATTTACATTGCATTTACCATTTGGGGGCGTGGCCTACTTTTGATTGGCTACAGTAATCTATCTATTCTGTGGTGCTTGTCAAGCATCGCTCCTAGACGATCAAAATGTGATTGACAAGCAATGCAATGTAAATGATTGACAAGCAATTTTGATCGTTTAGGCCCTAAACGATGATGTTAGGGGGTCCATTAGAAACTTATTACAGATTTCCTTTTTCTATTGATAATGTCAAATGTGACGTTGCTATGATAACAATTTCTTGTTAAGTTAATACATTAAGGCTGAGTTGCACCATCTTGACTTAACCATAACTTTAACAGATACAAACTTATCTGACTCGATGACAGCGTCGCTGTCGTCTATGGCGTAACCTAGGTAACAATAAATGTAAAACACCTTAGTTCCACTTTTGACCACTGGCTCAGATAAGTTTGTATCAGTTAAGGTTAAGTTAAGATGGTGCAACTCAGCCTTAAATATTCAAAGGACAAAACATCTTGTTATAAATTTTTTTTTTAAATTCAACAAAATGATAGTCAGGCTGAAACCGGGCTGAAAACAAACAAACAAACAAATCTGTAACATACGGTCTTTTATGTAGACTGAGGTATACATACTAATTTCGTAGTATTTTTATTTTTACTTACTTTTAAAGTTTTAAGTAAATTGTGTATGTACCCCTTGTGTATGTAGAATTGTAATGTTATAAGTACTTAATTGAGCGAGCGAGTGCGAAGTGCGAGCAAAGCGTCTCTGTTTTAGCTTGGGCAATAATGCTTTTGTATGTCTGTCTGTCCATTTGTTCACCTCTACAGGCATTTCTCAACCGATTCTCATGAAATTTTGTAAGCAGGTTCTTTAGTCAGTTTTTTGAAAAATTTCAAAATGGCAGGCGGGATATGAGCCGGGATTGAAATACCGTTAAAAAAAATAACGATATAAAATAACGGTAAATTTACCGGTAAAAATAACGTTAAAATTATTGTACCGGTAAAATTACCGTTAAATATAGAGTACCGGTAAAATTATCGGTAAAAAAAGTAACGTTATTAATTGGAATTTTACGTTAATTTTAAAGTAACGGTAACAAAAAGTAAGAAATAACGTTAAAATTAACGTTATTTACTGAAATAACGTTAATTTCAATGTAACGTTATTTATTGACATAACTTTAATGTTAAAAGTAACGGTAAAAAAGTAAGAAATAACGTTACATTTAAAAATAACGTTATCAATCCCTGGATATGAGGAATAATCATGTTTTAGCCATTTAGAAAAATGATCAAATATGTCACAAACGTGAAGTCTACAGCTTTCAGAGCCACTAGTAGTAGTAAATATCAGACTCTGCTGAGTGCTGACACTGCTGACTTGACACAGACAAAAGATAAAAAGTTGAGTTGTTGTACTATTTATATTAATTAGAGTGCTTTTAAAATGTTAATTTGCAAACAAAAACTTTAGGTCTCAAAATATTTAACTTGTATAAGTTACCCATTGTTTGCTGATAAAATTAGGATATACTATGTTTTGTACATATTATATGGGACTTTTAAGTGTAAGTAGCATAGATTATTTTTATGTAAATAAACTCTTTACTTAAGGAAATCAAAGATAGTGATTTTGTAACTTCAAAATTCATTCGAAAAAGGAAATGTCAAAGATCCATCAAAAATACAAATAAAGCTGCTTTATGATTAAAGTCCTGTTTTAATTTTGTTCGTAAACATGAGTGTTTCTACACCAAAAGTGGTATCTACTAAAAGCAGATTTGATACTAAAATATCAACTGAACAGATTGATGAACATGTTAATCCAATCAAGGAAAATGCGGAGTACGCGAGCATATCTAAGGTGCAGTCCCATTTCTTGGTGCCGTCGGAGAAGTTGGACAAAGTAACGCGCAGGGTTATAGCCCCCTACGCGCAAATAGAGCGAAAGGGCATGAAAGACGAGGAAGCGAAAGAGGGACGGTACCTTGATATGAACAGATTCAATGTCTTCTTGGAAGATACTGTAGATTTGGACTCTTTGCTGTATGAAACCGCTATGGTTTTGAAAACGATCACTAAAAGTTCTGGTTAGTAGGGGAAAGCTAATGCACAATTTATATTTAATTTCATTTATTTCTGCGAGTGATCTCAAATTAAAATAGAAGTTTCATTTCTCGTTGTTTTGCGATACGTTAATTATTGAAGATGGGATAATCTAATGCAAATTGATACATTTGCAATGTTTGTGAACCAATTTTCAGGTGTTTTCGTATATGTTGTGGACCCTGTAAAAAAGGAAATAACACTAATGCCTCACAATACAAAAAATCCAGAGCGACACGAAGTCAACATTCCCATAGGTTTGATTTAACTTATACTAATCAGTAAGTAGTTATAGCTGCTTCGGAGTCCTGCAGGGGTTCATTTTAGGTACGTTTTGCCGACTGATCTCCGACTTTAGCTACTGTCTGACAAAACTAGTTCACAATTTAAAGTAAACTAAAACATTTTAAAAGCCACACTCAGTCCGATCCTGCCAGCTACAAGCTTCGAGCAACATTCTTCTATAATCACGTATAGAGCAAGAATTTGGCTATCGATGGGGCCCATTGCGGAACTTATGCCTCATTCTTTTCGATCGCCTCCCCGCAATAACGTTTTCATTGCTCTGAGCCATTCATATTGCATTTGTTGCGCTGCGCTACGATCAAGGAAGTCGCCAAGGGAACGCAGGGAGATAAAAATTAAAAGAGAGAGATTAAAAAAATATAAGTAGCCATATGCAAAGCAACAAAAGTGAGGCCGTGCAATTGACTTGCTTTGCCGATAAATCCCGTAATAAATTCACTAGTGTAAAGCTTCATGCTCTTAACTGTTCCTACAATTCATATTTTTCTCATCCTCCTTAATATTAATTAACTTGCCCCCCCTGAGTCATTGGCTGGCGACGCTCTTGTCTTGGCTACGATACGAATTGTAATACCGTACTTCTGCTATACGAATAAGGTGAAGGTAAAATAGCCGCGGCTCACACAGCTGCGACCAAGGAGTTCTTGCTGATAGAGGACGTGCCCCGCGACCGGCGCTTCTCCGAGGGGCTGAAGTGGGTGGACGCGAAGGTGGCGCTATGCATGCCAGTCATCAAGCCCGACGGGAACTGCTACGCGGTCCTCGAGCTGTACCGGACTTATGCGGAGCCTTATGATGACGTGAGTGTTATACTTATGTGAAAGGCTGCACTATTCAACGCGAATAGATATAGATAATCCAATTTGTACACCTACTTCTCAAATACTGCTTTTGATGTTCCGCTAAAACTCGACCGGACACTCGTTGCGTGCGCCCTGTCCATCTATACTAGTCCGTGTAGAATGTGACTTTTAGCACTGCTCAGCTCACATATTCTCTTGGAAACAAACACGTCAGGCGCGTGCGTCTGCTTGTTTTAGTGAAGGCACTTAGGTTCATTCCTTCTCAAGGAGCTTCATCATCCTTCATGAGGAGCTCGATGGCGCAGTGGTTAAGCGCCTGGCCCAGCGATTGCGGAGGTTAACCAACTTTCCCAAAGGTCGGTCGTGGGATGGGTGACCAAAAATCCATTATCTCGAGCTCCTCCGTGCTTCGAAAGGCACGTAAAGCCGTTGGTCCCGCCCGGGTGCATTTGCAGTCGTTAACACCCACCAATTACTTAGTACTGGGCCCGCGTGGTGGGTTAACCCATCCTCCTTATCCACCCATAAGGAAGGCCTGTGCCCCAGCAGTGGGGACATTAAAAATGGCTGATGGTCACTTACGTTCATAGTATTCGATTGCGAATGCTGCAAGTTCCGTCTCCCCCAATAGAACGTAGTGTACACAGCGGTGAGCGTGGCGTGCTGGGCGGGCGCGGCGGTGCACCAGGCGCAGGCGCGCATCGCGCTGCAGAAGACGGCGCACCTCAACAACGAGCTCAGGGCGCTGCTGCAAAGCTACTTCTGCGACCTCGCCTCCATCGACACTATGCTCACTGATATGCTGGTTAGAATACTGCAAATTACAGTCTCCCTAACTAATAGAATGTGTACAGAAGACGACGCTCCGCAACAACGAGCTTCGCGCTCTGCTGCACAGCTACTTCTGCGACATCGCCTCTATCGACACTATGCTCACTCACTACTATGCTGGTTAGAAACTAGTCTTCCCCTAATAGAGCAGCTACTTCTGCAACCTCGCCCCCATCGACAACATGCTTACAGAGATGCTGGTCAGTGGGACCTTTAATAAGAAATTTTGAACCTCCCCAAGTCCCCGCTAGGGAGAGTCAGAAGGATAGTAGATATACGCCATAATCCGCCGCTGAATGCCGACAGTGCTTCTGCTAATTTTCGTGAAGATCATTAGGGCAACCTATTTCCAGCAGTGGATGTCATGCGTGGTCTGATATGCTGATGATGATGAAAAATGTTAACCATAGCCAAAAAACAGATCTCCACAGACCCTACCACCATACCCACTAGACTGGCCATTGAGATGATAAAATTTTAGTCCACCCATTACCTAGTCGATGATCTAACTTTTGCCAAGTTATTTATTTATTTATTTATTTAGTACACACACAATTTTTACATGAAAAAAAATAATGGACAGAAGAGTAGTACAAGGGCACAGCTTATTTCATATTGAAATTTCTTCCAGCTGGCCCGGGACAGGAAAGAACATTGAGAAGGGCAGTCTGTGTGTATCTCGAAGTAGGCACTTACAAAAACTTAGTTAGTTATCGCTATAAGAAGTTACTGCTTCAACCGACTCCTCATACTAATTAAATATCTAGGCAAAAGGTCTTTTTCAAGAGTCCACCTAGTTATATCAGAGTCCAACATTTATCAGGCTGTGATCAAATCGTTCATCGGCGCGATGCGCAGCAGTTTCTTCATTCTCGACAAAGACAACGTGGTCAGTGGGCAGCTGCAGGCAGACATGTGGGACGATGGCTGGCTCGCGGAGAAGACCACAATGCCAAAGAAGAGGGTCAAAGTCATGTATGCAACTCTCTCATTAGATAATCTGGCATTGAGATACTGTGATTTAGTGATGACATTAAGTGAGTGAACTAAATATTAACTAGGTAGTAGACTGTACTATTACTTATGTATTCTGTGGTAGTAGGTACTTAGCTCTTCAACTAATTAATTCTGCCCCAGTGTAATAATATTGTGTTAGCTGAATTTTTTCACGTGTCCATATCTCGTAGGATTTTTCCAATTTAAAAATTGTCCAACGAAGATGCTATGTTCAACATTTTTATTTCCTTGATTTTCATAATCATATCTTCATACGATATCCATTCATTTGATGTAATCGCCAGCACATCGAAAAAAATCTTATAAAATTTCCTCGTCTTATTTAGTTTGAGCCAAGAGCAAACCCCTGCAGGCCTAGTGGCTCGAACTGGCCAGCCGCTGAACATCCATGACGCATACAAGGACCCCAGGTTCTTCAAAGATATCGACCCCACTACCGGCACGGTCGTCAGATCTTGCCTTGTATCACCTATCATGGATAAAAATGGAGTCATTGGTAAGCTTGATCAAGTGCCTTCTTTTGTCAGACGTGTTAATTTATTCATAAATAGGTTTTCGTGATTAAGTAGGTAATGTTTATCGGGTGCCAAAATCTATTAATTACTAAGAGCTAATGCTTATTTTGATTCAGGTGTTGTTCAACTGACTAACAAAAACAACGCCAAGCCGTTCTCTCCAGAAGACGAGATGATCTTTGAAGTCTTCGTGAACTACTGCTCTCTAATAGTCCATTTCTATAACATGCAACATAAGAAAATTTATCACGTATGTACTATTTTTATGGTTCTGACTTGGCTTAATTGGCACCCACTTCAGCTGATGCTGCAGCTTTTCTTGGTTTGTGCTTATACACTATTTGGAATATATTTTCTTTTAGGCAAATATGAATAACGTATACAGTGACTTGATGAGCTTACACCTAAAACCATGTGTGCATGACCTTGAAGAGCTGATGGAGACAAATGGCGTTGTTATACCACCTAGCAACTTCAAAAGGTAAGTCGTAGCGTAGCGTAGTACCTATACTTTGATGAAAAACTTATAACCGACTCTGCTCTGCTTATCTTCTTATGCTTAACTTATCCTGTTTTGCGGCTTTGTCATGTTGAGATTGCAACTTTATGCTATAAGATAAGATTTACGAAATTCTACAAATCTTCTAGCTATGATTACCATATAAGCGAAGGCAACAAAGAAGACATGCCGGGCCTCGTATGCTTCATGTATATGGAGACGTTCGCTAATCGCAACTTTGATAAGAATCAGTTAGCAGACTTCTCTCTCACTGTTTTGAAGTAAGTACTTTTGAAATTGTATCGTTATCTGTAAAGATCGAAGATCCTTGGAAACAAGCAGCTTTTCATTGACTTTCTCTTTGTACTTCCAATAATTCTGAATTAGTTTATTTAAAATAACGCCGAGGACATCAGCCAGGTCAACACGAAGCCACTACTTCGTCTGGAGACCAGCAAATTTTTTGCGTTCATTCCATTTCTGTCTTTGTCGATAGTTGTTATCGGAACAACCCGTATCACAACGCTGAGCACGCGTTCTGCTTCACACACACCCTGTACCTCGTGTTGACCAGCAACCCGGGCTATTTCGACGACGTGGAAGTAAGTATCTGCTGTTAAAGCTTTTAAATGAAGCGCTCATGGCGGAGCTTGACAGACTGATCGTACTACATCACGTTTGTTAAGCAACGCTCGGTCCGGCCGGGTGTCGGATAGGTGACCGTTAAGTGGCATTCCAACTAAACGCTTCCGTGCTTCGGAGGGCACGTTAAACCGTCGGTCCCGGTTGTTGTCATCTGATCTGTTAACAGGCGTTAACCCAAGTCAGAGGCCTGATAAACTCTTACACCAGAGGCCACTAATCCTCATACGATAAGAAAGTTTTTCTAAATTAAGTGTTATGATTAACCTAAGAAAAGTAGCACCATTATTTGCAGATTTGTTTCTGTCATGTTGATCCATGCGTCGAGAGACTGCTTGTATAATGCAGGTAAATGACAGTAAATGTAAAGACATTGGAGACGAGAGCATAGAGAGCTTATACCCATTCGACTATTCGTATCCACAGACAGCAGCGATAATGCTGTCCGGCCTCTGCCACGACGTGGACCACCCTGGGTTCAACAACAACTTCCTCGCGCTCTGTAAGCATCCCCTCGCGCAAATGTACAAGTCGTCCATTCTGGAGAACCATCACTATTTCGTCGCCAAGAAGATCATTGAGGTGAGGAATGAAGACACAGGAGAAATACTTGTTCTTCAAAACCACTTGTACGAAAACATGCCCATAGCAGTGTTTTCAATCAATTTTAAACTTAAATGCAAAGACATTAAGGTTCAAAATAAATTATAGATTTTTGTCAATTTAGTATAATTTGACGTGCTGCTGACTGCACGTTCTATCGACAACACTTCCGTTTTACCACTCTTAGGCCCTTCGCTGCGTCAAAAGGGATCCCGCCGCGGGTACACGGCGCGGCAATATAGAATGCTGGTTTTTGACAAACAGATGCTTGCGCAGTGCATGAGTAAGCTCTAATCTATGTCGCCCCGCGCGCGTGTCCCGCTTGACACAACGGAGGGCCTTAAGGTTAAAATCGCTTGCAAACCGCGCCGTCACTAACATACGTTTACGCCTGTAGCACACCTCCCGCAAAACAATACCAGCGAAACCACAATAGGTTCCACCATGAATTGTCAATTGTACGACTAGCGAAACAGATGCGAAATAGCCCGTACTAACGCATAGATTAAATTGAACTATGCGATCGGCTCGGACACCTCGCCGCGATAATAATGACGCGAAACCGCTATGTAGATGTGATCCTTATAATATCATCGTCGATAGAAGACAAGTCATGGCGGAACTACTGCGGTTTCGCTGGTATTGTTTCGCGGCTGAGGTGTGCTACAGGCGTTAGTTTGTGCAAGGACGATACGTGCCCACACGAATTTTTCTGCAAAATGGCACGTGAGTTGGCGTTATTTAGTAGGTACCTACATAACCTCATAGTATGATAACGATAGGACAAAAAAATCCTCGGCATGTTGCCGTCGGAGGACCGCGAGCGCATAATGGAGGAGATCCAGTACAACATCCTGTGCACGGATCTGGCGGTGTACTTCCAGATCCGCGCGCAGCTCACGCCGCTCATCGGCGACCACAGCTTCGACTGGGCCGACGCGTCGCACAGGAAAATGATCAAGGTTTCTTGTTTGCTAATCCTCCAATTCTTCCAGTTCTCTGTTGTGTAGACTGCTGATAACAGTAAAAAGAAGTGGTTCAGACTGCACCTTTTTTTGAGTAGGAAGAACAGGGATATGCGGGACTTACCTACCCGATGATGGGGGTCATACCCATCTAACTCCCTAAGTACTATTCGCCCTCAGAGGCTACCCTGAACGTGCGGAATCCGAACCTTAGGTCTAAAACACTGAATAAATCCCACATTTGATTGTTTTGGAGGTAGAATTTTAAGACATGAAATAGCCTAAATGGCAGAGCCGACTAAAGCCTAGATTCATTTACAATTAAAATAGCAAAAACTAGATCAATGAGAAAAATCCTGTCTTTTTGCAGGGTATTTTGATGACGACGAGCGACCTCTCTGGTTGTTGCAAGCCATTTGGCGTGGCCAAGGCAATTGCAGAGACGGTGTATGAAGAATTTTATAACCAAGTAAAACTCCTTCAATTTGCATTTAAGCACTCACCCTCTTCACCAAGTCACAATATATTTCCTACTTGTATGCTTCTGAAGTAGCCTTGCAATAAATAAAAGTACTTTTTCCTTGCTAATGTACATGTATACACCGATTCACCCTGTAAAACAAGAGTAACTAGATTATATTATGAGTATTTTTAATATATTTGATGATCTTACCATTGGCGTATCTAGAGATAATTTCCAGGGGCCTGCCTTTCTATTGTCTAATTTCAAAATCTATCGCAATCGCTTTCAGGATGTAACACATTGAAGCTTCTATATGGCACAAATAAAAACTTACCAAAGAAATGCAGCAATGTGTCACATCCATCTGTCAAACGAAAGCGATAGATTTTTAAAAACAGACAATAGCTTCCCTGGCCCCTAGTTCCGCGTTGAAGTTTTAAAGGGCTATAGAAAAATATTACCAGGTATTTTTCTGGGGTAGGCACCAGACTGTTCTGGGTCTGGGCAAAACGTACGTTTATCGTTTTCCCTTCTCTTTGCTACGTCTATTATCACCCAAGGCGAGGTTATTGTATAGTATAAAGGGGATTTTAGCCAACGTATTTTTCCACGAGCAGGGTGACAAAGAGCGTCATATGGGCTACACGCCGCTCAGCATGATGGACCGACGGCGCAGCATCAACCAGCCCGCGGAGCAGATACAGTTCCTGTCTGTAGTGGTGTTGCCTTGCGTGTTATTGCTGGCGACACTATTCCCGAACACCTCGCCGCTTACAGACAACTGCAGGTTAATATAACTAGCCTTCACCAGCGTTACTAAGAGGGTCACAACATGAATGATGGACCGACGGCGCAGCATCAACCAGCCCGCGGAGCAGATACAGTTCCTGTCTGTAGTGGTGTTGCCTTGCGTGTTGTTGCTGGCGACACTATTCCCGAACACCTCGCCGCTTACAGACAACTGCAGGTTAATATAACTAGCCTTCACCAGCGTTACTAAGAGCGTCACAACATAAATGATGGACCGACGGCGCAGCATCAACCAGCCCGCGGAGCAGATACAGTTCCTGTCTGTAGTGGTGTTGCCTTGCGTGTTGTTGCTGGCGACACCATTCCCGAACACCTCACCGCTAACACAACTGCAGGGAGTCAATTCTGCTAATGTTAATGTCGAAATCGTGGTTCAATGGTGTTGGAATGGTAATGCTTTTTGACACAGTTTTCGTTTCTTAAACCAAAAACCGAAACACATCGTGTTTCTTAAACCTAAAACGGAAACATTATTGTGTCTCAATTTTAGGTTTAACAAACAAGAACTGTGTCAAAAAGCATTACCATTCAAACACCATTGAACCACGACTTTGACGTTAACACTAGCAGACTTGACCCCCAGGTTCATAAGCATTACCAAGATCACATTTACTAAGTCACATATGGGCGTCATATAATGCTATATTATAAGACCCTCAGCATGACGGACCAGCGACGCACCAGCGAGTTCCTGTCCGTAACCTTGCGTTTTGTTGCTGGCTAAAAACCGGTTTTAAAGACACGATTTTACTCAATACTTATTTAAAATTCACAATAACAACAATAAAATTACACATGCACATGCTCAATCAAGTAAATAATTGCTTGGTCAAGGCATCAAGTATAGGTATACTTTTGTAATGAAATGAAGGTTAATTTATATCTGAGATTTTATCTCGCTCTAAAAAATCTTAAAGCTTATAATATTTCTAAACTGTGTTCAATCACAAATTACTAATTTTCTTGCCCGTGGTCCCCCAGTCCAAGTTCCCTTTTCTTCCCCAGTCACCCATGGTCCCCTAGTCTAAGTTCCCTTTTCTTCCCCAGTCACCCATGGTCCCCTAGTCTAAGTTCCCATAGCAAATATTTTTTCTCGTGGAACCCCCTGAATAACAATCTCCTTATTAAATAAAACATGTTACAAAATATCCCTAATGCCGAATATGGTAGATAGGGACCATCAAACTGAACAACTGAAATATGGGACCAACTCTGAAATCGCGGAAAAAAAATCAGCTGTTTCATACAAAAATTAATAACGAAAATATCAAAATGAAACAGCTGATTTTTTTTCACGATTTCAGAGTTGGTCCCATAGTAAAAGTTGTTCAGTTTGATGGTCCCTATCTACCATATTCGGCATTAGGGATATTTTGTAACACGTTGTATGTATATTTTTACTGTGGTACCCCATGGGCTAAAATATTTGCTCGTGGTACCCCAAGGGGAACTTAGACTGGGGGACCACGGGCAAGTAACGCTATAAACTGTAAGGGCCAGGGGCCCTACCGGTTAACTTTTCGAACTTCGGCGGGTCTACCGAGTTTCAACTTAAAACAGATAAATCTAAGTAACGAATTTCATATTGTACTATTTGTCGAAGTTATTGGGAAGATATCGATGTTCGTGTGACATCATGAATTGGGGTTCGCCATTTTGGCCCGATTGGGGCTCGATATATCAGTTTTAATTTGAAACCCGGCAGACTTTTCGAAGTTCGATGCGTTAGCCGGTACGGCCCCAGAACCTTCAATCAAGAATATCCTAGATAACGCTTCACGAACTAAAACAGTACGCAAAAATGGCACCTCAAATAGCGTCCCACTTACAAACTTGGCGCTTGTACAAAATAAGAGGTAATTATGTACAAAATGTACATAATAAATAAAATGTGAATCCGTTATTGGCATTAAACTAAATTTGTAAGATAATTACTACTGTTAATTTTTAAGTGCTTTTTGTTTTTTGGTCAATAAATAAAATAAAAAAATAAAATAAAATAGTTACCTCTTATTTTGTACAAACGCACATTTTATATAACTTACTTTGTGCAAAATAAGCGCCCAGTTTGTAAGTGGGACGCTATTTGAGGGGCCATTTTTGAGACTTTGACCGGACATCTAGGGTATTCTTGATCGAAGGCCAGAACTGATTAAAAATATGTTGTTACCCAGAAAAACGCAAGATGCGTGGCGGGAAGAGATCGAGATCCGTGGCCAGCGGCTGTGGCGGCAGGAGGACTCGCTCGGGAACGTGTCGCGGAGTCGGTTCGTCGTTAAGTCGCGCTCCGATGACCTTAGCTAGGGCCCAACTTAGATAGGAGACTAGCCACAAACTGTAAACTGTCCTAAACTCCGGCATCGCTTACGGCAGATAATTCCCAATTAACCCCACGCCTCTGTCCCCACGTGGGGACCGTTGGGGTTTTCAAAAAATTCAGTCGCAACCGCAGGCTGATTATAGATAGATAGATAAAAATTTTATTCATATACCACTACAACACACAACAACAACAACAACAACAACTGGAACACTTGAGAAAATGCAAAAAATGTGATAACTTAACCTAAAAACATTGTCCAAGATAATACCGTACCGGAGTGTGCAGCAGTGGCAGTCTGAAAAGGAACTCAAGCTCAGTGTTGATAGTTCCGAGGAACCAGACACTGATTTTCAGCCGAGCCCCTGTCATCGTTTGGTCGCAAGCAAACCGACCAGTAATCATTACGGAATCGTCGCTGTCAAAATCGATTTCGTACCAGCAATCGACAACAGTTCAATTTTAGTCATTTTTTGTGCTGCCTCTAGCGAATAACCAAAGAACTAACAAAAACGAGCACTTGTGCAAGGAAATGCTCCAAAATTCGTATTATCTAACTTGGTAACCACGACGCGACCGCGACGAACTGGTCTTTAGATGGTTTTTAGTTAGATAATCAGCCTGCCGCCCCCCAGCAAATAACATTTCAACCGACCCGCATGTTATACCAGTTGTAGTTGGGCCAGTTTTTTTTAAATCCCATAACGGTCTCCACGTGGGACAGACAGAAGCGTATGGTCCTTTGGGAATGAACCTGTACGGTCAAGTTTGAGGCCAACTCGCCAAACTGCTAGCCAAACGTCACCGTTCGCAATTTACTGCGATTTCAATGCGAGCATTTGATGAAACCAGCCCCTCTAGCATGACCACCGAAACGCGATATGATATAGCGATTTATAGCTTTTAACTGTCAACAAACAATGGAATTTGACAGTTGAGTGTCGATAAAACGCTATTATCACGCGATATACTACTTATTGTTTCGGTGGTCATGCTAGGGGGGCAGGGTGTAAAGTTATTCTTCGTTTATCAATAAGGCCGGTTTATGCCGTATTATATCGACATCGCAAGGCTGTTCATCAAATGCTCGCATGAAGCGCTAAATCGCGAGGTAAAGGTGACGTTTTGGTTCGCGAGCTGACCTTGCAATGATTCGGCATAATCGGCTAAGGAATACCGATTAGGTAGGTGGAACTTTATCTAGACCGCGACTTACCTAGTATATTTTTTATATGTAATATTTTATGTAATAAATCTTATGCTTTTTCAACTTTTGGTTTAAATTTCAATTCCATAACAGAAGTGCGCGTGGTACTCGCTCCGACTCCAACATATTGTCAACGATTTACAAGTGTTTTAAAACCTTTAGGACCATAATGTCCACTTCTTAAAATGACCACTTCCCAAAAGGACCACATCCCAGAATGACCATTCCCATAATTAAAATACCGGCACAGACATGATACCAAATTTACTTTATTTACCTATTATGATCGACATAATACATACAATGTAATCAAACATTAACTGGTGCTTAAACGAATATCCACAATAAGACTTCGCGTAACTAAACAGTCAATTTTATCACCTAGTGATGACAACACACTTAACTATAGGGACAATTAGCTATTTATAAATAACCACCAATTTTGTACACCAAAGGAAGGCCGCCTACGCACCGACAGGTGCCTAGATACATCTGGATACTAGCTAGGATACACAGTGGCCGCACTGGAAGGTGGATCGCTAGGATAGGAGCCTGGTCTTTGGTTGTAAGCCTCGCGCCTACGATACATCAACGACCGGAACCGCTTACCGTTAAAGGGGTTTTTGATTGGGTTCATTGATTTCATAGACTTGTTTTCAAAAACCCTATCAATACGGTAACCCTATGAAGGCTTTATGAAGGGGTTTTAAAACGTGTTCAAGCAATTTATACCTAGTTCCACCTGGGCCGAAGGACCAGAACCGCTTACCGTTAAAGGGGTTTTGATTGGGTATTTCATGAACCGCTTACCGTTAAGAGTTTTTGATTGGGTATTTCATAGACTTGTTTTCAAAAACCCTATCAACACGGTAAGCATAACGTCGACGAACCCTATCGAAAGGGAAACCCTATCATTTGGTAAGTTTTTTAATAAGATTTCCCTAAAAGGGGTTTTTCGGTCCCTGCGATACATTCTAGGCAGTCGCCTGAATGTATCAAGGCGCCTAGCGCGCAGTGGGGCCGTTTGCGAACATTCGCGAACGTTCGTTTAACTTCGATACATATCTAGGCGCTAATATATATAATATACCTGTCGGTGCGTAGGCGGCCTTTGGGTTTGAACACACGCGAGCGCATTCAATAATCTCAAATCATTACATAATTTTATTATGTTACTAAAACGTCATGTCGGTGTGTTGTGTTGAATATTTTGATATAAAATATAATTTATTGAGCATTGTTTGATTCTTAGTGCCATCACAAGTTGTGTGGCCTATTGAACGGAACAAAGCTAAAAAAAACCCCAAGTCGATCTTCGTTTGACATATCTCATTTCTATCTAAGAAACCATTGAATTAAATTTCCTACGATATGAGAGTAACGGTTCAATATTTACAGATTTCCATAGGTGGTGCTCGTATTGGGGAAGGAATAATATTCATAACTATTACATAAACTATGATAATAAAATATCCGATATAGTTCCTTTAGCTAGACTATGCTCAAATAAAATTAAATAAAATCTTGAAAATCGTATCGTTTCTACCATGATGTTGATTTATACATCTACGCCCATTAAATAATACACAATAAATACATACAATTTCATAGTGAAATCGAATTAATCCAAACTAATAATATTATGAGATTTTAAACATACAATCTATAATAAAAAGTTGTAATAATATAAACTAATGACGAAAATTAAATTATTTCTTAAATCAATTTTTAACTGGCAATCCACACTTAACAAAATCGAATATTATGACGTAATTACATAAACGTTTATAACATCCCAATAATATTGCTTAGTTATATAATCAATAACATTATCTAAATCTTTACATTCAATTTTGTTCTAATTATTAAAGTTGGATTAAACTGTTTTCAACCATCCGCACAATTACACTTCCATTTTTACAAAATGAAAATGTTATTTTACTGTTTAGAAAATTCTTTTTAAAAATATAATCTGTGGAATGCTGTGCTGTGTTAAATATTTCATATAAATCTCGGTTGTTTTGCAATTTGCATTGAGGGGGTTGTGTGCAGAACATTACTGCAAATGTAACGAGGAACAGTATGATATAATCAAATATTGAACATACCAAACCATTCAATACAGAATGTGCAGTAAAATTCTGGCGTGTGAATTTTAAAACAATTCTCTCACGCTATCAGCAAACATCAGTCATAAAAAACTGTACATTAACACTGGCCTGGTAATTAACAGATAATAATGTTTTGTATGTTTTTTTTTTTGGTTATTCAGTGCTAAAGGATAATCTTTTATGATGTTATAATGTCAAATTATTCTATAGAAGGGTTGGTTTGGTTGACAGACCAAAACTGTTAACTGTTAACTAAAGTGGACGAGAATTGCTTTAAATTCCTATGTAATGGAGATGGTGTTTATTATGTGTTCCGAATCTTGCCTGGTACGTAATTTTTGTCGATTGTTGGATCCTGAAGAAACATGTGTAGACATCTCTCGTTCTGTGCCAAAGGATGGCCAGCGATCTTGTTGATAAATACTTCTAAGCCTGAAATAATGAAATATGATTCAATATGATGGGATCATCTTTGACCTAATGTAAAACTCAAAATATGAGCTTACTGTTGTGATTTAATGCTACTGATTTATTAGTATTTGCAGGTCAAAAAAAATACATAGGATAATTATACTAAAAAGTTAAAAACTATGTATTAAAAGATTTGTTTGTTATCAAAAGCAGCAATTTTCTTTCAATTTTTAATGTTCTATTTCTTTCAATTCTTTGAATGGCCATCATTAGATCATACCCTGTTGAATCCCTGACGGAGAAGACAGACTTCACAGTTACCTCGTTTTTATGAAAATAAGCGATTCTATATTTTTGCTTAACTCTTTAACGCCCGGAAAACAATACAACAATAGATTTCTTTTGTTGTTTGTGCCCGATAGGGCACAGCGGGCGTTGACGAGTTAATTACACAAAAGTACATAAATAAAAGATCATTATAATTCTTTACTCATATTCCTTCTATGGTGTTATGGACCCCCTAAACGATCAAAACTGCTTGTCAATCAGTTACATTGCACTTATCATTTGGGGGAGTGGCCTACTTTTAATTGGTCATGGTAATCTATCTATTCTGTGGTGCTTGCCAAGCATTGCTCCTAAACTATCAAAATGTGATTGACAAGCCGATGCAATGTAAATGGTTGACAAGCAATTTTGATTGTTTAGGGGGTCCATTAGAAATTTAAAGTAAAGTAAAAAGTGAGTTTGCAAAACATAATATTACCTGAAATAAAACACTTTTGAACACTACGCTACAACAATACTACCGTGCTAGTATCCGTTAAAAAGTGTTTTATTTCATGTCTAGCGCGTAAGCTTGAAAAGTAAATATAATAACCTTTTCTACGATCCTCAATAAACTCATCTTCGAATATACCATCATCTCCACGGAACGGGAGCTGTCTCTTTAAAGCTTTGCCAGGCAACGGTGGGACTACAATCTGAAAATGTTATAATTTAAAATCTAATTTCTTTTATAATCTTAACAAAGTATGATGTTGCTTCTTTATAATGTTGATACAATACATTAGTACTTTAAGTTGACCAGTTTTTAAATTATATCACAATAGTATACAAATAAGCAATAACTCGTCAACGCCCAGAAAACAATACAACAATAGAAAATCTATTGTGTTATGTGCCCGATAGGGCACATCGGGCGTTGAAGGATTAAACAGTATAAAATTATATCAACTCAACAAGATTAAGGCTAATCAGATCAATTTCTGAGTTTATAGTTATTTTTCTCTATCTTACTTCTTTAATCTAAATAGTTTTTTTTATTCCTTATCAGTGTATAGGTAGTATGATGAAACTACTATTCTTAGAATAATAAAGTAGTTTATTGACTCCTTGACATTGTGAATCTCAAACAAAAGCAAAAGCTAATTCAACCAAATTTTGGCTTGCATATCAATGGAGCTCAATGTCCCTGATAACAAATAAAAACACTATCTGTTGATGACTAATAAACAACATCACTTTGCTCACCTTGCTATCTCTTTCCAATTCATTTCTGAGCCATTCAAAATCACTGTATCTTCGTCTTACACTTGAATCTTTGACTTTGAACACAGGGAGATTGGTCTGTAACAATAAACAGGACTGTAAGTAGACTTAAACAATGAAGGAATAATGTTAATTGGATTGTAAATTGCATAGAAAAGCATACTCCGGATGATACGCCCACCTATGCGGTATAGAACACCGTGGACATTGTCAATATCTAATCTAATTAACGGGCATCGGTAGTAATTGGACGACTTACCCTCATGCGAACTTCGTAATCCGTATAGCGTTTTTTCCCTACACCCATCGTCGTCACTGGGTTAACCACATCGATCTCCAGGAAGTTTGCCGGCGCCGCGTAAGCGTCGTCCAGTGTTTGTTTTTTAACGTTTAACCTTCTAGTCGCGTCGGCTGTTGTGTCTTCAGCCATCATAACGCTTTATTTAATATAAATAACAGATGTGAATAGGACGGCCCAATAATCAAAAGGAAATGATAAATGACATGACATGAAACATGAATGAAAGAAACAAACGTTTGACGTTTACTTTACGTTTAGGAAAAGATGAGGCGCGCGCGTTCCAAACCTAGGTTGCGTTCCAAACCTACGCTCCGAGTGCAACCAAACAACAACCGAACGCTCTAACGGGGCGTTCCAAACATTAGAGCGTGACGTTCGGTTGATACAACCGTCCCGTTCCAAACGTCAGGGGGCTTACCATCAGCAAATAAGAAACCATTCAGTTCAAAAGCAGGCCGTAAAAAAGACTGCTTAAGGCCTGCTTTCATACTAACCGTTGAGATCATGGTACGAAAAAGTAAGGCCGTTCAATATAAGTCCTGCTCTAGTTATCGCGCGGTGCCATCGCCTGAGCGGATAAGAGCTCATAGTAAGGCCCCAGAGCGTTGCAACTTTTTAACCATCAAAATGGATGGTTGTAAACCGCTCTGACGTTTGTCTATAGAAAAAATGACAATGTCAATTGACATTATTTTGTATTTTTATGTTTTTGAGTCTAATTCCTAAAGTAATCATCAAAAAACGGATTTTATTTGATTTAGAATAAAGAAAAAATTAAATTATTCGTATTCCAAATGGAAAACGAAGACCAGGGGCTTTTCACTTAGTACTTGACTCACTACAAGGGAGCGCGGCCTAAGATTTTAGTTGCGGATTGATTTGATAGATGGCGCTCATTTTTCGTTTGTCAAACAGTCGAGAGATGTCGCTATCCCGTGCTGAATCGCGGTATCGTGTGTCTTTCACAGTTTTTTATAGTCAAAGCTGATTAGCTATAAAGTAAATTATTTTAAATTTATTTCATGACATAGCGGTTACCTCCCAAAAAAATTACAAGTCAAGATTTATAGAAACCTACTAGTACCTATATTATAATATCGTACACTTTTTGTCACATTTCGTTAGATGGCGTTGATCATTAGGTCTGACTGATAACTCTATCTCTAGTATAATAATGTACTCTATGACGAAGACTTTGTATTGACATTGACATTTAAAGTTCTTGGTCGTTCCAAACCTTAGAGCAAGATAAAAACAACCAATAAACCGGCGCTCTAACGTTCTGCACCCGTACCGCCTAACTCAATCGCTTTGACTCTGGCTTTGGTTTATGACGTCAGTGCACAGTCCGTCCTTGTCATCGTGTTATGATATGACAAGGACGGACAGAGCATAGCTATCGCTCTGGCTAAAGCTTTGAGTTAGGCGGTAGGGCCCCTGAACGCAACCCTGGCGATGTGTCATGTAAAAAATCTACCAACCACTACGGACGGACATCTAATTTAATTAGAATTTACAATACAAAACTACAATATGTAATATTTTATTAACCATGGAAAGTAATAAAATTGATCATTTAGAACATTACTTTTCATGGTTAAAATGTATACTGTGGTGATCGATGATTTAGCGGTTGTTGTACGAATGCACCCTTACGGAATAGAGAACGTGCTATCAAAACAAAACAAAAGAAAGTGCTTGATTTGCGTTCATTAATTTTTTTTTCTACTAAATTAAAGCCGCGATTACATAGGTACGCCGATTTAGCATACCAATTTCGGGTTGCCACTCGTACTTGACAATAAAATATTGTATAATAAGTTCGATTTTAAAAGTGAATTTACCCTATAACGGAAAGATAAACATTGTTTAGAAGATGTTGTGTTAATCTTGAGTTAGGACTTCTAGCTTTGTAGGCTTAGGAGCTCTGAGGTTTATCTTCTAAGTTAAGGTGTTGACTTGAATTAAACTCCGTAGAAGGTGTAAACGAATGTGTATATTGTAAAAACTAAACCTACTTAAGTACAAAACGAATGATTAAAACTAGTGGCTAATATAAAATAACAAACTTAAAACTAAATCCGGTAGAGGGCGCTTGCGAGCTCGGCCGGCGATCGACATCGCGCGCGGCTCAGCGGGCGGCGCCCGCCCCGCGGACAGACAAAACGGGCGCGCGCGGCGGCACTCGGTTTAGTCGCCGGCGGTCACCGGAGTGAGCGGACGTATCGACGCACGCGCAGCGAGGCGCGTCGTATGAACCAAATCTTCATGAAATGTATTGCAGCTTGCGGCTGCAGCTACAGGACTCCCCCTCAAGCGAAGCGTACGGGAAGGTTGATCCTCCTGCCGGATCGTGATCTTCGCTCCGTCGGATCTTCAGCTTGCGTCGTTGGAGGGCTCGGCGTAGGACTTGTGTTCGTTGCGGTTGCGGTGTTGCTAGGCGCAGTGTTGTTGTCAAGTGGCGCAGTGTTCGTTGTGTACGCCGGTTTCAATCTGTCGATCGATACTGTAGCTTTTCGTCCGGGTAGTTGTATCTCGTAGAACTTGTGGTTGCGCTTCAAAACTGGATACGGGCCTTCGTACGGTGGTTGTAGTGGTTTTCGTACGGCGTCGACTCGTAGAAATACGGAATCACAGGTTGCTAGGTCGGTGTGCACGAACATATTTCGCTTGTTGCTATGCGGTAGGTATGTCGGCGTGAGTGCGGTGATTGACGAATGCAGTCGTTGAATGAATTCTTGGTCCATGTTGATGTTTGATGACGGTGATGGCGTGATGAAATCACCGGGAAGGCGTAGAGCTTGACCGTAGGTTAGCTGTGCTGCGCTTGTGTTGGTGTCGGTGCGGATTGCTGCGCGAAGTCCCATGAGCACGGTGGGCAGCTCGTCGATCCATTTTGTGTTCGGTTCGAGACGAGACATCAGTGCGGCTTTCAGTGAGCGGTGCCAGCGTTCGACAATTCCGTTGCTCTGCGGGTGATAGGCAGTCGTTCTTGTTTTTTCGGCGCCAAGTAGGTGTGTAAGCGCGCGAAACAGCTGACTTTCAAATTGACGGCCTTGGTCGGTTGTTATTGTTTTTGGGCAACCGAATCTTGTTATCCAGGCGTTGTAGACGTTGGCGGCGACGACTTCGCTTGTTATTTCCTTGATAGGTATTGCTTCGGGCCAGCGCGTAGTGCGATCGATCATAGTGAGTAGGTATCGATGTCCATCTTCGCTTGTTTTTAGAGGCCCCACGATGTCGAGATGCAGATGGTGAAGTCTGTCGCAGGCGGCGAATGTTGACAAGCTTGATTGCGTGTGTCGCTGTATCTTCGCACGTTGACAGGTTGACAAGATAAACAAGTTTTCGCCCAGTTGCCGATGTCCACGTTCATTGACGGCCAAAAGTAGCGTTCTTGAACGAGTTTTCTTGTGGTCCGCGTTCCGGGGTGACTGACCTTATGCACGGCGTCGAAAGCGGTGCGTCGAAAGTCAGTAGGTAGGTACGGACGTATGTTTGATGTTGATGTTTCGCAGTAGATATCGCAGTCGGTGTTTGGTATTCTGATTTTCTTGATTTGCAGATTTCGTTGTTGAAGTAGAGTAGGTAATTCGGAATCTTGTTGTTGCGCTGTTGATAGTTGTTCGTAGTCTATTGATGTCGGACAGGTGAGGGTTTCGATGCGTGATAGTGCGTCGGCGACGATGTTGTTTTTTCCGCTGATGTGACGAATATCGGTGGTGAATTCGGCGATGAATAATAGTTGTCTTGCACGACGTGGTGTTTCGCTGTCCGATGTTGGTTTTTGAAGTGCGTAGGTCAATGGCTTGTGATCGGTGAATACTATTAGTTCTCTTCCTTCGAACATCTTCCGAAAATGCTTCATTGACATGTAGATGGAAAGTAATTCCCTGTCGTAGGTACTGTACTTTTGTTGCGTAGTGGAAAATTTCTTCGAGTAGTATCCAAGTGGTTGCCAGTTGTTGTTGACATATTGTTGTAGCACGGCGCCTGCACATGTGTTTGATGCGTCGCAGAATAGTGCTTGCGGTACGTTGTTTTGCGGATGTGCTAGTAGCGCTGCGTTTTGTAGGCACGTCTTGGAATCTTCAAATGCTTGGATTGCTTCGGTTGACCACTGGATTTCTGTCTTATCGCGTTTCTTCGAATTGTGTAGGTATTGGTTGAGCGGTGCTTGAAGTGATGCGGCATTCGGTATGTGTTCTCGGTAGTAGTTAAGCATACCGAGAAAAGTACGTAACTGTTGAATTGTTTTCGGTCTTGGGTATTCAGTGATGGTGGTTACTTTTTCTTGAGGTGGAATGATGCCAGTGGATGATACTTCGTAGCCGAGAAACTTGACGGTTTTCTTGCCGAATACACATTTTGACGGGTTGATGGTGATACCAGCGTCTTCTAAACGTTGTAGTACGGTGCGTAGGTGTTCTCGGTGTTGCTCTTCTGATTCTGAAGCTATGAGTAGGTCGTCCACAAAAGGGAATACGAAGTCAAGTCCTCGAAGTACGTCATGGATGAATCGTTGGAACGTTTGACCTGCGTTCTTCAGACCTGGGCACATTCGAGGAAACTCGAATAACCCAAATGGAGTTATGATGGCTGTCTTCTCTATGTCGGCTTCTTTGTTCGGTATTTGTGAGTACGCTCGGTTCAGGTCGATGGTGGAGAAGATGGTCTTGCCAGCCAGTTGGTAAGTGAAATCCTTGATTCTGGGTATCGGGTAGCGGTCTGGTTTGGTTATGGTGTTCAGTCGGCGATAGTCTCCACAGACTCTCAGGTCTCCGTTTTTCTTCGGTACAACGTGAAGTGGGCTGGACCAGGGACTCTTGCTTGGTCTGCATAGGCCTTGCTGCATCATGGATTCGAATTCCTTTCTGACGGCTTCGTAGCGGTGTGGTGGAATGGGTCGAGCGCGGCTGTGCAGCGGTGGTCCGGTTGTTTCGATGTGATGTTCCACTCGGTGTTTCGGTGTGAGCTTCATGGAGGTGAGACGTGTGATGCCGGGAAAGTCGTTGAGTATGTCGTGGTAGGATTGTTCTAGGTCGATGCTTCGTACTGTAGGTGTGTTGGTGTAGCAGCCGGGAGCGTGGATTGATAGCTTGGTGATATTATCAATCAATCTTCTGTTTTTCATGTCGACGAGAAGTTCGTGATGACAGAGAAAATCGGCTCCGATGATTGGCTTGCTGACGTCGGCGATGATGAACTTCCACTTGTACGGTCTTCGTAGGTTCAGATCCAGTTCAAGTGTTTGTTCGCCGTAAGTACTTATAATGGTGTTATTAGCAGCGTACAAGTTGAACGGTAGTGGCTTCATGGTTGACCCTCTCTTCCGTGGAATGACTGATACGTTGGCACCCGTGTCGATGAGAAACTTCAGTCTTGATTTCTTGTCGGACACGAAAAGTCGGTATGATTTGCCTAGAACGTCGGATCCCGCTTCGTCTAACGCTTGGTTTTGTTGGATTGGAAGATTTTTTTGGAAGATTGGAGATGAGAATTGAAAATAACAAAAACATAAACAATGTTGACTTTTGCGTTATTTGTTTAAATTAATTGTTAAAATTTAACTTATTATACGGGTGGCAACTCTAAATTGGTATGCTAGATTGGAATATGTAATCGCGGCTTAAGCCGCGATTACATATTACGCGGCTTAAGCCGCGATTAAGGGGGCAGCTGCGCCCCCCTGCCCACCCTTGGCGACGCCCTTGTGTGGTAGTAAAACCAGTGTCATAGTGCCATCATCCCCGGCGCACGCGGTTGAACATCAGCAAGACATAATCGATTTACAATGCATTAAAAACAAAGGGTTTAATTTATTACTTATTTAATTTATTAAATATCTCTTTTACAATGTACATTATAAGAACTGGCTCATTGGATCCTCCTCGCGGCGCCTCTTCATCATGTAGGCTTCCATTTGTTCTTCAGTAGGCGCCTTTACTTCAACCATACTGTTGTACGACCGCTTCCGCTCGTCTATGGACAGTAGATACTTCGCGTGCCGCTGCTGCCTCTCTTCCATATCCAAAGCCTGATAAAAAAAATATTTGTATGAAAAAAATTTAAAGCGAAATAATTATTGGATCATCCTCCACAGAGTGCTCCTTAGCACTCTGCGAAGGTGTTTCATAATAACCTGTAAAATTATGTTATTTATTTGTATGGAAAACTGCAGTGACAACCCTAGATGTAAATAGATACAATCAATCCTGGGCTATCCTGGGTTATGGGCAAAAGCAAACCACAACTGCAATGGGCCTAAAGTTGCTACTAAGCAGTTTATCATGAAAAGAAAACACCGTTTAAAGTGTGACCAGAGCATGCAGAGCTGTGACCAAAACGGCTGGACTGATTTGGATGAAATTTGGCAGGTAGAAAGATTATGATGACCAGGGGCCGTACCGGCTAACGCATCGAACTTTGGAAAGTCGGCCGGGTTTCAAATAAAACAGATAAATCGAGACTCAGTTGGGCCAAAATGTGACATCAATATCTTCCAAATAACTTCAACAAATAGTACAATACGAAATTCCATACTTCAATTTATCTGTTTTAAGTTGAAGCTCGACAGACCCGCCGAAGTTCGAAAAGTTACCCTGAGGCCTGACCCCCTAGCCAAAGTAACATTTGCAAAATATCTTCGTTATCGCTTCGCTTTTGAAACATGTATGGGATTGACATAAGGTTGCGTTATCTATCGAATTTTAAAACGTCAAACAAATCGGACGGTCGCTATCGCTAGTTCAGAATAAAAGAAGCAAGAAATAATGCGTATATTGGAATTCATGGAAAAAATACCTTTTTGAGTTTATCTTCTTCCTTCTTTTCTTTTTTAACATTTTTCTTCTTTTTCTTTTTGGACTTCTTCTTACTCTTCTTCTTTTTGCTTGTCTTTTCAGTTTTGCTTCTGTAATCTTTTTCCGATTCAGATGAACTGCTGTCTGAACTGGAGTCGGACGACGATGATGAAGATTTTCCACTTTTCTCTGAAAACAAACACTGAATTTAGTATAAAGGAGACCCGGCCTTTTGCGCTAAAATTGTAGACATTTTTATTTTTTTAAGATTCAGTTTTCACTTATTTAGTCATGGTCATGACTCATGCTGGTGGTATCTGTCAACCAAATGACAGATCAATGCCAAATCGGAAATCAAATTGAATCGCATATTGCAGAAAGGGCCTTAGTTCATTCAAGTTTACTTTAGGGAATTAAGTATTTTTTATTTTATTTTATCATAAACAAACGTTGGTGGACTTGTATTAACACATAATAACATTAAGTACAAAAGTAAATAATATATTATGTGTTAATACAAGTCCACCAAAGTTTGTTTATGATAAAATTTAAAAAAAAAAATACTTAATTCCCTCAAGTAAACTTGAATGGACTAAGGCCCTTTCTGCAATATGCGATTCAATTGACATTTCGTTTTCTTTAATTTAGAAAAAAGGTAATCGTAATGTAATGCAAGGCGTCTACATTATATTAATGTATTTAATTTTATTGCATGAAGTTGAAAAATTATCTTTACTTATCCTTTTTTTATATATATATTACAATCATTAATGTGGATTTTAAATTGAATTTTTTAATTGTTATTATTATTATTTTTGTATATTTTAATGATTTGATTTTATTTAATGGATTTAGTAATTTTTACAATGTTTTTACTGTATTTTAATTTAGCTTAATGATTTTTTAATTACAATTTAAGTTTCTCTCTCGCATTGCAACGCCCTCACAGGGCGTCACAGGAACTGTAATACTATGTATCATCTTCGTACTATGTGACAAGCAATAAATGAATTATGAAAGAATTATGCAGCCACGCTTTTAAATTTTCATGAGTGACTTATCTGCCCTTGGAAAATTGAATGTGGATAACGGAACGTTTTTCAATGACTCGTTGTTTCCGTAGTCCTTTTTTTCTACATGCGCTTAAAATAAGACAGAACTTTATCAATGTAGCAAATATACCGGCTTTATTTTAAGACCAAATTCAATCGTATACAAGCTAAGAATTTTATCTATGGCAGCCTGCCTAGCATGACCGATTTATATCGCGTGATATAGCATTTTATCGACACTCAACTGTCAAATTCTTTTGTCTTTTTGACAGTTGAACGTGATAAAACGCTATAGCACGCGATATAAATCGGTCATGCTAGGCAGGCAGGCCTCCATCACTCGCTCAAGGTCGCGCGATAAGCACCTACCGCTAGCCGTTCCGCCGCCGTACAAGCGCGGCATCTTACTGCACAAGTAGATATTGCCTTTTTATAATAGTAACAATGTCGAATCGACATTACTGTGCCGTGTACGAATATCAAAATAAAAAAACCAATAATCAATTGTCGTTTTTCAAATTATGATATATGCTATGCAGTTCATTTAAAAGAAGACAACCCTAACTTTTTGTCGCCAGAAAGGGCAAGAGCACGCGATAGAAAGAGAGGCAACTACTAGGTGAACTGCGCGACCTGAATTGCACTTTATTGTGTCGGAGCAAAAGTCGCTATTTATTTAAATGACTTTGCCGAGTGCTGCTTCTGTACTTGTACTATTAGTTATTGTGTCTATGGCGAGTGCCGCTTCTCCTTTCACTGCTAATTAACATTTAGTTATCTAATAATGTAAACCGTGGCTGGCTTATTGTTGACTATTATGACCAACATATAAACATCGCATTGAACAGTACCTTTGTCAACTTTTTCTGAGGTTTCCTTGGAGACGGTAGCGCTTGTGGATGCCTTTTCCATGTCTTGCACATCCAAAACTACAGATTTGCCAGCTTCGCCCACGCAATATGACATCTGAAACAAGGCATCGATCTTAGTACTATGGACACTATGTAAGTCATTATTTTATGAAATATGTACAAAAAAAACTATTTATTTCATGAACTTTGGATTTATCTACAATAAGAAGTATGGTCGCCTTGATAAATTAAGATATTTTCAATCTTAAACTTTCGAAATTGAAACTATTAAATTAGTGTAGTCTCTTAAATGTACTGATTAGTTGTTATTCAAATAGTGCAAAGAACATTTTAACCTCCGAATTCAATGTAAATTATTAAAGGTAGATTTTTTTTTGGCAAATGAGTTGACATATTAACTATTAAATATACAAAGCTGTTTTTTTCCCAATAAACGATAAAGAAATAAATACATATAAAAGTTAATGGCAGTGAAGTTAGTATGTACTATGTAGTTGTGAATTGTGTTGCTTGGTAGTTTACCTTGATGAAGGAGTGGCAACACTTGAAGCCCCACTGGCCGTCGCGCCAGTGCGAGCCCCACACGCTCGTGTGGTTGTTGATCAGCACATCTTCCTCGTACTTACTCCTGGGAACATATTCTTTAAATTAATACAATTTTAAAATAGTAAGTAAACTACAATATTAGTACTGCATTATTGCCGCGGATAATGACTGCGTTGCTGGCAACGATGATGATGGCTGACAACGGGGCGACATTTGATCCCAAGGAGTCATATCACACCATCAACTGTCACACTTGACTGGTTGGGAAAATTCAAATAAAAAGTTCTAAATCGAGTAACAGGTGTGACTCGTTGGGAATTTAAAAAAAAAACTTCCCAACCAGTCACAGTGTGACAGTTGATGGTGTAACTCGTTGGAAACAAATGCGGGGCGAGACGGTAGTCGGAGGAAATGTGCCCTAAAAATTGATGATGGAAAATTTTGCTGAAAGGAAACGCTCCTATATTTGTGTGATTTGTTTGCCATTTAAAGTTATATTTAGCTTTTCTTTATTTCTTCTTGCCGTGGTTCGGAACAACATAATATTAGTTACGTATACGCAGCTGTGTAGTATACACTCGCAGGCGCGGTCTGTTGTACATGTTACATTGCATTGTCTATTCTATGCAATGCTTTTTTAACACCAAAAATTAAAATCGTTTCCCAGCAATAATTTTGAACAGAAATGGTCCTGATGATGGGCAGACTACGTAGACCTCTGCTTCGTTGAGGGTGTTGTTACACCCGGTATAGCACTTACTTGGCGAGCTGTTTCTCGGGCCCCTGCGCCCGCGTGCCGTCGCGGTTGTAGCGCGTGAACACCTCGGTCTGCGCCAGCAGCAGCTCCCGCGGCGGCGCCTTCAAGTGCTCCTCGCCGCCGTACTTCTCCAGCACCGATTGTTTCACCTGAATCATACGAAAATGATATTCATAGACATGAATAAACCATTTGAGTGAGATGATAAGTGACAACATTTTATACGATTTTTCTCATGCTGTATGTATGTCTGCAGTTTTAACACCATTTTGGATTTTTTTAAATACATGTTGTGGTTGTGGCAGGTGGTGCCTAAGGAATAATTTCCATTCTGCTGTTAATCTCGTACTTTTGCAAAGACAAAGTTTTTTATTTTGCTAGAATTTTTTCAACCAACCAATTTAGTTGCGTGAAAAAAATTTGTACTGGCAGACTTGTATCTTAAACTGGTCAACCTGTGTCTTGTACTCGTCATCAAACGGTGTCTTAAACTGGTCAACATGTGTCTGTGTGAGTGAACTGTGTAGTGGGGTCACTGACCGTGTCTTGAACGTCAACCAATGTCTGTGTGATCTGCCTATTGGGGTCACTGACCTGTGTCTTGAACTGATCAGCCTATGTCTGTATGTAGGGGGTCACTGAACTGTGGCCTGAACCGAGGCCGTACTCTTAGCTCTTACAGCAACCTTAAAGTAATGTTGTTATAGGGACAGAGCTATCATCGCGTATAGCGCCATCTGATTCACAACATTGCTTCGATATTACTTTTGACAGTCATGGTAGGGGGGCAGGTCAACCTATGTCTGTGTATTGTGGTCACTGACTTGTGTCTTGAATTGGTCAACCTGTGTGTAGTGGGGTCACTGACCAGTGTCTTGAACTGGTCGACCTATGTCTGTGTAGTGTGGTCACTGACCTGTGTCTTAAACTGGTCAACCTATATCCGTGTGTGGGGTCATAACCTGTCTTAAACTGGTCAATCTATGTTCGTGTATGGGGTCATGACCTGTCTTAAACTGGTCAACCTATGTCCGTGTGTGGGGTCATGACCTGTGTCTTGAACAGTTCAACCAATATCTGTGTGTAATGGGGTGGCTGACCTGCGTCTTGAACTGCTCCTTCTTGTCCTGGTACTGGCGCTGTAACAGCTGTAGTTTGGTGGGTTCGGCCAGTAGGTGCACGTCGAGGCCGCGCGCTTGCGCCTCCCACGCGAATACTTGCGCCGCCGCGTGCGACCGCGTGTCGCCCGTGAATCGGACGAAGTTCTCGCCAGCGTAGTCTGACCTGACAACGAGAGAGAGAGGTCATTGGTGTCGATTCGGTTGGCAACGACTGAATTGACAGGATTAAAGTAAATTTAGTTTTCCATCCTTCTTTTGGTATCGAGAGAGAGAAAGAACAGGATGCTAAAATTAAGTTTAGTCCTGTCAATTTAGTTTAGTTGTACCAACCGAATCGACACCACTATCTGTGTTTCACTTTCTATTCTATACAATATGCGATTAATTTAACAATTTACCTACAACAAGTGGCTAACTTCAGAGCGCTTGCGGTACAAAACGACATATTATTTTAATCTTTAAAATTTACTCTTTGCTTTACATTCTCGAGTGAAGTTGCAGCGGATCACTGTCTTTTGTCAGGGGTCTCCAAACTATGGCCCGCGGGCCAGCTCCGGCCCGCGGGCACCAACAATCCGGCCCGCGAAAGCAGGCCGGATTGTACGAACAGTACTTGATTTACAGTATTTATGTTGGTACGATGAGCTAGCTAGATCCTGGCCCTTGGGACTTCGTGGAGGAGTTAGAATGGCCCTTATGCTAAAAAGTTTGGAGACCCAAGGTTTATATCATCATTCATCTGACATTATAGTTTAATAATTAGTAATTAAACTTTAATTAGTCAGCGCCCGAGCGACCCGATCGGCCGCATAACAATGGAAAATTTATTGTCTCATTTTCCGGGGCTTGAAGGAATAAATCACATTTGCAAATCTTTGCTATCAAAAGATATTATGCGATTGAATTGAAAACGTAAAATTCTTACTTTTTTCAAGCAAAGTTATAGCTTTATTCACTATAGTGAATATTTGTTAATGTGACTTTGTAAAGGGGGTTTTAAATGTGCATGTACAACATTAATTTCAATCACAAACACACATGCACTTATAAAAACTAAAAAAGGATTTTTTTTTATGCTCTTATTTGAGGAGTCAAACTTTAAATACCATGACTGTATCTTTGCATGAGCTGATTCACCTTACATATAATATGAACAAAATATGAAAGCACATTATGGACTGCATTACTCAATTAGTATTCATTCATGTTATGAGCCTTATTTTTACTGCTGAAAAACCACAATTTCTAAAATTGAAATTTCTTGATAGTTGTCTTACTCTGTGGCATTAGGGTCAGGGTTGTCCCTCATTGATCTGGTCTTCGGGTCGTAGTAGGCCGAATTAGGATCCAGGTTGCGGAGATATTTCGCTGTGTCTTCTCTGATACGCAAATTCCTGACTGTGATACGCTGCTTGGAGTCCACCTAATGAAAAAAAGTGTTTTGTGAAATGGTTAATTATTAAGAATTTCCTTTGTAATCTATGTGCGGAAAACCATTTGTTGTATTAAAAAAAATAAAAAAATAGTTTATTTTATTTATAAATGATGATTTCAATAGATAATTAGATATTGGGATGAAGTATGTTTTCCAAATAAGACAAGTAAGGATAAACAGACTTATATCAGTGTTCATTACATTTAACTTTAGATAGAATGAATAGTATTATATTATATTATAGGAATTGATGTAAGCAAACATTGGTAAATTAGTAAAGAAATAAAATAAATTAAGAAAGAAGTTCTATGTACAAGAAACAAACCTTAGTTCCCGGCATGTCAACTTCATCCACATACTTGTCCTCGTCTTCACCACCGTTGTCATCGTCCTCCATAGCTGATGGGTCTACAAATAGAATAGTATGAACATTTATTGACCGCACACATATTTACAGAAAATAAAACGAAAAAACAACAAAGGCATAAAATAATTACAGAAAACAAAGGCATTTATATAATAATACAAGAAAAAGAGGAAAACATAAAAAAATAAACAAGGTACTTATATAAATACACTAAAACAAAAAAATAAACAGGGTAAATACACATTTTAGTGCGAGGCCAATAAAAAACCCTGCCTTAGCATTTATGACTCTGTGCCAGTCTCAGCTGGGCAAAATAAGCACAGAGGCGCTGTTTTCTGACAGGGTCAGTGGCGAAAGTCAAGGTCAGTGCAATAAACATAAATCAATAAACAATCTGCCTTAAATGTTTGTGATTTAATACTTTAAGAAGAATATACAGTTCTAAAACATAAGCATGACATGGTGCTAACCTTGCTCCAATTTCTTTGCACGTAGTTCCCGTTTAGCTTCCTCTACTTTCTGGTACTCTTCAATAATAGCTTTGTGCTGAGACGGGTCGTAGCCATTCCACCGATCCCTTTTACCATCGTAGCTAAGATTCAGGTTTGGCTGATCAAACTCATCCGATGCTATACCAGCATTTGTGAACTTCGCACCAATCTACGACAAAGTTGTTGCATTATTGTTGTATTATCTGTTTATTTTTACAATTACAGTTATTATTAAATCATTTTGAGTTTTACAATGAAGAATAACAGAAATTTTTGTTTAGTGACTGTTATATCCATTAAAACAATATAATTCACATAAAAACGTTTATTGGGCTTGGGAGCAAAACATTGACACAAAAGTAAAAGTGAGTCACAAGTACCCTCATGTATTAATCTTTTTAACCAACAAGAACACTCTCATACATAACAGTGACTTATCTAATAGCGGGACCACATGAACAGCTGTGAAACTTAAAACAGAAAAGCTATATGGTCTAGAACACTGTTATTTTGTGTTGTTGAATGACGTCATTGGACACACAGGTGATAAATAAAAACATAGGCCGCGTTCTGAATCACGCCAACAGCACTGTTAGCGTATAATCCATTAAATGACGTAGGTACACAATTAATACCCTATTTGTGTAATATTTTGTGACTATTTAATTTGGTTGGATTCGTGCTAACAGCGCTATTAGCGTGATTCGGAACGCGGCCATATTGTGTATTGGCAGATATTTATTATTTAGCAACATGGTCATAAAGTTTCAAGTGATTTAACAGAACCAGTGACATTCAGTACCAGACCATTTTGTACTTATTGCAGGCAATAAAAACTTTGGAGTTTTAATAATTACCTTTCTTGGTCTGTCCAAGCAATCTTTCTTTTTGTGTGTCATTGCCCCACAGTTTTCACAAGCTCCCTTCCTGTATTTTGTAGTAACTTTTGCCTAAAAAAAATAAACCACATCACTTATTTTGAAAGTAATTATATATTATAAACCTTAGAATAATAACACCTAGAAGCCGAGTCCTTGTATGTAAAGTGAGGCAAAAAACTTAGCCATTCATATTTTACCTAATCATAACTAAAATCCAATAAAAAGTAACTAATCCCCTAAAGGTAGGGAACCATTAAAACTTTTTAATTATTAAACATATGTTTAGATAAGGTATGAAGGATAAAAATCTGAAAACTGAGCCATTTCGGCTCAGTCTTGTTTGTCTCATTTATGACAGTGCGCGTTGTAGGTAACTGTCATTCTAGGTTGTTATTATTCTAAGATATAGATGAGCAAGACCGATCATCGTGGAGATCCTTGGGGAGGCCTATACCCAGCAGTGGGGATATTATGAAACTATTTTTATATGTTTTGTTCTTGAATTATGTTTTATGTACTTACCGCATCAACTCCCTTGTAGTAGTATGTGTCTAATTTGGTGAACTGTGCCTCTCTGTCTTCCTGTGGCCTCTGATGTTTTAGCGTTGGCCCGGCCGTGCCGTAGTACCATGGCGCGGAAGAAATATACTGAGGAATGTGAGGATTTATATCCTTTCCTGAAATAAGAAGTGGTTAAGGGTGAGGGGGATTTTATGAAAAACATTGCAAGCTGTCTGTCATGCGTTTTCATTTAGTTTCTTAGCACTTTAGTGTCGCAGTAATTACCTGTTTCGTCAACAGCCGCAGGGGCTGTGCCAGCTTTACGAGCTTCTTCGAGCTCTTTAGCCTTACGCCAATCCTCACGAGACTTTTTCTTTGGTTCATCTTCTTCTTCCACTGCCTCATCTTTATTGCGCAATATTTGTGAAACTGATGCTCGTACATTAGTAGTCATTGTGTTTTATCTTTTTATTTTCGATAATAAATTGATTATATGGCTTTTAAGCTTAAAAAATAGGAAAAATAACAAAATATTTGATTGTTGACTTCATTTCATCACACACAACTATACTCAACTCATGATTCTCAACAAACGCACACGCACGCACATCAATAACAAATGCGTAGACAGATGTCACTCTGACATTGGATTGGGTGCATTCATAGCCTTCTCTATTGGTATCAAGCCATGAACTTAGGTTTGGCAACGTCTGTTACTGTCAGTTCGTGGTCATGTCGTCGGCCGGTCTCCATACTAAATGTATGGGAATATTTCAATTTTAAAAGGTCGATAACTTATTTCGTAATGATTGTGTGGGGTTGAAAATATGAAAATAATGTAGTTCTTTTATTGAAGTTCTTTATATATTAAACAATAAGAAAAATATCAATTTTAACCAGGAAAAAATGGCTGTCAAAGATGTCATCTTTTTTGTTGATTTTTTTCAGCAGGGCGTTGATTAACACGCCCTTTAGCTATAAATGATATATCATTAGAAAGGTCTTTTAAAGACAAATATTCGCTGTTAATATACTTTATATCAATTGTTAATACTTTTGGAGTCAAAGGTTATTAAAGTATAAAACTGGTTTATTGTCTATGGGAGTTGATCTACCCCACCTCTAGCATTGAATGATATATCATTAGAAAGGTTTTTATACGAAAAACATTTGCTGTTTTAACATTCTTTTTATCAATAGTAAGTATTTTCGGAGTTTTAGGTCATTAATGTTATAAAATTTGGTTGATATCAGAGCGATTTAACTCTCAAAGTACTAATAGTTGACGTTTGCTGTCATACAATAAAATGTTTTAAAATTAAATACCTTTTCAATGATGTAAGATTCATTGCTAGAGAAGGCGTAGATCAAAATCCTCATCGTACTAAAGGACTCCGAGAAAGTCAAACAATTTGACTCAAACCTCATGTCCTAATAAATAAATAATAATAATAAATACAAAATCTTTATTGAAATAATCTTACATCACAATAGTTGACGTTTGCTGTCATACAATAAAATGTTTCAAAATTAAATACCTTTTCAATGATGTAAGATTCATTGCTAGAGAAGGCGTAGATCAAAATCCTCATCGTACTAAAGGACTCCGAGAAAGTCAAACAATTTGACTCAAACCTCATGTCCTAAAAAATAAATAATAATAATAAATACAAAATCTTTATTGAAATAATCTTACATCACAATATTATTATACAACTAGTTTAAAGATAGATAATATAGGAAAAACAAATAATTAAAATAATGTTATACCCCGTACTTGACCACATGCGACGTTGCCGTTCCGCTTACTTCATGGCTTGTAAAATATAGTAGAAGGCTATGGTGCATTCCAGTCCAGCAGTTAGACCAGCAATCGCTGAGTCATTGATCGCCATAGAGTACATTTTAATTTTTAACAATGGAAAGAAAAAATCATAATTTTGCTGATTCAAAAATCACCCACCAGTCGGCGCACTACCGCTAACTTGGCGCTAGTGTAGATGTAGACCTGTCATTTTGTTTTTTTCAATGTTTGCTATCAATTTTATTTTTGGATGTTGGAATTGGAAGCGATTTTTCGTAAATATATACATTTTTCCAATAGATTTTGGTTTTCTTTAATCATTCATTCGTTTCTGTCTGACTTTCTTAATAATTATTTATTAGGTTTATTATTAAGTATCATATCAACCATTTTTAGATATAATTTAAAATAAATGGGAAAATTGGAGATAAATGCCCGATCCAGATAATCCAGCAGCGAGCGGTAGAGCTAGACCAAACTCTACCAAGCGGGATTTTGCATGGATTTTGCGACATCCCGCCGTTTAGCGGTTGGCCTGCTGGAATCGTTTTACTTTTTTTTGGGCTGTCGGCTATGGAATTTTAATCATACAGCCACACTGACTCCGACACCACGGTCTTTACTTTTATCGGTGAGAAAAGTGTGATATAAAAAGCCGATTTGAGTAGGTACGCACCGCACGACAGCACGCTAGGTTAAACAGTTGAGTTGAACTAAGAAAACAGCTCTTATTACGTACGTAAAGGCGGTCTCAAGGTCAACATGTATAGTCTGATGCGCTGCTGACTGTACCTTAGCAAAGAGTCTGCTTGTGGGGTAACTCCTTCGATCAAGAATGATCGAAGGGTAACTCAGCTTATCAGCTGTGTTGACAGGGCAACGATGACCCCCCTACAAGGATGAGATTGCTATTTAGCAATAAGGACGCCTTTTGTGTGCTTTCTTTGTTTTTTTCTTTATAATATTGTCCTTTCATAATGTGTTTTTATTATTAATTATCCTGTTTTAATTCAGGCTATTAATTAATAATGTTTTAATATTTAACTGTGTGCCAAATTTCTTCTAAATCAGTTCAGCTGATTTTGCGTGATTGAGTTAAAAACCAACTTTGAATTTATAATATACTAGCGGCCGCCCGTGACTTCGTCTGCGTGGAAAGTATGAATGCTATCCCACGGGAACAATACTTTTTCGGGATGTATGTAAAATTTCATGATGATCGTTTCAGTAGTTAAGACGTGAAGGCGTAACGAACAAACAAACGGACTTTCGCATTTATATTATTGTATCCTACACCTCTAAACTAAGGATAAGTAGGTTTAGGATACAATACAAGTTACTATTACAAATTATTCGACTCACTGGACAACCACTGACTACCTATATTTTACAAGGAAAAAGAACTGAAAATAAAACATCGATAGTTTACTAACTATAACTCAATATATTTGATAATAAATCAATACAATTTACATAATCTACTCGAATATAATCACTAATTACATTAATAATCACGATTAACACGTTATACTTGGTTCGTTTTTAACACATTCTATGGACCTATACAATGAACAAACACTAATTTAAAAATGAATTATTTTCTTTTCCATTAATAGATTTGGTATGTTAGGTAGATTATATTATTCGTCCAAGATTATATCGTTACAAAAATAATTTACAAAATAAATCGGGCGCATATTGTTTAAGTACCACGGCGAGAGGCTTATTAGTGAGTTAGTCAAAATCGAACTCACTGATGTGTACACTAACTCATAATGTCTTATTTATTTATAGCATTTCTAGAGTAGACTCATTCTCACTGTTCGCCGACAATTTTTTATTGCAATGTTCTTAAAATGTTTGCCACCGGAATCCACAACTATGGTACAGTCAGCGCCAAAATAATAGCGCTTACAAGCGCGAAATTATGCCCACTTCGTCGAAAAAGTGTCAAGATGTTTTTGCCTTATACATTCGTACTGTCTGTACCTAAGCGCAAACTCGGCTTATTTTAAGAAGAGTTCGGGGGAGTACCAACAGCATCCTGACAGTTGTAAAAGACAGGCCTGATTGTCAGCTGTTCAGGCACTGGATCCAACTGCATGTGAACGGATCCCAAAAATATTTGAATTAATATCTATCATATTAGTACATTATGAGACAAGTTAGCTTAGGTTGCTCATTGCGCACAAGGCTGTGGGTTGCAGCCCGAGCCGTAGGCGAGGGCGTAACTCAGCCGAGTGTGCAATAAGCAAAAGCTCACGAGTTTCATACGACGTTTTTCAACACATTTGCGAGGAAAAAACAAAGTAATTTACAACACAGCAACAAATACGACAAAAACAAAATATGTCAATTATGGCAAAAAGGCGCGCAGGTTTTTTTTTGTTTTTTTACACGCCCAACGCAAGAATATTTTTCGAACAAAGGGGTGAGGAGCATACAGCCTACTTCAAAATTATAATTTTAATTGATAAAATGCAAATATTTTAATATTTTATAACAAAATATTGTGAATTATTAATAATTTAATAATAATAAACATTTGTTTAACTTAATTAAGGACTTACACATTTATTTATTCCAAAAATCTATATGAATTTTCAACAGCATAAAACCTCTTTGTTGTTACTAAAAAATATAACTGTATTATCCGGCTAAATTGGGAATGCTCTGTTGACTCGCATAGAACTTGCAAAGGTACTAATTTAACTTTGTAGGGTTAATTCTATTACGAACTAGTGTTTTATATATTATTGCACGCGTTTGTTATAGCTCGGTTTATGGCCCTAAAAGCGATGTATTAAGGCTCACTTTACAAGCAAGTGTGTTGAAAAAGTATTTATGATAGGTATTAATTCAAACATTCATAGAATATAGTTATTTTATTAAAAAAAACGAATGTGCCCATACTACTAACATAGTTATTTAAGTGAATGTATACTAACAAATGAATGTATGGTCCGAAATAAATCTATAATAATAATTATTATTATTCCATATATCCACCCTGAGGCAGCCACCCTAAGGTCCGTTTCCGGAAAACGCGTGTCCATCTATCCCCCCTGGCCACGTGGTCCGACTGCCTTTGTCCTACCGATCGGACCACGTGAACTTTTTTTTCCTGTTGGTTCGATTAACTAATCGGACTATTGAAACTGTAGGAGAAAGGCAGTCGGACCACGTGACCAGAGGGCATCTATCCACCCCATCATAATATCAACTATGACGGGGTGGATAGATGGACATGCGTTTTCCGAGTATCCTATCCACCTTAGGGTGGCTGCCTCAGGGTGGATAAACGGAAGGTTTTGACGCAGATCGTCACTTTCGCAAATGGTCATCGCGAAAAAATTGGTCACTTTCGCAAAGTCATTCAATTTTTTTCTTTTTTCCCAAAATTGTGAATGACTTCTGCGAAAGTGACGTTTTGCAAAAGTGACCATTTGCGAAAGTGACATAAATTTTCGCGATGACCATTTGCGAAAGTGACGATCTAACGGAACAAGCCGTAAACTCATAGTACGCCTACAGGAGCCGTCAGTATAAATGCTAATTAGTAAGGTGTTTATAGCTTGCGGCGAGCCCTCGCGCGGTGGTAGGAAGGCCGCGGCACTCGCACTCGCTCGCCGCTGACGCCGTCTGCGGGGGCTTCGCCCTCGTCCAGCGGCTCCGCCCGAGGAGTGAACAGCTTACGCCGACTTCGCGTCACGCTGTACACAGAACAAACAATATGATGCCGAAAAATTTACCAGATAACCACGATATTCAATGTTTTTTTAATTTTATACTAAAATCTAATTACGATAAGAAAACACCTTAATTTTGAAGTATATTTAAAAGTGAAATGGGATATCAGACTACTTTTCTGAATATATGAACGTGCAGTTAAATGTTAAAAATGAATAGTTTGAAAATTTCGTAAAAATCTTGATTAAGGCGAGGCCAGTTCACGAAATTTACTCTTTCACTATGTCTTTAGAATAAGGTTGAATATTGCATAACTTTAATTGACGCTTCGTCAGAAATCTGACGAAAATTAGTACATTTTTATTGATTTCTGAAATACTGGATCATTTATTAAAAATGTACTCGGTTATTGTGTTAGATCGATAAAAAAGCTATCATTTTTGCATAAAAAATCATATCACTGTCGTTGAAAATTACGAAATCTGACGATTTGAAATTTAGTTTTATAAGTTTTTATGGTGTTATTCAGGATTTTTTTAAAGAGTTACCATGCCATTTTTCAATTTTCTGTTCGGTTAATTTGCTTCTTTTTTTCTTTTTCAGTCTACAGTAATTTTTGTGAAGTAGAATTTTACATCTTCTTCACATTAGAAGTTCAAAAAATCAGACTTTTCATCAGATCGTGAACTGGCCTCGCCTTAATCGGCAAACTCACAAAAATAGCAAGACGCGTTCGTAGATTCATTCTTTAAATTATTTCTAAGACAGTTCTATTTTGATTGCGCGTGTAATTCTATGAATGAGCTCTAAATACAGAAATCAGTAAAATTTTGGGACATAAATAAACCTCAATATCTTGAACAATTATTAAATATTGAAACTTTTAACTGTACATACTCGATTAGAATAGGGAAGAGCTGCACTCATTTAATTTTTAGATTTACTTAAAAGTTTACCGTGTACAAGCAATTAAAATTGACATTCAAGAATCATTCAAATCATTTATTTTCCTTATTTAGAGTTCAGCTTAAAATTAAAACAAGTTTTTAAATAAAAAAAAAACCAGTAATTTTAACTAAATAGGTTACTCATTTACCTGTCTTTAGAGTACTAGAAAAACAACAACTTATTTTATTTTAATAACAAAACAAAATCAAAAAAGAAAATCAACAAAATGCTAGCTAAGTATTAGTCGGATTAGCCATAAACAACTACGGGAGATGTGTCCTCTCCATAATTTTCGGCTAAAAACTTTAGCCATGCCCCAAATTTTGCATCCTCTTTAGCCATTGTAGCAACCATATGAGCTTCAAGGTAAATCGCTTTCAGTGATTGTTCTTCTTCAATAGTATAATTATTGCGACGTTTACAGCTTTGGAGGGCGTGACGAGCTTTAATTCTATTGGCGTACAAAGACGCAATATTATCGGTCCACCAACAAGGATGTTTGAGGTAATAGCGACGACAAGGAGGCTGGGGGCCTATGTCTCGCTCGCACCAACTTCGGACGATTTCCGCTTCCTCCTCCATTACTCGATCGATCATACACCATTTATGGAACTCTTTTAGCCGAGGGTCTCGTCGGGGTATCCTTCTCATTTCTTCCTTCGTTCCTGAAAGTTAAGTTATGTTAAAAAGATAAACAATATTAGAAGTCCATAAATATGTGTAAGGCTCCGCCCTCGAACACAGAAAACACGTGAACTTTCGACAGCTTCAGCGTCACTCTGTAATCATAATAATAGTAGGTATATGTAATTAGTTTATTTAAACTAAAATTTAAAGCGAAACATTACAAGCAAAATATTTATAAGATTGTACGATTGACGACCTGTGTGGTGCAGTGGTCAACATGCCGCCTACCACGCAAGAGGTCCCAGGTTCGATTCCCGGCCGGGCAGAAATTGAAATGATGAATTTTAATTTCTGTGACGGGTCTGGGTGTTACTATGTATAATAAGTATATATTTTAAAAAAAAGTATATAAGTAGTATATCAGTTGTCTAGCACTCATATTACAAGCTTTGCTTAGTTTGGGGCTAGATGGCGCTGTGTGAAATTGTCCAAGCATTTATTTATTTATTTATTTTATTTATTACTGCATTTTCTCCTTTCCCTGAGACATTATTATAAACCTTTTTTCAATTAATTTTATCTATACTTACTTCCTTTTTTTGATCCCGTCTAGAAAGGCAGTGACAGCACCAAACACAACTTAACATCACCACTGTGTAAAAAAAAGTAAATTTACCTAAAATATTTTTTATTATAAAAAATAAAATACAGATTTCTAATATTTTGTTTTTAACCATATTTATAATTATAACCATTGTACATATTTCGTTTTTACTTGTTCTCAATGAGTAGAGTTTGTAGAAAGGAGAGCAATCCCCAAAGCATATTTTTTAAGTTATTCTACTATTAGTATTTATTTTATACTTCGATGTAATGTAACCCGTAACAAATATAAACAATAGAATAACATTATAGATTTTCCGATGCCATTTACAAATCCCCACATATAGGATTGTCTCTGATTTCCATAATACAAGTGCTTTAGCTAATTACTTTGTAATTGGGTCAATGTTTATGATATTATCTAATATTTATTTATAAACTTACCTCTTGGATGGGCAGCTTTGAATTCCAAGAAGTGGAGGGACATTTTCTTCTTCCCCTCCAGGCTTTTCAGGAGAAGGTATATCCTTTAGCTCTTTAGACGGCGCGGGGACATCCATTGTAACGTCAGAGAATTCATTCTGTAGATTAACAATATCTTTGAGTTTAAGATTATCAGTATCTTTGTCTTTCTCTAGATCAAATTTAACTTCAGATTCGGTCATGTTTCTCTTTCTGCGCAACCGTAGATTTCTCTTAGTAGGTTTGCTTTTTACACTCTCGCATTTCGCACTGCTCTCGAACAATACTTCTTCAACTTCCAATTCTTTTACTACTTCAACTTTGTCGGCGAACCGTAAATCCTTAGTATGTGTCTTATGCCTCAAATTATATTTCGTTTTGTCTTCTGAATTTTTAATCTCCTTATTATCAGAAATAGAAGTTTCTTGCGAAATTAGAACTTCGAAATCAGTGGGCCGCGGAGCTGTGATGTCTTTATAAATGTTCTCAAACTCTTCCATAGTATTTTCTTGATTGCACTCCATTTGTGGTTCATTTTGTGAAACAATAATTTCGACTATTTCTGATTTGATTGTAGATTTTATAGAATCTTTTGTATGAACTTTGTCAGTTGGTAGAGAAATTTTAGTTTCATGTAATGGTTCTACAGATATCATTGATGGCCCTGATCTGATATCTTGTTGAGCATTAGCTTTGCTAGCAGATTTTTGTTCTAAAACAAGTTGTTTAATAGATTCTCTCGCACTCTCTACTATGTCATGCGATTCTGTCGTTTTTACATTTAGGTGAGGAGAATCCAGCCCCTCAAAAATATCAATAGATTCGTGTTTCTTATGCAATATACTATTTTTGTGTACAGACGAAATTATATCTGGTTGCCTTGTTAAACTCTCTCCCAATAGTAATTTCATTGTACTGGGTTTAAAATCATTCAAAACATCGTCTTTGACGATGGAAGGGGAGCGTGTGTCATCATGTTTGTTTATATCATTTAAAATTTCATTAACTTTTTTGCTAGAATTTCTTTCAACATTCAGATCTATGCTATTGAAATATTTCTGCTTTTCTTTATTCACTTTTCGACTTGGTCCTATTTCCTCTGTAACAATGTCCAAAGGTTTATAATCAAAGAAAGTCCTCTTCTCCGAAAGTAATTTTATTTGTCCAAAGTCGCTAATTCTAGCTCCATTTTCGTCACAAGTTTTTGCTGCCATTTCTAATTGTTCAAACTGAGCCAGAGAAGTATCTCGCCCTTTTGTTCTTTCCACTGATTTGATTATTTTAGTCACGAATGTTTCCGGTAGTTCTACTGCTTTATCTAATCTATCAAGATGTTCGACATCAACTTCTATACGATTCGCTTTTGTTATATTACTTGGTTCAAATAATTCAGGTTCAGGATTAACATTTTTATCACTAACAAAATAAGTACCTCTGGCAAAAGATTTAATTTTATCAATATTGGCATGTTTATCATAATCATCTTTAGTATTGAATACTGCATCTGTCTTCACAAAATAGGTACCTCTCGCACTTCCTTCACTCGTCTTGCCTGAAGCCAGTTTTTCATCAATTTCTGCATTTTCATAGACCATTATGTCATCAGTTAAAGGTTCAGTAAGTATATCATTACATTCTAATGCAATATTAGATTTGTCTTTTGTTTTTATCGACTCCGTAACTAAATCTTTATTCTCACTACTAACTTCATTACTGATCCTTGTTTTATTATCAGTTTCAATGTTAATTTTTCCAGTATCATCGGCATTTACGTTCACAAAATATTTTGACGTTTCTTCTAAAGACTCATTAAGATCTTTATTTCCGCTATTAATTTCAAGATTATCAGCTGTTAATTCAGTGATATCTTGGTAGCTGGGTACTGTGGAGTCATAGCGTACACTATGGCGGTCAACAAAGCTGTTTATAAACCGAGACTTATTGATGGATTTGTTGATTTCTTCCTTTTTGAACGTCGGCTCGAGACTCTCGTTGAGAGGATCCGTTTCCTCATCGCTTTCCTCTTCACTCTCAGAAAGAGACAACACATCTTCGCCGTTCGCTGGTGTGTTCTCTTCGAAGGCTTTTTCTGAAACAAAATGAGTGTTTGTTGCTATATCATTCCGATATAAAATTCAAAAAAGTTGTTTGACAGAGACTATGAAACTGACAGACGTCAACCAATCTATGGTTGACGTCTGTCAGTTTCATAGTCTCTCTTTAGCTAAGAAGACTTTTGAGTATACGGCCGTAAATATCTGAACTAATACGAAGGAATTTTTGTATACTCCAGATCGCAACACGACTTTATTGAATTTTAAACATGACGTGAGCTCAATTTATTTCTTAATATATGGTAGATAGGGACCATCAAACTGAACAACTTTTACTATTTGGGACCAACGCTGAAATCGCGAAAAAAAAACAGCTGTTTCATACAAAAATTATAACGAAAATAACAAAATGTATGAAACAGCCGTTCTTTTTTCGCGTTTAAGAAACAACAACTCTGTCAAAAAGCATTACCATTCAAACACCATTGAAACATTAATGATGTGAAAAATATCAATATTGTATTTTTTTCATCTCTTTCTTACCATCTCTTTCTTCAATGCACGCTCTCAGATGTTGCACCTCTTCTTCTGCGCGGGCGCGGGCTAACTGTTCAGCGGCCACTTTTTCCTAGCACATACAAAATAATATTAAAACTGAACTTTTTGATTTCAAAACCTAATGATTATAAAAAAGATTAAAATACCATAACTTACCTCTAATAGCGCAACCTCAGTCATTAACTGATCAACCTGGAAAGAGATATTTTAAAATATTAATGAACTACTAAAATACAAAAACTTACACACAAAGCTACTAAAATACAGCTAAAATAATTTCGTTAAATTTTTAAGAAAAGGCTTATATGCCGACTACTCCATGAGATTATGATAAAAACATTCTTACTTATACAGTGTTACAAAAAAATACCTAATGCCAAATATGGTAAACAGAGACCATCAAACTGAACAACTTTTACTATGGGTCAACTCTGAAATGACGAAAAAAAAACAGCTGTTTCATACAAAAATGAATAACGAAAATATCAAAATGTATCAACCGATCATCATGAAATTAAGCGTGCATTACATACAAAACACATCGTTAGGGGTACGGAAAAGGGCATAGGGCACATTCAAATTTATAATATTAGTAGGATAAAAGGTCCCTTTAAAACCTTTTATCCTCCTAATATTATAAATGTGAAAGTTTGTGGGTTTAGATGTTTGTTCCTCAATCACGCAAAAACGGATTTGGTTGAAATTTGGCACACAGTAGATAGCATAGTTAAAACATAGGATACTTTTTATCCCGATATTCCCACGGGAACGGGAACCACGCGGGTGAACCCCAATATTTATCCCGCTTGGTGGCGCTACTGCTGCTGGAGACCTTTGTACGGACATTTATCCCCGATTGTCCCATTTATTTTAAATTATATCTAAAAATGGTTGGTACTAATAAATAATTATTAATAAATAAAAGACAGAAAACGAATTAAAGATTTAAGAAAACCAAAATGTGTTGGAAGAAAATTTGATATTTACGAAAAATCGCTTCGAACATCCAAAAATTGATATGCAAACACATAAAAAAAAAACTCACAAAATTACAGGTCTACACTAGCGCCAAGTTAGTGGTAGTGCGCCGACTGGTGGACGGTTTGTGAATCAGAAAAATTATCCTGCCATTGTTAAGTGTAATAGTACTAACAGTAATAGCTTACTGTACCTTCTTCTGCAGCGCGCGAGACGGCGTCTCCCCGCCAGCGGCGGCGTTAAGCTGCCGCAGCGCCAACCGACTCTCATACTCTTCAGCCATATCCTCCATCTGCCAGTATATGTTCAAATCAGTATCAATGTTACAGTCAAAACCCTTAACCAGTCAATAACCTTATTGACCGGTAAAATTAGTCAATAAGGTTATTGACTAAGGGCGTCGGTCAAAATCCTTATTGACTGATTTTATCTGACAAAATCAGTCAATAAGGATTTTGACCGATACCCTCAGTCAATAACCTTATTGACTAATTAAAAGAGCAGACATTCAGTCAATATAGGTTTTGACCAACGTACCCAGTCAAAACTGATATGGACTGATTAGAAAGTCAAACGTTGAGTCAAAACTCTTAAAAAGTTGGGAGTGGTTTCAGTTTTGGTTGATTGCAGTGTTTAAGTTAGAGGGAAGTATGACTGTACTTTGAGGAGTTTGGGTACGGGCACCTGCGATGTCAGAGATTCACCAATATGTTGCCGACTTATGAGAGCCATGTTAGCTCGCCTTTTGAAGGACCCCATGTTAAAGCCCGAAGGAAACACCTTAGGGGCAGTTTGGTACTGGTTCTGATTTCAATTCTTGTACCGGAACCGGTACTAAAACTAGTACCTAATAAAACTAAAATCGGAATCATTAACATTTTACGTAATCATTAATACTGTTATCATGAAACAATACAAACCAACATACTTCTCTATTTAAAATACTAAACTAAAAACAGTTATTTAACCAACATAAGAATAAACATTGTTTTTTCCTTTGAAATATTGAGTCCCGAGCTTGTGAAGGATACTATAATAGTAATTGGTAATTGCTCCAATTCGCCTAGCTCTGCCTGCATTATTTGCTGTTCATTTAGCACGTGTGTATTTCTAGAAGCCCACGGACGCGAACAGCTTTATTTATTTTATTTTTACAATCTTCGGGAAGCTAACAGTTAGGTTGAGAAGAAAGTGGTTAACTTAAAATATATATCGAAGGCCAATTACAAGCTACATATAGCCAAATATTATTAGTTACAAAAATGTTAGCCTACGTTATGTTAAGAATTTTAGGTTATTACATCCAGTACAGTAGTTTAAGCATAAACATGTAGCTACTCACTGAAGTTTTACAAATTATTTGTTAGAAAATAACTATCACTTAATATTCGCTTAAGCTTACTTGAGGAAGTGTTGAAAAGGTCTATTTCAAATTGTTTTGCAACACTATTGAAACACCTGCTTGTTCTGATAAAGAAAGAATTTCGCCTGTACTTCGTTTTGCACCACGGAACGTGAAGTGCGTCAGGGTTACGGAAGGAAGCTACCGGAGCTCGTAAACCAATGCCACTCAAAAGCTCAGGACAATCGACAGCGCCACCCGCTATGCTAAGAAGGTACGATATATCTGCAATGCGTCTTCTTTCTACAAGTGGTAAAAAGTGAAACTTACGGCATCGCTGGTCGTAATCACGAGTATAAGTTTTCGTTTTAAACTGTAAATATCGTAGAAACCGTTTCTGAATCCCTTCAATTCGCGTTTCGTATAGTTTGTAACATGGGTTCCATACTTGAGAGGCATATTCTAAGTGACTACGTACGTAAGCACAGTAAAGTATTTTTAGAGCTTTAATAGAACCCAAGTCATGTGACATTCTCATTACGAAGCCGAGAGCTTTAGATGCCTTAGCCACAATGCTGTTAATGTGTTCATCAAAAAGCAATTTGCTGTCAAAGATTACTCCTAGGTCCCGTGTGGTAGTAACTCTGGTAACATCAGCGCCTAGTAGTTTGTAAGATGATAACATGGGTTCGGATTTTCGGGTATAAGTACAGACATAGCATTTGGAGACATTAATGTCAAGTTTGTTAACATGGCAGTAATGCTCAAATCTGAAGAGATCCTCTTGGAGACGCTGAGCGTCTTGAGTCGAGTTGATTGGCATCAACACCTTCATGTCATCAGCGTACATTATGATTTTGGCATGAGTAAAACATGACGAAATATCGTTTATAATGATGTTGAAAAGCAATGGTCCCAATAGAGAACCTTGAGGAACACCCGAAGGTATTAACATGGGAGAAGAAGTGTAGCCGTTAAGAACAATAGTCTGGCATCTTTCTTTAACGTAAGAGGAGAACCATCTAAATAAATTACCCTTAATACCTATAGCCTGCAGTTTACGTAAAAGTGTTGTGTGATCAATACGATCAAAACATTTACTATAGTCCGTGTAAACTACATCAACCTGAGACGGTACAGTCATATGTTTTGTCAGGAAGTCACTACATAAAATAAGGTTAGACGTAGTTGATCTGCCCTTAACGAAGCCGTGCTGCTCCGGACATAAAGATTGCTTAATGGATGCGTAGACTTGTTTGTAGACAATTTTTCCCAAAATTTTTGCGAACAAACATAGTTTGGAAATCGGTCTGTAATTGTAATTTATCCCCTATAATGTAACTGTACATAATTGTTATTAAAACACAATTGCCATCTTCAAAAATATTTTGGGGCACGTATTCTCGCGCGGTTGCAGTTTACAGACCTCAAACAATACCCCGAATTAATTAATAAAACACAAAACTCTTAAATATTGCACTTAAAAAAGTTTAATGAACCTTTTAAAATGATTTTCAAGTATAATTTTCACTAACGTCCTTAACTTTTTATGAGTTTTGACTGGGCACGTCGGTCAAAACCTATATTGACTAAATGTCTGGACTTTAAATCAGTCAATAAGGTTATTGACTGAGGGTGTCGGTCAATAACCTTATTAACTGATTTTACCAGATAAAATCAGTCAATAAGGGTTTTGACCGACACCTTTAGTCAATAACCTTATTGACTAATTTTACCGGTCAATAAGGTTTTTGACTGGTTAAGGGTTTTGACTGTAACATCAATACTCCTTTACAAAATCAAATAGAAGTTCAAGGAAGTAATAAAAAATATTTGGTGAGACAATTATGAATGATTTCTTTTCAAATTCAAGGTTATCAGTCACTTTTTATATTTTTTTAATTTGAGATTTTTAAATAAATAAATAAATAAATGCTTGGACAATTTCACACAGCGCCATCTAGCCCCAAACTAAGCAAAGCTTGTAATATGGGTGCTAGACAACTGATACACTACTTATATACTTTTTAAATATATACTTATTATACATAGTAACACCCAGACCCGTCACAGAAATTAAAATTCATCATTTCAATTTTTGCCCGGCCGGGAATCGAACCCGGGACCTCTTGCGTGGTAGGCGGCATGTTGACCACTACACCACTCAGGTCGTCAGTCGTCAAGGTCGCTCAGGTTTTGCATTCATAATGCTTTTTTTATACAATACTAAATAATATAACTAGAAAAAAATCGACTCGCACCAGATCAATTCTCGTACGGGAATCGAACCAGCTTTTTAGTATAGTATAAAAATAGCATTGTGAATGCAAAAATCTCAAATTTAAAAATTATAGTATAGCTATTAATTCATCTTTATCAATTGTCAAAATATCTGGAAAGATATTTCAATTTAATGTAGAGGTAATTCCTCACATTGATGAAATAACGCTGGCTTGCAGCGTAAGAGCAGGATATTAGAAGAAATTCAACGATGCCACTAGTGACTCGGTTACTCAGCGGACAGAGCATTGGACCGGACATCCAAAGGTCGCGGGTTCGATTCCCGTCCGAGAATTGATCTGGTGCGAGTCGAATTTTTTCTACTATATTATTTAGTATTGACACTTTTATATCCTAAAAATATAGGCGCGCACGCTCACCCGCGCGCTCGGGACGCAGACGGGGGAAGGAAGGCGGGTGGCGGGAGTACCTGTACGATGCGCAAACAGTGACAACGATTTCAATTTGTGTAGGGAAAAAGTTTGGGATAAAATTGTTAAAAAAAAATTACTTCATAAATTGATTGAAAATGTCTCAGTTTGCAACATGATTACTTGAATACGATGATTATGTTATGTATGACGATTACAAGCAACTACTAGACTTTTGAATAAGTGGGAACAAACATACGAGCCCACTAGTGTGTGTAAAATTTTACAAAATAAAGGTCATTGGGCCTTTTGTTCGGACGTTTGACCTATACGGCGTACACAAATGAAATAGGGTTAGATCTGTTGATAAATGTATCTGCTGCTCAGTGGTATGGGTCGCATTCTTGCAGGCCATGTTTTATTTTTTATCATTATAATATCATAGCATTTTAATAATAAATAAAGTAAAATAAATAAATAAAGACAATACAAACGTTTATTATGCTTGTACCACACATTTTCACAATGCTGAATGTAAAAACTCCTGTTTTACTAACAAAAGTTTAAAAACATTAAACATAATAATATACTTACACACACATACTGTGAAACAACTTTTTTCTGCCGGTCGGTACATTAAAAAATAATACATATTTTGAAAATTGGGATTGAATTCTTCAATTTAAAACTGTTTTGGTTTCTGTACACGAACTTTCATCAAGTATGTCAAATACGCCCAATGACCTTTGAAAACTGACCTCTGTCCGTAGCGACTGCAGTTGCGCCTCGTAGTACTGCCGGGTCATGTCCTTGGCCTCCTCCACGAGCTCCCTCATCGTGTTTGCCGCCTGCTGCTGCTTCTCTTCCATCACCGCCAACAGCTCTTTGTTGCGCGCTTGAGCTCTACGAAGAAGCAAGCAAAAAGGTGAACCCTTACTCACCATTTTATGTCCTATTCAATTTGTTGTTTTAATTTGTTAAGAGTTGACAATTTGCAGTGAATGTCAAAGCCGCAGAACCAAGTCAAAATTTTGCATATTCTTTGTGTATGTAATTAATTCTCTATCAATCAATTTATTTATTTTACACACAGTGCATTCACACACAGACACACCACACACATACACACCGACACTCACGAACACGCACACTTGTTCCCGACTTAGCACAGTTGGGTTGCGTTCAGAACGTTCGAGCGTCGGTTGTTTGGTTGTTTTTTAACTCGCTCTAAGGTTTGGAACGACCAAGAACTTTAAATGTCAATGTCAAGACAAATTCTTCATTTTCCATTTGGAATACGAATACTTTAAACTTTTCTTTATACTAAATCAAATAAAATCCGTTTTTTGAGGATCTACCATGATTATTTTAAAAATTAGACATAAAAACATCAAAAATACAAAATAATGTTAAATGACATTGACATTTTTTCTATAGACAAACGTCAGAGCGTTTTACAACCATCACTTTTGATGGTTGTTTGGTTGCAACGCTCTGACGTTTGGAACGACACGGTTGTGTCAACCGAACGTCACGCTCAAATGTTTGGAACGCCGTTAGAGCGTTCGGTTGTGGTTAGGTTGCACTCGGAGTGTAGGTTTGGAACGCGCCTTTGCTGGTACCCGCGTTTCATCTGGGTGACGGCTAAGAATCGGTGTTTTGCTGACACCGAGCCTAGACCCTTCCTGCTGCTGCACACACATGCATGCCTTCTTCTGATTCTCTTTTGTTATGTTATGTGTACCTAGATGTCAATTTTGTTTGTCTTTTTTTATTTTTAATCTTCAACTTAATGTATGCATTTTTATTTGTATGAATGTGTGTATTTTTGCAAATAAACTACTTATCTATCTATCTATCTACCTTTGTGGGATAGCACGTAGATGTAGGACTGTGTAGATTAGGCAATGAAACGCACTGGTATGCTTGACTGAAGGCAGGGCTTTATTTTGGAAGCAAAACTGGCACATACAACTTGTAATTTTAATTTAAAATGATGCAGCAATGTGTCACATCCATCTGTCAAATGAAAGCGATTGCGATAGATTTTGAAAATGAGACAATAAGCAGGCAGGTTATACAAATCTGTTAAAAAATCTCAAATTTATTTTGAACCTTAATATCTTCACATTTAAGTTTAAAATTGAAACTGATAACCCTGTTGTGGAAGCCCAGCAGCGTGCCATTGAATGTACGTACATTAGTCTCATTTGTACCTTATTGAAATAATTTTAATTAGAAATGTTTGTAATTTTGTATCCAATACACGGTACTTACTGCAGAAGCTCGAAGTGCAGCCGTTCATTGTCAGATCTAAGTTTCATGACGTCAGCGTTGGTGCTGACTGTGGTGTCCACAATGCTGCTCTCTTGAGTAGTCTCGGCTATTGTGCTGTTCACCTCTATGAGGAAATTGTATATACAACGTATTAATTAATGAACCCTAAATGAAAAAATCTGTTTCTTGGGATTATCAAACTTGGGGTTATAACAATAAGTTCAATGATATAGATATCTTTTGCAATAGCCTAACTGTCTATAGAAAGTTATTGCATAATAAGTTGTCAATAGCACTTTGATTATTAATAGTAACTTGATGATTTATTGTACATTTTCTAAAGCACTAGACTGTGTAATGTTTATGTTAGTACTTACTTACTTCCATAACACTAAACTCTGTGTAATTTTATATTCTTTATGGATCTATAGGTCTATAAGAAACTCATATTTTTTGTATGCAATACCAATGTATAAGACTGTTTGTATCCTAAATAAAATAAAATAAATAAATTATCAAACTTTAAATCATTTAAATCATGATTTAAATCAATGTGATTTAATCATGCCAACCCTGGCTCTGACGCTGTAAGCTGCCGACGGCATAAATAGGAGACCGAAGGCTTACTTTAAAAATATGCTGTTTTGGTTTCCTTCAAACGCTGACGCCGGCATGAAATGTAGGAATGTTTACGCTGACGTCAGCCGTCGCTTATACCATACAATAGGTGACCATAGACTTAGAGAATTAAAAAAATTGACTCACGTATATCCTTAGCGACGGCAGCCAACTGCAGTACGTGTTTAGTTTCATGCGCGTACTCCGGCGCAGGGTTAAGGGTCACCACCATCGCCACGGACTCCCCGCGCGCGCCCGACAGCCCCGCGCCCAGCAGGCGGGTTAACTTTGACTCCCTAAGATAAGGTTGAAACTCGATCATCATCAATTCAATTCATTTATTCCATACAATATGCATTGTGTTGAATATTGGACAATAGGTACAATAATTAAATTACTTAAATAAATTCAAAATAAATGTCAAACTATCATTGGAGGGTTAAGTAAGAGTCACCAACATCGCCAACTACGAGTAGTCGAGCACTTCACATTAATGAGTGGAAAACGCATCGTTATCAATGCTTTCTCAACTATAAATAGGTAGCTGATGAATGCGAATTACATCCCAATATTCTACACTACTCAAAAGTCAAAGTCATTTATTCAGTATAGGCTGTTACGAGCACTTGTGAATATCTAAGAAGCTACGCGATCGGTTCGCAAACCTTTAGTATTTAAGCAGTAGACCTTGTAATCAGGGGCTTAATCCGCGAAATTTAAAAATGCCTGTTTCAGATTAGCGCCGGCCGCACGCCTGTTTAAACCGTAAAATGCCTGTCAAAGCGGCAAATGCCTGTCTGATGGTAACCCTACCCCAAGTATTACCTGTATAGCACGCGAAATTTAAAAATGCCTGTCTCAGATTAGCGCTGGCCGCCGTTTAAACCGTAAAATGCTTGTCAAATGCGGCAAATGCCTGTCAGTTAGTAACCCTACTCCCAGTATTACCTGTATGGCACGCAAGCGGCGCTCGGCGCGCGGTTTCGCTGGCGCCGCCGCAGCGTGTGCAGGCAGCGCTCGAGCACGTGCAGCGACGAGTTGATGGCGCGCGACTCCGCCATGCGCGCGCCCGTGTTGCGCGTGTGGCGCGCGCGTTCGCAGCCCGCCAGGTCGCATAGGCGCACGCACGATGTGCGCACTCCGGTATCTGGCAACGTATTAGAGAACGTAGTTAAAGATATTTACACAAAAGATTTTTAAACACCTGTAACTTAAACACTGTTTATGTTAAACAGATGTGATGCTGTCACTAGTTTTAAAAAGACAGCATCACATTTAAACAGTGTCTAAGTTAAACAGGTGTTTAAAACTCTTTTGTAATAACACCGATAAAGTTTAATGGTTTTCTGGGAAGACAAAAAAGGAAATCAACTCTTTCAGTCTTGACGTTAGTTTTTAATTTGCTTTTATTTTTATTTTGCTTATGTTCTATGTTGCTATGCTTGGCAGTGCAGCAGGCCTCGCTTGCTGCTTACTTATACTGAGCTGAGCACAGTTTTGGCATCACAACACAACATAGCACAATGTGTTATTGTTATGTCTTTGAGATTTATTTCTTTTCGAATGTCGAAATACGTGTCTTTTGCGTCATAAACGGCCGTATCTTTTTTTACATTTTAATGTTATTAAGAGTTCGATTTTTTTTTCACAGCATCAAGGGACTGCAGACCTTAGTAAATGGTTTTAATTTCAACTCGATACCTCCACACGTTGTCGAGATAAAAGGTCTTGACAAACAGAGACAACAAAGTACAGTCAGCAGCATATCTTTATTTTATTTATTTTTATTTTATTTATTTTATTTATTTTAGGAAGGTTTACAGCTTTATAGGCATATAAAAACATTATTAATTACTCGAAGCCAATTACAAACCTCCACATATACATATCAATAGTATCCTATATATAAAGTAAAATGCATTATGCACAAAAAAGTACAAATTTCCACTAAAAATAAAAAATTTAACCAAAAAGACAACCAGTGACGTTAGAAAAAATAATAAAAACAAAAAGTAATATGTTGCTATTGTTATTACACAATTAGGGTTGAGCACCCACACAGAATTGCTGCCGAAAGTAATGCAAGTTTACAGTTCGCCTGATAGTCGCCGGGCTTGTCATAAATAAGTCGAAGTCATGTTCGCTACTATACCTATTATAAGTTTCGCAGCCACGCAACATAAAGGTGTTATGACGGTAGTTTGTGTGGGCTGATGGTAAATGAAGCAATGGACGCCGACGAAGACCAAGAGTGTTAGTGCGAAAACCAATCTTAGATAATAAGTCCGGGCAATCAATGGCGCCATTAACAAGTTTAGATATAAAACAAACGTCATTTACTTCACGGCGAATTTGAAGAGGTAGAAAGTGATATCGCTTACAGCGGTGCTCGTAACTCTCAGAATATTGCCGGCCTTATAATCCAGAAATCGCAAAAACCGTTTTTGGATTTTCTCCAATAATAATAATCAAGCTATACAAAACTGTCAAAAAACTACAATTAATTTTGAACCTTAAACTGCTCGGCTAAAGTTTAACAATGATTGAAGAAATTTGACAGGTTGTGGAAAACCAGCGTAAAAAGTGATTTTTTACTTTTGAGGTACTGAACCCTAAAAAGTTCTATTATCTTACAGTTTAAATAACTGTGTGAGCGAGAGAGCGTCAAAACGTGGACGACCTCTTAAATAATAATAATAATAATATATTCTAATATGCAGTGCGAGCGCGAGGAGTGCGCGTGCACGACCGTGGCGGCCACCTGCAGCTGGTGCTTGGCTAGCGTCCTATTGTGGGTAACTCACCCGTCTCGGTGAGCATGGTGATGGTGAATATGCAGTGCGAGCGCGAGGAGTGCGCGTGCACGCCCGTGGCGGCCACCTGCAGCTGGTGCTTGGCTAGCGTCCTATTGTGGGTAACTCACCCGTCTCGGTGAGCATGGTGATGGTGAATATGCAGTGCGAGCGCGAGGAGTGCGCGTGCACGCCCGTGGCGGCCACCTGCAGCTGGTGCTTGGCTAGCGTCCTATTGTGGGTAACTCACCCGTCTCGGTGAGCATGGTGATGGTGAATATGCAGTGCGAGAGCGAGGAGTGCGCGTGCACGCCCGTGGCGGCCACCTGCAGCTGGTGCTTGGCTAGCGTCCTATTGTGGGTAACTCACCCGTCTCGGTGAGCATGGTGATGGTGAATATGCAGTGCGAGCGCGAGGAGTGCGCGTGCACGCCCGTGGCGGCCACCTGCAGCTGGTGCTTGGCTAGCGTCCTATTGTGGGTAACTCACCCGTCTCGGTGAGCATGGTGATGGTGAATATGCAGTGCGAGCGCGAGGAGTGCGCGTGCACGCCCGTGGCGGCCACCTGCAGCTGGTGCTTGGCTAGCGTCCTATTGTGGGTAACTCACCCGTCTCGGTGAGCATGGTGATGGTGAATATGCAGTGCGAGCGCGAGGAGTGCGCGTGCACGCCCGTGGCGGCCACCTGCAGCTGGTGCTTGGCTAGCGTCCTATTGTGGGTAACTCACCCGTCTCGGTGAGCATGGTGATGGTGAATATGCAGTACGAGCGCGAGGACTGCGCGTGCACGCCCGTGGCGGCCACCTGCAGCTGGTGCTTGGATAGCGTCCTATTGTGGGTAACTCACCCGTCTCGGTGAGCATGGTGATGGTGAATATGCAGTGCGAGCGCGAGGAGTGCGCGTGCACGCCCGTGGCGGCCACCTGCAGCTGGTGCTTGCCGGCCGCCATCACGTCGTACGCCTCCGACGCTGATCGGACGAACGCTTGGCTAGCGTCCTGTACAAAGTCAACATTTAAAGACAAAGAAGATTTACACAATATTCTTTTTCTTAACAATACAGACGGTTTCCGCAATCCGACGTCCATTTACACAATCCAAAAATTAATACAAAAGACAAATTTATGGTGTCGGCGTGTTTCGAAAGACAAAGGCCTCCTCCAGCATTTTCCAGTCTTTGCTTAATTAAAGTCAAAATTATCTTTATTCAAATTAAGTACGAATCGTTAATATAAGGTGTAACAAAATTATGTATTTCAATGAAGACGATGATAATAAACAATGTATTCTTAAAAATTAAAGAACTTTTTGTCCATGTCCTTAAATAAGTTACCTTAACATAAACATGTCCGGTAGCATCTTCTCGAATACGAAGTTTTGAGGCATTGCTTCTGTCAGATGTTGCCAACAAGTCGTAAATACCTTCATTGTATATTTCTACAAATGACACCTGAAAATAATATTTTGTATCACTTAACTTTAGAATGCAATCATATCTCAGGGTATTTTTTGGATAAGGATAAATAAAATAAATAAATATTTGACAACATCACATACATTGCTCCAACTCCAAAGTACGTAGCTGAAGCACTTGTGTTATGGAAATCAGAGACAACGGTGGTATCACAAACACCCAGACCTGAGCCAATACAGAAAAGTTCATTTTCTACATTGACCCAGCCGGGGATCGAACCCGGGACCTCAAGAGATGGTGACGCCTTGAAACTGGCGTACAAACCACTCGACCACGGAGGTCGTCAGACGATCATTCGTACATACAGTAGGATCATTTCATACATCCAATTTTACAATAGAAAAAACTACTCATAGCCACACCGCAATGTAAGCCAAATTGTCATGACAATTGACAAATTGTCACTTTATTAAGTAACCCTAACCACACAGGCCCAGTGCAGATTGGTGGGTGTAAGTGTCATTTATTACTATAAAACTTACCCAAACATAGTGCCTTGTTCTGTTAGATAGGTCCAACGAGCTGGCCGTCAAATCATTGCAGAGGCCGGCGCTCATTCTGCGATACTTGTCCCTCAGAGGTGCCGACACATGCCTCAACCTTTTTACCCACTAAAAGACAATAGAAAAAGATATGTTACCATAGGTCTTCAAAAAAATTTAGACAACCATAATTATTTCAATATGTAATAAATGCTAACTTTAAAAACTTTTCAAACAGTATGTATAGGTATACTAGCAAAAACTCGCCTCTAATTATCAAGGCTAACACCTAACCCTTATGTTACGTTAATTCAAGTGAATGCTCTGATCTGACTGATAACAAACCGTGATACCTACCAATTTTATGAATCGAAGGCAGGCCAAATGTTTTATTTATAATAGTACAACCCGCGCAGATAAAGAATGGGATTGATAGTGGTGGTTCACCATTGGCGGGTTGTAATAAGATTTTTTATATCTTACCTGCAATTCATAATCTTGTTCTGCCAAATTAAGTTTCTCAGACCCTCCATCAGATGGTCTAAATAAAGGCTGTTGGGCAGCATCCACCACACGGAAAACATACTCCAAGGATCGAGGCACCAACCCAGGAGAGGTCACAGTACCCATCAGAGTAAATGTCTTGCCCGAACCTGATGCACCATATGTAAGAAGAGTGAAGCTGTGCCCATCTGGCAGTTTTCTTAAGTTTTCCTTCACTACCTTTTCGAATATTCCCTGTAAGAAATGTTAACAAGTATAAATACTGGACAATATTTAAAACTAATGCAATGAAATAATAGTAGCAATAAGTATTTCAGAATAACATACTTTTTGTGAGGCTTCTGGGCCGAAGATGTGCGAAAATGTGTACATTTTGGAGACATTGTGCTGAGTTCTTCTGCCGTGACCAGCAGTGGCAGTATCCACAGAAGTAATTAGACAACGATCGGATTTTATTTCGTATAAGTTATTAGTCGCATGATGAGGTTTCAAACGTAAGTAAACTTGCACTAATTCCGGTTCTTCAATTTCGGAGTCCTCTTCAAACAATTCTAATAAATTTGTGCCCTTCTGAGGTCGAGGTCTCATGAAAGGATTCGATATCAACGGCGGCATGGGTTCTATGAAGGAAGGTATATCCCTTCCTGTCGGGTCATTATCTGAATATCGTTGATCTAGCATCTTGCTGTTTAATTTCGTAGCACTACTAAGATTACATTTAAATTCAAATAATCAATCACATTTACATCAAAACAATCAGCAACGGTTCATTTTCAACTTTCAAATATTTTTTTTTTTTATGAAAATGAACCATAAACAATATGACGTTTTACTTTTTCAACTTGCAGCCATAGACAACAGAGCTTTGAGATATTTCTTTATAAGGATTTTACACACTATTTTTGCGGCATTCTTGCTTTGCTTGGAATGTCGGTATTTTATCGGTTTTTGGTAATGGTACATCTCTATCTCTGAAATATTAAAAAAAGACTGTCAAAAATTTACAAATGTCGGATCGGATGGTTGTGCTTGTTTCGTTTGTTGTTTATTTTTTTATTTACGTGAACACTAGGTTCAGCAAGTGATTTAGACAAATTTTAATGCCTCTCGTGTTAGATAACAAACGGCGTAATTTTGTTTTATACAATGTAAAAATTATCATTGACAATACCCAAGAATTTCTAAAAATGTGATTATTTCTCGTATTTGGCTGCGTGCCACAGTTTTAATTGCAATTTTATTGGAAACGAGCATCATGAAGTGGGTAGTTGTTGTCATTGTGAAGATTTTGAGTTTGCAAATAGCCCAGGGTTATTGTCCATCTCTGTGTGCCTGTAAGAATAACAGGGCTGGCGATGGGGTGTCTACGGAGCCCCAGGCGGGGGACTCGCTCAGGTTGAAATGTGGAGGTAGCCCGGCTCAAATCACTGAACTCAAAGAAATTGATTTGAGTAAAATTTACAACAGTGTAGTGAGCTTGTAAGTACTTTATAGTCTATCAAAGTTGATCTTTTAAGTTTGAATTGTTTCTCATTTTTTTTTATTTTCAGGAATTTATCTGGCAATGCCATTTCAACATTATCACGAGAGTTACATTTGCCAGCTTTACAAAAATTGTAAGTTATTGTTTCCTCTTTTAAAGATATTTTAAACAAATATAATTGATCAATAAGTAATATAAAGTAATGATGATAAAGCAAAATATAAGTTGAATTCTTACAATATCTAAATACTCAATACACATTTTAAACCAGATTATCTTTTTTAAATTGATTTTTAATAAGTTGAACTACAACAGCTTCTTTAAAACATAATTATAATATAGATTGTTAATTACAGGGATCTCAGTAAAAACCAAATAAGTCTTGTTGAATCGGATGCATTCTACAACATGACGTCTCTTCAGAAGCTCGACTTGTCGAACAACCAGATCAGCAACGTCTACAAGGAAATGTTCAAAGGGCTCGTCAACCTGGAGAAGCTGATGCTGGCACAGAATCACATATCGGTGCTGGTTGCTGGCACTTTCGATTATCTTGTGGGATTAAAACAACTGTGAGTACTTATAAAAAAAAAAAAAAATTACCGATAAACCACATTATTCAAGTCTGTAACTAATAATAAGACTAACTTATAAGATAATCTTTGCTTACTTGTTATGATTTTGTAAATAATAAACATTTATTGCTTGCAATATTTACCGAGTTGTTACTGATTTGATTCAGTCTAATAACATTTAAAAAACGAACATCCAAATGATACCATACTAAATTAATTAGCACTTTGGTTTTCTTTATTCATTATCAGTAAAAATAAACACAAAAAAACTTCTGCTTTATTTTTTTAATTTCTCTTGCAGAGATATAACAGACAACCCACTGATATGTGACTGTGAACTACTTTGGGTAGCAGAGTGGTCTCGAAACACGTCAGTGAAACTTGTTAACAATCCCAAATGTGCATTTCCTGAGAACATGGCCAATAAGACTGTTCGTAAATTGAAAATATTTTTAGACCTGTCAGCATGCGGCAGTGTTCTGCCAACGAGCTCATTAATTGTCAAACCGAATTACGACCAAGTTGTTTTTGAAGGGGATACACTTACGCTGTCCTGTAATGCTCCATTTGCTTCGGTGATAGCTAAATATGAATTGAGGTGGGTCCACCCAATGCTGGAGATCTGTGATGTGAATGTTACTAATAGTGAAATGCTGGAGGACGGTCTCGCTGAAACTACAGTTCATTTCCCGAATATAACAAATCACCATATGGGTAACTGGACTTGTGCATACAGCGACTCTAACCATATAAGGCATAATCATACTGTCCAAGTATTAGTGCTGTCTAATAGAACAGAGTATTGCTTGACAAACCATTCTTTGACTAACAAAGGGTTGTACTCTTGGCCTCAGTTACTGTTGAACCACACTGCAGTGGTCCCTTGTCGAAGTGGTGAAGGTATGGCATACAGGTACTGCCATGCAAACGGGACTTGGGGTGAAGCTAACACTACAGAATGTTCGTACATAAGTAATGTTACAAAACTTCTCCAGCAATTTGCTTTATTGAACGTTAGCTTGGTGCAGTATTCTGCACTGAATGCTACAGAGAGATTAGGAATGCTGATACAGGAAAAAACATATCCTTTGGCTGAAATAACGGACCCCGATGATGTCATGTTCATTGCTCAGGCGATTCGAAATTATATGCAGTTTATAAGAGAGGAGAAAGATTTAGGTAAGTAGCATGCAAATAGATAATAAGAACTTAAAGCAACCTGTACTTTAAGAACTTGCGACTGCAGTGAGATTTCTTTAACATAAATTCAAATGTCTATTTGTTATCTTTTTTATTTAGTTTTATGTCCTCCTCTGTTGGTCCTTTCTATGATAAAACAAAAATACTTATGTAAAAATGTGAACTTTAATCCTGATCTATATCACTTTCTTTTCAAAGTCAAACTCAAATAGTTTGACAGAGAGTAACCATTGTGTAATCAATAATCTGAACAATTTTAATTTTGTCTATCTTTTGAAATATTATTAGACAACATCACAAACATTGCTCTGATTCCAATGTAAGTAGCTAAAGCACTTGTGTTATTTGCCCGGACCAGGGCCAATATAAAAAAGTGTGTTTCCTAAATTGACTTCGAGAAATTGAACTCGCTACATCTTGAAAACCACTCGACTACGGAGATTCGTCATTTGCCTGATGTAGAGTAGTTTTTCACTTAATTTTGACCAAGAATTATACTAGATCTTAATACTGTATGCTTCATGAATAGAACATACTCATACATTCTCGATCATATTTCCACATCATTGTATAGGTTCGACCCTCCTGGACGTGATCAGCTCTGCGATGAACATATCGATGTCGGTGCTGAGCCGCGCGGAGGCTCGGTACGGCGCGTGCACGGCCATGGCGCGCGCTGTCGAACTAATATCTGCGTACATCAGCAACGTGCAGGGCCAGAAGGTAGGGTTTTTTTTATTATATTTTTAAAAATCCTTTGAGACTTACTGTATTTTATAAAGACTATGGTAAAGATAAGTTTTGGCTTATAATCTAAAGTTTCGTGTACTTAAATTGTTATCAGATTGTAATTGGTGTATTATGTCCTGCCTAAATCTTAAAATTAATGAAGTCGGTTAAAGAATGCCTATCTTAAGTTACTTAATATAACTGAAAAATGCCTATGCCTATCTGAATGCCTATCTGCTGTTAAGCTCTATAGGGCTTTTTCTGTTTAGAATCTATATATATTTATATATATAGGTATAGGTAAGTACGGATATTTTATCGACTGCATGTAATTATGACTGATGACTGAAGTAGTTTCGGAATAGATTGTTAGCGTGTATGCGCGTACAGATTCGGTATAGAAGATTATGTATTTTGATCGGTAAAGAAGGTTCATGCAGAAACGAGAACGGGTCAGGAATTCGTATTATACTGCTCAATACTCATTTACAAGAAATAAAACACCTTTTTAACGGATACTAATCGGTATTTGGTTAGATTTTTGGTTTTCCCGACGTTTCGCCGCCGGGGTCATAATAAAACCGCGTTAGTATCCGTTAATAGTAGTTTATGATACTGATGCATAATGAGGGGTATTAAAACATGAGTGTGTGTTTAAAAACCGAGCCGTAGGCGAGGTTTTTAATAGTATCACACGAGTGTTTTAATACCTAGTTATGTGCAGTTTCATACACTACTTTATCTACACTCATACATTTGGGATTGAACCTACTAAATAAAAGATCAACGTTAGAAAAGAGAGAGAGACTTTGGTTGTATTAGCTACCTTGTAATAAGTCATTTCCTTAGCTGCATCTAAAATAATTTTGCAGAGTCAATTTTTTTCACATTTTTAAGCAAGAATAAAAAACACCAACGAAATTCAGTATAACGAAATGTAAAAATCAAAATTCAAAACTTTTTTTGTAATGCTCTAAAAATGGCGCGCATTCCATTAGAAAAAAAAATGAGATGAGTGCATTCTTGCAAACTAATCGCAATAAGTCATCGATCACCATAGAGTGCATTTTAATCAAGGAAAGTATGTGGGAAAATATCGTTGTTTTTTTTTTTAATATCACGGAACTACCTTCTTGTATTTGCCCTGTATCGTAATGAGAAAAAAAGTTATTTTATGATGCAGCTAACTGCATCGTAATGAGTTTTTTTTAATTTTACCTATTAACGAAAATAAAGTACGTATTTATATTACCAATTTTGAATTCATATTTGGAACATTACGTTATGAGTGTAGATAAAAAAGTTTTATTTCATATCTAGTGAGCGCGTAAGCGAGAGGTGAATACTCATCTACAACTTTCCTCCTCTAGCCCAAGATAGCAGTGGAGCGTTTCCCCGTGCGCGAAGGATTCGGCGGCGTAACGTGTGTTTGGCACGCGCAGCCGCCGCGCCTGCACTGCACCACAACCAACCGCACTGTCGCGCCCTTGCTAGCTGTCCCACGCGCCGCCATACATGCTAGTGTACAGGTACTACACTACACAACAACATACAGTAACAACATACACTACACAACAACATACAGTAACGTGTGTTTGGCACGCGCAGCCGCCGCGCCTGCACTGCACCACAACCAACCGCACTGTCGCGCCCTTGCTAGCTGTCCCACGCGCCGCCATACATGCTAGTGTACAGGTACTACACTACACAACAACATACAGTAACAACATACACTACACAACAACATACAGTAACGTGTGTTTGGCACGCGCAGCCGCCGCGCCTGCACTGCACCACACCCAACCGCACTGTCGCGCCCTTGCTAGCTGTCCCACGCGCCGCCATACATGCTAGTGTACAGGTACTACACTACACAATACACAACATACAGTAACGTGTGTTTGGCACGCGCAGCCGCCGCGCCTGCACTGCACCGCAACCAACCGCACTGTCGCGCCCTTGCTAGCTGTCCCACGCGCCGCCATACATGCTAGTGTACAGGTACTACACTACACAATACACAACATACAGTAACGTGTGTTTGGCACGCGCAGCCGCCGCGCCTGCACTGCACCACAACCAACCGCACTGTCGCGCCCTTGCTAGCTGTCCCACGCGCCGCCATACATGCTAGTGTACAGGTACTACACTACACAATACACAACATACAGTAACGTGTGTTTGGCACGCGCAGCCGCCGCGCCTGCACTGCACCACAACCAACCGCACTGTCGCGCCCTTGCTAGCTGTCCCACGCGCCGCCATACATGCTAGTGTACAGGTACTACACTACACAATACACAACATACAGTAACGTGTGTTTGGCACGCGCAGCCGCCGCGCCTGCACTGCACCACAACCAACCGCACTGTCGCGCCCTTGCTAGCTGTCCCACGCGCCGCCATACATGCTAGTGTACAGGTACTACACTACACAATACACAACATACAGTAACGTGTGTTTGGCACGCGCAGCCGCCGCGCCTGCACTGCACCACAACCAACCGCACTGTCGCGCCCTTGCTAGCTGTCCCACGCGCCGCCATACATGCTAGTGTACAGGTACTACACTACACAATACACAACATACAGTAACGTGTGTTTGGCACGCGCAGCCGCCGCGCCTGCACTGCACCACAACCAACCGCACTGTCGCGCCCTTGCTAGCTGTCCCACGCGCCGCCATACATGCTAGTGTACAGGTACTACACTACACAATACACAACATACAGTAACGTGTGTTTGGCACGCGCAGCCGCCGCGCCTGCACTGCACCACAACCAACCGCACTGTCGCGCCCTTGCTAGCTGTCCCACGCGCCGCCATACATGCTAGTGTACAGGTACTACACTACACAATACACAACATACAGTAACGTGTGTTTCGCACGCGCAGCCGTCGCGCCAGCACTGCACCACAACCAACCGCACTGTCGCGCCCTTGCTATCTGTCCCACGCGCCGCCATACATGCTAGTGTACAGGTACTACACTACACAATACAGAACATACAGTAACGTGTGTTTGGCACGCGCAGCCGCCGCGCCTGCACTGCATCACAACCAACCGCACTGTCGCGCCCTTGCTAGCTGTCCCACGCGCCGCCATACATGCTAGTGTACAGGTACTACACTACACAATACACAACATACAGTAACGTGTGTTTGGCACGCGCTGCCGTCGCGCCTGCACTGCACCACAACCAACCGCACTGTCGCGCCCTTGCTAGCTGTCCCACGCGCCGCCATACATGCTAGTGTACAGGTACTACACTACACAATACACAACATACAGTAACGTGTGTTTGGCACGCGCAGCCGCCGCGCCTGCACTGCACCACAACCAACCGCACCGTCGCGCCCTTGCTAGCTGTCCCACGCGCCGCCATACATGCTAGTGTACAGGTACTACACTACACAATACACAACATACAGTAACGTGTGCTTGGCACGCGCAGCCGCCGCACCTGCACTGCACCACAACCAACCGCACTGTCGCGCCCTTGCTAGCTGTCCCACGCGCCGCCATACATGCTAGTGTACAGGTACTACACTACACAATACACAACATTCAGTAACGTGTGCTTGGCACGCGCAGCCGCCGCGCCTGCACTGCACCACAACCAACCGCACTGTCGCGCCCTTGCTAGCTGTCCCACGCGCCGCCATACATGCTAGTGTACAGGTACTACACTACACAATACACAACATACAGTAACGTGTGTTTGGCACGCGCAGCCGCCGCGCCTGCACTGCACCACAACCAACCGCACTGTCGCGCCCTTGCTAGCTGTCCCACGCGCCGCCATACATGCTAGTGTACAGGTACTACACTACACAATACACAACATACAGTAACGTGTGTTTAGCACGCGCAGCCGCCGCGCCTGCACTGCACCACAACCAACCGCACCGTCGCGCCCTTGCTAGCTGTCCCACGCGCCGCCATACATGCTAGTGTACAGGTACTACACTACACAATACACAACATACAGTAACGTGTGTTTGGCACGCGCAGCCGCCGCGCCTGCACTGCACCACAACCAACCACACTGTCGCGCCCTTGCTAGCTGTCCCACGCGCCGCCATACATGCTAGTGTACAATACTGTACAGGTACTACACTACACAGTACACAACATACATTATTCGTTCCATCAGTCATGAACTCATGAATTACGTTTACTTACCGTGACTGACAAATAACCTACCGTTTAATGTAGTGAACTAGTGACTGATGGTTGCATGAAGTTGATTTCTTCTTTCCATCAGTCACCAACAGTCAAATGTAATTCATGACTGATGGGATTGAATGACGCTTGCATGTAATGGCTGCCTAAGATGTTACTGACTGTTCTTTTCAAATTTTACTTTCAATTTTGCTATACCATCTCATAACTATTGTTTCTCCTTCCAGATTCCCACATCTCTCCTGTACAGCCCCACGGACGCCGGAATGCTGCTCCAAACCAAACCGCAAGACCTAATAGTGACGATGTATGATAACGCCGCTTTATTCCCCCTATTACCGGAAGTGATCGACCCTGGCCACTACCGGGATCACCGCGCGAAGGACTATTACGGGCGGAGTACCAAGAGAGAGGACATGAATATGGAGATTACGTCGCCGGTTGTTGGATTTCAATTGAGTGAGTACTTGGTTGTTATATAGGTGTACGATGCACGTACGTACATGCGATTTATTTTGTTATTTGATAAAATTCTGCTTATTATGTATATTGTTAAATTGTAGCAGACGCGGCGTAGCCGTGACCTGCTTTCTTTCACTTCCTACCGGATTCAATCTGCACTTTATGACATAATGTATTTTTATTAAACATTATTCGATTAGAATCCGTGACAACAACTCCTGCATTTTCTTTTCTTTGCAATCGTCTGCATACAACCCTGCATCTGACACCTTGCAACACTGCATTTTTCTCACTTATGCTCTGAAATCTTATCATTCCATTTGAAAAAGGAATGCGGGCGTTCCACATTTCCGAGGGGGTCTGGTTCATCACATTCTAAATTTAAAATTCAGGCCAGGAATGAATTTCAATACTTACTTCCCGCACCAGCACCGGGTGCGGGAAGTAGGTACAGTGCAAAGATGATCTGGGTGGTCTGCGGCAACTTCTTTTTTTTGTTTTAGCTGTTCACAAAAACAAAAAAGCAAAGGCACATTTGCACCATTCAGCCATAACTTTAGTTCCTTTTTTCTGGCACGCAAGCCAACGACAAGACAGTTAATATTATAAAGGTAAAATTATTTAATAGGTACTATAATAACGATACAATAAAAAAAATGGTGCGCACAGAGTATATTACTATAAGAATAAATAAATATTACATTGTATTGTAACAGATTTATCAGAGACAAATCCTCTAAGTAATCTTGAATTATGTACAGCGCCATCTACCGCCGAGAAGCGAAATGAGATGGGTTTTTTCTTCTCGGCGGTAGATGGCGCTGCACGTAATTCAAGATTACTCAGAGGATTTGTCTATGATAAATCTCATTTTGCTTTTCGGCGCTTCAGCGATTAAACTGCTGGAATGCACCCAAAAAAAAACTGGCGGGAATTAAATTTAATTAAGTTTCAATTGAAAAGTTTTTTATTTCCTCGCATTTCTTGAGAAAAGCACTATACAAGCCTTGTTCTGGAAGCTACTTGCATTGCCTCGAATGATTAAAGCCCTCGCCTGCGGCTCGGGCTTCAAACCATCCTCGACAATGCAATCGCTAGCTTCCCGTTCACGGCTGTAATGTACTATTAAATATTACATTTTGCATCAAACAATAGGTTTAGGTGCATCTTGAGGCCGTTAGGCTCAATTTAATAACGTGACAATTTGATTTTCTGACAGCAGCGGAGAATTTTACTATAATTTTATATCGATAGATCCATATTTATACTTTAACTGGGTAGATTTTTTAAAAAATATTCCCACTAATGGTCAGAGAAAAGTTCTTCCTAACGCCATCGGACAACCAACGCACAATGCAACAATCCAACATACTCAACAAAAGTATGTTAAAAAAGTAATTACGTTTCATCCTTTGCCGTTTTCTTAAAAACCTACCCTACCTACTAAGTTGTTCAACGACATCCAGTTCTTTTTAACCGACTTTATCAAAAGGAGGAAGTTCTCAATGCGATTGTTTTTTTTTATCGTTGTTCGCGCGTATCTTCGACATTTATGGACCAATTTTGATGATTCCTTTTTTGTTCGAATGAGTTTTCTTGCGAGATGGTCCCATTTATTTATTTTCAAATCAGTTCAGTAGTTTTCAAGTAATCCTGAAAATACTATGAATTTACATCAACTACCTTGACGACTGACTTTGTTATTTATGAACCGAATTAATGATTTTTTTGAGAAAGGGATACCTTTGTGTAGTCTTTTTAACCGACTTCAAAAAAGGAGGTATTCAGTTTGTATGTATGTATGTTTCTCCGCGATTATCTCACGTTTGGCTGAGCCAATTTTTAACAGACTTCCAAAAAAGGAGGAGGTTCTATGTTCGTCTGTATATTTGTTTATTTGTTATTATATAATATTTGTTTGTTTTTTTTGTGTATGTCCACCGATTACTCGAAGACGGCTAGACCGATTGAAATGATTCAAACGTTATTACATTAGGTAAACTCCCAAGTTGGTCCCATTTTTTTAAATTTGGAAATCGGTTCAGTCCTTTTAAGTAATCTTGAAAAAAACACGAAAATAGTATGATTTGTGTGAATTACCTCGATGATAATGGTCGTATTACTTCTTGGTTTATGAACTGAATAAGATAACTATTGTTTTGTTGGAAGAGGGATATCTTAAGTGTAGTTCTTTAACCGACTTAAAAAAAGAGGTTCTCAGTTTGACCCGTATTTAAGTATGTTTCTCCGCGATTATCTTACGTTTGGCTGAGCCGATTTTTCTACATAATATATAATATACCTTACCTACAAGGTGCCTACACTAAAAATAAAAAAAAATAAAAAATTGTTTAAAAAAAACACAAAACCGACTTCAAAAACCTACCTCTAAAAAGCAAGAAATAATATTCGTAATAATAAAAATACGTCTATTAAAGTCGGGTGGGGCTTTTAGAATAAAAAAAAAGGAATTTGTACTCCAGCCCCACCCGACAAAATGGATATAAAATTGTCATGACAGGTGACAAATTGTCATGTTTATTGAATAGGGCCCTGTTATTTTGTTGTTTTCTATGTTTGCCTTAAATTTTTGGATGTTGCAAGCAATTTTTCGTAAATATAAATTTTTCTTCCAACACATTTTGGTTTTCTTGAATCTTTAATTCGTTTACTGTCCGACTTCCATAATAATTACTTATTTGTATCAACCATTTTTAGATATAATTAAAAAAAAAATATGGGAAAATGCCCATACAAAGGTCTCCAGCAGCAGTAGCGCCACCAAGCGAGATAATTTTTGTGACATCCCGCCATTGTGTTGTCCGCAGACAACGTGTCCCTGCGCGGTTCGCTGCTAGAGCCGGTGATAGTGACGGTGCGCGGCGCGGGCGCGGGCGAGGGCCGCGTCGCCGTGTGGGATCCCGCCGCGAGGCGCTGGGCCGACAACTCCACCGGTGAGTGAGTGGCACTACATGTGTGATAGTGACGGTGCGCGGCGCGAGCGCGGGCGAAGGCCGCGTCGCCGTGTGGGACCCCGCCGCGAGGCGCTGGGCCGACAACTCCACCGGTGAGTGAGTGGCACTACACGTGTGATAGTGACGGTGCGCGGCGCGGGCGCGGGCGAGGGCCGCGTCGCCGTGTGGGACCCCGCCGCGAGGCGCTGGGCCGACAACTCCACCGGTGAGTGAGTGGCACTACATGTGTGATAGTGACGGTGCGCGGCGCGAGCGCGGGCGAAGGCCGCGTCGCCGTGTGGGACCCCGCCGCGAGGCGCTGGGCCGACAACTCCACCGGTGAGTGAGTGGCACTACACGTGTGATAGTGACGGTGCGCGGCGCGGGCGCGGGCGAGGGCCGCGTCGCCGTGTGGGATCCCGCCGCGAGGCGCTGGGCCGACAACTCCACCGGTGAGTGAGTGGCACTACACGTGTGATAGTGACGGTGCGCGGCGCGGGCGCGGGCGAGGGCCGCGTCGCCGTGTGGGACCCCGCCGCGAGGCGCTGGGCCGACAACTCCACCGGTGAGTGAGTGGCACTACACGTGTGATAGTGACGGTGCGCGGCGCGGGCGCGGGCGAGGGCCGCGTCGCCGTGTGGGATCCCGCCGCGAGGCGCTGGGCCGACAACTCCACCGGTGAGTGAGTGGCACTACACGTGTGATAGTGACGGTGCGCGGCGTGGGCGCGGGCGAGGGCTGCGTCGCCGTGTGGGACCCCGCCGCGAGGCGCTGGGCCGACAACTCCACCGGTGAGTGAGTGACACTACACCTGTGATAGTGACGGTGCGCGGCGCGGGCGCGGGCGAGGGCCGCGTCGCCGTGTGGGACCCCGCCGCGAGGCGCTGGGCCGACAACTCCACCGGTGAGTGAGTGGCACTACACGTGTGATAGTGACGGTGTGCGGCGCGGGCGCGGGCGAGGGCCGCGTCGCCGTGTGGGACCCCGCCGCGAGGCGCTGGGCCGACAACTCCACCGGTAACTATACTGTTATTGTGAAGTCTATTCTTGTGTGTGCTTGCTTTACTAAGTTCACAATGGCGGTCATATAATTAAAGACATTTTCCAGACATTTTTCATAAAAACGAGGCAACTTTGAAGCCTTGGTTCGCCGCCGAGAATTGACTTAGTTGTGTATCTTCCTTGTAGATTTCTAGATTTCGTTATATTTTCTGTTTGTAACGCTTTTGTATTAAAACTAACTAATTTAATCACTCCTAACCAGAGGCGGCTCGTAAGTCTCGTGACATTATATTTGTATGGGTGTTCACTAAAAAACAACAGAAAAGAGTTTACTGGCTTTCTATTTATAGTAGATTGTACAACAAGTGCATAAAATGGGTTTTATGTACGAGTTATACACTCTGCTTTTCACTTCGATTGTGAGGAAATAGGAAATTAAACTTTTTTTTTCAATAATATTGAAAAAAAAGTGACAAATTATATAATTTTGGAATGTGCTCATCAAGGGCTGTCATTTGATACCCATATTCAAAAATTGAAAAAAAAAATGTTTTTTGTTCTTTTTTAGTGACAAATTATATAATTTTCGAATGTGCTAACCAAGGCCTTTCATTTGATACCCATATTCAAAAAATAAAAAAATAAATTTTCTTAAATTTTAGTGACAAATTATATAATTTTAGAATGTGCTCATCAAGGCCTTTCATTTGATACCTCTAATCAAAAATAGAAAAAAAAAATATTTTCATCAAGGTTTCAAAAATTTGAAAAAAAATTATTAAACATGGATAATGTATAAAAATGAAGAAAATACCTAACAAGTTTATTTAACGAAGTATAATTGCGTGTGGCTGTTTACCTGACGACCTTTGTCTTAAAGTCTGAACTCAGACGAAGATTTTACTTTATGCTCTAGAGCATGAAAAGCGATTTTATGCAGCCTATACCCAACATAATGACGAACTTTACGAGCATGAGAAGTGAAAATTTCATTTGTGTAAACAATCCATTCGCTGGTCTTCTTGGTGAGCGAAAACATCTAAGTACCTACCTATCACTTTTTTGTGAAAAAGTGTTTCAAGAGATTTTTCACAGTCTATAATAAAAAGTAATAAAAACCGGCCAAGTGCATGTCGGGCCACGCGCCGTAGGGTTCCGTAGTTACCTTATACCATACCATATTTAATACTACTATCATTTTTCGTCTGTAAAAATAACTTTGTATTTCACAGTGTTGGTAATTGATATGAATGACAAAGTTATATTTGCGATTTTAGAAAATATGATATATTTCGAAAACTAATTACTATATCTCGTTCAAACCAATTTTCGTTAAAAGTTTTTATTAAGATCTATAGCATATATTTTTTTTAGATTTTTTCACTCTCTTATTTCAAAAGTTAAGAGGGACACACATTTTACCACTTTGGCAGTGTTTATCTTTCAAACGGTTGACTTTGAGAAAAAAATGTCTTAGGAACCTCAATATCATTTTTAAAGACATCTATAGATACTCCGCACGTATTGGTATGAAGATTTTTTTTTAGTTTTAGTTCCATGTATGGGGACTTGGGGAGCCCCCCCTTAATCTTCATTTTTTTTATTTTTTGTGTTAAAATCGTTAAGCAGTTAACAGAATACATCTACCTACTAAGTTTCAACTGTGTAATCCTAATACTTTCCAAATACTTTCGGAATAAAATTGCTGTGACATACTGACGGACAGACAGACATGACGAATCTATAAGGGTTCCGATTTTTTGCCAATTTGACTACGGAACCCTAAAAAGCAACGTAAACCCCGGCTAATCTTAAGTTTTCTATAATTTTAGTAACCCTATAATATAAGTAACTTCTTCGTCCTAAATTCTACCTATTCACCTCTTCTGTAACCCATTACCTTTTGTTATGCTTAACTACTGTTTAACTGAATTCTCTAAACCTGATTTATTATTTTATTTTACAGCATAACTTACAATAAAACATTTCTTAACCAAACTGCTTTCCTTTCCAGATTGCAAAGTATCGCACATGGTAGCTGAAATGATGATAATCAGTTGCAACAAGCTAGCTTACGTGGGCCTCCTACAGAACGTGGAGACGGGCATATACGGGGCCAGAACTGACGGGGCGAGATTTAAAGTGTCCCACCCCGCGATCTACGTCGGTAGTCTGATCCTCATCGGGTGCGTGAGTTGTGCCACTCTTACATACATAATGTGCTACCCAGCCATACAGATGGCTAAGAAAACTAAACATGCTCTAATAAACACCTGGATAGCTATAGGACTTTTATGTTTTTTGTATACTTTAGGTATATACCAAACGGAAGATGTGAAACTCTGCCAGATTTTAGGGTTACTTATACATTATCTGTCCCTTTCCTGTTTATTATGGATGTGTGTGTCGGCTAGTAATATGTATAAGTGGGTGACAAAGACGCATAATCCTGTGAGGACTCCAGAAGATGATCTTCCACCAGATGTTCCGGTCCAGAAACCTATTTTAGGCTTGTATTTAGTAGGGTGGGGTATAGCTTTGATCGTTTGCGGGATATCGGGAGCTGTAAATTTGAAGGATTACGCGGGATATTCCCAATGTTTTTTGAGTACAGCGCCTGCTTTAAGCGCTTTATTTGTTCCTGGAGGGATCCTATTGGTTTTCCTTATGGTGCTGTTTTTGCTGATTCGGTGTACCATAAGGAATATGAACGTACAGTTATCCGAAGGTACACAAGCGACGGAGAATGTCGATTTGGAAATGTGGGAACCTAATCAGACCGCGGATGCGACAGAAAGGCGTAGTTTAAAATCTACTGTGGATTCGGAAATTGAAGATATCGAGCACACCCCTATAATACAGCTTAGAGCTCAAGTTATTGTGCTATGTTTGTATATGTCCGTCTGGTCGTGTGGAGCGATAGCCGTGTACAGACCTTTACCGGCGTATTTACCTTACCAAGAAGATATTTGCAGCATAATATACGCTGTCTGCGCGACCGTTTTAGGAACTTTCATTTTGTTCTTCTACGGAATAGCGAGAAGTGACGTTAGAGCACAGTGGTCGATGATGCACTGTTATTTGAATAAAAGCAAACAGTGTTGTAGGAACAGGAGTGTTTTTGATGCGAATCAGCAGAATTTGCCTCCGAGCCAAGCGCCCACTGCCGCAGTTGTCAACTCTATACCCAACGATAATAGATCGCGATCAGGCTCAGGCAGCAGGAGTTCCAACAGAACTAATTCAAAGACCAATAACAGTGGAACTTACAAATGTGGAGCTGAGCTCAACGGACAGACTTTACAAAAGGATATGTTGAAAAATACAAACGGAAAGACTCCAAATATCAACCTAGTAGTGTTACACAGACAGCAGTATCGGTCGAACAATTCCATGATGACGTACCCCGATAATGCGACTATCGGCCCAGAAATTTTCTACAATCCCAACCAAATGAACGTCGCTAAGAAATTCTTCAAGAAACAGCGACAGAACATGAAGCGTAATTGTCTAGAGTTACCTACAAGACGAGATTTTGACAACGACTCCCATATATCCCTACCATTGCCAACTAGAGAAGCTTATAATGGAGTAGCGAATATCATAAACGCAGGTTCAAAAGTGAACAATACTAATCTCCACGTGGAGAGATCTAATAACGGGATTAAAGAGACTCGTAACGTATTAAATCCTAATTTGCTCGAAGAAGATTCTAAGGATTATAAGAACTATTCGATGGATAGGAAGTCATGGAACAAAGTAGACGATCCCAAGCCGAGTCGGGCACAAGTAATGAACATTTACACAAACGTGCCAGAGACTCAGGTGCCGCAACATCAGATTGTGAAAGCAAACATACCGAAGACTTTCAACGGGCAAAGAAGCAGTGTTTCCGAAGAATGCCTGCAAAGCCACGCAGAACAGCCAGAAATGAGAACGATCTCGCAGCAATGCAGCTTAGAATACAGTTCTGCTTCGGAAATGCCCCACACTTGCTCCGATCAGACTCTAAACACGCATTCTGAGATGACTTCTTTGCAAGAGACACACAGTGCCTTATGCTCCACGAACGAGATCACAGACACTGAAAGCTTCGGTCAGTACATAGACTATTTGCAGCCGAATAAAGCACAGGACAGTAAAGATGGGATTGACAAATCGTTGCAAGACATCTCTGAAGAATGCACGATGAATAGCGAGGAAATTAATCGATCGAGCACGCCACAGAATCTAGGGGAAACTGGACTAGGGGAAATGGATAACTTATTACAACATCCGGACCACGATATCGCCGGGTCTAAAGAGAAGTTGGACGAGGATAAAGACTCATTCTTTATGGCGAAGACGACGTATGATTTCGAAACTTGCAGTACGAACGCGAGCGAACAGGGATTTGAAAATGAGAGTGACATTTACTGCCCCAACTACCAGATGTCGGAAGTGAGTATACGTAGCCACGGGCTTTACGCGCCGTCGCCATCTTCAATGTGTCCGAACGAAATAAGTTTCAGCAACGAGGACGTATCAACGATCGAAAGCCAGTACGTGAATTACGACCCCGGATGGCGGAAAACGATAAAGAGCAACCCGAAGTTGGGCAAATACGTGCCGACTCCGGCGTTAAGTTGTCCAGAAGTAAATAGGGACAGTAGTCCGGTTTCCTTCGCGAGTGAGCTAGACGAGTTGTACACGCAGATCACTGGAAGGGACAAGGATAGAACGCAGCGGAAGGAGGGGTTGGACGTGACAGTGAACAGTGACGTCACTCTGAGGCCGGACAGTGACAGTTGTGTTAGTGAGGCCGTTTCTGACGTGGAAAACAAAGTAGAGACCACAGTATAGATAAGAGTTATGTGTGTGGCTACTGCTTTAATTAATGTTGTGTATGGAAACTTAAGGGCATTTACAGATACCTCCGCCTGTTCGAATACGCCTTTGTTTCCAGTAAAGATTGGCGCTTTGATGCATTTATGAATTTTAGTTGTGGATTTCCCACTTTGTATATCGGACAATATCAGTGGCCCTACCATGAGTTGATGCAAACTGTTTACGTTACCGTAAACTATCGTTTTGTCCCTTTCACTCGCACTGACTGTGCGCAGTATATCCGATAGTTTACGGTAACGTAAACAGTTTGCATCAACTCATGGTAGGGCCACAGTTCACGCTTCAGTGATACATCTACATATAAATACCTCTTTTAACTAACATCAGGATTACAGTTTGATAAATATTATTTTTCAAAAATTTGAGATTTTTAACATAGATATTACTATGAAGTATTAAAATCTACTTAGTATCACTGCGAGTCGTGAACAAGTACTCTACTTACACTAAATTAGTGCCATTACTTAAGTTGTATAATTTTAGCAGCTAAGTTGTATTATAATAGCAGTTAAGTATATTGTAAAGTTATTTATTTTTAAGTTTCCTGTGGGTCTGAGCTTCGGAGGGCTTGTGTCATGTGAAAACGAATGAGCTAACCTTACTAATATTGATGTGCCAAATTATTGGAAAGTTATTACTCCATTTGATTTCATTTTTATATATTTTTGTAATTTTCTCACATTCACCATAAATGTTTTCATGACTTGCATAAAAAATGTATGTCTTCAGAGATTTTAATACATTTGTAATTAGTTTAAAACTTTAAAGTCTTTCCTAATATTTTAAAAGTTTTGTGTATTTGACACATTTTGTGTCCATTTCGACTGATCTATCTTAAGATATAAACCGCCTTACTTCTAGTCCTCGGTATGGGCAACTTGTAAACACACCCCTAGAAAATTGAATAAATTATGCTATTTTAAGAAATTATGCATATTATAATCTATGACATGATTTGGCCTATAAGTTCTTGATGATGTATCATTTATAAATCGAATATTATTAAATCTGTACTGTTCAAATGTGTGTTTGAAAGCAAAATAACTACTCATTTTAGAATTAAAAATAGTCAATGAAATAAAAATACAGGGTTATTTGTAAAACACCAACAACATCGCAGGAGAAGATTACTAACATCATAAACAGCAACATTATTGTTCTATGACTTTTCCGAAAACAGACATAAAAAATTCGACTTTCCATACAAAATGTCTAAACAGCTCATCGAGTTTTGTATAGAAAGTAGATTTTTTGTCTGTTTTCGGAAAAGTCGTAGAACAAATGTTGATGATTATGATATTAGTAATCTACTCCTGCGAGGTTGTTGGTGTTTTACAAATAACCCTGTATATATGATTTCTGGAAATAATGCTGCCAAATGCGAAAAACATAAGTATTCAACTTATGCGCTTATGGTCTTTTGTGTAAAAGCCAACTATCTTTATGTAACAGAATATTTTGCAGGTAGTAAGTAGTATAAACTACAGTACCTATACTTTTATTCAATCCTTTAATTAATCTATCACCATTATTAAAATAAGGTGGATTGCATACCTTCCTAACTATCTTTATGTAACAGAATATTTTGCAGGTAGTAAGTAGTATAAACTACAGTACCTATACTTTTATTCAATCCTTTAATTAATCTATCACCATTATTAAAATAAGGTGGATTGCATACCTTCCTAATTCGGAAGCGCTGTTTAAAATTTTAGTATGTACAAAAGACAAGTCTTGTTTTATTGGAATGTTAAGATTGATTCTCGATTATGTAACTAGAAGAAATAGAGGTTATTATCGAATGACATGACTAACTGTATTGCTTTGGTTTGTCGGCGCATTCAGATGTTAAAAAAACAAAATGACACTTATGACTTAAGGAATAAGATGTTCTTTTTCATGAATTTCATAATTAGTTTTGCAATATTACTTACATCTTATTTTCACTGGCTGGTTATTGTTTTCTTTATAATAATATGAATATGGAGTGAAAGTTATTATTTTGTAGCGGTTGAAAAGAGAGCCGTGATTTAGATTTTTTATTAATTCCTAACATCTTTATGGTATGAAAAATAAATGTTTTTTTTAAATTCTATAGTTCAATGCGACCTTAAACCTCACGTAGGTACTATATCGTAGGAAATGTATTCAATGTGATAAAAATATATCTTCCTTTGATTTGCGCAGTTCAATGCGCTACATAATGTACATCGTTTCTAGATGATTTTGAACTCTATTGACATTTTGTGAATATAATATATTGATAGTGAAAATTTATAAATGGTTAGCTTTTTGTGGGCATATTGCGTATTAAAAGAAGCGTTTGCACTCGATAAGGCAGTTTTATTTATAAAAAACCATTGGAATTGTATTAAAATTGTAACAAAAATATAAATTAATTCATAATTATCTTAAAATAAATCTTTGGTTCCTAATGAGTATTAAGAACGTTAATCATGCTTTAAAATTGAGACCAGTGGCCCTACCATGAGTTGATGCAAACTGTTTACGTTACCGTAAACTATCGTTTTGTCTCTTTCACTCGCACTGACTGTGAGCAGTATATCCGATAGTTTACGGTAACGTAAACAGTTTGCATCAACTCATGGTAGGGCCACTGCGGCCCAATCGCGCTAATTTTCAACGATAAATCCAAAACTAAATAGTTACCGTTTCAGTTTTGTTTAGAATGCAGAAAAATACTCTCTTTAGTATTGTTAAATTATTGAAAGTAATGCCTCCCTAGGCATAGGCTAGATCTAGGTCTAGGCTCCCTAGCCTAGAATGACAATCTTGGACAATTCTGAAATTCTAAATCTTTAGCTTTAGCTATAACAAAGATTTTTAGGTAAATATTACCTAAATGACAACGTAACGGTTTTGATTTTATCGTTCAGAATTAGCACAGTTGGGCCCCTGATTGTGTGTTACGTTTACATATTATGCAAGTCCGTAATCATAGACTAAGATAGTGACAGTATACCTCTATGGATCTTAGTTTAATCACTTGATACGTAACCAATACATCATAATTTCTCATATTTCCATGTTGACCTTTTTATATGTAAATATATGATTACATGGTAATATAAATTCCTTTCTAACACGATTCACGCGATTTAAAACATCGGTGTAACACAATGAACATTCATTGAGCACGAATGTGATTTTACATGAACATTTTTACGGTTTACAAAATGTTGCAAAAAAAAGGTATTTTATGTTTTCATTATTAATTTTTGTATGAAACAGCAGATTTTTTTTCGCGATTTAAGAGCAGATTTCACAGTAAAAATTGATCAGTTTGATCTATCTATCATATTCGGCTTTAGCGGTTTTTTGCAACACGTTGTATTATGGCGATAAGGAATTCCTCCATCTTTGAAAATATGACTATAGAGAGGGTCTTGGATCCGCTCTCGTGTTCACGCGTGCGTGGGCGCGACGAGGCGCGCGGTGAGGTCGCGGCCGCGGCCCGCCAGCCCGCCCAGCACGCGCCCCACCAGACCGCGGGGGACCGCTTCCTCTATACACTTGTCTTTAGGTGCACCTGGGGAGAAACGTTACATCATGACTATACCAAAGAAAATATACACTAGGTACGTGAAAAGAAGCGACACGTGCTTGTAAAAGTGCTCGCGGCTATGCGTGAGTGGCGCAGGCGAGCGCGGGGGTGCCGCGGAGCCATCGGGGCGAGGAATTGACTCCGCGGAATCGCGCGTGATGAGAAAGACATACACGAAACCACAAAAGACTTTTATCTACACTCACATCGTAATGTTCCAAATATGAATTCAAAAAAGGTAATATAAATAAGTACTTTATTTTCGTGGACACGAAAAATTAAAAAAAAAACTCATTACGATGCAGTCAACTGAATCATAAAATTTTTTTTTTTCTCATTACGATACAGGGCAAATCCAAGAAGTAGGCAGTGCCTTGATATTAAAAAAAAACAACGATATTTTCCCATACATTTTCCATGATTAAAATGCACTCTATGGTGATCGATGACATTAGTGCGATTAGTTTGCAGGGTTGCGTTTAGAGGCTTAGAGTGCGGTTGTTTGGTTTTTGGCTTTAAGGTTCGGAACGACCAAGAACTTTAAATGACATTAATAGTACAAATTCTTCGTTTTCCATTTGGAATGCGAATAATTTAAACTTTCCTTTATTCTAAATGAAATAAAATCTGTTTCTGAGGAGCTACCATGAAAATTTAAAAAAATTTGACACAAAAACATCAAAATACAAAATAATGTCAAATGGCATTGACAATTTTACTATAGACAAACGTCAGCGTTTTTCAACCACCGATTTTGATGGTTAAAAAGTTGCAACGCTCTGACGTTTGAAACGGGAAAGCTGTTACAACCGGAAGTCACGCTCTAATGTTTGGAACGCCGTTAGAGCATTCGGTTGCACTCGGAGCGTAGGTTCTGAACGCAACCCAGTGCACTCATCTCATTATTTTTTTTCTAATGGAATGCGCGCCATTTTTAGAGCTTTACAAAAATGATTTGATTTCAATTTTAACATTTTGTTGTAATGAATTTCGTAGGTTTTTGTAATTCTTGATTTAAAATGTGAAGCAAGTTTGACTCTGCTCGATATTTTAGATGCAGCTAAGGAAATGACTTATTACAATGTAATACCTAGCTAATACAAAAAATGTCTCACTCTCTTTTCTAACGTTGATCTTTTATTTAGTAGGTTCAATCCTAAATGTATGAGTGTAGATAAAGTAGTGTATGAAACTGCACATAACTAGGTATTAAAACACTCGTGTGATATTATTAAAAACCTCGCCTACGGCTCGGTTTTTAAACACACACTTATGTTTTAATACCCCTCATTATGTGGCAGTATCATAAGTTTGTTTAAATAAATATAAAATAGATAAATACAAAACTAGTCCCCGAAGCAGCTCAAGGTCACCGGGGCGGCGCCAAAGCTCACACGTACGGGAGTGTCACCGCTGCACTGTGACTACTCCCACGAATCGAACCCCTATGGCCTTATTAATAAACTTACCCCGGTTTATTCAAAAAGTATTGCTTAGCTTCCTTACCCTTACGTTTGATGTCTGAAAATCTATTATAAATTATTATTATTTGTTATATATTATTATATTACCTATATTATTATATTATATTATTTATTTACTATTATAATATATTTGAAGGGAAACTTTGGTTAAACTAGGTGTAAACTTACTTTTCGTTTATATTAATAAGGGGGCTAGGGAACAAAATACTAGCTGCTCATTGGCAAGTGTGCGGGGCTAGAGCTAGGCCATTAGGCTAGCTAGGCTATTGAAGATCACGCGCATTAACCAATGATCGCACACGAATCTATTTTCTTTCGGAGCTCGTTTCGTGGAATATGGACTAGGTATAAGACAGATCTCAGGCTTGCATCATGCGTGCGTCCGTGACTGAAGTGCTAACAGTAACAATAAAGCTTATTCTAGTGCTACAAATGAGCGGTCTTATCTTATGAGAGAGAGAGATTTCTTCCAGACTACCTTACGCGCGTATGACTTTATTTATGCGTACCAATCGCTCTATACGGTTTCGTATTTGCTAATTTCATTTAAAAAATAAGTAAGATCACCAGAGAAACATGTTTTCAATGGGGTTGGTAAACTTTTCCAAAACTGTTGTGAATTATATATTTTCTGGTAGCTTTTGGCTTTGGAGTCAGGAATAACAAATTGCGGAATTTTTATAATGCTTCATTTTAATTTAAATAAAAATTTAATTTTTTTATTTACAGCATAGTACAATAAATCACTATTACGGCTGTATGCGTAGGTTATGCCTTTGCTCCAAAGACTATCTATGTTGTTGCTCAAAACAAAAAAAACAAAGGTGTGTTTACTCTTTGTCACTGTCTGTCAAATCTGTCAATCAGTTTTTTAAATCAGTAAATGCAAAGGAACTTCGTGTTCAGCCGTATGTTTGATATTTTATCGCGATAATAATATAAAAAAATATATTTAGTTAACAAGGTAAAATAAAAAAATCCTAATATTATTTTCTTGATTCTTCAAATTTGTGCTATCAAAAAAAAATATAAAACAATTCTCTTCGAAAAAGTTTACCAACCCCATTAAAAAGTAAACAATTTTTTGTATCTTGATAGCCCCGGTTGACCGATAACGGGTAGGATCGCAGCTGATAGACGGTTGTCATGTTGCGTATTATGTACTATGTGCTTGCGATCACTGCTAAGTGGCGCCTCTCATCTTGCGTATTATGTACAGTCAGCAGCACATCAGACTATACATGTTGAAATGAAATGAAATGAAATGAAATGAAATGAAATATTTTTTATTTAAATAGACTTATTAAAAGTTCTTTTAAATCGTCCAGTTTTTTTTCCCCTACCACCCATTCGGGACGTCTTTTGCTGACAAGAAGAATGGGCGCAAGAAACTTATCAGCCTCATCAAAAGTAACGATATTTACAATTTATTATATCGTTACCTACCAAACACAATTAATATAAAAAAACACAGATTTCAAAGGTCATATCTAAGTAAACATGTAAATACAAAAGCAATTTACTCCCATGCTTTTTTGTCATCTAAATAATCAACAATCTTGTAATAGCCCTTGCTCATAAGGATAGATTTAATAGTATCTTTAAATTTTTCTAATGGTAATTCTGTAATATTACATGGAATCTTATTATACATTGCAATGCATCTTCCCAAAAAAGAGCCTCTTGTTTTATGTAATCGGAAACTTGGAACAGCAAGTTTATTCTTGTTTCTTGTATTAAAGTTATGCACATTACACTTTTTATTAAAAGTGTCTAAATTTTTTCTTGCAAACATTATATTATCATAGATGTACTGAGATGCAACGGTTAGTATATTGATTTCTTTAAACAGTTCTCGAAGTGAGTCTCTAGACCGTAGATTGTAGATGGCGCGCACTGCTCTTTTTTGAAGAATAAAAATGTTATCAATACTAGCAGCTGAGCCCCACAACAGCAAACCATAGGACATAATACTATGAAAATAGCTAAAATACACCAATCTTGCCGTTTCAACGTCAGTCAAAAGCCTTATTTTCTTTACAGCATAGGCGGCAGAACTAAGTTTATTAGACAAGGCATCGATATGAGGATCCCATTGAAGATTTGAATCTAAAGTTAAGCCTAAGAATTTTGTGGAATGAACCAACTCGACTGATTCGCCATTTATGCTTATATGTGAAGTAACTTGCCTCACATTTGGTAGGGAAAATTTTATATATTTAGTTTTATCAGAATTAAGTTTTAAATTATTGGTAGTGAACCAGTGCACCACCTTAGAAAGAGTATTGTTTACTTCGTCAGAACACAAACTACCTCTGTCAACTTTAAAGACTAAAGAGGTATCATCAGCAAACAATACTGTCTCACACATATCTTTAGTATAGTGAGGGAGGTCATTGATATAAATAAGAAACAGTAATGGACCTAAAATCGATCCCTGGGGTACTCCCATTGTTATGGAAGCACCCGAAGACGTTGCTTCCCCAATGACAACTTTTTGTATTCTTGCCGATAGATATGACTTTATGAGTGCTAATGAAATCCCTGAGACGCCATAATGCTCCAATTTAGACAATAATGTTTCATGACTAACGCAATCAAATGCCTTTGACAGGTCACAGAAAATACCGATTGCATCCTGTTTACCCTCTGAATGAACTTGCGATATTATGATTATCAAAACCTACCATTAATTCATGATCTTTAAGCCAGTGCTCAGTTATACACATAATATCAACTTTTTTATAGTCCATAAATAAACTTAATTCTAGTTCTTTTGCGGAAAAGCTTTGTATGTTTTGGTGAACAATAGTGAAAAATTCTGATTTTTCCTCTGTCATTACAAGGCTAGAGGGTGTCTCTATTGTCTGATCACTTAATTTAAATGAATTAAATTAGTATTATTTGGAACAGTTTCCAATGATTGATAAATATTAATTTCTAAATTATTCTGCTCAATAAAAGCAGTTGAGGTAGCCAAGGTTTTGGCTGAATATTTAAAATAAAATAATAGCGATAAAACTATTTGTCTCTTATAATGATAAGTGAGATAATATTTATCCTTTGTCAAAATTAAATTACTCAATAATTTATTTATGTCAATTATATGGCATTTCTGGCTTTGATAAAAATTCATAGTGTTTAATGTCATATTAAGCTTATATCTAATATAGTTTTCTTCCTGTGACAAACACTGACTATAAGGTAATGTAAACAACACAACTTTATTTATTTTTAAGCTGCACAATGTGTTGTAATACGCAATTAAATCTCTTTTGTTTACATTACCCCTATTACCAATCAATATAATTAAATTAGTTTTTTCACTAACGTCAAGAGAGATAACTTTGCTCATAATATCATGCATTGACAAACCAGGCATGCAATAATTTATTATGTTTTCTCCCAGGTACTTTTGGAATAAGTGGCCAAGGTCTTTTCCAATTTCATCACATATCATTATTGACTTATACTTATTACAGTTATTTACTTTAAGAGAATTATTTTCATGTGTGCTATCTAAGTTATCACAGGAAACATGTCTAGCTGTTAGAGATGTTAAGGGATCACATAATATTTGAGTTGGCAAGCACTCTGCAGCATCCAGGCCCGATGCTACAGATTTGTTATTAGCTTGTGGGTAGCAGTCCACCTTTATGGAGTTGTTAGATAAACACTGAAGTGCTAGTATGTACTCCCCAATCTCTTTTTTAGAGTAGTCATAGCGTTGAGACATATTTTCCAATGATTTTTGAAGGGAAATAATTTTGTCATTCAACATATTTACATTTTGTTCATATATTGATCTATTTTCTTCAATTATGTTGCAACATGTATCTAGTTTTTCCACTAATTGTAATCGCTCTTTAACATATTTAATATTATTATAGTATTTATGTTGCCTCTTAATATTTTTTTTTGTTTTAGAAATATATTTATTAATTTTGATATATTTTTTTAACTTGTTTCTGCTGCATTTAATTTTCACCTGTTTCTCAGAGCAGCTAAGGGAGTCTTCAGCTGCTGCAGTCAAATCAACAACTGGGTTATTAATAAATGAGGCAGAAACCAAGTTTGGGGCACAGCCGACTAACTCATCGTATAGACTTTGGTTCTGCGAGGCTACTACTTGGGCTTTCTCTGATTCTAATTTGTATATGTAATTATTGGCCTCGTGTAGTTGTTGTTCCAGTCCAGAGATGAGCCTGAGGGCCTTCTCATACTCATCCCTGCACTGGTCGAAAGCGTCTATCAATGTTTGTAATCTATCACGTTCTTCTAATATAATTAACTGAGAGTTGTGTAACTCTGACATTTTCTTTTTTAATTGGCTATTATTTTTAAGCACATCCAATAATTCCCTTTCACTGTCATCTCTTTCCCTATGTAATTGTTTAACCAACTCCTTGGTGGCCTTCAGTTCTTGCAAAGTTTGTTGCAGTCTTGCCTCATCTTGACGAGCCAAAGTCTTACGGGTCATCATTTTACAATATTGAAAAATAATTTTATACGAGAGAAAAAAATATATATATTTACATTAGCTCCCAAGAGGTTGTTTATCCAATCAAAGTGAGATTATCTGAATGACAACTCTGCTCTTTAGGCCAAAGTTAAACCGATCACGCTCTTATAGATAAGTTATCTGTTAATATAAATCAAGTTACTTGTAGTTATGTAAGGGTTTAAAAGAGATAACAGTGATTGATTGACAATGTCATGTACCTACCAACCGGTACCTAAGTACTAAGTATGGTAAACTAGTACGAATTAGCTCGAAAAGAATTGACGTTAATTACTTACCTACAGATTTTTCACACACACTATTATTTTTGTGAAATATCACTTCAATAATGGGAAAAGACACAAAACACATCAAATAATAATTAATTTTTAAAATAATTTCATGGAGCAAACGTTTCAGTTTCTTTTTTTTTATATAAAAGTATAGTCAGAAAAATAACAAAAAGTCCAAAAATAAAACTTAAGGAAAAAAAAAAAAAACTTTTGACCTGTTGACCTTGAGACCGCCTTTATGCCGTACGTAATAAGAGCTGTTTTCGTAGTTCAACTGTTTAACCTAGCGTGCTGTCGTGCGTACTAATGTGCTTGCGATCACTGCTAAGTGGCGCCTCTGTTATAAAAATATAACTCGAATTAGCACTACGAAAACAGCTCTTATTGCGTACTGCATAAGGTGAAGTCGGTCTCAAGGTCAACATGTATAGTCTGATGTGCCGTTGACTGATTTAGTAGATACCTAAAACAACACAAAGTTAAGGTCTACCTATTGTAAAACTGCAAAATAGAAATGCCCTATTAGCACTTTTGCTACCTATCTATAACTACAGCAGCTTACCTTTTTTTTATACCGGAGAAAATGCATTTACGCATCCCCCCCCGCAGGTGAGCAGGGGATTCGTATGTGGGGCTCGCCAGGAGGGGACCGCAACCTTCAACGTTGCGGCTCCCTCCACGACCGCCTCCCGTGATCTCACGGGAGGGGGGAATACCCACTAAAAACTCCGGTACTTGCCCTCTCGCCGCCGACTGGTCATGGGAGGCCCTTGTGGGAATCACCCCAAGATGACCCGGCGGCCGCCCGGCAAACCAGGCGTCCTCACTCCTGGGAGCTGGCCGGACTAGTTTGGCCATCTCCCCTCACCGTCAGGGCCGTGCAAGGCAGGTGGTGGGTCACCTCCCACCGCCCGCTTGGCCCTAGACTGGGGAACTGGGTGGTCAGTTCCACACACACCGCGCATTTTTGTGACTCCCTGGCCCGAATAGTTAGGGGGGAAGAAGATGTGCATGTCGCCTTCTCCTTTTACCTGGCCACCTGTTTACCTTTAGGTTTCGTATTTCGAACGATATAAATTATTGATTTGTTAGTTGAACTTGAGAGCAGATAATTATTATCTATCTACTTATATTACCAACATGACCTCTCCGGGAGTAATCTTAATGCAGAGTCGACGAAATCGTACGACTTATGAATTATCTAAACGTTTTATAAGGGACCATGATGCGTTCCAGAGTTGCGCGACTGTGAGTCAATGTCACGCCGAGAAAAATGCGTGCACAGAACGTGGTCACAAAAACAACAAATAATTTTCTACTAGCTATTAGTTGTACGAGGCAATATGGTTGAATGCTCTAAGAGGTTATAGGTACCTACCTACCACATTTTTAGGATAAATTGTCTGTTACAAAAACATGGAAAACCAACATTTTGTCTCTTGTACTGACTGATTTTTGAGGGCTGTTTATTTTTTCATGGCAGATCAACGATAAAGGTTCTTTTCTCTGACAATAATTATTATCAATAAAAGGTTTCAAATAAGTATAGTATTCAGGAACTGCGAATCTATCAGCTAAAAACAATGAAGTTAATGTAAACTGTGATTTGACAGACGTATGTGATACATAGCTACTTCGTTTTGGCACAAATAAAAACTCACCAGTAACTTAGCCGATGTCAATGTGAATCGAGTTCACACATTGTTTACGTGTCAATTTATTGTTTATTTAAATATTTAACAGGTCTTAAGTGATAAGGTTTTAATCAAACGGGTTGTCAATTGAATTATTTATCGCTTGTCAAAATAAAAATAGTTTGTGTTTAAATAACATTCATGAGCCTTAAAGATATCTACATTTGTTCGGACTGCGTACTTCACCAGGTTTTTGCTTTTATGATATACAAAAGTCATGTGATGCGTTTTTTCAATCGTAAGATATTGAGTTATCGCTTTGGGCAAGCTGTCCAATCACTTTAGTGAATAATACGCTTAGGGCAGGGATTCCCAAAGTGGTCGAATATCGATCCCTTGGGGTCGTTACTTCGACTTATATCCACTTACTAATGAGGAAGTCCAACATGGCGGCGGTAGTTCAATGTCCGAGGGGTCTGGCTTGGAGACCAGCCGCAGCGTGGAGGTGCACCAGCAACGTTGGCGAATCTATACGGTGGTCCTTCGACTAACATCTACTTACTGATGAGGAAGTCCAACATGGCGGCGGGTAGTTCAATGTCCGAGGGGTCTGGCTTGGAGACCAGCCGCAGCGTGGAGGTGCACCAGCAACGTTGGCGAATCTATACGGTGGTCCTTCGACTAACATCTACTTACTGATGAGGAAGTCCAACATGGCGGCGGGTAGTTCAATGTCCGAGGGATCTGGCTTGGAGACCAGCCGCAGCGTGGAGGTGCAGCAGTAGTGCGCGCTGGAGACCAACTGCGCAGCGCTGTTTTTGGCGCCCACCAGCAACGTTGGCGAATCTATGCGGTGATTCTTTCTGATGCGCCACCATGCTGCGCCTAAAGCATGATGAAACGCTTCAAATAAAAGTCTTGCAGAAAAATGCTGAAGTTTAAAATCATTTCAATCATCATCTGTGTCGTCAATTCTATTAAAAAAATGAAATGAATAGTTAGTTAATTTGTACTTTATTGTGCCTTTTTGAGCCTTGATTCTCATCTAACTTCGATGTAGCTATTATGTTTTGATGATTTCATTCCCTTAGCATTCTGAGTGACAGCTTTGGAGATCCAATCAAATGCTCGTTACTAGAAGTTCCGTAACTATATACCTAATTGACTGTAGGTACATTTGAGGTGCTAATATCTCACCTCTGATGTAGTTGAGCGGGCCCGCCCAGTCGCAGGCGCGGGAGCTGGCCCAGCGGCCTTCCTCGCCCCCCTCTAGTTCCCCCTCCGCCAACCACCTCTCCGGGAAGTACGGCCACTGAGAAAATATGGCACTTTAGGGAAATCTAAGATTTTCAGAGGTCAATTACGTAGTTAAAATGCAGAACTGAATACTTATGTTCATCATAGACAAGAATGAGAGCTTGATAGCGCAGTGGGTGTGAGGTAGCCCATTCGCCTTGTGTTGGGACTGTTGACCAACGTTCGCATTGATTAGTTATGGGATGGGTGACCAATATATTATCTTGAGCTCCTCCGTGCTATAGATAAGCCACGTTGAGCCTGAGATATTTGCAGTTGTTAACTTCCATCCACCAATCTGCATTAGTGGGCTATGATCCAACCTCCTTATCCACCTATAAGGTGACCTTGTACCATTTTCTTGGACAGCAATGGATCTATCTAACCGAACGTCATATGAAAATTGATCGATCGTGGGCGTCAAAAATATCTTAGGAAAGAAATTGTTTTAGTAACCGTGCGTCCTTAGCTATAGATAAAATAAAATTGCAATGAGGAACAGTTTTCGCGTATCGTCACAGAATACATAATAAGTAGTGTATCGTGTCGCTGATTATCCGCTAGTTGGCCGTCGCATTGTGTCTTCCGATTACACGGTGTCTAATTAAGCCATTACATTAATAACGGTGTCCGTTGACAATTGATTAGCCCGTTTCTTATTTACAGGTGTATTGTGGCTTGTGACTGCGATGTGAGAAAATAAGACTGGTTAAGTCAGGTTATTTTCAATTATGTGTGAGTCTGAGCCGATCGACAGTCTGGCTGAGATTAGTTATGAAGAATTCGCACTCTTTGGGGTGAGATAACGATGATAAGGGTATTGTTCATAAAACTGCAATGTATCTAAACATTTTCTTCCTGTTAGTTTTTAAAGTTTTGAGGAATTTGTATTCTTTGGTAAAGTACTTACGTACCTACTGCGAAAAAGTTCAAAATCAATTCAAATAAGATTTAGGATATCACAGAATGAATGGAATGTCTGTTTTGCAGCACTTCAAACAGTGTTGGTACCTACTCACCTACTTATTTTTAAATATTTTATACTAAAGCGGTACCTACATACTTAAAACGTAAGTATCTTAAATTATGTTTTCACAAAATGCGAAGAGGATATGACAAATTTTGTTTACATAAGTATTTAGAAACGAGTATTACTCAGTTCAGTATTCATGTTAATCAAAAGATTGCTGTAAGAACATAGTATTTTATAATCGGCTGATGAAAAATTATCAAAGATTACAATTTCTGATTAAAGTTGAAGACATTTTGTTGATGAGTAAAATTTTATAGCTACTATCTCTAATCGGCCTAGATTTTGAGTCCAATTTATTGCCCAATAACGTTTGGGAGGTAAAATTGAATAACTGATCTTCTAAGGTCGAATGAGGAGTATTCGAACGACACCTTAAGGAACCCTCTTCGACATTTTTAAGTCCTTCCACGCTCCAATCGAAGGAAAATCCGTGACGTGACGTGACGCATTTTTCACGCACAAGTTGAGTTGCTTTAGGCAGAGAATAAATAATAGTAGGTAGTTAATTTTTTAGAAGTTTGTCTGTGAGTAGGTAGTTAATTTTCTAGTTTCAAATTGGCGACGCAATGAACACCAAACTCATTGTAATTTACTAAGGTAAAATGTATAATATACAATGAAACAAGGTGCGAATTTTCCGCGTACCTAGATGTTTGTGTTAGGTTGGGTTAGTTTTCATTCTGACATGGGGGCTATTTCATAAACATCACAATTCGTGATTTACTACGGTAAATAGCATACATAGCGGTGTCTGTGAGTAGTTAATTTTCTAGCTACAAATTGGCGGCGCAATGAACATCAAACTCGTTGTAATTTACTAAGGTAAAATGTGTATGAAACAAGGTTTGATACCTGTGCGAATTTTCTGCGCAGAAGTTTGTATTAGGTTGGGTTAGTTTTCATTCTGACCTGTGCGAAATGCAGGGCCCGTTCACAGAAGGCTGCGGGCGGGTACTGCCAGTAGAGATTCGGGTGAGGAGCACCCACCACCGCTAGCTTGCTGACCAGGGGGCCGTGGCAGTGGGCGAGGTACCTGTGGACACATCGTGATCAATCATCACACAGGCGTCGAGCATTTGGAGTCCATAATATGGTAATATATTATGTACCTAATTAGAAACATCTAAATTGATCAAACATGTCGCAACACTAAACGTTTACCTTATTGATGACAAACCTAAACTCAAATTTATTTACGGCCGGTTTCTGAATTGAGAAATTGAAGTTAAGCACTACTTAAGTACACATTTTGTATGCGTGTGCGTGAGTAACATTTAAATAGTGCTCAACTTTAATTTCTCAATTCAGAAACCGGCCGTAAATTTAGCATTTTGGATTCGTACAAGTTCTAAAAGTCGATCGAGTGATTTAAAACAGTAGACCGCATAGAGTAGGTACATTCTAACTTATGGAAAGTAGACCGGCATGTGAAAAGAGGGAAGATAAAGGAGAAATATTTAAAAACTGAGTAAGATAACAACTGTCAGTGTAGGAAACATTCCTATTGATTACAGATAGCCTACTAAGTAATTATAATAAGAAGTGCAAAGTTGTGGTAATGAAGTAACTAGCAAACAAAAGAGAGAGGCTATACTGAGTAATGAAACTGATAAGTTTTTATGACTGGTACAGTCAACGGCAAAGTTATTATGAATTGATCATGATCGCACAAAAGGGTACCTAGGTCACAGAATACCTAGGTACCTATGTTTTTTTTTACAAAATAACCAATACTGTTAGAAAAAGATGGTTTGTTTTGTGAGGCTTATTTGCGATTAAATGTTTGCTACTTTGATTAAGGTTTGCTAAAAAACATGTACTTAAGTACCATTTTTTTATTTTTTTATTGAAAGGAGTTTATCATGTTTGTCCGAAAAATAAAATAGAATGAAGAAAGAAAAAGAAGTTTTGAATAAAGTTCTGTCATCGACTGTATCTACTGTAAGCAGACATGTGACAGACGCAGCCCTGGACTTTGCTTCAGGGCTGGCCGCGATAACAATAGGATGTTTATTTACAACCGCGTCTTGTAGCCCTGCGGAGTCATGACTTAGGTAAGTTTAACGATAGGAAATTAACTACGAGAGTTTGTTTTAAAAAACGCGAAGCCCTTACGGACATTTAGAAAAGTAGGAATGATAGATACCTAAGTACTCTATTTTTCATCCTTGATAAACCGGAAAGCGATGTCCGTCAGCGTCAGCCCTTTTAATTTTCTGTTTGACGTAACTTTAACAGTTTTGCTAGAGAGTGGAACTCCTTGCCTGAGTCTATGTGTTTCCCGCGGGCTGATTATCTAATTAGAAACCACCTAGCGACGGGTCTCATTTGACAGATAAATGTGCTTCTTCTTTTTGGGGTAGAAAAAAGACATACCAAAGAAAAGTAGCAATGTATGTCAAATGAAACCGGTCGCTAAATAGTTTCTATTTAGATAATCAGCCTGCCGATCTGGGGGCCTTCAAGTTGCGAGTTAATAGGTATCTTCTAGGCAAGCGCGTTCCATCATAGATCGCATCATAGCGGGCAAGCGTTTGCGCCTATCATAAAAATACTTTCTATATCAGGCTTACCACGTGAGCATACCACCAACTCCAAAGCCAATCACAACCGCCGGTTTCTTCTCCGACACCCCCAACGCTTCCATCAGCGTCGACAACTCTTCAACTGCTCTTGGAGGGGATAGGTCACTCCTGCTCCCTCCTTCGCTACCTCCCGTCCCCCTAAGGTCTAGGGTAACGACATGGTGGCCGTTCTCCACCAGTCGTTTCACAACTCTCGACCAGGTTGGACCCCACAAGTCCTCAGTTTCGGGAGCGTCGCTCAATATTAGGACTAGCGGGCCTGTCTTTGGCCCGCTTTCTACGTAGTGATATTTTACTCCCTGCAAAAGAAAATTATTGCTTGCAAAGTTTATCATGGTTGAGTATTAACGTCTTGCTATGCTAACGAAATGCTACCGCTGCCATGAGTAGGAGTAGGTTAGGTAGGCCTTTATAATTATTGCGGTAGTTAAAATAAGAGATCTTTTTACCCTTTGACTAGATGCTTTCATACTGAGTTAAATACAAACTGGTGAGAACTTCGAAAAGATAAGCATGGTCCATGGCCAAAATAGTGTTTAGAAAAAAACTTGGCAGTGTATCAATCAAAAAATATTTTAAATTCGAAGAAAATGACTAACTAATTACTCGTTTTCGTTTATTTACCCGCACTTACAACGTTATTGGTGTCCGCATGGTGTGCGCTAATACGTAGATAATTATGTATATTGAAATACAAGAGAATACCGAGAAATATAATAAAACGGTTGATCTAATTATTTTTGAAGGTACACTTTCCTCGTAAGTATACACTTTCATACAGATTTACTTTTATTTTTTTATTGATTATTTTAACAAGATTAAGTTCTAGTCTTCGATCAACTCCTAGTCGAAACAGGTTCTTAACGTTAGAACAGATTTTAGTGCCCAAATCTATGTAGCCTCTAATCTAATGTATCAAAGAAATGTTGCTGTAACATTTTTTAAATTTTTGTTTATTTATTAAATAATATTAAATCAATATTAAATACTTAAAAGCGTTTAATATTGGAATACCTACTGATTTTATGTTTTCAGATTGCCGATTGTACAGAAATCTTGTTTTCTGATCGAAGTCGTTTATTTGTTTAAATTAAAAGAACTCGGACCTACTACTTACCTATATTTTTAATTTCACTGTTTTTTTTATAAAGCACTTGAGGAAATTACTCTGCCTGGGTGCGAAGACAACTAGTGAGCAAATAGTGATAGATTTTATAAATAAACTGGAAAATACTAAAAAACTTACCATAATTTTTATGAAACAGTGTGTCCCCACTGAAGAATCCACAGTAAGCTCAATCGGCGGGAAATTCTTCGGCAATTTTCTCCTATGTCCTTTCCAAAACCTTTTCACTATAATTTGGATGGCTTGCCAAATACCTAACAACAAACACTTTAGCACTAACTCGACTGCTTCCCACCCCGACACTACTTCCAACACATTTTTATTTTTCGCACCCATATTATTATCATTTTATTCGTATTTGTTTTTTAGTTCTAACAGGATGTGCGCGGACGCACGTCGAGCTCAAAGGTCCCCAGTCCCCACTGTGATAGTAATTTTTATTTTATCTCATTCAGACTGACATGGCGCGTCGTTATCACTTTTATCAATACTTCGAACATTGCTTAGGTGCTGACGGTAGTTTGTAAAATTGTTGAAGTTGTCCGAATCGTACATTACGATCATAAGAAATAAAACAGATAGGGATTAAACCATACCGATTTACATATACAAGGTGTTTGGTAAAAGCCTTATAAAGCCGAATATGGGTAGATAGGGACCATCCAACTGAACAACAAAAAAATCAGCTGTTTCATACGAAAATTAACAACGAAAATATCAAAATGTATGAAACAGCTGATTTATTTTTCGCGATTTCAGAGTTGGTCCCATAGTAAAAGTTGTTCAGTTTGATGGTCCCCTATCTACCATATTCGGCTTTATAATGTAACCTCTGGTCGTAGCGGGCTTCCGTTCCATCAGATTCAGGGGGGATAGGACGAGAGAGTGCGTCTGTGCTAGCGCGACCGCTTACGCACTATAATATATCCTGCGCAGATGACTGTTGTTGATGATGATGATGATTCGGCTTTATAAGGCTTTTATCAAACCCCTTGTATAAATAAAAATGAATCGCCGAAATGTATGTAAGCGCATAATAACTTCAGAACAACCGCACCACATTAGATACTTAATGCTATTATATTACGTAATTTTTGTTGTGTTTGTTATTATTATCAGGACAAGGTTTGTATAAAAGGAAATAATCAAAAATACGGAAAGACGTATTTTTAGGGTTCCGTACCCAAAGGGTAAAACGGGACCCTATTACTAAGACTCGGCTGTTCGTCTGTCTGTCACCAGGCTGTATCTCATGAACCGTGACAGCTAGACAGTTGCAATTTTCACAGATGATGTATTTCTGTTGCCGCTATAACAACAAATAAAAAAAACAATAAAATAAATACTTTAGGGGGCTCCCATACAACAAACAGTTTGTTTTGCTGTTTTTGGTATGGAACCCTTCGTGCGCTAGTCCGACTCGCACTTGGCCGGTTTTTTTCTCTTTTTCATATTGAAATTGAAATCGCAATATAATTAATAGATTGCGCCACCCGTGCGAAGCCAAGGCGGGCAGCTGGTTATACTTAAAAAATTGTTAAAAAAACAAAAAAACCGACTTCAAAAAACCTGCCTCTAAAAAGCAAGAAATAATATTCAAATCATTAGATACGCATTATCATTGTTATAATAAAACACGTCTATTAAAGTCGGGTGGGGCTGGAGTACATATTCCTTTTTTTATTCTAAAAGCCCCACCCGACTTCAATAGACGTGTTTTATTATAACAATGATAATGCGTATCTAATGATTTGAATATTATTTCTTGCTTTTTAGAGGCAGGTTTTTTGAAGTCGGTTTTTTTGTTTTTTTAACAATTTTTTTATTTTTTTATTTTTAGTGTAAGTACCTTCTGTATTAGGTAGTGTAGGTAAGTATATTATTCAGGTAGAAAAATCGGCCTAGCCAAACGTGAGATAATCGCGGAGAAACATACATACAATACCTCCTTTTTTTGAAGTCGGTTAAAAATACTACACAAAGGTATCCCTTCCCCAACAAAAAAAATCATCTAATTCGGTTCATAAATAACAAAATTGTCAAGTTAGTTGATTTAATTTCATAGTATTTTCAGGATTACTTGTAAACTACTGAACCGATTTGAAAAAAAATTAAATGGGACCATCTCGCAAGAAAACTCAATCGAACAAAAAAAGAATTATCTAAATCGGTCCATAAATGTCGAAGATACGCGCGAACAACGATAGAAAAAAAAAAAAAAAAAAAAAAAAAAAAAAAAAAAAAAAAAACATACAATCGAATTGAGAACCTCCTCCTTTTGATGAAGTCGGTTAAAAAATGGATTGTTTATTGAAAAGAATACAATATAATCAGTTGCATCAATACAATGCATGATTTGATTGTTATGTTGCTGTCTTAAAAACTCATTTTCTTACGTTGAAAATTACAGTGTAGGCTGTAAATAGTTAATTGAACTGATGACGTTTTGTTTGACTTCGATTCGGACCGGACCTCAAAATGTCATTCTGTTCGAAAATCCTTGTTTGCGATAAAAGTAAAGTAGTTTATAATAGTAGTTTTGATGCTATCGAGTGTATTTACATCAGTGACTATCGATTTCAAAATACTACGAACTATGAAAAATTAAACAGAAAATTAATAGGATCCTTAAAACCTACTTAAGAAAGAAAATATTTTTCATTATTTTTTGAATGGCATTGCTTTAGAATAGGTATAAGAAAAGGTTTGGTACCTATTTAAAATAATAACTTATTCCGTTTACTTTTAGTGGCTGAATGGTAACAAGCAACAGCCAAGAAATAACGATTACAAAAAAAAATGTTGAGAAGGAAACTACTTGAAGGGTCGTTGAGACAAAAATTTAGTTATCGACAATCGCTACAATAGGTGGAGGGTTTATTTAAAACATATTAAAGTCTGAGACGGGGCACTCGACTCCGAGGGCATAATGGCCGACGACAAAATGCAGAAACGGCCAGTCACCACGTATAACGATACATTCGATAAGGCATGACGACATTGCTATGGCAAGGCGAGGCGATACTATACAAGAACTTTGAAAATAGGCTTATAATGCCGAATATGGTAGATAGGTACCATCAAACTGAACAAATTTTACTATGGGACACAACTCTGAAATCGCGCAAAAAAAGGCTTTTTTATACAAAAAATAATAACGAAAATATCAAAACGTATGAAATATGTTTTTTTTTTTCGCGATTTCAGAGTTTGTTGCATAATAAAAGTTGTTCAGTGGCCCTACGATGAGATGAAGCAAACTGTTTACGTTACCGTAAACCATAGCTTTGTCTCTTTCACTCGCACTGACTGTGAGCAGTATATCCGATAGTTTACGGTAACGTAAACAGTTTGCATCAACTCATGGTAGGGCCACAGTTCGATGGTCCCTCTCTACCATATTCGGCATTAGGGGTTTTTTTAACCCTTTGTATAAAGGATGTATGTATGCTCCTAATAATAGTACATTATGAGACAAGTTAGCTTAGGTTGCTCATTGCACACAAGGCTGTGGGTTGCAGCCCGAGCCGTAGGCGAGGGCGTAACTCAGCCGAGTGTGCAATAAACAAAAGCTCACGCGTTTCATACGACGTTTTTCAACGCATTTGGGAGGAAAAAACAAAGTAATTTATCACACATCAACAAATATGGCAAAAACAAAATATGATAATTATGGGAAAAGGCGCGCATGTTTTTTTTTGTTTTTTTTTTCACACGCCCAACGCAAGAATATTTTGCGAACAAAGGGGTGAGGAGCATACAGCCTACTACTAATACTTCAAAATTATAATTTTAAGTGACAAAATGCAAATATTTTAGTATTTTATAACAAAAATTGTGAATTATGAATAATTTGATAATAATGATATATTTATATGACTTAATTAAGGACTTACACATTTATTTATTCCAAAAATGTATATTAATTTTCAGCAGCATAAAACCTCTTTGTTGTCAAAAAAAAAACTGCATTACCCGGCTAAATTGGGAATGCTCTGTTTACTCGCTTGCAGTAAGGTACTAACTTAACTTTGTAGGGTTAATTCTATTACGTACTAGTGTTTTAAATATTATTGCACGCGTTTGTTATAGCTCGGTTTATGGCCCTAAAAGCGATGTATTATGGCTCACTTTACGAGCAAGTGTGTTGAAAATATTTTCCTTTTCTTTTCTATAGAAACGCTTCGCACACCTACAGTGTGCCGCGGCACAAACAGGAGTGTATTCTCGTATACCGTTAAATTCTGCTCATGCATCGACATTCACGCTCATTCCCGCTCCGCAGAGGTCGTCAATTGATTTTAGAGTCGATATTGTTTATTTGCGTAGCGATGATTTCTGAGAGCGAGATGCTCTTGAGCAGGATAAATGAGCGACGCGATGAGTAAGGGAATTGGCACCAATTTAATGATACACACATATTTTTCAACCTTATCCCGGTTGTGATTAATTTCTTAATGGAAGTAGGTACAGACAGCGTCAAATTAATATATGAGCGTCTCGAGTAGTCAAAATGATCTAAAACATAAAATAAATTTGATATTAAGCAAATCGAATCATCATATTGTTGTATAAGCACACAGGGTGTTCAAAAATTATCTTTGCAAACAAAGCTCTCAAAGTTATCTGTGCATAATGAAGTTAATGTTGAAATGTGTTGAAATAAATTAACAAAGCATGGATTATTTAAATTGTGAAAATGAAAATGCCTCTTCTTGATATCTTTTCTTTCAAGTCTTTAAAAATTTAAAACTTTTGAAAGTTCACTTAGTAAGCAAATAACTTAAAAAGAAGGCTTCAATGAAAAGTTGTTCTTTTTAAATTGGGCAATATAAAACAACAAAAAGCCCTGTTAAAAAAAATTTCATTAAGTTTTCCAATTTCCGATCTATATTTTGTGAGAGTGGAAAAACCATTACATAACAAAGGAAGTGACGTCAAGTTCCTCTTAATAGTAAGTCGTCACTTATTTCAAGTCTCAAGGGACATATCTGTACCGCGAGGGCGTCACGTCCCGACGATCGGCACGTCCGACCCTCCACTCCACTCTATGTACCTACGAGTATATTATCGAATTCGGCCCAAATGCAACACTAAACTTAATAAGCTTCCATTCAATGCCGTGACATTTATGAGAAAAAAGACTGTAGGTAATGCCTTGGCAGGAAAAATGGTAAAACCTCACCGAGAAAGCTAACTCGATATAGGTACGAGTATTTGCTGCAAAATAGTTAAACCATCAGGAAACATAGCAAACGGGGCCCGCGTGGTGGGTAATGTCATGGCCCATCCTCCTTAATCCAATCCCACTGCTGGGGCACAAGCCTTCCATATGGGTATAAGGAAGGCCTGTGCCCCAGCAGTTGGGACAATAAAAAAAAATAGCTGATGGTCACTGTGTAAATAAAGATATTGTTTTATGAGTTATTTCAATTCCATCTACAGGGTGTTTTTTTGAACAGTGAACAAATTTTGTGGTGTTGCTTTAAAAAAATATTTTTTCAAATTTTTTTAGACCATCAAACTGAACAACTTTGTCTATGGGACCAACTTAATCAGAGCAATCAAAATAATAGGTACCTAATCATAAAATAATCAGCTGTTCCATACATTTGTCGAGTAGATATTTAAGTATGTTTTCTATGGAACAGCTGAATATTTTTTGATCTGATTAAGTTAGTCCGATAGACAAAGTAGTTCAGTTTTAATGGACTTAAGCTAGGGTTTAGGGTTACGGTCGTAATTTAGTTTTTTTTTTATATGGCGCGCCATTTTGTTTTCATAGACAACGTTCTACGCCGCTAAATTACGGCCGTAATATGACGGCACCGTCATCCTAGGAAACCCTTGCTTAACTAAGCCGTACCACAAAATTTGTTCTCATTCAGCCAGAGCGGCGTTTTTGGTAGAAAACAAACAGACATATTTTCTGCTGAAACTCTGTACATACAGGGTGATGTTTTTACATAAGGCGGCGTGACACCCCTTAATGAGAAGACGCCCCGTGTCATTTACATGACAATCTGCGCCCCCGACTGCGCTCGCAGGGACAATGCCGTATTATGTTGGGGCCCCGCTGGCGTAGCGTTGTTGCAAATGGATTTTAGGTATTGTTATGTATTAGAAAATAATTAAATTAAGTAGAATTGATAGTTCGTAAGTTCTATTTCCATGACTTGTTTCGTTACAGTTAGATTATTTCTGCGGCCATTATCAAAGAAACATTAAAATTCACAATCTGTTCTTAATGTCTTACAGAAGAAAAACAAAATATGTTTTTATGTTTCGTTCTTATTTTTCATAAAATTATTTAAATAAGTACCAAAGAAATTGTAGGTTGTGTGTGATCTGATCACCTACTGAACTAAAAATATAAGCAATACCTACATATTTTTATGTAAAGAAATTAAATAAAAACATATTTTTTCTGTTCTGACTGAACCCTCAGCCGCAGCAGTCACTTCGCATTACCACATTGCGTTAAATTTCTGAAGATCAATAACTTAATAATACATTTGAAAGGTGGTCGCAACGTAAACGCCTCGCATTCACACCGAGATATTTATCAAATTATTAATACAATAGTCTCAGGTAGAAGTGTCAGGTTACACTGTAACCTGACGCTCCTTCAATAGCTCAGTGGTAATACGCAGTCGTACTAAGTTACGTTTTGTTGGTTAATATAATGTCTTTTGAGTTTTGAATTTATTGATCTTTGGGTTGAGATAATTTGATTAAACCTTAGCGTAATAACAACGGTAATAGGAACAAACTTTGTTTAGAAATGGCGAGGCTACGAACCGTAGTGACGTATCAAATTGTTTGAAAGAAAGAAATCATTTCTTAAGAATTTTCCACAAATTTTCATTAAAAAGTGGCGTGGATTGTTATTTTAATCGTAGTTACCTTAAACAGTTTACTTTGTTAGTAATTATATTAAATCAATTTCCATACTTATATTATGCTTATTTTGCTGAAAATTCAAATAAGAACGTTAGTCATTTTGCTCTGTGAAAAAAAAAACAACTAAGTAACTCGTGAACTAAATTAGTTCTCTATTCTATACTACACAGAGGAGTCGGTTCGAGTTGCAAAGCAGACATTTAATAGGGGTGTCGTTTGCGAACAAACCAGATTAGAGAGTCGTGTGACGCGACGAGAGCTTGCAAATCGAATTTGGACGGCCATACATAATGGACTTCGCAATCGCGTTACTGCGGGTAAGTATTCTAAGACGCCATTAGTAATGTAAAATGGCTATTTGGAATAATTCATTTAGTCGATAAAACTGCTATAAAGTAACAAGCCTAAAAGTTTCATCTATTCGTACAAAAGCCATTGGATTGACTACCTTTTTGTCAAAAGAACTTGATGCAGAAATCCAGCAAATCCGACTCAGATTCCAAATCATCGCAAAAAGAGCGGGAAATTCAGTTTCCTGGCGATGGCGGGCCGATGTAACTTTTTTTTAATTTCTTTTTTTTCTCGTGTGGCATTAGCATGCGCCTGGTGCGGCCGGTAACCGCGTTACGCGGGCCACGTCTGGCTGCGTTCGTGCTAGGCACAATGGTGAGGGCTCTCGTTACCTACTTGACTGCGTAACTTCGTTTGCTCGCTCGTATGGCAGTGGAAGGGCCTTTCACAGGCACGTTCTGAGGACAAGTTGAAAAACAGATTTTATCGAGAGTGAGAATAAGTGGGTACTAGATCATATTCTTAAGCAAACTTTTTGGTTAAACTAGGTGTAAACTTACTCTGGTAAGGAAATTTAGTGTCTATAGATACTTTTTATGCCAAGGTACCCCATCCTACTTTTATAAATACTGTTTAGTGATTTATTAAGCATTTATTTTAAATATATTTTTATAAAATGAATCTTAATTTTTATTAAATTCACAAATGTCCGGTGCTGGGTTGTATCTACAACCTACATTGAGTATTTTGATTTCCTGCAGAGGGTGCGTCAGTCGTTGCGAGAGTTCGTAATAGCTATTATGGCGCCCCTACAAAAAGATTTATTTAAAATGTTATTTTACACCGTCTATGTGCCTACTGCTTTTGTATCAATCGTCATTCTATGTGCAATGACATTGTAATTTTCTTTCAAACCTTCGCGATTTTGAACCTTATTTCTTTGTGGATGAAATGTTTTAGTCTATGGTTGGGGTCACTGTAGAGATGTGATGTGATGTGACGCCATTTTGTCAGAGCGTATAGGGTGCATGTAGATGTTATTGACTCGAGTTATTGAGTTAGATTGAGTGCTTATGAAGAGGTCCGATACGGCGATTCCGTCGATTTGGTTTTGATTTTGTAATACATTGTGGGTATTGTTGCATAATGGTTGAGTGGCGGTCTATTGGTGAGAAATTATTTGAAATTCGTTACATACAATTTGCTTTGATGAAATGTTCTCGTTAATATTAGGTAGGTAAGTACTCTGATACTTTTTATTAAATAGTCTCGTCTACGACTAACAAATCACAGTGGAGTCTTTTAGGTAAGTATGTAATATGAAAGCTTATAGGTACTAAAAGAACTTACATGAAAAAATCTTTCGTAAATAAAAAAGATGAAAAGAAATAAGTTGTCTGGATATCCTATAGGTGTACCTACCTACCGAATGAATCTGCTCATGCACCCCACACTATTAAGTGATTTCTTGAGTTTAACTTTAGTCCCAATGATAAATAAATAAAAACGTTACTAAAAAAATATAATATCAAAGATGAATAAAAGATAGTCGAATACCTTGCGTAGCCTATAAAATAAAACAAAAGAAGGAAATTAAAAACATTCATTAAATTTTTCCGAACAGAAACAAAACCTACAACGATTGCCTTTCGACACCATGTATCAATGACTTTATATACCGCCAAAATTCCATAGACTTCCTTTCCTAGAGCACGTGAACACAACCGAACGGGCGGCGTTCGGATATTCACATTCCGTAACTAAGGTAATTTGCCCGAGCCGTAATGAACACTCGTCCCGGCGGACTTCAAAACAGTTAACAATTGGGCTTCACAGTCCACTTCATTTCCTCGCCATTAGCCTCGAGCTAAGACTGCTATTGGCTCTTTGTTTGGTCAGACGAAAGATTCTCGGAGAGGTCTCAGTTATTGATTGCGCTTATCAAATTTTGTTACGATCGATTTTTTTAATTACAAAATGAAATCAGCTCATTAGCTCACTCAAGTAGGTAATGAAAACTTGTGGTCTTATTAATAAATAATTAGTGCTTAACATCTTAGTTTAGCTGCAAGGCACTGAAAGTACCTATGACATTGTATTTTTTAGTTAGCTCTTAATTTTATTATGAATTTATATAAAATAATCATGCCTGAAAAAGAGAAAATAAATAAATTGGTTGAAATCCCTTAAATACCTACCTTAGTTCTTTGTATTTTTTCGAGAAGCAACAAAAACACACAAAACCTTGTAATGTGATGTGACAATACCATAGGTATTTTTACATAATTTGCCGATGCAAAAGCCAGCGGAGTCATTCAAAAGAGTTTGTAACACATCCAGTCGAGTGGAAACATTTGGAAAGACGTTGCATAAAAACTTGGTTTAACACGTTTAGTAGGTACTAGGCTAGGTAGGATATATTACTTGTAGTTTAACATCAAAAAATTGCAAGCCAACGGGGTGACAGGCAGGTGTCGCTCAGCGAGTGGCTTCGTTACTGAGCGCAGCCCTCGCAGACAATTATCCGCGTCTAGCGCCACACTTACCCGGGTAAGTGTACCCGGTACCCTGTACCCGGGTACAGATGTTAATGGTTAGGTACCGAAGGAAACGAGACTGAAATCTAGGCCGAAAATGTGGATGAAAATTTACGATTTGTGGGAAACTTTTGAAATAAAACTAAATGGCATGTGAACATGAACATGATGACAAAAGTTTCCCGTTAAATTTTTTGGAGATTCGTCACGGCGTTTAATACAAACTTTCAAGTCCTTATTTTTCGAAATTAATGATCTGTTTGTAATTAAACTTCATACACATAAAAATACATTGGTCTAAAAAGTTAATTGAAAACATTTTCTATAAATTAGGCAATAGTTTTATAGCTAAATTAAACCGATTTTAAATTTTCCATGGAACAGAAATTTCCAATTTTTTATTTTTCAAAATAAGACAATTCAAAAATGTTCATAACTAACTTTTTAGATCTAGTAAGTATCCTGCTTATGCGCATGATATGAATGAAGTTTCCATTTCAAAAATAAGGAATTGAATGTTTGTATGAAATGCCGTGACGAATCAATGCTCAACGGTAGCATTTTCGTTAAAATAGGTAGAAAATTATAACAGCCGTGCAACCAAGTGCAACAACATTATTGTGAATAGACGATACGATACGTTTAGACCTAAGTAAAAGTATTTTTGTATGATGATAATAAATAGATATCAAACAAAACGCACAAGTCACAAAGATTACAGATGGTCTCCAATCCGAACATGACAATCTTACGGCTACGGAGCAGAGATGGCGCTACTGGTAGCGTCGCGCGTCGTAGCATGTCGTAGCAATACCAGACTCCTTTTGTGTTTCGTTATTCACAGATTTTGCAGTCCCCGCAAGAATCAGAGCATTGAAAATGAAAACAAAAATTTACAAACAACAAAATCAAATCAAATGCTAGGTACTATTTAACTATCTAGGTAGGTAGGTACTACCTATTTATTTTTACGATTGTACTACACCTGACAAAAGCACCCGCTGACTGCCTCGACGCGGCCGAAATATTATTAAGCAATTTACAAAAATCCAACAAATGCACTTCTCGTCTGTTTCCGCATCTTTTAATACCATTACCATGTCGATCGGTCAATAATCATAGAAGCTACATTACTTTTATATACGGAAATTCCCGTTTTTCTACAATTCAAAATCTAATGGGACCACCTGCAGGTCACAACCATTAACCGATTTTCCAAAAAAGTTCGCTATTTTGGACCCATTTTTATAATTTTTTCTTAAGTCGGTTTTTTTTCGAAATATTTACAATTTAGTAAACCAACACCCCCCAAAAAAACCCGAATTTTTAGAAATATTTCAAAATTCCAAAAAAAAGTTACCAGCCGATTTTCAAAATTCAAACGTTCATACGTGTCTCGATAAATTCCTCAACTTTTAGTACTATTTCCATCTCGATCCTTCCAAAATCCTCGGAGCTATGGCCAAAAATACGTCTCAGGCGATTTGCATCTGATAACCATTTTTAATGGTAATTTTTTTTTCAGGTCAGTGAGTTTAATACATTTTCCATTATTTTTCAGTTTTTTGTTTAGTAATGTTTTTAAATTTAACTCATAAAAAAGATATATATAACTTTGTAGTTTTATGGATTTAGGTTAGGTAGGTATTTTGTAGCACAAGCTTAGCACACAACATTATTTGGGTCATTTTGTAAAAACCTTTCTCCGCGCAACTTCCGTGGCGAAATTTCATATTGAGTTATTCGAATAAGTATTAAAGTAAGTATATTATAGTAAAGTATATTTTTTTTATCTTGTTTAATAATAAGATCCTTAGAATGTACAACAACTACTACAACTGCGTACAAAGATGTATATCTATAAGCAGGTAGAAGCTCTCACTGATAATACTAAAGTTATGCATCTACTTAGCTCGTTTATGCAGACACCTCGGCTGTAAACACAAATATGGGGGGGAGGAGGGGTCAGATAGTAGTTACCATTATTTATTCTGTCATAGGTAGAACAGTAGCTTAACAACTCGTATACTTTATTAGGTTGTAAGTAAGTTACATTAGGCAACAATGCTTAGGGTTGAACAACTAAGTTTTGTGTTATATTATAAGTGCATAGCTTACATTATGAAATTGCATAATTTTTCTAACACAAGAAAGCTTTTATATTCTACGAATTTTAAATAGATGCAGTTTTTCAATATTATAGCAATTTTTACCATATCGATCAAGTTTTGGCGCATTTTTTTATTTGAAGAAAATTAAAATAAAACATTATAGGTTCATTCTCTTTTTTATTTGTTTTCATAATTATATCTATAAATGATTATTTACTTAATTATTTCATAGTAACTTGTAACTTAGCCTAGACTTATTTTTAGCTAGTGTTCATACATTTTACATAAAAAGACATTTCAAAGCTTTATAAAGTTAACGTTCACGGTTTCTATTATAAAGTAAGAAAATGTAAGTAAAGTATAATGAAAGTTTCATTAGGTATTCTAACATATTCCATTTACTTTCTTTTAATAGTGAAACGTTCTCAAAGTCTTTAAGGTGGTACCCTGAGCGAAAGTGGCGCCGCGGTGAATTATATTTAATATTATAATTCTAATACACAATTTTAAAAATGTTTATCGTGGAGATTTTAGGGCCCACAGTCTAGTATTTTTAGACGGTATCGTTACATTCCCTCGTAGTCACTGCTAGAAGTAGATAGCAAAACTTACTGCTAAAAGTGGCCGTTTTTGACACATTTGCTATCTACTTCTACGAATGACTACGAGGGCATGTAGTGATACACTCTAAAAATACTAGACTATGGGCCCTAAAATCTCCACGATGAACATTATTAAAATCTTTTTCTATTAATAACTTATTAAATAAAAACCTCTGAGGGCGCCACTTTCGGTCACACAACCGCCTTAATAACAATTTTTATTTCGTGGAGATAAATAGATTACAATAGAAAATGGTTTCTCAAAGATTTTGCTGGAATTTATTTGCTTAAAAACTTGAGCAAAGCTTTTGCACTAATATAGTGTCAAAAAAGGCTGGTGTACATACGTAGTGACAAAAACCGTAGGGCATGTATGAAAAGATTGATGGATGTTAATGAAGCGAAAGAAGTGTGCAAGGATCGTAGCAGGTGGCGATCCATAGTCTCTGCCTACCCCCATGGGAAACAGGCGTGAGTATATGTATGTATGTATGTATGATAGTGTCATTTCGCTTAGTTTAACACGAAAGCTTTATATTTCAAAAAATCTGTTTGTGACCGATCAAACGGTATAAGGTCTATTTTTTGGTTTTCTTAGCATTTGATAACCACTAAAATGTTCATTTATGTTTTCGAGCCCCTATAGTTATGTTGACTTATGTGAGACATAGTCATAAGACAGCGAGTGGTAAAATATTAGTGGCGCGGCGGAAGCGAGCGGCGCGTTTCCGGCGCAGACAGCGCTTATCTGCCGCCACCGCAGAACATCAGCTGTTTACCGGCCTGCTACTTGGATTATCTAGCGAATAAATATCATAATATTACCAGCAGCTAGCTTGTCATACCAACCCACAGTACCTAAGTATCGTCTAGACCTAGATCAGAGGTTCGTAAACTTTTTTTTATCATAGACCACTTTAAAAAAAAACTTGGATCCGGTGGACCCCCTGCAGCTACTACATTACTACCTTATTTCCAAAACTCGAAAAAAGTATATATTTTATATACCTATGGAAGTCTGCGTTGTGGACCCCCATTTTTTTTCCCACGCAAACGTAGACCACTGTCGAGCTCCCGTGGTCCCCTGGGGGTCCACCTGAACCACTTTGGGAATCAATGACCTAGATGATGCAGGTAAAATATTAAGAACTAAGTAGGTTCAGACTTCCGAGACGTTATAAAATGCAATTTCGTGTACCAATATTTGTTTAACGAAGTTTAAATTGGAGCATGGTCTTTGTTATTTTACGACATCTAAAAGTTATATTTTCCTTACAATAGTTTTCACAAGTTTAAGGGCTTTTTAAAAAAATATCGCACAATGGGCAATTAGTAAAGACCCAAAACCAACAATTCTCGTCACTGTTTATTTTCTTTAGCATTTCAGCTGACCAAACGACAATTTGATATCAATATTCAAATCACGACGCACTATAGTCTGTGGCTTGCGAGGTGGACAGTTTCGGCGGTATTGTCTGTGGTCACGTCCGCCATTGTCTGTCCGCGGCCATATTTGAGATAAACGGGCTGCTGATCATGCTCGGATGCTGTGTTATTTCAACTGGAGCGTGCGTGATCTGTTGGCTGGACCCTTGAATACGTAATTGTGGTATTTCAAGTGTTTTATGAATAAATAGAGTTTTTTTATGTGGGTACCCTCCTTATGAGTGTTAGTTTAACCCAAAAACTTTTGGGACCGTTCTGTGTTTATATTTACTGGGGTTACTTACTGTATAACGGTAAGTAATATAAATTTGTAATGATTATCGTATCGTTAGATATCTTTCGTAAATACATTACAAGCAGTTGAAGGGATACATTGCTTTTTTGTGAAGGATTCGGTTTAAGCACAGAAGTTCCATCCAATAGTTCTTTAGATGAACATGTTCCTTTATCATCATAAAATTATATGCTTTATTCCATTTTCGCAATGTCATCGTTAACCAGAAAAAAATATAAATTCAAAAGGTCTAGGACTTTGACTAGGACTTTAGTCCTATTAAGTTTATATGTGAATGTGATGGATGACTGACTGGACTGGCGCGGACTGACGTATGAGACTACTATAGGTACCTACATGAGTAGTATGACGGATGACAGACAACAGGCAGACTGCTACAATAGGCAGCTGGAACGAAGACGAGACGACTGCGAACCGACGATTGCGAACCGACGACTGCGAACCGACGACTGCGACGACCATTATTGCACAGGATTAGGTATTATCTAGTTCTGGAAGACAAGCTAATGCGATAGAGCTTTATGTAATGATTTTACGTAACTTAATGTTAAATTAAAAAATTACTTTCTATTTTCTTATTCATGTTATTTCTTCGTTTTCGACGCTATACTTAGATAGAGTATGGAATAGTCAAAGCACGCAAACGTTCACGTATATGATGCCGGAAGTGTTGGCTATAGAAAAACTTAGAATAAAGTTTTAACTTCGAATGTTTACCTGTTTCAATTTTCAAAAATATTTCTTTTCCACATTTTAATTCAGAATCAGTGCCATAGAGCACGGTAAACAGAGGCTTCGTGGAGCGTCAATCGACTATACGTGGCAGTCGGCGTATCGATTACGGCGTATGTACTCGTATTGTAGTGGGTGGACTTAGGTGTGCATGTCATGGATACTGCCCTACTGGGCGGGGCCGCACCCAGCCAATCCTGTAACTGATACCCTGCTTCTTCTTAAACAAAAACAAACAATTACCCATCCTAAATCTAACGCAGTAAGGCTCATATTCGCTTCTGTTTCCCAACGGGTTTTGTAAGCGATACCCTAGTTCTTCTTTCCATGTTTAAGGGAACACAGACTTTGTGTAGTTGGCTGTAAGCTCATTTCTGCTTGAAAGCTGGTTGTAATTGATATGATTGGCCTAAATTGCCCGTTATTTAGAATTATTGTTCGTGTTATTTAGTAACTTTAACAACAAGAGCTTGTCTACATACCATTAATTCTGTGTTTAGGTATTTACTTTTGTTATTTACATTGCATTACCTAATTTGGGAAAATAATTTATTATTTTATTACTCAGTGTGTGAAAATTGCCTGAAAATTCTCTCTCATTAGAAAAAAGAGGCAGACGTTAATATGTGAATTTTTATTATTATTTTAATAGCAGTTAAGTAGTTAATAGTAAATCTACACTGTATTAGTTTATAGTTCAGATACACTGGGTATTTTTTACAACAATAGTGTTTTATTTCATTCCTATTTCATATTTTGCACTAAATTTGTTTAAATTCTAAATTATTTACATAAATTTTTATTCAACAACTTGGCATTACATTTGTACAATGTTTCGAATCTTACTTGATTTTTGGCAAAAAGTAAAACTATTAGTCTGTATAAGAATAATCTTGTTAATTAGTCAATGTTTATGACTGACTGTTTGTTTTCAAAAAAAAAACAACAAAAATAAGTATATTACTTACTTGCCTATATCAAACAGTAGCAAACGATTTAAAAGCAGTTATATTCATTAAGCTATACAAATATTTCTACTAATTGAAGATTACAGTAGGGCAGTAGGTAATTTTTTGTATGAACATATAAAAAAATCATTAGCAAGGGGAGGTCGGGCGCACCTGACGCCGGAAGTCATTAGTAAATAGATGGACACAACGGACCGCTGATAAAACCCCACTCTCCCCGAAATTACTTAAAACATACCCATTTCTAAAATTATTTAATCTACCCCTTTTCATTTTGAGTCTTATTTTCAAGACTTTAAGATAGGTTTTTCTTGGATACGGTTTGTCCCAGCTGTATTTGTAATTTGGCAGTTTTGTGTAAAAAATGACATTGTGTAGGTGGGCAACACCCTTTTGTGTGAGTATCTATTGTTACGATCTCATTGAGAGTACTTTAGACTTATGAGTATAAAAGATAAGTCTTTGGTTCACCGTAAGACAGGATTAGTGGAGGTTTGTGGTGAGTCAATTTTAATACTGAGCCAAATATTTCAGATTTTTAACCTTCATATATTATGTTATCTAATCGGATATAATAAGAACGAAACAGTTGCATTTTCCCTACCTATATGGGATTAGTTACTAGCGTACAGAAGTTGCACTCCGCAAAATCATTTAAATAAATTGCGACTCTTGCCCCAACACAATAAAGAGCAATTCAGGTCGCACAGCGCACCCTGATGACCGCGCGGAGTGACAGAGCCCTGATTTTAGTTACGACTAGGTAACGTATGAAGACCAAAAATGTAATATCTCGAGCTCCTCCGTGCTTTGGAAGGCACGTTGAGCCATTGCGGTCCCGGGTGCATTTGCAGTCGTTTGTTGTGGGTGTTGCCAGTGTTCCCAGTGTTCCCACCAATCCGCATTGGGCCTGCGTGGTTTATGGCCCATCCTCCTTATCCTTTATAAGGAAGGCCCGTGCCCCAACAGTGGGGACACTAAAAATGGCTGATGGTCAACGTATCAAGGATATAAATCTGAAAAACCTCACTTTACATACAAGAAATCGGCTTCTAGGTGTTATTATTGAAAGGTAAGTAGGGATTACAGATTTCGCGATGCAAAAGAACTTGAAGTTATCAAGAAATCACTTTAAATGCCCTTCTTCTTGACTTTCTTTTCAAAACGGATGAAAATTTAAAAGAAAACTCTAAAGATAATGGGGTTGGTAAACTTTTTCGAAGAGAATTGTTTTGTTTTTTTGATAGCACAAGTTTAAGAATAAAGAAAATCATATTATGATTTTTTTATTTTACCTTGTTAACTAAATATATTTTTTTATATTAATATCGTGATAAAATATCAAACATACGGCTGAACACGAAGTTCCTTTGCATTTATTGATTTAAAAAAACTGATTGTCAGATTTGACAGACAGTGACATTGTATTTATTTATTTATTTGTTCTGTACACACACAATTACAAACGGAAAAGAAATGGACAGAAGAATTGTACAAGGGCACAACTTATTTCACATTGAAAGTAATCATACCTTTGTTTTTTTTTGTTTTGAGCAACAACATAGAATACTTTGGAGCAAAGGCATAACCTACGCATACAGCCGTAATAGTGATTTATTGTACTATGCTGTAAATTAGAAATTTAAATTTTTATTTAAATTAAAATGAAGCATTATAAAAATTCCGCAATTTGTTATTCCTGACTCGAAAGCCAAAAGCTACCAGAAAATATATAATTCACAACAGATTTGGAAAAGGTTACCAACCCCATTAACAGGTAAGTAGGTATATACCTAAAGTTTTTGGTTTTCTCTGTGTTTTCTCACTATCGCATATTGGTTTCAACAATAATTAGGTCTGCTTTTTCCTGACGTTGCCTACTGACACTCAAGTAACTTTAAGTTTTTGTAATTTTCAGGCTGAAATATTAATTTCTAAAATTAAACAAAATAGCATACCACAGAAATATCGATAGCTTGTCAGCAAATCCAATGTGGTAATCTTAACGGTTAACCCTCCCGCTGCCGCTAGGGCGCGCAATCCAACCCGTCCCGCTTATTAACTTACCAAAACCAACAATCGTGATTAAATCGCGCGTGAACTAATAAAATAATAAGACTCTGCTCTCTAACGCCGCTAGTAAAGCTCGGCTTACATGGAGTGAGTGCGATTTGCGTTTGATCGATTTTTATGCAAATATAAAATGAAAAATTATAGGTATAGGGCCTTTAGCTAACGTGCATTGGTGATTAAACTACCTATAAGTACTTACCTACAAAGAAGAGTAAGAAAACATAATTGGTTCTTTTTGCTTCGATATGTAAGGGTTTTTGAAGTCGGTAAACTTTTTCAAAAATATTTATTTTTATAATTTCCTTTTACTTACTTCCATTTTAATTTTCAAGTTAAAAATCTACATTTAATTGTGTTCTGCCTTTTTTATAAAATTCATTAGGTATATATTTTAACAAGCTATTTATTTATTTATATTCATATGGCAAACACAACAGATGACAGTCAACAATAGCACACAACAACAGCTAGACATGTCTTGAACCAAACTGACATCCAAATACGTGCACACACAGAAATACATGCGATGCGAAAACCTCTAAATTATTATAAATTGGTACTATTATAGTTGCATTAATTAATATTGTTTAGTTTACATATTTACAGTAGAAACTTACTTTTCATTGCAAAGTGCACTGAAATTGGCTCTACATCGATAATTTTAAAATTGCGTATGTACAACATACCTAATGAATAGTTAGGCACAGAGAAAATATAAACCAAACTCCCTAATCGCTCTATCTTAACAAATTCTTATTAGGTCAAGGTAGCAAACGAGTCTCACGTCCGACGTTGAAGGTCAACATCGGTTAACAACTCGACAATAAATAAAACATCGCATATAAACCGGCCGTCAGGGGCGAGGGGGGCCGTAAATTTCATTACAATTAGCTGTCACGCCGTTATGAATAATTCATGGCCGCCTCGCAAACAGCAAGGGTTGGTCGTCAGATGACCGTTGTCGCTCTGTTTGCTGGCATTACTCGTCTAGTAATTTGCGCCACGTCCGTTCATTAGCGCGTTTACGTTTAGATTTGGCCCATTTTGAATAATTCGTAGCGTTGCGATTGAAAATTGGTTGTGCAAAGCCAACTTTGACGGTCGATTGGACCGCTGGATGATCATTTACGGGTTGATTAGATAGTCATTTGTTTATTATCAAATTCATAACCGCGGTAATATTCTCGACATTTAGGTAACTGACATTTGAAAGGGTTAAGTTGTAAACTTTGATTCTGATTATTGGGAAAACTCCCTTTTTCATCAGCAAAGATAATATTCTTTTAGGATTAAATAAAATCAAAATACATTAATATAATTCCGTTACCATTGTTTGTTCTAAATCTATTGTCATCCAAATAGTAAAATAAAGTGTTTGATTTTGTATAGTTATAGGTAAGTATTTAAAGTATCCACCTTTCAAATCAATATTTAAGAAGGTAAGTAATATATGGGTCAGGCCAGGAATTTTGCCACAAATAGCGCAAGGGTTGTGTCGCAAAATAGTAGCGCAAAATTATTAAGGAGCACATACATTGATGTGATTTTATATAACAAACTGTATCTAGGTCCTTGCAAGAGGATTTGCATCACACCAGAAAAAGAAACAGGATGTTGGTACCTATGTAAGTAGGTATGTTTAATTAATAATTGAAACCTCTACTCTACGCGTTCCCGAGAAAAAAGTCATAACAAACAGAAGGGCAACGAAATTATCTTTTATGTGTATTTTTTTCCTTTAGAGATCCAAACTTTTAAATAGGTAGTAGATAGGTACCGCAGAATAATAAATCACTTTTGGGGGGAAAATGTCAAATAGTTTTCCTAATTTATAAACTTATCCAATTATCTTTAGCTGCCGTGGTTCGTTATTTCTTAGGAAACAAGCTGATAACATTGAGAAATTTCTAAGAGTACTTTATTTAAAATTAAAGGAGGCGGAGACTTTTGTCACCTGGAATGTGGCAAAATCTCTGGCCTGACCCATATAGTAGATTAGTAGCCAAGCTTAATTCAAATTCAAATTTTTTTAATTAGAAAAAAACCGGCATTACAAGAATAAAACATTTTATTAAGTATGTACTTATACTTATGTTTGTTTGTTCATGTTTGTTTCATTGTTGTTTTGTTGGCTGTTTTTGTTTCATTTTTTGAAAGCTGAATAATTTCCGTTATTTTGATAATAATTTTACTTTTATTTTGTATGGAATCTTCAATGTAACCTTCAGCCACCTTGCTGGATTTTTTTAATTACTTACCGCCCTAGGACTTTTCTAGCTACATTATTACCTTAGAGCGCTAATTGGTTACCTACAAGCCCCATTTGGGGGTAATAAGGACCTACTTACCGAATATGAGAGATGTAAAATTCTTTTTCAATACAGTTGCTCGAAAATGTAAGTTTACGATGACAGTCCAGCGTGCGGAAAGTTGATTTTACCGCACGCCGGCGCCGTACGTTTTTGTTTACGAACGTTTTTTTTAATTTCTACTAGCTTCCGCCCGCGACTTCATCCGCGTGGACAGTAGAAAAATATTGCAACCAGTTTAAAATGACCCCTTTAGTGTATGAAAGCTAGTACTACGGAGAGTTCAAGCTGTTTCTCTGGTTCCACCCACCCGAATTTGATGAAGCATAAGCTTAGATTTTAAGTTGAATTACAATCTACTAAATTGTGAAAAATCCATCAAAATTCGTTTAGCGATTTTTGCGTAATTCGCGCACAAATATTTATAATTTACAGTTTTATTATATATGTATAGATTACAATTTCAGCAGTACCTATAATGTTTTCTCGCAAATGTATTGAAATTAACAACTGTGGATACAAAGTGAATTGTCGGTTTCAAGTAGAAAAATAATGACTATAGGTCACGGAATTACTAGGTATTGTATTATAGACTTGTATTTCTAACCCGTTTAATAATGGTTATGAAAGTACTACAAAAACATGAATAAACATTTGAGCACCATAAACGTTTAATCGATTACCCGTCCTTCTCGATGGCACAGAATTCGTATAAATCATAATTAACATGGATAGCATGGCGACGATTCCTTGTACTGTATTGTAAGAAATTTATTAATATACAATTGAATTTACAGATCCGTGGAATTGGTCGTGCCAATCACAATCAGTCAATCATTCTTTGGAAACGTTTAGCGATCATTTAAGGTGCAAATTAGTGCTGATAGTTGCCAATGTAAGAAATGTCAGTTTAAACTGGATGAGCGATTACAAGCTTTTTTTGTTCAGAAATATGATTAGCATTAGGTCAAGATGTTTTTTCTGTAGTACACTGTCGCGCAAAATAAGGGCAGTCAAGCAAATGATTAAAAAAATCTTTAGGTACCTAACTAGACAAATAACATCGTAACACTAAAGGCTTTATAATTTAGGAATGCGTTGTTATGGCTATTATTGGAGAAAAGTGAAACAGCAAAAAAGAAGGCGTAAAAACAAACAAAAAATAAACAAACAGAATTTCGCATTTAAAATATTAGTTAGAATAGGATAGTTAAAATATCGAATCGCAACTCCTAAGCAGATTTTTGCAACATAGCTTTGACTTACCTTTGCTGATTTAAAAGTTTTACAGTATCAGTTTTATTCCTAGATAAAAATGTTGAAATTTACAACATGCTTACGATGCTAAAAGATGAAAATAATTTAAAATAACATAAATCTTGAGAATTTCAAACTTTCAAAATGTAAAAGAAAATCTAGTGTACAATTTTATTGTCTTTTAGATTTTAGATTGTCAACGCTAACTAAAATTAGTTTTTCCGATATATACGGGACCATTTATTATAATGACTAGCGGCCGCCCGCGGTTTTACCCGCGTGGTTCCCGTTCCCGTGGGAGTATCGGGATAAAAAGTATCCTATGTTTTAATCTAGGCTATCTACTATCTGTGTGCCAAATTTCAACCAAATCCGTTCAGTAGTTTTTGCGTGATTGAGGAACAACAGTAGGATAGTAGGATAATGTATAGTATATGTATGTATACGTACACTGACGAGCAAAATCGATAGTTTTGCATGAAGGTTGATTGAAGAATAGACGCTGAGCATTCTCAATAAGTATTCAGGTCCTAAAAGGACCGAGACATTTGTACGGTGGGCCTCTGAATAAAAAACCTGAGTTTTCCCTTTGAAGCATTGATAGAGTTTAGTACTCGTGAGGTAAAGTGGAACACTTGTCGACGGAATGTGTCAAAAACCAAAGGGAGAGACAGCAACTAGTTAACTCATCATTTAGACCTGAAGCAGGGCTCTGTCACTCCGCGCGCGAGTATGAATCGCTCGGCGTCCTCTGAGAGGTCAAATTTCATACATCAGAAAAGATAAGACCTACGCGATAGAAAGAGAGGCAACTATTAAGTGCATGTTTTGGAGCGAAGGAAGCGCTGTGCGACCTGAATTTCACTTTATTGTGTCGAAGCAACAGTCGCAATTTATTTAAACGATTTGGCAGAGTGCAACTTCTGTACGCTAGTACTATTATCTATTCTGTGCCTGAAGGCATCATGATGTTGGAGTGTTCCAAAGTATTTTGGCGGATCCCGCAATCCCAGATCAGTCTGTGACATGGTGCAATCACGTTCTTAATCTGTTGTAGAGAACTTAGGGTATAATGGGACTGACATACCTACTCTATGTAAAAGTCCCTAAATTAAATAAAGATAAAAAAGATATAGAGTTTAGTATTATCAAAACTGTTCCCATTGACAGCTACCGAGAATCCAGCCCAGTGACGGCGCGCAGCCGCAGATAATTTTACGCTGAGATGTGTTGACACTGTGTTTAGCAGTTCATTACGAGCAGACGCGCTATCACCTCGTGAACTCTACGGGTTAGGTTTCAGGGCTTTTGGTGCAAGTTGGAAGATTTGAGTTAGAAATTAAGTTGCAAGGCTTGCTGCTTGGGTAATAGTCCAGTAGTCAGGTAATTTTGCCTTTGACTACATAATAAACAACAGTGCGATTGTAAATTTTTTCGTAATTGTCGCTCATTGACGCGAAAATTGATCACATGATGTGCATTTGAAGCGATTGACAATTTCTCTAAATAATGGCATTGACGAAACTAAAAATATATTTTTGTAAGTGAGATGAAATTATTGCATAAATTAACTTTCATGGATTTAGATTTAATGGGGTCCTCCTAACCAACACAGTTTAAACGTGTAGCTCCTTATGATTAAAAGCACATAGGTATCAATATCGTATTTGCTTGGTTTTTAAAGTTTTAATATCCTTGTCGTGTCACTCAGAAGTTTTATTAAGCAGGTACAGTAAATAAACCCCTGTGGGTGTGGAACAAGGACGTGATTTTAAGAAGATTTACTATTTGTCTATTAAATAAAATAGACCACTTACCTAAGTCTGACGCAATAACAACAATTTAAACATTGTTGTTTTCCGGTAATTAGAGGTAAGATAGCCAATTCCTCAGTGATGAGGATTCCGGGTGTAGTGCGCTTCTGTTTTTGGCCTCATCGGAGGTGAAGGCCAAGCACTACCTACCCCATTATGCATAAAAAAGATCTTTTCAATCCTCTTGCTCAAAGAGTCCGTCATTGTAACGTACAAGAGCGGGGATAAAATAACATAATTACCCCTAGGGGAAAAAGTTTTTTCTTTTTTAATGTTTGTCTATTACCAATGAGCATACTAAAACTAAAAAGGCTTTATTCATAATCACGAATAAAGACTTGCTCGACTTAATACTGTTTCTCATTCTTATTTTTGAAAATGGAACTAAAAGCAGCGATCTCTTCGGTGAAATCATAGACTCATTTATACTCTGTGCACAGAGTGACTTTATTGCATTGTGTTGCTTAGCTGCTACAGTAGAAATTATTAAAAAAAGTCACCATGGCGCGAAATCTTTAGTTTTTTTCTCTAATTACAAACTGATTGAATTGTGTGACTGTAATAGGAAAGAAATAATTTTAATCTTTTGCCGTCAAGCACAAATCATTTACCTATTTCAATACTGTACGAAAAGTTTATGAAGTGGGGGAAAGAAAAACGAGTGGATTCGTTTACGGAAGTATAAACTAGGTATTTAATATTGTATTTCATTTTCTCGCAATCGTAGTGAAAAGTAGAGTGTAACACACGACGCTAAAACCCACTGTAACTCGGTTTTTATTTATTAGCTAGCTATTTCTTTTATAATACCTCGTATGCAATGGGTCATTTTAACATCTTGTATAACAATCTACTATTAAATACGAACCGCTCGCTGGACGTAGTATAGGTATACTTACCTATATATCTATTCTGTGCCGCTGGCGTATTTTCTTTACAGTCACAAGTGCTTGTGAACCAAGACCTTACAAAGTCTGAATTAGAATTCGTCGCTGTATTTCATACTTTACACCAGATAACTGCAGTGGCATGACGTGTGCCAACTGTCGCGCTGCGCCCCGGCGCCGGCGCATCCGCCGCGATGTTGTTCATAGCTTCACATCTAAACCGGTGTCCGGTTACGCGCTGAAAGTTTAATGGATATGAAATTATACTTGCTACAAAAAATAAGACTGGCTTCCAAAACAGGCCAGTTTCAGACTGACAACCAGAATTTTATGGATGATTTTATGATGGATGATCATCAAAATGATTGAGATACCTACTACACACGATTTGATGGAATTCTAAAAAAAATAAGAAGGTCTGGCACTAGTTAATCCACAGTTCAAAGAACTTACCTATTTACTTGCAAACATACTCGGTAATTGAAGTGAAATATATACAGTTCAAGTTTTTACCTTTTAAAGCGATGCCTTATTCATCTCATTAGTAACAAAATGTGGAAATATTTTTTACTTACTTGCTCTTTAGATTATTTTAAGTTTTTTTAAAGCTAAATTCAATTCTTCATTCTGAAATAAACGTTGGAATGCTACCACCAACGGTGTGCATATCGATTGCAGTGCAGGCGTCTTCAATTTACCCGTAGCACAAACATATAACGAGAGAAAAAATCGATACTTACTTAGTGCAATTTTGTATCAGAAATTTGTATAGCCAATCTACTGCCGAAAAGCGAAATGAAACCCATAGATAATTAACGATGGCTAATTTCATTTCCAATTTCATTACCATGGGATTTACCCTACTCTACCGAGTAGGTACTTTTATGCGAGTTTTTTTCTCGATAATTGTTCGTGCTAAGTTGTAAGGGTACCTAATTCAGCTACCTACTATTTTTGTAATTTCAAGTAGGTAATATAGATCAGTACAAGTGTAGTTATCATCGTATTATTTTTATACAAAAGCACTTAATGCCTCCTGGACATCCAAAGTACAGTTGACAAAAGTGTTTGCACTAAAAACATTCGGAGCATGTCTATAATATTTGCAAGAGTTCCGTATAAATATTTTTCTCCATTACATCGGCCAAGCCGAGATCCTAAGTAAACACTCTGATACTTCCTGTGATATTTAAACTTTGCAAAAAGCTACACGTATTGAGTTACAGTGGTAGTACTTTTTCGAAATTTTCGTATTCTCACGGTTTTAGTGGCGCCAATTTTTTCACATAATCTCTAATAAGCTGGACATCTTTCTTATGAAAACAATATTTTTAGTTAATTGTGTTTGCTTTGGGTTATTCTAGTCGAAGAGTAGAATGGATTACCGCGTGTATGAGTTTTTTTTATATATTTAATGGGTTTGCTCTTGACCCCAGTCTTGCCCAAAAGCAAAGACAGGGTCTACGATGGAGCGAGCTTGCCCAGAAGGTGCTTATTCACTCTGGCCTTGAATAGAGTCAGGTTGTATGCGCTCGGAAACACTGCTTTTTCTCTGGTATTCACGTGAATTATGTGTTATAAAGTAAATGATTAAGCACAATTACAAGCGCAATGTATTTAACTAGCTTTGTTGAGGCACGCTATAAGATAATTTCATACTTTTTATTGCAAGTAAATCCTTCAGTCAACTTTTACAAAATTAAAGGGGCCTGGTAATATCTCTTTAATTTTTTAAATTTCATTTTCAATTTTAGAGCATTGCAGTGGCGAGGGGTGAAATTATGGCGAGGGTAAGCTTTTCTACATATTACCTATATGTTAAGATCTGCATAGTGGATCGGTGGGGTGGGATTTCTAAAAGGTGAGCCAATGGAAATCGGCTTGAACCATCGCCATTGAAGCATTGTCACTTTATTTGGAAACGATAAAAAAAACATTTGATTGAATCAGGCGTCACTTGGCGGAAGTCCCAAACCATTTTGAAAAAAAAAGAAATATATGTAGCTTACTTCCGCAAACAAAATATGCAAGATGCACCGCCCGCCCGCCCGCAAAAATATGCAGCACGTTACAGAGTTAGATCGTGCGTAAACCAACACCGAAACCGGTGTTGGTTTACGCACGATCTAACTCCTGAGGATGCTCCGGGTTGGGGCGAAACACGTGTAGAGTAGCCTAATTGGTGAAGGTGCAAGGTGTGTTGCTGTCTTGCTAAATGCAGGTATTGTGCACTTCTATTTTGTGGTGTGCTGCATATTTTTGCGGGCGGGCGGGCGGTGCATCTTGCATATTTTGTTTGCGGAAGTAAGCTACATATATTTCTTTTTTTCAAAATGATAAAAAAAACAATTATTTTAGCTTATTTAACAAACAATAAAAGCTTAACTACCTGAGTAAATAAAATGAAAGCTGTAGAAAATCAATCATCGTTCGGTCGAGGGTGAACATTCAGCAAAAAATATCCCAAAACAGGTGTAGTTTCTGTTGTGACCGATCAAAATAAACCCGATCTTGATACAGTTACGTTGGCGAAGTGCGAGTCACCCTGACTCGGCGATCATTGCAAAAAACAGGGTAATCTTTTTATAATGAACAGGAAGCCGCGAAATTAAGTCATTCTGTATAATTGCACCTTTGGGGTAGATTGAAGATCCCATTTTCGTGGCGAGGGGGTAAATAAACATGTTAACTTGAGGAGTCAATCGGAACTTGAGCTGTTAAAAGGTTGTTATTTTCACTGTAGTTCATAGTTTTACTCTTGGTTCAGTGAGGTTTGTTATTCTGTGGAAAACCTGATCGAGGATTCAAAAAGACTCAACAAAGTAGTATATTGACAAAAAAGCTTAATTCACTTTCCATTTCTTTTATCGACAATCAAATGGCATGACAAACGTTACAAAATTATAAAATAACTCAATTTTACCGCTTGTCTTCTTTTAAACTTTTAGATTTTATGCATTCATAATGCTATTTTTATATTAAGATTATTAATATAATTGGAAAATATTAGAAAAAATCGACTCACCCGTAGCAGCTCAGACGGGACTCGAACCAGCACCCTTAGGATTCCGGCCCAATGCACTAACCAATTATGCTACCGAGTCGCTAGCGAGATTGACGAAATTTTCTAATACTTTTCACGTTTCCGCTGTAGGCCAGCGCCATCTCATCAATGTGAAGAGAATTAACTTCGGAAACTTCACAGCGGAAACGTGAAAAGTATTAGAAAAATTCGTCAATCTCGCTAGCGACTCGGTAGCATAATTGGTTAGTGCATTGGGCCGGAATCCTAAGGGTGCGGGTTCGAATCCCGTCTGAGCTGCTACGGGTGAGTCGATTTTTTCTAATATTTTCCAATTATATTAATAATCTTGATGTTTTTTCTAACACACAAAGAACCTCATATTAAAATTATTTATAAGTTGCTGAATATTACATCAAATTATGACCATTGCCCTCAACTATCAGTATAGTCTATTTATTTGTTTTCACATTAAAAAAATACCTTGAAAGTGACTCCTTTTTTTGTTAGCGAAAATAACCACTTTATCCGTAACTTAGCCCGAACAATTATTTTTTTCACTTAAGTTATGTTGCTAAGTTAGCTAAATGTTCAAACATTTGTACATTAAGGTTTCGTTACAATAGCGCTCACAGTTGTTAAATAAATTGTGTAAATGTTACTCGTGTATGGAAAATGCAACTTGTTAAAAATTCTCCATACAAAACGTGAATTTCATAGGAAGGACCTTTATTATGCAACCTGTGATAATTATTGCGTGAGACAATGATTTGTCTTATTATTTTGTTTAATCCTATACTTAACAGAAAAATCTGAAAAAGTTTTTTTTATAGATTGGCATATTATGTAAGGAAATTAAAAATTGGTTAATTTTAAAGAAGTAATTCTAGATACCAGGCGTAAGATCTCCGCTGGAATTCATGACCTTTCTAAAAGGACAGCTTCCAAGACGAAAACGCCTAGTAATTCAAGTTTTTTAATGATTGAGTGCGAAATATTATAACTGCCTAGGTTGTCATTAAAGTTTTCGATGAAGTTGTTAGTGTTGAACTGTTCGTTTTGATAAAATAATAAACAGTAATTCTATAATTGTATCTATTGTGGATGTAACGAACCGTTCAAGTTATTGTTAGAAATGTGGGGGACCCGTTGGAAACCAAAGTACTTTATGAACTTACATTTTTTGAAAACAATAGAGTTGAAATAAAACACTTTTAACGGATACTAGCGCGGTTTTATTGAAAGTACTTTGGTAATTAGTTGGTATTTGGTTTGATTTTTGGTTTTCCCGACGTTTCGGCACCTTTGCAGCTAGCGTGGTCACGGGGGACTGAAGCTACTTGTGAGCCTACCCTCAAGCGATGATTTTTTTTAAGACGTTCAGAAATTAAAATTTAACAAATTTTTAATTGGTTTAAGTTTTGGTTTGTTTTTAATTTAATTTTATATGCTAAAAAGAGAGAATCTACAGAAACTACTACCATTTCATAAAATTGGGAGGCCCCTCCAAGAAAGAAATGGCGAAAGAAAACTTTATTTCATGTCTAGTGAGCGCGTAAGCTTGAGAAGTGAACAATAGAGTTACGGCCCTTTGGGAATAACCCTTTTATATATGTAGGTATTACTTTCATCTTTAATATTTTACTGAATCAGCGTTATTATTGCAACATAATTTCTATTACTTACGTACGTCATTTTCTTAAAATACGTTAAAACAATCACCGCCCACAATAGGTTTTTATTTTTTTATTTTATTCACAACGGGATAGTGTTTGGAAAGCTCACCTGATGTTAAGTGACGATAAGGCCGAACCCGGAATCCTCACCACTGAGGAGCTGGCTATCTTACCTCCAACTGCCGGAACACAACAATTTTTAAATTGTTATTATAGCGTCAGATTTAGGTAAGATGGTTGGTAGCTAGCCGGACGGACTTGAAATAAGCCATATCAACAATCAAACAGAGTACAAATTGTACCCCCCTGGGAATCGAACCCGGGACCTCTGCATCTTACACGGGTGGGCAAACCACTAGACCACAGAGGCGGTGTGGTGCCTTGAATTAGATCAATAGAAACCTTGAGACTTTAGAAAACTAATACCTATAATTATAGCAAAACCAAAAAGCTCTTTTAAGCTCTTTTACAAGTTTTTTAATTAAGCTCTTTTACAAATTTCGTTAAGTTAATGTTAGATTCTTCCAGAAGTGGTCACGCTGCTTGGTAGATATTATGATCTGTGGCCAGTTACTTTACTACATCGTACGTGTGTAGGGCTGTCCAGATTGTTTGCTGCCACTCGCGAGATGTTTTTAAACAACAAGAAACTACTCCGCTTGAGTGTCACATTTCTATACAACTATCGGACAGGGCTGGTACAACAGAAGTTTAATTGAAATATCAAATTATTGGAACAGTAAAGTTAAAAATCCTTATTTAACACGAAATCTCGGAGAATATTGGATAATCTTTCTGACCTGCACTAAAAAAAACTCTTAAAATATTATAACTTCTATAAAAGATTTAACTTTGCTGTCACTTTTTACCTACTAGACTACTAATGTAACAGTTGTAAGATTACATATAGTACAATAAAATTATATGACTCAGTAGGTTTGAGGAGGTAGTAGTAGATAGTAATCTAAATAAGTTATCATATCAGTCAATAATTTCGATCTACTCCACTGTAATACCACAAAATACGTTATTATTTTATAACAACACGTACTTATACCAAATGTCATTTCTTTTTAATCCAAAGTTATTTTAGCAGCCCTACGTGTACAAGCGTTGCAGTAGACAAGGTAAACAGTGTCCCGGGATCGGTTTTAAAACAATGCCTTCCCGGGCGCCTCTCGCCAAACACTCGAACATCACAAACAGACTCTTTGGGCTCCATAAGGCTCCACTGGACTGCACAGGCTGCCAGCAACGGGCGGCGTGCGCGCGGGTTAAAGAAAATAATTATCCAGTTATTTTTTTTATTAATATTTCTTCTTAGGTTATGAATGCATGAAGTATTTTGAATTGGGATAGAACTAAAAAGACATGATTTAGACCACATGGTTTACCTGCCTGGTTATTATACACCGTTATTTTTTAGGTATATCTAAAAATGAAACGAGGATTTTAGATTTTCAGACCACGTGAATGACGTTCACTATGGGGCCAACCATGGAATCAAAAAAAAATTGCTGTTCCATAGAAAAGTACAACATCGACTCGACTATAATGTATAGAACAGCTGTTTTTTTTTGTGATTCCGTGGTTGGCCCCATAGTGAACGTCATTCACGTGGTCTGAAAATCTAAAATCCTCGTTTAATTTTTAGATATACCTAAAAAATAACGGTGTATAATAGGCAACCAGGCAGGTAAACCATGTGGTATCATAATATGCTTGTTATGAATTTTGAAAAGTACTTATTTTTGTACTTGGCTAAACTTACCTAATCGTGCTTATTTTTGTTGTCCTCAAAAGAAAAAAAATACAAAACCGAGAAAAATCCTAAACCTATTCATAAAAAACTTAAACTGTTAACAGACCAATTTGAGTTAGTGAACGTTTAGACATTTTCTTTCGAATTAGAATTAGAAGAAGACAAGACAAGATTCGGTATGCGTTATTAAACTAAACTAGCGTTACCTACATCTCTAATGAACCGCAAGGCAGCGTTATTTGTTTACAAGTTTTACGTAATAAAAACTCAACCGTACGAGACAACAATTTATTTCTTATAACTTAATACAATATTGATAATCCACTGTACCATAAGTAGCAATTTCTATTTTTAGATCTTTACAAGTCGACAACTGGAGCGCAACTGACTGCTCCGCCACCGGCTGGCTTCCCATCAAAGTTCTCCCCACTACATTGACAATGGCAATTTGGCGCCATTTTCCTCGCTTCTGATTGGCCGATTAACGACCAATCACAACCGAGGCAATGTTGCCAGGATAATATGAAGAATTGTAATATCAATTCACAAAATACAAAAATATGAGTGGTGTTATTTATTTATATCTATATAAAATGTTCATATATCATATCAATCATGACATTCGGCCATCCGACATATTGCAACGTCCCGGTGCACTCAATCAGATCAATCACAGTCTGCCTTACTTATCTTATATATGCAAAATATAACTATTTTAATAAAATTCAACATAAAACTTTAAACTATTTACCTTATTAATAATAATCAACTCTTAACTTTTGCATAAACACACAATTTCTATGATCATGACATTCAATAATACCCCTATGAAATTGTTATACCTAGTATATTGAGCATCCAAGACAAGTGAAATCACAAGATTATCAAACTATTTCAATAAAATTCAACGCAAAACTTTAAACTATTTACCATTAATAATCAACTCTTAACTTATTTATTTGAATAAACATTTTTAAACCATGACCATTACATACAATAATACCCTTATGAAATTGTTATACCTATTTTTAAAAAACACATTTATATACATTTTGTAATTTCTTAATATTTATACTCTTATTAGAATAAGTACATGAAATATCGAGTTGTTCAGTTTACAACACCGTTTTTAACGTTTTAGCAGTTCAGATAAGGGGATCTCGTCATCACTACTTTTATCTGATTCTGATGAATCAGAGCTGCTGCCCGGTTCACCAGAATCAGGGTCTAGATTTTTCAAATTTATCCATGGCCTTAGTCTGTCTGATGCGACCACACTATCAAATTGCCTTTTCGTACGACTATAACCAGGAATATCAGCAATCTTATATCTATCATTGCCTAGACTTTTTACTATCCTAAATGGACCTATAAATTTTGATAGTAGTTTAGAACTGTTTCCCTGGTTATAGTAGTTAGTCCGAGTTATTTTAACAAGGTCCCCTTCGTTATAGACTGCAGCTGGGGCCCTTCCGGAATCATGTAAACGTTTCTGTTTTTCCTGATCATTAAGAATTTTGGAATTTATTTCTTCCCGAATAGATTTCATGTCTTGACCATCACTGTTCAAATTTATGTCTAATTTGTTAGTAAGCGCGTCACGAAAATTGATTCCAAATAGAGCCTCCGCTGCAGTTTTTTGAGTGGTAGCATTAACAGTATTATTTATGCCCCACTGAATTTTTCCCAGGCTAACATCCCAATCACATTCAGGTTTACCTAAGTTATGTTTAGCCATTGCGCTTAAAATAGTTTGATTAAAGCGTTCCGCTTGTCCGTTAGCCCTAGGACAAGCGACTGCATTTAATACGTGTCTAATACCGTAACTAGCACAAAAACTCTTGAAAGCAGAAGATGTAAATGATGTTCCACGATCGGATATGATACGGAATGGCGGTCCAAAATCAGAAAAAACTGTTTCTAGGGCTTTTATCGTAGTAGAAGTTTTTGTGTTTTTTACGGCTTTGACAAGTAGGTACTTAGTAAATCCGTCGACAATAGTGAGTACATAAGCATTACCGTTCTTACTTTTGGTAAACGGGCCGAGATGGTCTATGTGTACCGTATGAAATGGTACATCTACTTTTTTTATAGGAAACAAATGTCCGGACTTTTTATGACTAGCGTTATCTTTGTTATAAGCACATTCGATACAAGACGAAACATATTTTTGGACAAAACGACGCAACTTGGGAAACCAGAATTGATTTTGGATCCTGTCGATTGTCTTTGCAATTCCTAAATGACCGATATCGTCGTGATTAGATCTGCAAATTTGGAATCTTGCGCATCGTGGAACTACTAACAATAATTTTTCATTTACCTTTCGGTAAAGTTTATGGTCCTTGACCACATAATTTTTCTTAATATCCTTAACCTCGTCATTATTTTCCGGCTTAAGAATTTTACTAATCCGCGCTACTTCCGGGTCGGTCATCTGTAAAGCATACAGCCAATGATCGTTTTCGATGCTATAAACAGTTGCAACGGACTCTTCCGTCAACTCTGAGAGATTTGTATTGCGACTTAGAGCGTCAACGTGGCTCATATGAGTACCAGGCCTATACTCTATGCTAAATTGAAATTCGCTTATTTGCAACCACCATCGAGCTATCCGTGGCACGAGGTCTCGTTTGGTAAGAGTTGTACGCAACGCATTGCAATCCGTGACGACTTTAAAATTAATTCCTAGCAGGTAGACTCTAAATTTCTTCAACGAGCAAACAATGGCAAGAGTTTCGAGCTCATATGAGTGTAGGTGACGCTCTTCAGGCGTTGTTTGCCTGCTAAAATAAGCGACTGGTTTAAGTACACGCGGCTCATTCTGCCACTGCAATAGTATCCCACCAATACCTAAAGAACTGGCATCCGTGTGTAACTCGGTCTCCAATTTAGGGTCGTAAAGAGATAACACCGGACGTTCCATTAACCTATTCTTGAGACAGTTAAATGACTCTAACTCATTATTTGACCATTTGAAAGCGACATCCTTTTTTAGCAAGGTTGTGAGAGGTCTAGCTATCTCACCAAAATTTCTAACAAATCTGCGAAAATAATTGGCTAGTCCGAGAAATTGTCTAACTTCGTGCACTGATTTAGGGACAGGAAAGTCTCTCACGGCTAGAATTTTTTGTTCGTTGGGTCTTATACCTTTGCTAGAAATCTCATAACCTAGATAATTAATAGTGGAGTCGAAAAATCTACATTTGGAAAGTTTAAGTGTAAGGCCATTTTCGCGCAATAGTTTCAGAACATCCTCTAATCTAACAAATCCTTCTTCTAATGTTATTGATGGCACCAGAATATCGTCTAAATAAGCAAAAGCTGATTCGAACCGCTTTGCACCCAAAATTTTATTGATTAATCGCTGAAAAACTGCTGGAGCATTTGCTAAACCAAACGGCATCCTTTTGAATTCGTAATGGCCGTCTGGCGTTACAAAACCTGTGTAACGACGAGATTCTGTTTCCATGGGGACTTGATAGTAGCCAGAAGCCATATCTAAGGTACTGAAATATTTATTGCCACTAAGATTCGTTAACTGGTCATCAATAAGAGGAAGAGGGAAACAGTCCTTCTTTGTCTTATTATTTAAACCTCTAAAATCTACACAAAGGCGTAAGTCACCATTTTTCTTTCGCACCATTAATATAGGACTCGCAAAATCGGAATTAGATTCTTGGATTATATCATTCTGAATTAACTCATCTATTATGCCACGGACTTGTTCCCTCTCCGAATACGAAAGCCTATAGGGACGATATACTACTGGTCTGTTATCAGTTAATTCTATTGACATCTGAACGCCTTTTGCACATCCGATTTCTTCAAGATTTTGCGCGAAACAATCACGGTAAGACTGTAAAAGATTATGTAATCTGTCTAGGGTTTCCTCATTAACATTGGCGCCTACCTTGATTTCAGACTTTTCTAGAGGAGCTAAAGTTGTGACATCTTGAATAATCTTATTCACATGTAATTCATTTTCTGCCAGAGGGATCGCTCTTGCTATGGTAGTATTAGCATTAAGCAGTATCGGTGAACCCGATAGATTACTTAAAATTATGTCTCCCTTACCATTAGTTATTCTATAAATGCCTTGAAATAAGTTATATTCTTTACCCGGTTCATTACAACTGTAACCCTCAACATATATGCTACCAGAGAAAGTGGGATCCTCTGTAGAAATATTGACTAAATTGATATTATTCAAATAGGTGGGAGAAGGTAGTACTAATTTCAAACTTTCGTTGTGATCCTGATTTCCTATTTCGGGGCTCTTAAAAAAGACCAGTTTTCCACTATCCTTTAGCACGGTAACGCCCGGGAGCTCCGTAAAGTTTTGTCCAACTAGTAATGAGGATGGAAGAAACTCGTCTTTGACAACAAGGATTTCTACAGTAGCTTCTACATCGTCTATCTTTAATGAAATCAAACTTTTATATATTGGAATAACTTTGGAATTACCAAATCCCTTAATCGCTGGCACTTTATCTAAATCTCTACATAAATTTAGATTTTGTGCATCAGATTCACGCACCAAGCTACACTCACTGCCAAAATCGATATAAGCTACGAAATCAACAGCATTAACTGTTGCTTTCTTAAAAAATTTATCATTTTTCTTATTATTGGTAGTAATAACAAGAGTTCTTCTCTCCCCATTACCAGTTTTGTTTTGGTTTAATTCCAAAACTGACAATTTGCATTCGGCATTATTATGGCCTACTCTATGACATTTTTGACACTTGACAATTTCCTTAGGACATTTATAATATGCATGACCTTCCGCTCTGCAGTTAAAACAAGTAATCTTGCCCGAACTAAAAGACGTAATATTCCGTCTCCCGTATAATTCTGTACGCCTATTTTGTGGTGGGTCGCGATTCCTAATGAATCTAGTATCATTCGACTTTTGAGAGTTGAGAAAACCTAATAAATCTTCTGGCTCTTTACAATCTAAGGCTTGTGCACTATTCCTAATAGACTTATCCGTTATTCCGTGAATAATGCAATCTACGGCTCTTTTACCTACGATCTCGCACCTGTTTACCAAAGTAAGTTTGTCATAAAAGTACTCGCGTAAATTCTCGTTTAAACCAGTAGAGCGTGCCAGCATCTCTTCGAGAAGTTTACCATAATTCTGCTCATTTGAAAATCCCTTTTTTATCTTGGATTGCCATTCCCCCCATGTATATACAACTGATGGTAATGACTCGAACCATTTTTTTGCCAGACCTGTAAGTTTTTGTAATGCAAAGTGAGTAGTTTGTTTTTCGTCCCATTCGTAGATGCTAGCACACTCATTTACCTTATTTAACCAACTGTCTACACTTTGTGTCTTACTAGAAGGGTCAAACTCTGGTATAATATTATTTAGTTGACTATTATTAAACTTAAGAGATTTATCTTTGTCTTTTTACAAGGAAACAACAAGATTCATTACATCATTCGCAGAAAAATCCTTAACACATTCCTCAGGTCCACCGGAGGACTGGTTGGCTAATGTTGATATGGGTTGAGCATCACTGACCTCTTCCACAATCCATGGTGTCAGCGGCTCTGTAACTCGTGCTGCAATGCGGCGTCTACGGAGAGGCGTTGGCGACGGCGAAAATGAACTCTTTCTTTTTCTCAGATGAAGTTGTCTTCGTTCAGGTGCTCGTCCGTGCTCCATGGCCTCGAATGTATAAAAAAAAATGAATTAGTGTAAGTATATGTATTTCTTTAACTGAGCTTTAAAATCTAAAACAAGTAAGGAGGCAATAAATTAACTTTATCCAACATTACGCTTTCAATGTCCTTGATATTATTATTTCGTAGTAGGTATTCATGATGTTAAAATTTTACTGGTTTAAGAACAATACAGGGCACACGTGGCCCATACTAAAGTAGCTAATTTAGTTAGTTATTTTGGTTGGCACACATGGTCCAACACACATGGTCCAATACTTAGTGACACACATGGCCCAGAATATAAGGCACACATGGCCCGGTATATAAGGCGCACATGGCTCGGTATATAAGGCGCACATGGCCCGGTATATAAGGCGCACATGGCCCGGTATATAAGGCACACTTGGCCCGGTATATAAGGCACACTTGGCCCGGTATATAAGGCACACTTGGCCCGGTATATAAGGCACACTTGGCCCGGTATATAAGGCACACATGGCCAAGTAACTAATGTGTTTTTTTTTTTAAACATTGGTCATCATTATTTACTTTTTAACTTTGTTCCCCACTTAGATTTTTGAAATATTATATTATAAAAGAAGATAATAAAGCGTTTATCAAGCTATCGAAGAGTAGCCTCGATCAAACTAAATACTCTAAGTTTTTAATAGCATACACATTTAACGACGCTGTTGTCTGTGTGCAGCGAAAGTGGGTCATAATCATAGAACTAGTTATCAAAGAGTAGCCTTGATCAAACTCGTTCAAAAGATTAAGGACCACTTCTTGCATTAACACAGACAAGCGGTCGTAATTAGCTTCAATAATTAAATTAAGTAGGGACCAAAGTTAAAACTCATCTTTAATAAAAATTACTGTTAACATACAAGAAATATATACCTATATAATATTCAAACGTTAAAATGATTGACTTTGTTCCCCTTAAGAATCTATTTGACTGACGTGTAACAAGCTACCGAAGAGTAGCCCCGATCAAACTTGTCACGCGCCAAATTTTTAATACATCAAACGATCATAATCACAGAACTTAGTTATCAAAGAGTAGCCTTGATCAAACTTGTCCATGCGATTATTTCGCTCCGCATCAGACACAGAAAAAGCGGATGTAATCAATTTCAAAATAAAATTAATAATTTATAATTAGGGAACGAAGACAACGGAGAAAAGCAAAAAAAAGAATAAAAAAAAAGTAAAACAACAACATTAACATATTTGACTTTGTTCCCTTTTTGTATTTTTTTTTTTTATGTATCTATTTAAATTAATTACAATACCAGCGTATAACTAGTTATAATCTACACTCAAACGACGCCGTTGTCTGTGCCATGAGCAGCGACATGGAATTATAATCGCAGGACTCTCCTCAAGAGTAGCCATGATTAAACATGTTCAAGCGATAAGTCCCTCGCGTATCAGACACAGACAAAGCGGATGAGACTAATTTCTAAATTAAGTTAACTAGGGAACGAAGTCGATGGAGGAAAAATAAGTTGTAAATATATTCATATCTTTAAATACTTTACTTTGTTCCCTTTTAGTATTTTTTGTAACGTATTGATTTCAATTACTTTAAATACAAACGTATAACAAGCTATCGGAGAGTAGCCCCGATCGAACTTGTTACGCGCCGAATTCTCAATAATCCACACATCTAAAGACGCTGTTGTCTGTGCCATGAGCAGCGACATGGAATTATAATCGCAGGACTCTCCTCAAGAGTAGCCATGATAAACATGTTCAAGCGATAAGTCCCTCGCGTTTCAAACACAGACAAGGCGGATGCGTTTGTCTAATTTCAAAATAAAATCAACTATAGGGAACGAAGTCGATGTAAAACAAAAAAAAAAAAAACTTCTATGTTCAAACATTTAAATGAATTGACCTTGTTCCCTTTTAATCATTCTGATAAAGTATTGATTCAAACTAATTAAAATATCAGCGAATAACAAGCTATCGAAGAGTTGCCTCGATCAAACTTGCTACCCGCCAAATTCCCAATAATCTACACATCCAACGACGCTGCTGTCTGCTAGCAACAGTGAATCATAATCGCAGGACTCTTTATTAAAGAGTAGCCATGATTAAACATGTTCAAGCGAAAAGTCTATCGCGTAGCAGACAGACGAAGTGGATTTGACAAATTTCGAAATAAGATTTAGAGACAAGGGAACACAGCCAATAAAAATTCTAGGTGTCAAAATAAAATTTATTAATACATACCTTGCAATTTTTATTTTCTTCCGTGGGTTGAACGTCCACTTCTGAGTTTTTACGTAATAAAAACTCAACCGTACGAGACAACAATTTATTTCTTATAACTTAATACAATATTGATAATCCACTGTACCATAAGTAGCAATTTCTATTTTTAGATCTTTACAAGTCGACAACTGGAGCGCAACTGACTGCTCCGCCACCGGCTGGCTTCCCATCAAAGTTCTCCCCACTACATTGACAATGGCAATTTGGCGCCATTTTCCTCGCTTCTGATTGGCCGATTAACGACCAATCACAACCGAGGCAATGTTGCCAGGATAATATGAAGAATTGTAATATCAATTCACAAAATACAAAAATATGAGTGGTGTTATTTATTTATATCTATATAAAATGTTCATATATCATATCAATCATGACACAAGTAAGTACAAAACATTTTAATTGATAGAAATTTCTTATACCTACAACAGAATGTTGTTCCATGGATTGTAATGGATATCTTATGTCGGTTCTATGTCCAACAACATATTTTATGAATAAATTCTTTTAGCTAATAAAATTACTAAAGGCGTCCGTCAAGTCTAATTAAGCAATTAAAGGAACCGTAGTTTGCACTCCATCGTGCGTACTTACAACTTAATGAGCTGTTGAAGCAAAGATTAGATAATTAAGATGCCAAATGGTACAGGCGACAGCGTCCTTGGAGTATCACTCGATGAACACGGGTACAGTAGGCCTCGTAAATAATCCCCCGATTGCGCTATTACGCGGACAGGTGGGCGCGCAAAAAAAGCCCGATAGTCCCGGGAAAAACAATCAAAAGGCGCCGCCCGCGCCGACATCAGACGCGCCGCTTTGATCCCGGACAATTATACCCCCCTCGCCCCCCACGCAGCGAGGAAACTCATTTTCCAACGCCAAGCCGCGCGCTTATTACACTCCCGCCACCTTAAAGTGTCGCCCACCAAATCGCGCGCCATCTTGCAATAAACAAGAGAAGGTTCAGAATCGCTCGTCTTTTATTTTCGAACTCGATCTCATCGATTCTAGTTTACTCGGCGACAAAACTTTTATTACCGAACGCCCGTTTGGTTATCACACTTACAGCGTTCACTTTAGGGTGTTAATTCTAAAAACGGCTCGATCCTCTAAAGTAAATTCACCGCGGTGGCGAAATTCTCGCGGCTGGGACCGGCCGTCAATCATCTCGCGATACGACGCTGACAAAGGAAAAATCCTTTTGCGATCGTGAAATAACTTGCGAGTGATCAAAGTGCTGAGGTGACACCGTAAATAAACTCCTGTTGGGCTAATTTCGCCGCCAGCTGAATTTTAACAGCGAGTCGACACCCATCGAGTTGCCTATTATGGGCATTTCAATTTGTAAATCGTTGGTGGCACGTTTCTTTTGTTTAATGCAGTGATACGCGCTTGATCGATCGATGGCATTGCTTGTTTATTTTGGAACTAGACTATTTTTTTTTGTTTTTGTTTTCGTCAAGCACGGAATCTTTGCGAGGCTGAATCAATTTGAACCAATTAAGCTTTATATCGCCTTTTATTCTATTTATAAGTAACATTTTTACGTCTTCGGTTCAGGTATACCTACAATCCAAAACACAATACAAATATACAACATTTTATTCTCGGTTTCATTGGTCGAGTGTTCTTTTATTTGCGTAGCTACTTTTCTATTAGTCAAACTTCTAATTGAAAAGAATTTAAATACTTAGTTAGCCAGTTAATCCTGGTTTGAGAATTTTTGGTCAACTGCACTTCACTTCGGCTTTGGCGTAAGGGCTTCCCCTCGGGAGATTGAAGGTCAAAGCTTTCCGCTGAGATTAAGAATCAACACACTATCACATCGATAAGTACGCTAGCAAGACTGATTGCGTTGACGTCTAAAAAGCGCATTATAAGCCCCCCCTAGCACTGCATCCTCGCGACATCTCACCGCCTTTGTTCTAACTCGATCGGCTAATTGAAGACGGAAGCCGCAGTGTCAACCTCAATGCAGGCCAAATGAGCATTATAATGGTCGCTTCAATGAAATAAAAGGATCATTGTAGGGAGGAAGCCAGCTCGACAAAGCACGCCGATTTCTATGGCTCCAAATGATCCGCAAATTGGTAGGTGAGTGTTCGGATGCCTCTCGCGGCTCCGATGCGTATCACATTTCGGCGTACACTTCACTAGTGCATAGTGCACAAAGATCTAGGAGGTATGTATAATGTTCATCTGCTGCTGTTTTTGCGAAAAAGGTACGCGCAGTTTTGGGTTACGCGCGTTTTGTACGGCTTTAGTGTTTACAACAGATGGGCAGATTGTTGAATCAATCGAATTATAAAACACTATTCAATATTTAACCAAAAGAAATCCTGCGCAATTAATGTCTATTAGAATTACTTACGTAAAGAATCGTTTTAATTAGCGAGTTATAATTGTATAAAATGTACATTTTATTCTCATGAGCAATTAATGCGCTATCAAACAGATCTTACGATTAATTTAATATATTTTGATGAACGTATGCAAATAAACTTTCAGGCGGTTAGCGTTTGATAGAAAAATGTATCCTGCTCATTAGAATATTTTAATTAATGTTCCATTAAAGGTTGCTAATATATCAAATTGATTTAAAATGAGTTATAGCTGGACGTTTTAGAATTAACATCGGCTTGCTTATGTAATCATCAATTAGTTATTAATGAACTTTCTTTGGTTATTTATCGGCCAACCGTAAAAGTTTTAGTTAAAGTTAACGCACATTACGGAGTAATTAAATTAGTCGCTGTTCGTTTCAGTCACTCATGTACCTTAATAGCAATCATTTCATGTTCATTTTTGCATCGATATTTCATAAACAACAACATTGAGTTCTGGGGCTTTTCCGATAACAGACAAAAAATCTTTTTTAAAAACATGTTTTTAAAACGGATTAAGGCTAAAAATTATAAAAATCGGACTAAAAACATTGAAACGGACTAGTAAAAACATACTAAAATGTATAAATAAATTCTTCTGTAAATATTTATAATAAACCTATACCTACAGAAATTTTAAACCGAAAAACGTGGGGCGCTTTTTCTAAAATTTATCATCCATATTGTCTTACTAAACTCTTTAACGCCCGGTAAAAAATAAAACAATAAATTTCTATTGTTGTTTGTGCCCGATAGGGCACAGCGGGCGTTCACGAAGTTAAGCATAGTCCCAAAGACTTTATTTTTGAAGTATACAAAATAGAAGAATGTAGCTTTTTAACGATATAAAAATCAGGCCATAAATACTTTACAGTCAGGAACTATGATTTTTTAAATCTTTGAAACGCTATATCTCGAAACTACGTTTTTGAGTTAAGACTATGTTGAATATCATGTGCAAAATGTCCGAACAGCTGATCTAGTTTTCTATGAAAAGTCGATTTTAATTGTCTGTTTTCGGAAAAGTCATAGACACCATGTTCTTGTTTATGATGTTAGTAATCTACTCCTGCGATGTTATTGGTTTTTTACAAATAACCCTGTATAGATACTTTTGCCATACACTATCTATTTAAGTCATTAATAATAGATGTTTCGATTTCTGTTCTATAATTTAGATAGGTATGATGCTGCGGGCGGTGTATCATGTCCGACAGGCTAGGGTTGGCGCGAACCGAATAAAATAATAACGGCCAGCACGTGCCAACCTTCATCAGCGCCTTTTGTCATACTATCGGGGGTTCACTTCGCGAAAGTGAACTTGAAGTTAACAACTTAAATGAAGTTATAAAGAATTAAATCAAAATTCATAGATCAATATTTTTTTTACTTTTTTTACGTTATGCATCTTCTTTACCACAAAATAGAATAAAAGAGAGAGACTTTACAGAATGGGAACGATTGAAAAATTATTGTCACTCCCCTATTAATATAAAAAGTTTTAGAATTTTTCATAACGTGGATTTTTTTCCAAATATATGAAATAACAGCACGAAGGAAAATATTTCAAACAAAAATATTACATAAAAAAAAGTCGCACATGTCTATGCAGATGTCAACTTTTTTTTAAATAATGGTTGTTAGGGAAATGCAAGGGAATATTTTCCATTCTGCCGTTAATTCTGTATACGTTTTGCGAAATCAGAGTAATTATATTTTTTAAAATTATCCGCACTACCAAAAGTTATGTTTTTTTATAATAAAGGAGCCTATTCCTACCAATAAACATTTTTTTAGATCGTCTTTACGGTTGAGGTACGTATAGGTATTAATGTACCTAAGTATTTACTCTTTCTGAAAAATATTTAAAGTGTATGACCATGAGCAAATCCTTTTCTTTAAAAAGAACAGAAACTGGCAAAAGTGTCCCCTTTCTCGGTGTTCCGTGTGTCCCCCGTCCCCCATCTCCGTCCCCCGTCCCCCGGTGACACCGTGCAGTGTAATTGTCAAATTAGCGAGCAGATCAAAGGATTCGGCGATTTGTCGCGTTTTGATAATGTGATAAGTTTCGCGCACGATTGCTGGGACGTGGGGCGCCACTGCAAGCGGGTTTTTGAAAAAAAAGGAAAGCGTCAACAATATCAATAATAAACAATTATTTGTTTATTATTGAATTTCTCATTAAAGAGAAAACTAGAATTCGAGAAAAATTTACCTGCATAAGTACATTACTTACTTATTTACTTAATAGTAACTACCTATAATACAAATTTTCAAATAGATTCAAGTGATGATTTAGTTCAAGTGAACAAAATTTCAAGCACAAGAAATACATACTTACATACATATCAAAAAAAAGATAAATATTTCAACAGATAAATATTTCTGGATGATTCCTAACTCTTTGTTTTGACTACTTTTTACTTCGAATTCAAGTGCCTCCTTGGAAAAGTAATTTTCTCCCTTTACACGCTGAAATTTTAATCATTATTTTGGTTCCCGCCCCGTGGGGTGTTTCCACTCATGATTACAAGCAACTTTTACTATGGGGCCAACTCTCCTCCTCGCAAAAAAAAACAGCTGTTTCGTACATTAATGTCGAGTAGGTACTGCACTTTTGGATGGAACAGCTGATTTTTTTTGCTAGGAGGAGAGTTGGCCCCATAGTAAAAATTGCTTGTAATCATGAGTAGAACCACCCCACGGCGGGAACCAAATGATTAAAATTTCACTTAACTATATGAACTGGCATAAGTTACAAATAAGCAGGATGTAACTGTGGAAAGTTAATCGGTATCCATAAGTTACATCACTTTATTTATGATAAGGTCATAGGCAATAACTAAACCATTTTACGATTTCTCTTGCTGCGATTTGTTGTATTTTATTTTAGTATTGAAAAAAAATATGCACAGCTTGTTGGGTACCCTTCTGATACATAAAAGTGCAAACGCTGTTAGTGGCACCGCACCCCAGCGCCGTTGACTTTCACCCCGTCGCACAAGGGAGAGGAAAGTATTTCAAATAGGGTAATTTGTTTTGTGATGGGATAACGGGCTGAAACTCTAGACGGCCGGCTCCGATGCCAAAAATTACCTTTAATACCTCGTTTTGGGTGCTCAATTTGGGAACCGAGATGGGGATGGATCTTGGGATCAGATCAATACAGGATGTCTTTTTATCCACTCTCCAAATTTTAAGGATGTGTTCAGTTCAGTCCATGAAACTGAACAACTTTCTCTAAGAAACACAGGGTCAAATATGTAAAAAAATTACATTCTATACAAATAAAAGAGATCACACGATCAGTTTAGTAAGGGTGACCAAAATCTGGTGGCGTATTTCGACACAAGTTTCATGGAGAAAGTTGTTCAGTTTCATGGACTGAACATATCCTTAAAATTTGGATAGTGAATAAATAAATTGTTGTGGTATACAAAATATATTGTGATTAAAGAAAATTATGTCCAAACACATAACTTTACATTTTCTCTATCTAAGCTAAAGCGACAATTTTGTAAGTTAAATAACGAAGTTCTCACCAAATAAAAGCCTTAAAATATTAAACTCTAACATGATCCAAAAAAATAACAAAATAAGGAGCGAGGAATTACGTTCCGTTTCACACGTCAGTAAGTCGAACCGTTCAACAACAAGCCTCTATAATTACTTCCCCATATTTTGACGTTAAAAATTATTAATGTTTATTTGATTAACGAAAAAACGAGCGACGCTTCCCACCGTCCGTTTGTCCGTCTGTCGTGTCTTTCTATAACAATTAGGAGTAGAAGCGATCCGCTTACGCACAATAGGATAAATAAACCGGGTTTCTAAACGGAAGCTTCTTAAATTGTTTTCTAAAAACATTTTGGGTCGTTAGCATGGCGAGTGCGTCGTGACGGGCGCACAAAGCCGGTGACGGCGGCCGGCTACCGTACCGACGGTTATTATTTTATTTAATTCTCATTCCGTCGATAGCAATGAGTAGCAGTTTTCGAACGGTCCCACAGTCGAGCGGTTTATTTTGTCTTTTAGGTGGTTGATTATAGTTTTCGTGAGGACGAAGGAGGTTGTTATGTCTCAGTCTGAGGGTCTATCTATGCGAGGAATTTTAACTCGACAGAATTTTAAGTATTTATTAGCTGTTCCACAATATTCACATGTAAAATAAAGGAATACCCGATTTGTAGGTAGACACAATAATTTATTAAGTTTCATCTGTAAGTCTGGAAGAACCAGATTTCAAATAAAGAACAGAGTACGATTACTATTCCTAAAATGACAATGGAAAATAAGTAATACAGAAAAAGTCAGGTAAAAGCTTGAGATATAAAACGTTTGAAACAAAAATCTTGTAGTCATTTGTTTTAGTGTCGATGGAGTATAGTGTATTGCCCTAATATTTGTGGTATGCCATAGCGATGGCGCCACCCTCGGTAATTAGTTGACAGCCAATCAATATTTATGTAGAGCCAATACCTTGAAGTGGATACAATAACGGGATACACTGTTAGCTTTTAATGTGTGTTTTTCTATTTTATGGTCAGTAACTTGAAACTTTAGAGAAAATCAAAATCTAGAAGTGTTTTTGGAATGCGAGGACTGTGAGACAGTCAAAATTTTGTCGTGTTACAATAATTTATTAAATTTACAATGTGTTTTTTTTCGATATCCCATAACATAACTCTAGATAAGGTATTCATATTAATGAGACCATGAAATAGAATCTATTCGATTTTAGCGCAGGATTTCCGTATTAGTATTTCCGTACCGATTTGTATCTCCAAAAAACTATACATTTTTGGACCATTTGTTCCAGAGGATATCAAAATATACAGATTGTATATATTTTTTTGCAATGCTGTTAAAATGCGACTGCAAAATGCAGTGATGGCAATGCAGATACTTTGCATTTTTAAGTTGGGCTGTTTTTTTTAACTGCCAACTGCCTTAGCAAGTTCACATTTAACATTATATACTTATATGATTGTTATGTTTTAGAAGACTTAAAGTTAAGGTGTGACATTATAATTAATGGTATTCGAATTCGAGCGAATGCTCTGTTTCATTTGGGCTGACGTGACGTTTTATCCGTTATCATCACCACATTTTCCTACCTCCATCACATTTATCCTTGGAGGATGAACCACAATTTCCAGTAAAATGGTAAATGTTTAAATTGCGTTTTTATTAACCTTAACATACCTACATAGTATGACAACCGTGTATGTAATCAGAGGAGCTGTGTAAAGAGTGGTGTGTCCAATGAGCGGCGTCGGTGAATTGGCGCATCCTGCCGCGAATGAGGATGCTCTGATAGCCGTCGGATGCCACTCCTGCGCACGTCCGATGTCCCCGACGACGGTGGTCAACCCTTCTTCAATAGTTAACTATACACGTTGAAATTTTAATCATTTGGTTCTCGCAATGGGCTGCAGCTGATTTTTTTTCGCGATATCAGAGTTGACCTCATAGTAAAAGTTGCTTGTAATCATAAGTGGAACCACCCCCACTGCAGGGACCCAAATGATTAAAATTTAACTTGCTCCTTGCTCATCACATCATCATCATAATAGCCTAATAAAGAACAATGTCCACTTCCCACACAAACGTTGACCTGTCAATTTTTTTATGTTTTTATAAGTTTTAAAGTGACTTTAGAAAATATAATGCGTCTTTTCTTTGTAAAAGCGAACATCGTCAAATTACTTAACAAAAAAGAAAACAATTTAAGCTGACAGAAGCTCATTGAACAGCGAAACGTATTCAAATATCGAAAATTGTTGACAAATTAAGTTCCCCGCTCGGCCTCGAACTCCCTTACCACTTGAGAGCGCGACTCTACGAAAATTTTACTTACCGACTATTTTATTACTCACCCACCAAAGATCTATCCAGACTCAAAATAAAAAGCTATAAAGTTGAAAATCACTCGTTTTTTATTTGAACAGCGGCAGCCATAACGCTGTCAGGTTACACGGAGGGAAGGCACAGAGTCGTTCGTTTTACTAGTTACTCAATTAGGCCCTTTGTATTTGTTTATCTGAGTTTGTATAGCTCTAAAGAGGGACAGACATACGTTTACACAGGCGGAAAAGAGGGACGGCATGTGCAAAGTAATTTGAGACAGTTCTTTTCACTGGCGCGGTAATACGTTCCTATTTTGAATGGCAACATGAAACTGGCGGGAAATGCATTTACGTTTATTTTTTCTTTTTCCTTCTAATCTGCGTAATGGCCGCCTGTCACAGATTTTCTTTGATACATTCCCGTTTAGAACGTAATGCGGTTCTTTAATGGTTTCAGTAACGGTGTTAAATTGTTTACGTTGCTTTTGAATATAGCGTTACAAGTGCAGATGTAGACTTTGCAATGTTTCTTTTGCTTAAATTGCTAGTTTTATCGCTTTTTTGTAGCCGATTTCAGAAGCGTATTCAAAAATTTCACGAACTATTTGATTCGAAGTGCTGGCTGCATATTGACACTTAATCATTTATTCGTGTCGTGTGCTCGGTTGTTGAATAAAAAATCTGTCGGGGCGAGGGCAGGCCCCTCAGCCGAGCAAATATCGTAATGTAGCAGCGACTTGCGTTGCGAGTTGCGACGCGACTGATGGTGCATAAAACATCTACGAGGAATCAAACGAAATTTGATTCATTTGGATGGTGCTATTAGAAATGTTAGCAAGAGGAATAATACTGTTGATAATATCCAGAGTGTACCAAAATATTTCCAATAAAAGTTTGTACAATAAAAGTTTATACTTTTCAATTTCCTTTCACTTACTAATCTTGGTAAGTAATCAGAATGTTTAGTAACTATGATAAGACTGAACAAGAAATTATACTTAGTACCTAAGCAAAAAAATTATGTAGGTACAAAATCATATTTAATTAAAATATTGTTTTTCAGCTTTTCAACACACAACAAAAGCTAGCGCTATTGTAGCAGAGCTTTTTAAAAGTAAGTTGTATAAATTAACAGCGATAATAGATGGTAACATTCCTATTTTTCTATGTAGTTTCTTTTTAAACCCTCTCAATTAACTTTACATAACGTGCTCACACATACTACTTACTCATCAGTACCCTTAGCACGAACAGCTATCGAGAACAAAAAACGCGCGTAAAATTACTCGATAGACAATTCTCTGTGGAAAATTTCATTTCGTTTATCGGCGATAGATGGCGCTGTACAAATTTCCAATACAAAATTTATCTATCGTATCGTATCTTAGGGTACCTTACCCTTAGCTCGAACAGCCATCGAAAAAAATAACGCGTGTAAAATCATTCGATAGTGCAATTTTGTATTGGGAACTTGTACAACGCCATCTACCGCCGAATAACGAAATTAAAATTTCCATAGATAATTCTCTATCGATTAATTTTACTCGCGTTATTTTTCTCGATAGCTGTTCGTGCTAAGGGTACAGTACACGTATTTTTTTCCTAGTATAACATGCATAAGGCCGTCGTTTCACCCCGCGACAAACGCGATCACCTCCGACTAATGAACTAGCTATAAACTGTCATGTTTCTTACTAAATCCTGTTATTGTGTTGATTTTTATAATGTTCAACTGCGCTTGCATTGAATCTGCATATGTTTTGATTTTCCAGAGACTTTGTTATTGTCCTTTTTACACGACTGCAAGAGGGTTATGTTTTTTTAATAATGTAGTTGAACGCTTGCATTAAATCTGCATAATCGACTTTATTATTATCAATCGTTTTCAATTTCGAATGTATTTCGATATTGATTTGTTAAATCTATTCTTAAACATTTTTCAGTAGGTACATCTTGCGTTTTATTTGTTCGTAAATATTCATATTTTTTCAAATTCGAATAGATTATCTAACGTAAGAGTATCTACCTATCTATAAACTATTTGATTTCACAAACAATTAATTTAGTCCCAAACCAAGCAAAGCTATAAAATTTAAGTTTCATAAAACAGGAATGCATACAGCCACGCATAAAAAAGGTCCTGCTAGAATACCAGCGTTGCTGTGACACTTATGTGTCATGGCAACACAAGCTGAGGTAGGTCCTAGTTAGCCCTAAGACCTGTTTTTTGTGAACTGTAATTACCTACTTATTTAAGATGTTTATTTTTTCTACACAAATTTTTTGCTCTATGTAATTATTGTAATGTATGGTATTTGTGTTAATAAAAAATATCTCTCTCTCTCTCATATATAAACAGTCAGAGAACAATAAAATAATTTACTACAATAAAATAAAACTTCACAAATTTCGTCACTTTCCCACGTGAAACGGAACACATACAATTTTAAACAAAATGAAACCGAATGTTGATTTCCAAGCAATTGCCACTTAATATGGAGTGGTGTTTGCAAAATACAGCTAAATTGAGTGGAGCTGCCAACCCTTTGTCTTTGAGGGTCCCCGCGACCTCTTAACTGAGCTACTTGACTTTACAGGGGCGTTTTGTGCTTGTTTTAAAGCTAAAAAGTTACTGATGTGGGAATTTCTAAATACAATGTAAATTTTTACTTCTGGCACTCAATTGCAGCCTCGGCCGTCTTAATTTGAAACTTGGCGCTTTAAACGAGTCTTTTGTTGCCAGCTTCAATAACTTATTAAATACTATTTTAAGTCTTTGGAATTTATTTTTCTTTTACGCTTATAAATTGTTTAGGAGTTGCGCAGATTTCTCCCAGGTCACTTGGCTGTAGGTACTTGTACAGAAATTGTTTTGTTTTGTAATTGTATAAATGCATCTTTTGCGCTGAGTAAGAGATTAAAGTCGAAACTTCGAAAGGTATTTTTTTTGCATTTAGAAGAGGGTTGTAGAAATAAATGGTGGTCGCAATTGAAGGACCTATTTAATTATTGTTTTCAAATAAGTATTGGTTATGAAAACCTTTAGATTTTGATATTTCACAATGAAAACCCTATTACAAACCTAGGTACTGTAACTGATAATTTTTTCAACGACTTAGCATTCCACCAATGTGACCTTTAACTTATATGAAAATTATCGGCAATTTAAGGCCACCTTTATTAGGTAACACATCACTTTCGAATAAAAACCCTCAATTGAAATCGCAAATTCAACTTCGTCGCAACATCGCTTTCATGCACAGCACATAATGTCAGAAAGTCATGAGTCTTTAGAAAAAAAAATTGACTCCACGCTACTCAAAACTTCCGTAATTTGCGAATTTCCCGTTCCAGCACACATTTGACAGTAGTGAGCAACACGAATTTGGCAAAAAGTCCGCTCGCCGAGAGGCCGGGTCGTTTTAAAACTCTAATGAAGCGCGTCGTTAAATGTTCGGAGGGCCCTCGCTCACGGCTCTTGTTACGAAAGCTCCCTATACTTGCAGCTTTTTAGACACCTGGAATACCTACCCCTAGAGATAAACCTACAATACCCAATGTTAACATTTACGTTACGTTTTCTTAAAGTTATGACAATCTCAGAATACCGATCCTAAGCTAATTTTTATCCGACAAATACTGCATAATCAAAAGAGGATAGATAGATAGTGGAAAACGTAAGGTATAATGGTTTGCCACAGTCATTGCAAATATATAAATTCAAATATAATTGTGTTTTTACAACAGCATTATCAAGATAGCATCGGTCGTAGTGTAGTCTTATTGAGTGGTTGAATTACCGAACAGAGACAATTCGTAGAAGTTACTTTTTTCTATTTAAGAGTTTGTTACGCAACTTGCGCAGATGATACTGTTGGCGTTAGTAAAATAGTTTCAGCACTTGACAGCAAAATGGATAGATGGAAATACATACATAGTTCACGGAGTTTGTTTGAAGTCTCTGTTCTCTTATCACTCTTGTAGTTCCCACAACGTCGCTATTGGTGAAAGGAGTTTGACACTTGACCCTCGATGGATATTCAAAAATATATAGATTGATACCGATTAATTCAAGCTGAGAGTTGTAGGTAACGTCGATCAGATAATGTGCAATTCAATTTAGAAATTACCGCAAACAACACGGCTTGTTGTGTAATAACAATTTTATGAAATGAGATTCATCTATTTTACTTTACATGTAATTATTGTTTTAAAGTAACAAGTTATAGACAGATTGTATTATTGCTGTGTGAGTACTTACTTATAACTTTCTTTTTATTACATGTGTTCGTTCATGCTTAATATTGTCTTTAAACGATTGTAACAAAATATTAGTAGTATTTGTCTAGTAGAGTAAGAAGTAAATAGTATTTGTCTTTTTGTCAATCAAAATCAAAAGAACTAGGATCGAGTTTTTTTTACAAAATAATAAAAAACAATAACAGTGTCTCCATGATCTAATTAACGGAGAGTCTGGCTGGGCACAATAAAGAATTTTGAAATATCTTGCAGGGTTTAATTTGATTAGAACAAAAAATCACTAAAGTTGACAAAGCAATGTTGGCGAATTAAATTAACAACGTAAAAACGTCAACGAATTTAATTATTTGCCTAAATATTGACTGTACAACTGTTTGATTCTTTTTGTCTAATTTTTAGGGACATTCGTGTATTTTGAGTACTAAATGTATGTGTTAGAATCTAGAGCATTTGGCATTTTAGATAAGATAGTTATTAATACATAGGTATCCGCTATGAAAGGATTTTTGGAAACCATGAGATGTGGAATTCCGCGTTACCTAGCTATAGTCGAATATAAACAAGACGCTACTAAAAGGTTCTATTATTTCTCTGTAGGCATATAAAGAGGAAGTAGTTCTCCAGTTCAGTCGACTAATCGTCTTCAGTTCGTTGAACTATGCCATCAACATTCAGATGACATTCCAATGGCGGGGACATTAGACGTCACGCATTGATTGCGTCATAATTGCCGTTCCCGGGTCGTTCCCTTGCGCGGGGAGAGCAGCGGCCGTGAGTAATGCCATAACAAAACACGCTGTGAACAGCAAGCTATTAAAATTAGTCGAATTTTTGACGAACTTATCCTTGATGTTTGCGCGTCGGTGATCTTTTTGTAATATTTGCATGAATACGGAGAGATTTTAGAATTTTATTTTATTTTAGAATGATATTTGCATGATTACTGAGAGTGATAAGAATATTTAACTCCAACGTCAAGTCGGTTCTCCTTTATGGATGCGAAACCTGGCTCGTCAAAAATTAAGTCACTAGGCTACAGGTGTTCGTCAACAAATGTCTTAGGCGGATACTGGGAATCTGTTGGCCACGAACCATCTCCAATGCAAGGCTGTGGGAGTTAACTGACCAGATGCCGATAGACAAGGAGGTCCTTTTAAGGAGGTGGCGTTGGATTGGTCTTGTGTTACGGAAACCTGACAACCACATCCCGAAATAGGGTCTAAAGTGGCAAGCGCATGGCAAAAGAAAACCCGGCCACCCTCGTACCACCTGGAGGCGCTCAGTTGAAAAAGAGGCTGCATCGATCAGTCAAGGCTGGGCAGATCTTGAGGTGGCCGCACAAGACCGAAAGAAGGAGGTCTCTTCTCAGAGCACTATGTCCCTAATAAGGGATAAGAAGACATCATCCTCATCATCACTGAGAGATTTTTGAGAAAATTTAATTTTCCCTGCTATCCTTAATTTGGTAGCCACTAAAACAAAGGAGACATAAATCGCTATGAATTAATGTAATTAAATTAGATTTTCAATCATTGAACGATTATCACTATAAGCTGCTGTTTACGTAACGAAAGAATTAACGGGTTGGTTGGTTGTATAATATACTATTATACTGATTTGAGTATTGAGTATTGAGTATTGAGTACTCAAGTCTTTTCTTATTCAACAGCAAACAAAGTGGTGGTCAAATACTTATTGTCAACTAAAATTTATCTTAACAATTTCACAAAGAAACATAATCTGCATCAAATTAAAAATATAAGGGCGGTGCTTGATGAGCTCTGATTTAATATTCCTTGGCATAACTGTGTAGTGGGGCAACTTGATAAATTCATTAATATCTCCAGTCCGGATGCGTATTACAAAGCATTACTTATTCACTGCCCCTGTAGGTAACCGGGGCATGAAACATTGGGTTATTTTCTCATTTGGCCCCACCGGCCGCGGCCCCGTACTGGGGATTACGAATATTACAATATCAAGTTTCATCTGGGGTCTGCTGTTAACAGATTATCTGAATGCCATGAATCATGTATTAGGATGTGGAGTTTGAGAATCAGGAGATATTGGTTTAAATGAGGGTAATTGTGTTATTGAAGCTAATTCACTTAGGATAGTGTATCCACAATGGTGTGTTGGTTTACATTTTAGATGTTAGAATCATCATACTAGGATTTTTTTTCATGGTAGTGTAGCGGTACGCTTAAAGAAGAATCTAGTTTTACAAACCATAAGTGAAAATGATTTTAAAAAAAGAACGGTCTACAACAACCTAACACTTTCATTTAATTCTTACTAACTTTAATCATGAACTAATTTTAATCAGACACGAACTTTAATCAATACGACAATATTTAACACTGAATTAAATATGAGAGAGCACTATAACGCCACAAAGAAACATCCGTCGCATCCAAACGCCGCGCGCAAAGTGAGGCCGTGCCGCAGGTGACGCCGCCTTTTATACAGGGCTCGTGAGTGGGGGAAATTGCTAAGACGGCCGTTCCTGGCAGCTGAACGTCCTCGTCAGCTTGACTCTCGTCTGTCCTTGGCGTTTGGTTGGGGACCAGCACCACAGCCTCATCAGCATCAGGCGATGGTACCGGGTCTTCGCTAGGCCTTGGCATGTGGTCCTCGTCAGACCTTGGTGGGTCGCGGTCCTCACAGACTACGATGACGTGGTGGTCCTCGTCGTCTGGCTCTTCATCTAGAACACACACTTAACAAAAATAAGCAAACATGTTTTTTATTTTTTTATTAGTTTTTTAGCACCGGTGACCCACCGCGGCACAACCACAAGCGTGCACTCAAGTGATTGAGACACGATAAGCAACCAGCGCAAAGCAACTAAGCCAAAACGTCATTCGCGATGAAAGAGTGAAAGTACTCAATCATCTTCATTCCAGCACCACATTAAGTAGGTAGGTAGGTAAGGTTCATGTTACCATCCGGATCCGGCAACCCATACTGAAGCTCCAGATGATAACACAAATAAAATTAAATACCACAATGTTGGGGCCAATTAACTGCCACAATGTCGGGGCATAGGGGATTGCCATAATGTCGAGGCATTAGGGAATTGCCATAATGTCGAGGCATAAAGAATTTGCCATAATGTCGAGGCATTAGGGAATTGCCATAATGTCGAGGCATAAAGAATTTGCCATAATGTCGAGGCATAAAGAATTTGCCATAATGTCGAGGCATTAGGGAATTGCCATAATGTCGAGGCATAAAGAATTTGCCATAATGTCGAGGCATTAGGGAATTGCCATAATGTCGAGGCATAAAGAATTTGCCATAATGTCGAGGCATTAGGGAATTGCCATAATGTCGAGGCATAAAGAATTTGCCATAATGTCGAGGCAATCACTCACACTTCCGAAGAACGCTTCGCACGCATCCGGCGTCCGCTCGCCGCGCCACAGAACCATGTGTTCAGCAGCAGCTTGAGTTTTCTTGCCGTACGAGCCGGCCAGCAGCTCGAGCTCGTAGCGCTGATGTGGCAGCGCACGCAGAACCTTGTAAGGCCCGCGCATACCGGAGTCCAGCTTGCCGGTACTTTGTGTGGCCTTGCTCACGAACACTTGATCACCCACGACGAAACTGCGTGGCTGTCGGTGATCTTCGTTGACGTAAGCGTCCTGACGTGATTGGCAGTCAAGAGTTCAGTCGCCCGCTGTCTTCTGAGGGTCATAAGAGCTTCCCGTTTAGGTTGGCAATCACTTAGCGCTACATCTCGCACCAGTGTCCTAATGGCAGGCGTCGCAGCATCAATGCCCACTAACAACTGCAGGGGTGAGGCTTGTGTTGTAGCTTGCCTCGTGATACCCTTTTATAAGATAAACATAATAAGGCAGTGATTAACATATTTCGTAACAAAAGATCTTAAATTTGGAAACCAAAAATGTCGTAAAATAAGATCGGTGGTTTTATCGACGCCAATATGGTCGTGGTCATCATGAAAAACCCGAAGCAAGCTCAACCTGTGACCCTTAGGGATGAAGCATAAGAGTCGTGGCTCTTCACCTGTAGGTTATGTTTATAAAATAAAAGTTCATTTTTAATAAAATACCTGTTTTGATCTAATTGCCCTTCCCTTAGTTTAGTCATCAACTCCTGCGTCTCCACATCAGCAGTTTGAGCAATCTTTGCCCAATTGACCGGACTGCGTATGTGGGAGACTTGTGCTGGAGGATTCCTACTTAAATAATCAGCATGTTGCATCATACAACCTTTCCTATGCTCGAGGGTGAATGTAAAACCTTGAAGGTAAACCGACCAGCGTGCGAAATTGGCGGACCTCTAACGTTAGTAGGTTTGTCGATTTTACTAGGGCTTCTATTTTCACAGGGCTCGGCCGTACCTGACCCTTACTTATGAATAATAATAAATGAACTTGAAAAAGTTTTAATTATTTCTAAAAGGCGGTCTTTACCATGCCCAGTTAAAGGCGTCTTGATAGATTCAACTTCCACGGTGTTCACGTGCTGCACCGTTGTTCATTATTAGTCCGTATGTAAGTCAGTCCCTTTCGGTTTAAAACATCAGTGCCAATTAAAATTGGCGCACTTATACATTCATAAGGGGGCTTACCATCAGCAAATAAGAAACCGTTCAGTTCAAAAGCAGGCCTTAAACAGGACTGCTTATGGCCTGCTTTCATACTAACCGTTGAAGTCATAGTACGAAAAAGTAAGGCAGTTCAATATAAGCCCTGCTATAAGAGCTCGCAGTAAGGCCACAGGTACAACATATAAATCAACTTCTAACTAGCAGTGACATAAGAGGCTGCCTTAATCTCCTGGCTTCTTATGCTACGCATTTAACGATAGGTTGGAATTTTATTAAAATTAAAATGCTTCAAAACTGATTGTTTACAAAAAGTACAAAATTTGGTTGACCTGTTATTGTCATTGGGTGGTAAAGGAACTGAGTCGTATCAGTTTTAGACTTTTTAGGGCAATGCCATTCTTGTGACCAAACTTGCCACAAATGAGACACTTAGAGTTGTCTCCAAACCTAGGTGCATCTCGCTTACGCGATTGCATCGGCCCTATGTGGCTTGACGGACGGACAGCATTGTTGGAGGCTCGAAAATCATCATCAAAAATCATGTTTCGGTTTAACATATACCAATAGGAAATAAGTCCTTTGACAGCAGCTTAGCATTGGTATCACCACATACCAAAATCATGTATACTCGGTTCAAATGAGGAAATATAATACTTATGAGACCTTACTTGCATCAAGGATGAAAGAGCTCCAACAATCCTGTTTGCCACGCCTTTGTCTGCGCTGGTACTAGCGTCAGCATCACGCACTGTACCCAAAGTCGCCCCATCGGTAACGCCGGAACCCTGTTTGCTGGCGAGGGTTGGCGCCACGATAAGCGATGGCGTCGGCGTATGATCACCAAGAAGATGCGACGGACTATCAACCGTTGGCGTTGTTGTAGGTTGTTGTAGCCTATTTTCGATAGCATCTAATCTAGTGAGAATTCGTTCAAACACAACATCCTGTAAGCTCTCGCGGCGGTCACTTGAGCTATTACGGCGATCGCGAGATATTACGGCGTACTTTGCGAGCTATGCGAAGCATTATGACGTCTATTCGAAAACTACTTTTAAAGACACGTGGCACACCTTTTTCTTTACAAATGTTCACGAAAACTTATACAAAACACGTGGCACTTTAATCGAATACTCACGAAAACAACTTTCACAAAACACGTGGCACTTTTAAAACACACAGAACACTACTTTTAACACGAAAATTAACTTTTGGATGGCAAAACAAGCTGGTAGAACGCGTAGTGAATCCCACTTCTGATTTTACAAACCATAAGTGAAAATGATTTTAAAAAAAGAACGGTCTACAACAACCTAACACTTTCATTTAATTCTTACTAACTTTAATCATGAACTAATTTTAATCAGACACGAACTTTAATCAATACGACAATATTTAACACTGAATTAAATATGAGAGAGCACTATAACGCCACAAAGAAACATCCGTCGCATCCAAACGCCGCGCGCAAAGTGAGGCCGTGCCGCAGGTGACGCCGCCTTTTATACAGGGCTCGTGAGTGGGGGAAATTGCTAAGACTAGGATATTCTACTTAATCGAAGTATGTGAACAAAAGTGTTCACATACTTCGATTAAGTAGAATATCCTAGATAATGCTTCACGAACTAAAACGGTAAGCAAAAATGGCACCTCAAATAGCGTCCCACTTAGAAACTTGGCGCTTATTTTGTACATAATCACCTCTTATTTTGTACACACTCACGTCACTCACATTTTATAAATAACTTATTTTGTACAAAAACACATTTTTTATCACTTTGTGCAAAATAAGCGCCCAGTTTGTAAGTGGGACGCTATTTGAGGTGCCATTTTGAGACTCTGACCGGACATCTAGGGTATTCTTGATCGAAGTTCACATGCGTAGGGTTACCAGATCTAATAATGAGATTTCCTGACTTTTCAGGAAATTTCCTAACATTTTGTAAACCAACATCAATAATCTTAATTTAGTTGATGTTTGATAATTTTTTCTCACCAAAATGAATAACAAATTACTTATTTTATGTGTTTTCACTAAGTAATTACATTATTTGGGATTTCAAAAATCCCTGACAACTGCAGTTTTTTCCTGTTTTCCTGACAGATGCCTTAAATTCCTGATACATCAGAAAAATTCCTGACATCTGGTACCCTACATACAGGTAGCTCCAAAATTACCACTACATTGAATACTAAGAAAGTAGATTTTTTTTATTTAATAAAAGTACCTACTGTAAATTATCTGTTTAAACTTGCATGTTACCAACGCGGAAAATCCAGCAAGGCGTTTTATGCATCAACTAGCGCCCGCCCGCAACTTCGTCCGCGTGGACGCGATATTATTACCGGGATAAAAAGTAACCTATAATGTTATCCAGGTCCTAATCTGTCTACAAATCAAATTTCATCCAAGTCCAGTCGTTTAAGCGTGAAGAGAAACACATTATTTTTATTTCTTTTCCGTCTCATAAAATGGTCTTACAAAATTGCATCTAAAATTCTTTACGTTTTCTGAACAACAGTTCTATAGTGAAGGCATCTCTTCAATACGAGTGTTCCCGACCGAGTTGATTCAGTTACGGCCGTCTGCCCGCCGCAATATTATACTTCTATCGAGTTAATATGCCACGGAATTGCGTTTGTCTCATTCTATTGTATGGGATTGATCTTGCAGATTGTATATTTTTGTATTCATGTTTTATAACTTTGAATGAGTTTCTGTAGTTTCAAAATCTTTTGTCCAATTTCTAATACCAAATCAACCAAACTTTATAAAAAACACGTAAGTACCTAAAGGCGTCAGGAACTTTAAGCACTTATGAAAATCTACGCCAGTTTTGGAAAAAAAACTATTAGAAGAGATATTAAAAACATAGTAAGTAGAAAAATGAGGACGTAAGTTATTTTCACTCATAAAGCTTTAACAAGCTCATTAAGTAAAATTAAATTTGACCCCATCGTGTTCATCTAAACGACGTCTTTTGGACGAAGACTAATTTCGGAAGCCGAGAGGAGGTCGGACTCATAAGAAACTCCAAATTATATCCACCGCTCGCCGAACTCGATTAAGACTTTATTAAATGTGCTTGCTTATCAAAATTGGATTGTAAAACAATCTGGGTGCCATCATCTATTGCGGTAGCGGAGAAAGTAAAGGACAATTCAGATTGGAATGGGAGTATACATTCACTCCCATTCCAATCTGAATGAAGATGAAAATGTTTACGTTATGATTTTACTTGAATGACGTTGCCAATCTGTTACAATATAAATAGTTCTTCAAAAATGTGTTAAGAGAGCCTTGAATGGCAAATTTCACTTCTGGTATCTCTCTACCTCTCTTTAAACTGGGTATCTCTGCTCAACTGGGTGCTGGGTGCTATTTGTATCTTTTACTAGCATCGACTATTTTACCGACTTGAGCAGTAAGGCCCTTTTTTCATTTGACGGCGGCGCAGCAAAAGCAGCGTTACGAACATTACCTCGCCATAGTTAACAGGCGTGGTTGCCACGGTTACCGAGGCGACATATGGCAAGGCGAAGTCCTACCGCTGCTACGCCAACAAATGAATTTTGTTGCACAAGAATCAGATAACGAAGTTTTAATGTAATGAATGCAGTATGTAGATACGCTCGCTCGTTCTGAATGGTGCCTTACTAAATTCAGTTACGCTAGCTCCATCCAGGAAGTGGGCGACACAGAGTCGCTTTGTGCGCCTCGCCCGCCTCGCCCGCGGCCTCGCCGTCTCGAGTAATCCACCCATGAGCTCATTTCGCCACAAAGACGACTCGTTTACCTGATATTCTGTTTGACTATTAACTGCGAAGAGATACTATTATGATATTCAGATTGCTTTCAGAAACTTTAGGTGGAAATTAAAATTTACGTCATTTTCTGTTGGAATCGATACAGAAATACAAACTCTATACAGAAATACAAACTCTAGACGTTTTTCCGACTCCTTACTTCATTTGGAAGATTGGTTACAGGGAATACCCAATGTAGGTAATTAACAACAAAATATGCTGGTGACTTATATATGTAACAACTAATGTAACCATATTTTTGCAAATAAATTGATTGATTGATTGATTGATAGGGTATATGCCTCGTTCGTAAGGGTTGGAATTGCAAAGACAGTTGAAACGTGAACAGCTTTGTAATAAGGTTTCCGATTTAAAAAAAAAAAACATTTAAGTTCGCATAGATGCTATATCCGTAAATATTTTTTTAATAGACAATCAGTATTTGTTTAGAATTTTCATCGTACGTAACTTAAAACTTAACATTATTTTTTTAAACATTACATTAAAAATTGCAAAAACATATTCTTAAAACCATGTACGGGTCTGTTAAATTAATTAGGTTCAGTGTTATGTTTATGCCACAATATTATACAATGTAGAATATTTGTTTGCGGAATAATTCAACACATCGGAAGATAGCAACTAGTCCATTCACAATATAGCGGACATCTGCCGCCATTACCAGCGAAATGAGTTTTAAAATTGTATTTTTAATGAGCGGCGCGACGCACGCGACTCGTTTTGTTCAATTAATATTTGTAGATTTTTGTAAAAACCATTCAACTAGTAACTTAGTGTACTTAATTATGTTGCTATCGAGTTTAAACCAATTTAAGCTAGCAAACGGTAATTAATTTAATCATGGGTTAATTAAATAGTTATAAATTGTTCACAAAACAATAGTTATATGTTATACAAGTGACCAAAATCAATTTGTGCTGCGAGTTCCGACTTTAAATCACGAACTAGCGAAGTAGTCTAGAATTGAATCACGAGCGTAGCGAGTGATTCTAATATAGACTTCTGAGCACAGTGAGTGATTTAAAGGCACGACGAGGCAGAACAAAATTTTGGTCTCGTGTAAAACATACAACTTTTCACCTCTACCAGCGAGAAAATTTTCACGCGACTATCTTAGTAAAAAGCTAAAATCAGCATTAGAAACATGTTCACTCAACTATTTTGGAGTTAGACAACTTCATCATTGGTTACACTCATTTTAAATAGTTCGATCAAACCTATGCTGAAATTACTTTGTGTTTTTCTCTTATTCATTAATATCCTGTCTTATTTATTTATTTATAATCATAAAACACTAATTTGTTAATAAATTTCATTAATTTTTCTTATTTTATATTTATTTCATACATGCGACCTCATTTCGTCCATATCTCTTTATTTCGAATTATCAACCTTCTTTTTAACAATCCTTATTTAAACTCTTTGGTATATCCGTGCATTTTATGTTTTTAATTTTTAATCCATGTATGACACCATAAAGCACTCTATCTATATCTATGATCTATCATAGATATAGTATACTATCTATCCTTTTCTGACATATCAATTTTACAAGGTCTCATCCTTGTCACTTTATTTTTTTCTTTATTATTTTAAAAGTTGATGTTAGAAATTAAAAAAGCACTTTGCCTCACGCTCACGCATTAACACATTTTCAAAAACGATCGTTCTGTTTATCAAAATATGTATGGGGAAGTTTTAGCTGCTGAACATTGCGATGAAAACGACAAATCTTCCAATAAAAATTTGACTTTGCCTAATGAATGTTTTTGATCAGTAAATTAATTTTCACCTCTCCAGCACGAAAAGGGCGCTTTTGGCGCGTAAAAACTCGCAGCAAAAGCGGTTTTTGCTGCGAGTTTTTACGCGCCAAAAGGCAAAGTCAAATTTTTATTGGAATATTTGTCTTTTTCATCGCAATGTTCAGCAGCTAAAACTTCCCCATACATATTTTGATAAACAGAACGATCGTTTTTGAAAATGTGTTAATGTTTACAAGGTCAATTTTCTAACTGTGTAACTCACTCCAGCAATGGCACAATTCAGCATAAGGGCAAAACAAATCATTTCAACAGTTGCTTATAGAGGTCAGCTTCCCTAGACAAAGTTAGTAAAGCTTTGCTTTCGCTTCTCTTTCGGAAAATATTGGATGATTTTGTTTTGGCGTTTTAGTTAATGTTGGTTAGCAAAAACTAATGTCAATCCCGTATGTACATCATTCGATGGCGAGCAAATGTGACATTGGCTACATGGCCAGCAGTAGATGTACTTATGTAGGGACGTTCACTGATTGTTAGATTGAAAGCGATCGTCACAGATGTTGAATTTGGATCCCTGATCGACGCAATGACTTTGACGGAAAGACTTCTTACGACTCGAATTGACTAATCATCTTAGTCAATCAAATCGAATGAGTCACTATCGGTCGTTCATTTCGGATGGCATTCTCAGAGGCGTCCAGTTGACCCCAAAAGAGCAGGCGACAACCGACCGGATACCACTCAATTACGGGCCACTGAACAACTGCACCACCCTCGATGCTGTTGTTTTATTTGGCTCTTGACGGGTTATTTAGTATTAGCACTTTGGACAAGTGGACCGCGGAATACAACACTTCGTCTAAGTTGGTTTAATAGACTGCGGAATTTGAATAGTTAGTGGAATATTGTAATTTTCTTTTTATGGATATGTTTTTTGTAAAATGCTTTTGTCTGAAACCAACTCAAAGGATATCAAATGTAAAATTTTAAAATGCCTTTGTTTCTGTTGTTGGCAGAAGTTACTATATATGTCACTTAATTAACATGAGTAAAGCAGCGAAGAGTATTGAATTACTAGTATTTTTTGACATGAGTAGTGGATTTTAGCGCAACTATACTTTAAAAGGTACCTATAGATTAATAAAATTGATGGCTTAATAACTTGAACTAAGAACCTCTAAATTGCTAACCAACATGTGCAATTTTGCTTGCTCACTTAGGCATTGCGATGCGACTAACCATTTTTTATGCTGTTTGCTCGTAAATCGCAATGGGTTTTATGATTTTCTATGTTTTTTTATTGTAGTAACAGATTTGTTACATGGTGATTCGATAATGAGCAACGGTCGCGTGACGCAGACGCAAGAGGTTTGCAACTTTGTAATCGAACTAGGTGCTTCGTGACTAGCCGGCGTTAGCCAGCGCAGAGAGCAAGCGTACGCCACGAATGCGGATAATAGCGTAATTGCGGACAATATCGAATAATTACTGGTCTTTTGTTAACTGGCGAACAACTTTATTAAAAATATAATTGATAGTTGAGAACTAATCTAATTTCTACACATACTTTGACATGAAATAATATTTGTCTATGCTTTTTGTCCTCCTTATCCTCCTATAAGAAAGGCCTCTGTGCCTGTGCCCCAGCAGTGCATGGGGAAATTTAAAAAGGTTGATGGTCAATATTTTTTTTATTTCGAGCTTTACTTGATGAAGGACACAAATCAATGAAAGCTTTTATTTTGCCTCCTCATGAATATTATATTCATAGGTATTCTATAAAATTCTTTTGCCTTCCATTAGTATCCAAAACTTTCATACAATAAGATCGTACGTGAGATGTCTGATTCTCATTATCTCCCCGATCTCATTATGAAGTGTTGTGTCCCAATCTTTGCAACAATACACATCTGCCATTCGACACGACACGATGCACACAATTCAGAACCAATTCTCAAGAATTTTATGACCATTATTCATACAGATGTATCTGTATGAATTATTAGTTTTTATCAACTATTACTTCATGCCGTTGCCCGTAAACAGAAATGCAGTTACAGAAAATAACTTTTTGTCGTTTCGAGGGACCTTTAAGGGTAAAGCAATTTATCGATCCCAATTGTAACTTATTTTGTGTGATAATGCTATTGGCATTATGATCCGTTTTTATGTTCTCTTGGTTTTATTTTTATTTATTTCCCTGTCATTTTCTTGACGTGGTGTGTGCCTACATTCGGATATTTTATATGAAATATACAAATGACAACTTGTCAAGTCGTAATTTTGTAATTGTGAACTTTTCAGTTTTTTTTCTATAAGCCAGTTTTTATAGTGTCCATTTTTTTTAATTTCTATGACACATACATTGTTCATGTTGAAATATTACTGATGAATCCGTAATTTAATGAATTTATTTATTTAGAAAATAAATAATACACTATACTACGTTGAAACAATTGACGAGTGGACTGATTTATACTTTTTAAAACTATATCCATTTCATTATGATCCACCGGGATGAGGAAGTTAAAATTTATAATAGGTACTCCACAAAATAAATCCATTATTAATTCATATTTTTCGGTAATTATGGTTTCTTCACAAAACAAATGAAGGTGGTAAGTTTGTTTAATTTGTTGTTAAAACGATATGGTGTTTCATAATATCCCGTAAAATTTTGTTGTTTACTTGTATGGAAAACTGCAAAGTGACAACCCTGGACGCAAATAGACTATTGTTTTTGATAATCAACCCCATTCATGGGCAAAAGCGAAACACAGTTTAGGTCTAGGGGTTGCCACTATGCAGTTTATAAATAGTTTTTTTTTTCAAATAATTGTTGGTTTCCAAAGTTTATAATAATTTTCCAGGGTTTTATGCTTGGTACCATATTCGGCTTTATAATTTTTTTGTTACACCTTGTATAGGAATGGGACTTAGTTGGATAGTAAGCTAATGATACCTACGCTAATGAATATTAATAGAATGCGACATGTGAAGTTGTATTTTAACTTTAATTGGGATCAATTATAGTTAGAATATGCGTAGAATGTAGAATTGGATCCCCCTGGTTGTTTTCCATCATGTGGGCCTTATTAGCACTTCATAACATAACATAGTATATATGTATCTACGATAAGGTAAAAACATAACAAGTATTTTGACTAAACAAGACGGTATAAGCACTATAAGGTTGCCTACGTTTCGACAGGTGCCATTAGTGCCTAGAGCCTAGATGTAACCAAGTAAAACGAACGTTCACGATTATTCGCAACGGGCCGCACTGCGCGCTAGATGCCTCGATACATTCAAGCGACAACCTATATAGAATGTATCGTAGGCGCCGTAGTAACCAAAGACTATGAATGCAAGCGACTATCCTACGACTCATCTCCAGTGCGGTTCAGTGCGGTCACCAAGTAACCTGGATATATCTAGCACTAAGCACCTGTCGGTTCATTCGCAGCCTTAGAAAAACACGTCATAGGCATGTTCCTATATTGTTAGAAGGGCAGTAGTATAAAGTCACCTATCACGCTCTAACACTATGTCAGATACGATATTAAACGAGCAAAGACTATCTTAATCTCACACAGCAGCTGCGCACAGATCAGATAGCCTGTGGGGTAACGTATGTTATACGCGCGCGCGCAGGGCGGTGCGCAGAGGTGTCGTATAAATCTTTAGATCCGAATCGATGTTGTTCCCATCCGTGGAGCGGTTTCTTTGATACCGATATCGAGTTATAGCTTTTAATTTTTGGTTTGCGTTAGATGAACTAGGTCATTTGCTTTGTTAAGTTGGTATCGTTTGTATCGTTTATCAATGTGATTGATATTGACGAGAAGGAAAAGGTGTTAATCAAAGTGTTTTTTCGATGAGGAGGTGTAGAAACATCTTATATATGTAACATATTTATTTGGAATTTAGAATTCAGCGATTTCTAGAAGTAGGTACTTAGATCAATAAGACAAATATACTGTGCCCAAAAATAGAAAAAGCGCAGTTTGAAACTATCTTACAATATGTTTTTTAATCTGAGGAAATTATTTGTTAGAAATTAAAAACGAATGATTTTTTTCAAAATGGCAGAGATATTAAAGCGAGGATTACATCTCTTAGAGCCACTAGTTATTTAATCTGCAAAAACGTTTAAATTAAAAGTTTAAAACAAAGTCGATTACATTACAATAAAAATGACGTTTCTGGAAGAGGTGATATTTTAATATTCTGGTGTTGAAACATTTCACACTCGTCAATACGTTGTTGACATTTTAGATTCCCTTTAAGGGGTAGTAATACAAAGTATGAAGTTTCCGAGAAATGATGAGTTACAGTTAGAATCATACCCGTAGTGAGGCATCTTGTTGGATTCCATGTCTCTTGTAAATAATTGGCCATCACCATCAACTATACGATCTCTCTTTTTGCGTTCTCTTAATAAAAATTAATCATTAGCTGAGCAAGTTAGGACAAAATTATGACTGTATAAGCCCTGACAGATCCTAATTTGCCCAATTAAGTTCTGTTCAGTGAAAGTGCCAGGGAAACTTATGCATAAGGAAAGGCATTTGTCAATGTTTCGGTGGTCTTATCTTTCAACTATTGGCCATGTGTAGCTTGAGCAGCTTTATGTTACTCAAAGCTCTACTCAACTCAACCTAATACGGCATAATAAAGAAGCGAGCGAGGAGCTCGGTGGCGTAGTGGTTTAGCGCCTGGCCCAGCGATTGCGGAAGTTAAGCAACGTTCGCAAGGGTCGGTCATGGGATGGGTGACCAAAAATGTATTATCTCGAACTCCTCCGTGCTTCGGAAGGCACGTTAAGCCGTTGGTCCCGGCTGAATTTGCAGTCGTTAACACCCACTAATCCGCATTGGGCCCGCGTGGTGGGTTATGGCCCGTCCTTATCCACCCAATAAGAATGGCCTGTGCCCCAGCAGTGGGGACATCAAAAAAAAAAAAGGCTGATGGACAAAGAAGCCTCGACAGTTGCGGAAAACTGATGAACTGATTTCTTTCATTGAAAATGACAGTTTTTCTATCTACGAAGATGGTTCGGCTATAGAAGAGCACATGAACATTGTTTTAGTGTGCGTCTGTGCTCTGTGTCTCTTTTAAAGTACTTAGTGTGCATGTGCAGCCGAACCGTCTTCGTGAGATACCTATAACAACTGTATTTTGATTAGCTTTAAGTTTTTAAAAAAATACATAATTCTTAATTTCAGTATCCTGCTTATAATGTTTGTAATTCTTAAGCAGTACAATACAATACATTATTCTTATTTTTAGAATCGTATCGTACGTAAATCAGAAGCATTACCTTCGAAACAGTTGAATTTAACAGCCACTACTATTAGGTACCTACTCTCTTCCGATTTTTTAAATAGTATCTCTTCAAATTTATTAACGAAATAAGTGCTTAATAGGAAGTAGAGACATCCCTTTAACCTAATGGAATGTGCTCTTAGGTACCTTATATACCCATGAATCGGAAAGTTCAAGTTGTAGTAGAACGCTTGCCACCGTTATTTCATGGTTTAAAGCAACGATATTAAATATAAAGATAGGTTACCCGCGCTTCACAGTGGCAAGACGAAAGTCAGGTAATTGCCCGACTTTCAATTAGTCAGGCACAGTCTCGCGACAGGGTAACACACGCGGCTCTCGTCAATCAGACGCAATAAAATTGTGAAATACTATAAAAAAATGTCTACTTGCGTCTTTAGACGATGTACAAATTATACAGCAACGGTCAGAGATCGGAAAAATGCTTTATTTCACACGTAAGTACTGTATTTAATAAAAATATGTATTTTCTATTACTTTATTCGGCCATATTGTACAAAGAGCGAGCTGTCTGCTTTGCGTGTGGGAGTGAAGGAGACAGCTGACGCGCTGTCAATTGGCAGCCAATGCGCATGCAGCGGCCAATGTGTGTATCTATAGTACCTTTACGCTGTTTTAAATAGCAATGATGTTGGCGCATAACCTATCTTTACATTTAATATCATTGGTTTAAAGTGTTATCATTCAGCTGATACCCCATAAATTGTCGATTCCTTCGGCAATTAAAGCAGAAACACATCCATTTGTGCGTCGCTGTATAATTTGGGAGCCGAGGTGTTATTGCACCCGAAGGCTCTGTGGTTAGGCCGTCGGCCGATAATTAAGCCCGACCGATATACAACCCTGTACTGTACGACTCAATCGACGATATTGCTGTTAATGTAATTGTAACGTGTAATTATTGTTTGTTATTTATTACGCTTTTTTATTGTCGTTGAAATATTTCGTTAGATTTATGATGTTTTTATAGTGTTATGATAAGAGACACGCTCTTATTCGCGCGCTTCTATTTTAACTCTTCAACGCCCGGAAAATGAGACATAATAGAAAATCTATTGTGTCGCCGCTCCGGCGTTAATGAATTAAATCAATGCTGTCTTTGTTTGATTGTATTTTTTCAGCCTATTTAGATTCACGCTCTGTTGCCGTATTATTTTAATTTGTCACATAGAATATTAAATATTTTCGATGTTTTTTTATTTAAAAGTAATTGCCCGCAGACAGCCTTATTCTTGGACAAAAGAGATAAATAAGCTACCTACTGCAGCAGAGTGATTTCACTCCCACCTCAAGAGATTTAATTAAGTAGGTACTTAAAAAAACAAGATCAGTCGGTGCCAGTAATTTTTTTTAAATGTCTAAGAATCACAGTTACAATTTGTCAAGTGGTCTCTTAAGGCCCAAATGATTGTGACTAATATCGTAAATGTGGGGCGACCGCCGGTCTCACTCTCAGGCCGGCAATTAGAGGTCCATTAATTACCTCCCCCCTCCCCCCACGCATGGACCCCTGACTTATGAGGTCACAATGCAGGGACTAATGGTGATACGCTCATAATCAGCTGACTACTTACTAATGGAAGTTGAACGACCTATTTTTTTAAATTTAATAATAAACCTACATAGATTTTTTTAAATTTGTCAACTCTTACAACATTGTTCTCACAACTACTATAAAGTTCTAGTATTTATTTAATCCGTAATGACCGTCTATTTTAATGATTTTTGAGTAAATTAGTATGGTAATTTTATTTATTCTTTGAGAAATAGACTCTGCTTAGGAAAATTCGTCAAAATAGGTACTAGACCGAAGTAAACAGTTGATTCATAGAATAAATATTCCGAAGTCTTTTTATTTATTTTTCAGTTAAGAAAGTCTGGAACGGGTAAAAAAATACAAACGATTAACAAATAAAGATATTTTGATTTTATTATTTTTTTGATTGGTGAGTGACTGGGCAGGCATTTGATCACCATCTTGCTTGGTAAACAGAATGTGGTCTACTTGCCCAGAAAATGCATATTCAGTCTTGCCTTCAAGAGATCAAGGTTGTAACTACTTATCGGGGAACACATGTGAAGGCAGCGCTTCCATACGTTCGCATAATAAATCTATTGGCAATGATTTTGGCTTTCCTAAAAGCATATCCACACTTTACCATCGTACCGTCAGCGATTCGCTAATGAAGATATTTGGGGCTATCTCGTTGTCAATAAATATCGGGCGGCCGCCCCCGCCGCGGGCCGCCCGCCCGCCCTCCGCCGCCGCCCGCCGCCCGCGCCACGCAGCCTTTTATTACCTCCTTTGTTACGAAATCGATATACGAACACTCCCTGTACGGACATGCTAAAGATGGGAACATACAATTGAATCATCATAACGTAGAAAAAGATTCTTTTGTTCAACTGTTTGAGCCAAGAATCACTTATTTTGAACACATTTGAAACAAAATAGCTGAATTTGAATTCTATTGCTTGTCATGGATACCATCGCTTCGTAGTTTCGGGTAAGAGTTTTTTACAAACAAATTCTGTTCTATTAGATTTTTTTTTCTGTTTTTCCGTTCCAAATGATAACTTTTAGAATAAGCTTTTAGCGAGCAATTGTGATCTTCGTGAAATCATATTCATCATTATCAATCATCATCATTATATCAGCCCCACTGATGGGTCTATACCCAGTTACAGTTACAGTTAATATGTTTTCTGTAACAAAATGAGCCAAATGTTGTCCACGTAGGTAAGAGTTTCCTAGCACTCCCCTCTGTTCCTATTATAATCAGATTTTTAATTAATTCACTTCTAAGATTTCACTAAAGTTAGCTTTAGTGAAATTATATTTTATTTAAAAATCGCTTTAGTACCAGAAAAAGTTTCTATTTGAATAGATTTAATATATTGTTAGTCCAAAGACATCGCTAGAGGCAATGCATCCATTCTGCACTGGCACTAGATCTCGCGCGCGATATACAGCCGCGATACACCAGCGATACTCCGAGCGTTGGAAGGAAGGCAACGCGATCGTGCGATTGGAAACCAACTGTTACATTACACTAATTAGTCGATTTTTACAACGGTTCGTTAGATTTGTTTGAGAAAAAGAGTTCTTTCGTAGTAAAATAACGTCTTGGATGATGGATTACTCAGTTTCTCGAATTAACCGACTTAATGTTTGAGAGAAAGGGAATCTTATTTCTAATATCGTCTTTAGGCTCAAAGGGGATCCCTTTAGATCATTATTCATGTGCTTCGAATAATCTTGCTGTCCTAAAATAGAAAGAAAAGATTCGTGATAAAATATGACTATGGGGAAATACACTCATAAACTGAAATAAGCTGTACCCTTAGCACGAACAGCTATCGAGAAAAAAAACGCACGTAAAATTACTCGATAGACAATTCTCTATGGAAAATTTCATTTCGCTTATCGGCGATAGATGGCGTTGTACAAATTTCCAATACAAAATTTATCTATCGAATGATTTTACGCGAGTTATTTTTTTCGATAGCTGTTCGTGCTAAGGGTACTGAAATCTGTTTTCTCTTGAAGTTTCCCTATCTTCTCCCATGATTAGCAGCACTCAACATTTAATTAGTGATATTTCAATCAAAGTAGCCGGCGTGCCTCCGTTCGGCATTCGTCTGTAATGGAGCCGCGCCTCACTGTCTGCGCGCCGAATTTTTTCGGCGTCGTCGGCGATCGCTTTTTGTTTTTTCGGCATAGAACTCGCACGTATCGGCATGTCGGCTGGTGTGCCCGCGGCGGAATCCACGGGGTTCAAGTGAGACATTATGGGGGTTTTACGGATTTTAAAGGAAATGCTTTAGTTTAGGTAAAGGGTTAGTGAGCAATAAAAGTTTGAGTGTAAATAAATATATTTTATTATAAAATCTTTAATGTAAATTTGAGCACCTACTAGGATACTACTACATGGGACTTGTTGATTTAAGATGCGTAGTTAACAATTGCTTATTACCTAAGTATATATAAAATCACTAATCTTTTAAATATTTAGGTATTTTCCGAAAGATTACTATTTAGTGCTCAAATTGGGATTTAATCGGTCATGTCCAACGAGCGAGCCCCCTCTCCTCTGACCTATCACTATCCGGGTAATTTTTTTTTTAAATATTGTTCTAGGTTTGTAATGCAAAACATTTTGGAAAGTATTGGTCATTTTACCAAAACCTTTGATATTGGCCGTTTTATAGATGCACGTGTTTTTTTTTTTTACGATTGTTTGACTATTCTGGCTGGCTATCCCAAGATGCCTCTGGCCAGAGCCCAGCCTCCGCCTTTTCTCACACGATGCGCGCATGTGCAACTGTGCAATTCTTCATAATCACGAGTGCCACTTACGGGCAGCATGTAATTGCACCCAATCACACTTCGTTAACAGCGATTCTGGAGCGATTAACACTTGCTGGCTTTTTATCCGCGCGAATCAATCGTCCGCCGCGTCCCGCCACGTCCGCCATTTTATAAAATGGCGCGTAATTATATTGTATAAGATGGCGGCGCGACATGGCGTCGTCAATTCGCGGGTTTTTGCCATCGCGTGTTTTATCCGAGTGCACTGCTTCTCTAACAAAAAATAACACTCGTTTGTGTGATCTAATAGTTAACCTGAAGTCGTAACTGAGCGTTACGCCTTGGTTAGTAGTAATGATGTGGCTTACTGATTTTCTTTTTTCTAATTATATGAAACTGGTGTTAATATTAATCAGGTAATGGACCTGCTGTTTAATGGATTGGTACCTTAATGTTTTTAAAAATTAATAGGCATTCATTAAGTAGAATATCATCTTCTTATACACAACCGTTAAGTAAGCAGGTTTGATAAAGTCAGTCTATCTAAACTTGTATCATCATTGCAGAGCTCTCTGGGCGAGACTTCGCATAAGTTAATGGATATTGTGACGTAAAATCCCTACGGCAGCATTTCTCAAACTATACTATATTAGTTAGTTTAGTTATTTTAATATGTCCCTATCGTCGTGAAGCTTTTCTAATAATGCATATAAAAATATACCTGAACTCTGAGACAATGCTGCGACCCGCCCCCTGATTTTGTAACTTTGTTGCTGTTTATAACTCTGACAGAAATTGCACTTACATTGCTGCTTTAGTAAGAACCAATGTGAAAACTATCTTACTTGGCAGCAATATAAGTGCGGTTTCAATCGAGTCATGTTAGCAACAAAGTTACGTAATTAGGGGCATGTATTTTATTTCCATCGCATCGCATCAAACCATTTGGGACACGCTGCCCTTAGCTGAAATTTCACGCAGACAAGATCGCAAAGTGGAGCTCGGTGGCGCAGTGGTTTAGCGCCTGGCCCAGCTATTGCGGAAGTTAAGCAACGTTCGCAAGGGTCGGTCATGGGATGGGTGACCAAAAATTTATTATCTCGAGCTCCTCCGTGCTTCGGGAGGCACGTTAAGCAGTTGGTCCATTTGCAGTCGTTAACACCCACCAATCCGCATTGGGCCAGCGTGGTGGGTTATGGCACATCCTCCTTACCACCCATAAGGAAGGCCTGTGCCCCAGCAGTGGGGACATCAAAAATGGCTGATGGACATGGACAAGATCGCAAATGCTAGTTTATTAAAAATAATATTTTGTTTGTCTTGACTTCGTTTCTTTTAGTTAGTAACTCTTCTTTTAGTTAGTTCGTCCTCGTATGCAAAGTGAGGCAACTAATATACTAAGCCAGAATGGCTTAGTTTATTTGAAAATGTTTTGTACTTATTCGGTATGATAAGGTAATAATAGAGAATAAAAATCTGAAAACGGGGCCATTTTGGCTTTTTTAGTTGCCTCACTTTTGACAGTGCGCTTTGTAGAGAACTATCGTTCTAGGTAATAGGTGTTATTATTCTAAAGTTATCAGTAGCTGATGATTCGATCAGCACCTCGTTGGAATCGTCCCTTCGTCTATAAGGCGCGCTATAAACTGTAGAAATGGTCCGTCAGGAGTGCGTCTGCGGCGTCATTTATTGCACGCGCGGCCGCTGCCTTATTAAGCCCGTGTGACATAGTTTACTTGGCCCAGGGCTGTCAATTCAAATCATCAGAGAGAAGTGATGATATTTAACGTGATATAACATTTCGTTAAAGCTGAAGAATGGAAATAAAATAAGATAATCACAGCCATACCCTTTTTTGAAATTCAGTAATACAAAAAGATTCTCTTAACGCGTTATCTAGTCCCAAAATCATTTTAAAGATTATTATTGACAATTTAAAGTTTTTTTTTTAAGTCAGCTTAAAATAATTTGTTAAGAATAATATTATTTTTACAAATGCATTGTATTCTCAAACAGCATTTGGCTCGTGGCTGGTTTATTAAAAAACCGATTTGGGACAAAATTAAGATAGCCTCTGTTTATTTCTTATTTTTATTTCTTGTATTTTTGTTTTGTCACATATTTTTTTCTATTCTATTCAGTTCAGGTATGGGGCTAAGTCTAATATAAATAATTCGTTTAGAATTTACATAGCTGCCGTGTTAGCTTTATTGATCATAGAAATTGATTACTTAGTAAGCTGCACTGCAGCACAGTACTTATTTATTCTGAGGCTGAGTAACAACAAGACATTTCTAAGTTGGTTAACTGCCAAGTGCCAACCCTCCAGTGTGTAACTTACAAAAGCGGCCATGGCATCCACAGATGTAACTCGGTAAAAAGCGCCACCGACATCCGCGCCCGGTCGCGATTATGTCATTACGGCCGGCCGTAAAAACTTAAAGGGCATTTTAGTATGCGATGATACGCGGCAATTAAAACCGCCCGCTGCGGCATAGCCGAAATATCGGCCGCGAAATGTGGCCGCAAACCTCTTTGAGAGCGCGAGAAACGACGCGGAGCGGGGATCTTACTGCCATGATAAATGTTGATATTTTTTACTATGGTTGCTGCCTAAACGTGAATATCTGTGAAAATTAACCGCTATAATTTCATTTAGCAAAATAATCCGTGGTGTGACTGGTGTGAGGCACATAACTAATCTGTAGGAAACATTGTAATATTAACGATAGGTATAGAGTACCTATAGCTTATTACGTAGAGCAGTTAGTAGTCTGTATAGAGAGATGTAAGTTTATTTAATTTGTATTAACTATTTAAATATGTAAGTATTTGGACGTCGAAACAGTCGACAGAATATACTGGAAAATTTATTTACAACAACAAGTATGTTACATATAGGGTTGGCAACTTTTTTTTTCATCAAATATAGTATTTTCAAGATTATTACGTGAAAAAAAAATATAGTAGATGGCGAAAAAGTTCAAAAAATACACCGTTAATTTTTAAGTAGGTACTAAATGTTTAAAAATTAAATAGGGATATCAGACCACGTTTCTCTGAATATGATCGTGCAGTTAAAAGTTAAAAATTAATAGTTTGAAAATATCGGCAAAAATCTTGATTAATTGGCAAACTCACAAAAATAGCAAGACGCGTGCGTAGATTCATTCTTTTCATTATTTATGTAGGTTAACAAGATAGTCTCTTTTGATTGCGCGTGTAATTCTATGAATGAGCTCTAAATCCAGAAATCAGCAAAATTTTGGGACATAAACAAACCTCAATATCTTGAACAATTATTAAATATTGAAACTTTTAACTGTACATACTCGATTAGAATAGGGGAGAGATACACTCATTTATTTTTTAGATATCTTACTTAAAAATTAACCGTGTATAGTAAGTAACCGTTTTGTATGGAGGATTTTAAAGAAATTGTATTTTTCATACTATCATTTTCATAGTTTATTCAACCATAAACACAAGAGTTTAAACACAAAAATTATTATGCAATTACTTAAGTGCTTAAAAGTAATATATAGTAGGCGAGCCCGCAATATAGTAAGATACTATATTATATAAGTAGTAGGGTTGGCAACCCTAGTTACATACATGTTGTAAATAAATAAATGAATTATGAATTACTTTATCGAAACGTAATCGCAACTGCAATCAAAATTCAAAAAGCACTTACGAGAATACGAAATTTTAGCATTTTACATTTGTATTCGAAATTAAATTAAAAGATCTAAATAAAATCATAGTTTGTTCAATCCAAAGGGTTGTTTTAATATTGTAGATAAAAAGTAAACTAAATTAAAACATTAAAATACTTAACTTAAATTAAATACACAAGTGCAATATAATTTAATAAATAAAATAGTTTTTATTAATTAAGTAATAACTACTATTGTAATGAAACAAACAACAAAAAAAATTAATTAACCACATTAAGTTTGATTTATATAAATTTTAAGTAATAATAAATAAATAAGTGTTTGCTATCTATTATTGTTGTTGTGCCCGACAGGGTCCATGATGATCTAAAATATTATAATTTAAGAACTACTGTAACACTGTGGAATGCAATAAATGATTTGAGTATTGAGTAAATTTCAGTTCTATTCCAGTTCTTTCTAAAAATCAATGTGTAAAAAGAAATTTGTCTTAAAAACCATCTTGTCAAGTTTTGCTTTGACTTTTGTTTTTTTTTGTCAAAACGCGTGTCAATGATCAAAAACACCGTGAAGGTGGCATGAATAATTGTCGAACGCTATAACGGACAGCACGTGTCCGCCCATAATGCGACCAGTTCGATGCGCCGGCGCATCGGAATTGCAAATCTTTCATCTGCTATTATGAAGACATTTTGCCTAATTAATGTTTGCATCGGCTGTCGCGATCTTAAGGGTGACCATGACAAAAGAGGATATGAGTAAACGAATTAAGTTCAACTACAAGTTTTCATTGTAGCGATATGAAAATCAGAGTGTAAATAGAAGTGGTTTATACTTAGTGATTGAAACAGATAATTTATGCTTCTTTAAAACGCTTGTACGAAAATAATAATTTTGACTAAAATAAAGTTTCATGTTACAAAGCTGCAATCACTGAGTTTTTTTTTGAAAAATTTGGTAACGTTAGATTGGTTGGTTATAAAGCACCTAACTATGTAGTACCTAATCAAAAAGTAAATTTGTTATTTTACAAGTCACCAATACAATTTGTTAACTTTGTTCCAAAATCGTCAATGTTCATGGCTATACTTCACATCATGTGTAAAAACAATAAAAAAACAAAAAATATTAGTTATCAAATGGGCGATTCGCACTTGCTAATGGCATTTGAAATTTCTTCACAAAATAGCAGCATATTTAGCACCGTATTAACAAGAAATATCAATAAAGTGTGTCTGAGCTGTCTCATTGTCACCTCCTCATATGGAGTTATGGCCTATGAAATGGCCATATTGTTTGAAACTACTAGCTCCCATTAAAATGCTTGAGTCGTATTGGAAAACCAATAAATCAATGTAGGAGGAGGCACAGATGCCAATGAGGAACGCATAGAAAAACACATGATTCATAATTGAGTTTCGTTCAATTGAACGACCGAAGAAAAGTGGCACCGTGAAATTTTATGACAAATTAGTGGAGAATAGGGATGTTGACTAATGAATAAAATAACGAAATACTAATAAAAATCATAAACATATTGAACTTTTAGAGTAGCTTGTATACCTCTTGGTTTTATATATTGCATATTATTTGTTTTATGACCCTTCAAAGTTGGGTGGACAAGTCCATTTAAAAAGTATAAAATTTATTTAAATAAATGATACCGTTAATTAGTCCGTAAAATGTATAGCAAATTTGTCGAAGAAACCATTTTTATAAACACAATATTTAATTTAGCTGCAGAACAAATTTCCTATGCGTTGCATACAAACTAGCACGGCGTGACGTCATAACGTGCAAGCCATTAGTATGGAGCGTTTTTGATCGAGTCCATTTGTGCGCATTTCACACTGTGATATCTCAGGCAGTTTTCATGCTAGCGAATTAATTCTTTTACCAATGTTTCTTTTTTTGAGAGGTAATTTATGTAACATAAAATAAAAAAAATAGTCAACATCCCTATTATGCAGAAAAGATGTTGTAAGAATATGCTATTACGTTTTATTTGTTCAAATAAATAACCAGGTGGAGTGTTCCATTGCTATTAATTTAACAATGTACAACAGAAGTTCAGAGGCTTGCTGGTACAAAACACATTTTGTTACTAGTTGTCGGTGGGGTGTGACATAAAATTCTGAAATATCACTACGAATTTCATATTGAACTATAAAATCGTAAAAAAATGCATAGCTCCAACTTCACTGAATATACCTATAAGTACCTATATATTTTTTTATGTTGTGTGTGATGTTTTTGGTTATGATATGATTCAATTGCCAACTATGTCAAGCATGCATTTGCTGTTTCGTTACAAATTGACGAGAGTTAACTTCTTGTAGCGCAATAATCACCCAACGTTTCAGTGTAAGTGTTTTAATTTCAATTAACAAAAACTAATTAGGTTAAAAAGTAGTTGTACTTATTTCAAGTATGTAAACTTTAAATAGCTTAGGTACAACTGTAAAGGTGTAAAGGTTGTAAGCGCAAAAAAGCAACTTTTTCCGAACACCTCAAAATTCCACGAGCATTCCTTTGCTACTATTGGATGTCCCAAACCAATGTGCCTTAATTAATTGATACAGTGAGAATACGAGGGTCAATTACAAAAAAAGAATAGCGATAATCGAATGATGTTTGTCTCACTCCTTGATATTATTGAGTTCAGCATAAGGTTCAAAATCAAGTACTTAAATCGATCGACGAACATTCGCGATTCTTTTATAGGCCCTACGGTTCCTAAAAAGATCAGTTACACTATGAGCCACGACTACGGAACCCTCCAACCGTGACCACTATTATTTTTTAGTGATCCGCGCCGTAAATAGAACACTGTATGAAGGGAACACAATTTCTTAGAAATCATTAAAGTGAGATTACTAATAAGTGCGTTTTGTAAATTGTTTACGTTATTGGCAGTTGGATATTATCACTTTTCACATTAATTAAGAAACTTTTTCTAAGCCACGAAATGTTTGCTTGAAGTGTAAACTACAAAAAAAACCGGCCAAGTGCGTGTCGGGCCACGCGCCGTAGGGTTCCGTAGTTACCTTATACCTTAACATATTTAATACCACTATCATTTTTCGTCTGTAAAATAACTTTGTTTATCACAAAGTTATATTTGCGGTTTTGGAAAATATTATATATCTCGAAAACTAATTACTATATCTCGTTCAAACCAATTTTCTTTGAAAAATTTTTTTCTTTGAAAGTTTTTATTAAGATCTATAGGTGTATTTTTTTAGATTTTTCATTCTCTTATTTCAAAAGTTAGAGGGGGGGGGGGTGGTTACCACTTTGGCAGTGTTTATCTTTTAAACGGTTGACTTTAAGAAAGCATTGTCTGAGAAACCTCAATGTCATTTTTAAAGACCTATCTATAGACACAAGAAAAATTTTTTTTTTCAGTTTCAGTTTCATGTATGGAGAGCCCCCCCTTAATCTTTATTTTTTTTTATTTTTGTGTTGAAATCGTTAAACGATTAACAGAATACATCTACCTGCTAAGTTTCAACTGTGTAATCTTAATACTTTCGGAGTAAAATGGCTGTGACATACGGACGGACAGACAGACATGACGAATCTATTATAAGGGTTCCGTTTTTTGCCATTTTGGCCACGGAACCCTAAAAAGGGGACAAAAATAGCTCATCTTTATTATACAGATACCACAGAATAACTAATATGCAGATACTACGGCAATTCGAAGAATCAGGCCAATCACTATACTCTACTTCGGGATAGACAAACCAATTGTTGACAACCACATTTTTAAATAATTTTATGTTCAGAGCTTGATAAACATACAAAGATAAACATGTTGGTAAATTAAGGATAGTGTTGTTTGAAACAACTGATGTTACAAAACCTTGCTTCCATTCCACCAATAGAATGCTTGGAAAGAAACTATGGTGTTCATCAAGGCATATTTTATAGTGATTGGCCTGCTCCTGTAACAATCATTAAACGTACGCCAGAATATAAGGGATTTTATTGTTTAGTTATATCGAATTCTGAAATGTTACCTTCATAGTAACAATAATTCTAGTATCCTTCATTCTTACCCTTTATCCAACACACTAGGTATTAAAATGTTTAGTTTCCACCACCAAGTTATACGTTTCGATTATACAGCGTGTCGTAATGGTATAGGTCAGGTCCTGCACCGCTACAATTAAAGGCATATAATGGACAATGGCGTGTACACTTACAGAATTAATACAACTATATCTTCTAATTAAATGATAATAAACAAAAACTGTGCCATTAGGTTGCGGTTGTGGTACAAGGTGAGAGAAGTTGCGGGTCATTTGATTCATCATTTTTTTTCTATTAAGTTATGAAGTTCTGGATTTTCTAGATATGGTTCTTTTAAATAAATCATAAATTTTATTTTGCAAGAAACACGGTATGGTACAACGTCGATGTTATAAAATAAAAAGTTCAACATGTTTCGCTGAATATATCAGCATGCAAAAAGGCAAAATACATTATTAAAAATCATCATTATCACATTAAATTAATGAATACTACTAAATAAAATAAAATAAAATCCATGCATTTTCGTGTTCATTTGATACAATAATTAATATTTAAAGTTGCTAAAAATGTCAGTAAAATTCTAATAATAAAAATGTCAATAAAATTTAAAACTATACTCAATACCACTAAAATGTCAATAAAAATTCAAATACCTAATTAAAAAATAACAATACTCCACAATAAAAATACAATCATATATCAAGCCAAGTCGTAAATATTAATATTTGCCATCAAAGAATTCTTTAATTGTATAAAAACACTTATCAATGAGCCATTTTGTCAGTTTATTTCTAAAGTAATTGAGTGGCAATTCTCTTATTTCTTCTTTTGATGCTTGAAAGACAATATAAATAAATCTGTGTGCAAAAAATATAATTATAGCATTGCAACTTTTCGCAATTAATTTTATTGTTTCTCGTATACACGCAACTCACTTTCAACATGAGTCAAATATAAAGAAATTAGTAATTAGAATTAGAAGGTAAAAAGTATGTCCGGCTGTGTCTGTTCTTCTCTACTAGTCACATTTCTCAACCGATTCTTGTGAAATTTTGTGAACAGGTCCAAAAATTTATATAGATTTTTTGTCGATTCAGTTATTCGATTTTTTTTAAAATAAAACATATTTCAGTAATTTCTAATATTGTTAAAAAAATTCACTAGTTTTATTATTATTAAGTTTTGTATATGATTCACATTTCTGTTTTATACAGGTACCAGAAAAATCTATTTTCAAAATGGTTGGTTGGTTTTCACTAATGCAATGACAGAACATTTTATTGTATTAAGCAATTAATTCAATACTTCCATCCATACGAATACACATATTCACACACATATACACACATATTGTCCTTACGAATTTAATAATTATCATAAATATTGTATTGTATTTCGTAGTCTTTACCACGAGCGGAAGCGGATTGAGCGCAGTGCAAGCGTCCGTGTTGTGCGCAAAAACTGGCCCGGCCTGTTGTAACGGCCTGCGCCGGCGCATCGCCCCGCGACGACGCACGCTGCGTGCAACTGCCCCTGCTATAGAGCTGATGACACCGCCCTGAGTTACTCTTTTATAATTCACAACGGGATAGGGCTTGGCCTTAGGGTTGCCAACATGTCTTTGTCGAAATATAGTATTTTTCAAATTGAGCTATAAAAAATTTAGTATACTTAAAAAAATATAGTATTTAATTAATAGGCAAATATATTTTTTACTTTTTTTATAAAAACTATATTTTTTCAGTTTTTGCATTTTCAACAAGTTTTAGATATTTTTGGAGTCTTTTTTGTATCTTTCGCTTTTTAATCGGCGTTAGTGGCGCACTTGAATTGAACTTGACGCACTTTCATTATCGCTACCACTTTCCATAACTAATTTATCTAAGACTTGAGTTATATTTCTCAAAAAAAGAACAATGATATATTTTGCATATGAAAGAACAATGTTACCAGCAAAATCTCAGAACAAAAATAAAGCAGACCAAACAATGACCAAACTATCGTTTGAAGCTTTTGAATTTGACATTGATGCAATAAGACAGATACTTACTTTAAGAATTCAGATACGATATAGGTACACTACACGCTATCGAATCAGTCAAAATACACGATCACAAATTTAAAAAAATAAAGATTTGTTTTTGAGCGTTCTATGTTAAATATATAGTATTTTTGCGTACTATATATTTCTTCAACAGTATATAGTACGCAGACCCGAAATATAGTACAATACTATATACGAAAGATAGACTCGTAGATCGCAATAAACTAGTATTTGTTTCGCTACTTATTGTGATAGCGCGCAGCAGGCACTTTTTGATCGAAGATATCTAATAAAGATTTCAATAAAAAAAACTTTGTAAACGTATACAATAATTAATCTAATAAATATAAGAACTAATCTTGTGCCATACTTTTTTATTGTCACCATGAAAACAGCTCTATATAATTTCAATGACCAAACTGTTATAGAATAGCGATTTTTATGAAAATCAGTTGCAATTAGTTAAATAAGCGGTCGAGCATCGGCTGTATTAATTACTATATTGATGAATTATGGCCATAATCTACAATTACACCGGTTCGATGCGACTGAGCGGAGCGCAGACGCAGCCAGAATGTTAGTGGCGCACTCTATGGGTTCACGGTAAATGCTTAGGAATAATAACACCTAGAACGATAGTTCTCTACAAAGCGCACTGTCAAAAGTGAGGCAACTAAAACAGCCAAAATGGCTCCGTTTTCAGATTTTTACTCTCCATTATTACCTAATCATACCAAAAAAGTACAAAAAAAGTTTCAATTTTCCTACATATAGGAGATTAGTTACTATAATATTGGATTTTAGTTACGATTAGGTATCGTATGAAAGATATAAATCTGAAATATAAGCCATTTTGGCTTAGTATTAGTTGCCTCACTTTGCATACGGGGACACGGCTTCTAGGTGTTATTATTCTAAGGGTAAATGTTACTCATTTGTAAGTAGTTGTTCGAGCAATAATGCCCTACTAATTGCTGATATGCTTGGAATGAATTATTTAGTAATTCTGGTGATGTCACAGAGGACCTCAGTGGCGCAGTGGTTTCTAGCCTGGCCCTGCGATTGCGGAGCTTAAGCAACTTTTGCAAGGGTTGGTCATGGGATGGGTGACCACCATCACCCGCGTGGTGAGTTATGGCCTATCCACCTTATCCATCCACCCATCTAACACTGTGCTCCAGCAGTGAGAACATTAAAAATGGCTGATTCACAGCAATAAGTCTTAGACTCAGCTGGTTATCAAACTCTGTTACATGGGTGAAGGGATTTGATGGAGTTAGAAAATCCTACGTTATCATTTTGCGAGGGACTTAATGCTAAGATTTTGAATAAACTTCTGTCTACTCTACCATCTAATTTAACTAAAACGTATGTGAAAATTTCGAAAAATGTGTTTTATTATGTTCTATAACTCAAAAGGCAAATTTTCCCGCATTGCATGGGCTTATTAGAATAAATAATTTTTCATTTCATTTCGTGTATTGTTCTACGAGGGTGGATTGATAAGTCCATGACTTTGTATTGAAGAAACACTTTTTTTCGGAATATTTCATTTTATTTCTCTATTGCAGCTCTGCGTATTCAGTCCAACAAAGTTCCTACCTCTTTAACCCATTATTTTTTTTCTTTTATCGCCTGAAAACTGGTAACTGAAATGAGGGCCCATTTCAGACACCACCTTTTGGCTTGATGAAAATCTTTGCCCGCCAAGACATTTTTTCATGTTTGGTAGGAGAAAAAATCTCAGTGGGTTGAATCTAGAGAATAGGAAGGATTCGCATCTTCATTCGATGAGTTTTGATGTCATGAGTGCCGCCGAGAGGGTCGACAGGGTCATTAAGAAAAAGTGGAAGTCGCTTGAGCATTTGTTTCCAAAAGTAATAATCTTTTAAATTAAAAGATAAATAATAATTTTACAAAAAAAGTATTTTTCTTTTCAAAGTCATGGACTTAACAAACCGCCCTCGTATTTAAAGTTATTCATACCTTCACATTAACACCCAGGTTGTTTTAATTGTCTCTTAGTGGATTTCTTAAAGTTAATATTCAGTTGATATTTTTGTCACATTATTTCTACATGGTAACGGATGATTAGCGTATGCAGAAAACGTGAGAGAAGCCCGGGGCTAAACATAGTAGCTGTACTTAAGTAGATTGCTTTATGTTCCTTAATTATATGTTTTTCTCTTATTATCAAACGCGTCTGATGAACGAGTCCGAACACGTACGATCGTCGTACAATGGGGCGATTCAATTAATTGATATTATCGTTCATGTGTAGGTACGTGTAGTTCAGCATTAGTTCTTTATTAGTTCTAACGCGTAAATGGGAAATTTATTAATATATCCGTAATACGTTCTTACGCCTAAGGAGTTGACATGACTTTTAAATTAAGTATACAAAACCCGAATACTGAAATACTTAAAAAAAATGATTCACTTACGCGACGGATTTCAGAACCCATGGCACGACAAACTACTGAAATAGAATTCGATTGGATAACAAATAGATTTTTTATGCTTTTGGCACTGATCTAATCCGCCTATCTCATCGATTGTCTACAATTTAAAAGTTGAAGTCCCAACTTTACCCTGTAATGTAACACTTTAACCTGGGCGTCCCTGCGATGGGACACGCCTGTGGAAAAATAATGTAAAGAAGAGAAGCTAAATAATACTCGACTAAATACTGTTTGATTCTAAGTTCTAACAGGTAGATGTCTTGTAAGAAACTGGAGCCCAATCGCGGTAATTCTGAACGATAAAACCAAAAACGTTACGTTGTCATTTAGGTTATATTTACCTAAAAATCTTTGGTTTAGCTTCATAATTTTCACTTAAATTGTCCCAGATTGTAATCCTAGACTCCTTAGGCAGAGTATTCAACAATTTTAACAAAACTAAAGCGAGTTATTATCTCGAGCTCCTCCGTGCTTCGGAAGGCACGTTAAGCCGTTGGTCCCGGCTGTATTTGCAGTCGTTAACACCCACCAATCCGCATTGGGCCCGCGTGGTGGGTTATGGCCCGTCCTCCTTACCACCCATAAGGAAGGCCTGTGCCCCAGCAGTGGGGACATAAAAAGTGGCTGATGGACAAAGCGAGTATTTTTCTGTAAACGAAACTGAAACGGTAACGATTTAGCTTTGGTTTTATCGTTGAAAATTAGCGCGGTTAGGCCCCAGCTCTATATAGTTTACAAAAGAGGAATGGTCTACGGGAACCGTAAAAAGGTAACCACCAAGCTTCTGTAAAGCATAAAATTGATTAAGTCCTGTAAAACATTAAACAACCACGAATGTAAGTAGTACAAACATTAAACAACCACGAATGTAAGTAGTACCTACGTGGCTCATTTCACACGTCACAACGCCTTCTCCGTTTCAATCGGCGTTTAACAATTAATTACTACTAATTAACTACGGTGCATTGTCCTACGTTAATGGACAATTTGCATTTGTGTGTAATAACATGCTTGTTGTGTAGCTGTCTGTTGAACAGCGAGTGTTAATGAGTAATCGTCAAGAAAAAAATAGAAAACATGGTTTGTCAGAAGGTTGCCTGTTTGCCAAGTCCTTTTAATAACCGCTTATAATATTAGGGGATGAAATTTCCGCGACATGACAGTAATATCAAGTAGTCGTCAATTAAGGTGTTATTAAATAGCTCCTAGCGCTCACTCAACATAATTATTCAGCCCTAGGCTAATTTAGGACAAAGCCGCGCTAGGGTTCAGAAATGTAAGGTCGTATGACTAAGATGTATGGAAAGAATCACAGAGGGATTATTCTGTCCCAGTTTTGATTTACACAGAGTCAGTTTAGAGGGTTTACCACGTATAGAATTCATGAGATCATAATTGAAGCGGAAAGAACGTCATTCGACTAATATTTTGGGATTTGGAGAAATCGGAAGCTAGTCTCTTAATAAAAACTAGGTGTATACACCGCTTTCACTGGCTGTTCCAATAATTAAGACTATATAAGCAAATTGGCGTGACCGAGTGGGGCAATAAATCTGGCCCGGCCGCGGCAGCGCTGCGTCTGCTGTTGCAAGTATTTGCATGCGCATGAATATGCACGCTCCACCGCTGTACGGTGACCGTGGCTTGGGAACTAGCTGACAGTTCTGTAGGTATACATTTCGGGAAAAAAAAATGATCACATTCATCAAAATTCGAGAAGCAATTCGAACTCGGAACTTGCGCAGTCTTCTATTTGGTGTTAGCGTACTGCGGGTTACCTGAAGTTAGGCCATGGATACTCAAAAAGGAGTAATTGTAGAATATTACAACAATAAGCTTAGATTTAGGAATCATGTAGCTGTGTTCTTTATAAATTATCTGCTAGGATAGCCCTTACTTTCGATCAATCGAACTTCAGAGAGGTTTTTAGATTGGTAGATTCAACTTTTAATTCCAATTTTTTTTTATTCAGAGGGAGCTCTTTTCAACCGACTTCAAAAAGAAGAAGGTTATCAATCCGGTTGTAGGTAAGTTTTTTTAAGTTTTTAAACTATTAAACAATGAAACTGTAATTTTTTTCATAAAGAGTGTTATAATATGGTCACCAACATCGGATTAAGGTGGTACCCTGAGCGAAAGTGGCGCCGCGGTGAATTATAGTTAATATTATAATTCTAATACACAATTTTAAAAATGTTTATCGTGGAGATTTTAGGGCCCACAGTCTAGTATTTTTAGACGGTATCGTTACATTCCCTCGTAGTCACTGCTAGAAGTAGATAGCAAAACTGCTATAAGTGGCCGTTTTTGACACATTTGCTATCTACTTCTACGAATGACTACGAGGGCATATAGTGATACTTTCTAAAAATACTAGACAATGGGCCATAAAATCTCCACGATAAACATTATTAAAATCTTTTTCTATTAATAACTTATTAAATAAAAACCTCTGAGGGCCCGCCACTTTCGGTCATACAACCGCCTTAATAACAATTACTCCGTAACAGTTCAACTCGCCTAGATAGTTTCGTAAGTGCACGTAGTGAGGTGCCAACTTTACATGGCTACTTTGCATACCGCGCATTGTAAAAAGGCTTAGGAAATTGAAAGTACTTAACTCATTACTTACTGGTTTTTTTACCAAACAGCTGCGTCCGATCTGCATAAGAATATACAGTTTAAACAACAGTGGTTCCGAATCGGTTTTGAAATAAGTTATAAGTTGAATTTTATGTTTGGTGTGTTCTAAATGTCATTTTCGACAATATGGGTGATGCATGCACGTGCATATTGATACCTTTGGGTTTAAAGGTCGTATAAATAAAAACCCGAATTTTCAGGATAGACAAAAAAAGTTTTTAATTTTAAATAAAAAAATCATAACTTTTTTGTTTTTGAAGTACTTATAATTTATAAGAATCTTAGAATTTGGGAATGAAGAAGGCTAAACTATATAAACGTATCTATCTTCTTTAGTTTCGAAGTTAGCTTTGACGTCTTGAAAAAATTGCTTTTTTATTTTACCCCCCACTAAAATTGACCTAAAAATAACTCTAAACGTCGTATATCCATTTATGGTGAACTTAAGATCATATTTACTGACGTAAAAGCCCGTAGGTAGATGTAGATATTTTTGTTTTCAAAAACCATTTATAATGAGATGAGAGATTCCAAAGTAAGTAGAATCAGATAAATGTTTGTGATGTTGTCTAATATTTGATAATATAGCATTGGGCCGGAATCCCAGGGTGCGGGTTCGAGTCCCGTCGAAGATGCTATGGGTGTGAATATTTTTTCTTTTCTTATTACAGTTCCCGTCGTTAAAAAGCTGCCGAAGTTTGTCCTTAAATAAAATAGTTACTATTTATCTGTGGCATCTACCATCAAAGAAAAACATCTTTAAGAAGACCTCACTTGTCTTATAACTAAAATTGTATAATCTAAATAAGTACATATACCATTGAGCAGTTAAAAGAAGTTCGATCACCCTCTCTCGTTTCACAACCAACCCACACATAATCTTTTATGATCAATAACTCTGCAGCCTCTTGCGCAGCCAAAGAAATCAGAACAAACGATCGATCGAAATTTCGAGTCACCCGATGCAGTTCCATAGCGGGCCGCTAATTCAACCGTTCTCCTTTTATTTATGTCTTCATACGCGCCGCCGATAGCCCCTAATTACGCCGCCGCCGACGCAAAAACACTAATCGTGCAACGTATGTGAACCTACTTGAGCAGAAACGCCAGTAACTACAATTCGGAAATGACATAAAAAGTCTTGAAAGTGAAGGTTTTAAGCTCATTTTGTTTTGGAAGACTTTTGCACATACCTGGTTTTGCAACGATTCGAATTTTGAAATCGATACGCGCAACGACTTAACTTAAATGTTCTCTACAACACATACTGTGTTTTCGCTTGAATTAATAAGGTTTCATTTACCTTACGTGGTAACGTATAAGGAGTTGCGACGTTCTATGTTTGGAAATTTAAAAAATTAGCGCCATACGAGTTTGGACTTTCATGCGCTGGTCAAGATTTATCTTTCGAAAGGTGGTCGTCGCGCAGATACGGCGATGGTGCGCGAGATATAGATTCGCAGTGGAGAAGCGTTAATGAGCAAAGGTTGGTTTGGATTCCGAGCCGGCAATGTTAGTGCATCGGCTTTTGTCGGCAAGATACGAGTTTTTGCGATGACCAATGATAACAATGAGCGGTGTTAAGAAAAGTGGGATGCGAAATTCTATACAGATAGAAAGAAACGAGATAATGACGGGTTAATTAATTATCGTTTTGCTGGTACACGACATTGTGCTGGGGAAACGGCGAGGAATCGTGTTTTTTTAGGTTTATGTGGAGATATATCCCGTCATTAACTGATAAACTTGAGAACTTCCATTATCTTTAGACAATCTGCGTGATTAAAAGTCGTTTACACAATGTTGTTCAGCGAGATTAAGCTATTTATGAATAAATTACTTACCATCACCATCATATCATTCAAGACATTTTGATTTAATAACGGATAAAGAATGCAACATTTTGTTTCAATTAATACTAATACTATTGTTAATCAATTAAATACAATTAAGATTGCGAGAGACTTGCCTGAACCAAGCGATAATGTTAGAATCTGACATTATGACATTTTAAATCCTGTTTGTTCTGCCAAAATACGAGAAATTTTACGTCGGGAACATAAAAATCAAACCAAATAAATACCAACTTATTACCAAAGTAGGTACTTTCAAAATAATCGCGCTAGTATTAGGTATCCGTTAAAAGTGATTTATTTATAAAATAGATTTTTAATGATGTCGTTAATTTTAATATCACTTAATATTTAAGTCTTTGTACCTATATGAGGAGATAAAATGATAAAATTCACAGTATAAAAAGTGTTAATTACCATGTTCCGTAAGAAAATTAAATAAGAAACAATGTAGAGACAATAGACCGTTTATTTGGTTTTATATTCCGGAAAAATGCTAAACTTTCGATAAAGTATACTTCCTCACAAGTTTTTACATTAACCTCATTTATTACGTAAATATTTTAGCTGAAATAGTCGACAGCAGTTGGATCCAAACTGGAATAAAAAGATGTAAACATTTGGTATGAATTAAGAAAATCATATCTTTGAAATCATTTGTCAAGTTAGCGAAAGTGTTGTTCCAATATAAAAAATAGCACTGTGAATATAAAAGACAAAGATATAATATAAATACTTAAATTAACTTCTACTTCGCATTGAGCTACTAAAGCACTAGAAACTAAAGCATTTGCAGAATATATTTATTATTAGTAGGAACAGAGCATTAAACTAGAAATCAAATTGAATTTATTTATGTTCTTTAATAAATGTAAAACTCTGTGACAATAAATTACATGTTTGCCTTTTAATTGCTGACACTAGAGTGAGCAGAATAAAAAGTATATTTATCATGATGCTAAGTGGATTACATTAAAGGCTAAGCAGGGAACTAGGGTGACCATTCATCCGCAACTTAGAGAGACTACGAGTGTCAATTGTCTTAGGATATAAAACATATTAGACAGGAAACTAAACTACAAAAAAATTGCGAATTTGCAACCACAATTTTTGAATGTATATTTTCTTTATTTATTATATTTATTTCATCTTTTACTATAACTCAAAATTTTATTTCTTCCCGCTAATCGCTAAACAAAAATCGCTAAACATTTTATCAAGATTACAGTTTCTTCTAGAGAAAAAAAGAAGACACAAAACAGAAACCAAATTATTACGGTTTCGGGTTTACAATTAATTCTTCGTTTTGTTTACGTGTCTGACCAAGTACTACAAGAAGCTACGATTCTGTCAAACGAAGATTTGAGAGTATACCATTCTAGGGACTTAGATAATATATTCTAAGAATTTGATCCTGGACCAGGAGGTGATTATGGCAACTCTACCCTTTACAAATGCCAACACAGACATGTAATCCGCCATAATGCTGAAAACTCATTACGTAATTATATATTTGTGATATTCCTTCTCATACCCTCTTTGTGACTTTCAATATTTTATTAGATTCCCCACGTTTAGCGTTCAAAACTACTCTTATGTTAGCAGGAGTTATAATTACTTGATAAAAACTGCGAATTAAATGTCTTGTGGCTGTCTGTCGATGAAATGTAGAGGCGTGAGCGTGTTTATAAATTGATTTTTGACATATACAGGAATCAATTGTAATCGTTATATTTAATGCGATGTTACTTTGACAGGAACCATTAATTTTACAAATTATATGTCACATTTGAAAAGTTTATTGAAGTTATTATGTTATTAAAATTGACTCTGTTTTAAAACTACTATTTTATATTTATAGACGGGATAGAGTCATTAGACATCAGCCATTTTTAAGGTCCCCACTGCTTTGGCACAGGCCTTCCTTACGGGTGGACGAGGAGGATGGCCCATAACCCACCACGAAGATCCGATGCGGATTGGTTGGTGTTGACGACTGCAAATGCAGCCGAGACCAACGGCTTAAAGTGCTTTCCGAAGCACCGAGGAACTAGAGATAGTAAATTATTGGTCCGCAATTTCAGGGCTATCACGCGCTAACGTGCATCTAAACTGAGAGCCCAAATTTTAAATCATTGCGAACCAATTGGAACTTATTATTATTAATAATAATAATATAAGATTTATTTCAGATATTAAATTACATCCATATTTGTTAGAATTACTTAAACTATGTTAGTAACTTTAAAACAAAACGAATGTCAATTATTTGATTGAATCAGGCGTCACTTAGCGGAAGTCCCAAACCATTTTGAAAAAAGAAATATATGTAGCTTACTTCCGCAAACAGAAATAGTTTGCGGAAGTAAGCTACATATATTTCTTATTTCAAAATGAATGACAATTAATTTCAATTAAAATTAATTTAAATATTTACGTGACCCGTACATGTGCATCTGGGTCCAATGCTTAGCGATAGGGCAGTCTGGTCTATCCTCTATTGCAATCAGGGGGGTAATTACGTAACTTTGTTGCAATTAACTCTGACAGAAATCGCAGTTACATCGCTGCTTTAGTATAAGAACCAATGTGACAACTAACTTAACTAAAGCAGCAATGCAACTGCGCTTTCAATCGATTTTAATCAAGAATTGTTAGCAACAGACTTACGCAATCCACGTACAGGATGCTGTTAGAGCTTCCCCGGACTAATTCTTGCGGATAAAGGCGAAAAATTCATCGATTTAAGCCTCCTCAAACATACCTGACGCACTACAGTATCGGGGAAGACCCATCATTATTGGATTTGATAAAAAATCTAAAAACTTTGAGCAAAGGTTCAAAAATTCTGTGCCAGAAGTTAGTGCCTAAACATAAATCGGCATTTGTGACTTTTATCTTTATAATTTAATATTTTTTTAAAGTTACAAAAATATTAATTAAAGTAAATAAAATATGTAAGCCGAATGAAATGTACAGGGTGTGTCTCAAACGACATGAAGGCTGTATTGAATCCAGCGTTTCGTTATTGCCGCCGATTAATCCTCAGATTGATAAGAGAGGGTAGTGGTTGGTTATTAATATACCAGTTGTAACCAGATCATTCGATTCAAACGGGTAATTAAAAGATATTTATCACGATATATAGGTACTGGATCCAACTTTAAGTTTGAAGTGAATGTGAATAAATAAACAAAAATAATCTTGGAATTTACAAAAAAATCAACTTTGATACTTTAAAACATTGACGGATCAGCTTTGTCTTAGAAAATTATAAAAAAAGGCCCAAAAGCAAAGAACTTTGGTAATAGCAAAGAATACAATGTACCTACATGTGTGTAATAGTATTCTGCAAATGTTGTAGGAACCTATTTATATCATCAACTTTTATTTTTCAAGAACAAAGAAATAATAAAGTGTTTTACAAACGGTGAAAGCATTTAACTTTTATCTCGCCGATATGCATATTAAAGTATTCAAATTTTATTTTAAATTTCAACTTTATTGAAAGAGCAAAATCAGATACATGGTGATATGATGACGATGAAGGGATTGGATTGTCTACCCTTCCACTCCGCTGAAATAGAATAGAATAGGTAGTGAAAATATTTATATATTAAAATCAGCCTCCTGCTCTCGACGGGCTCGAGTTCACATCAGGATCAAACGAAATAACGTCAAAAATCTGTCATTTCAGTACATTGGCAACGGTTGCCATGGTTTCCATTGTGTTGTTTTGACTACTATTCGATTCGCACTCGATCTCGATCTCGTCGGTTATATCCCCCCAGGTTCAGCCATATTCCCGACGGGAATTGACGAAATCGAGTTCACATCAGGATCGAATAAACGTCAAAGATCTGTAATTTGGGTACATTGAAAACGTTTTCTATGGTTTCCATTGTACCGTTTTGACGTTTACTCGATTCTAACTCGATCTCGATATTCTCGATCTCGATATTCTCGATCGCGTCGGGAGGACCAGGGACACAGAATAAGCCAACCGCCAGCTAAAATAACCTCGCGATCGCGATCTCGCGCCAAACTTAGAAAGTGGTAAATGCGAGTTAGATGTCATCTCGGCGCGGCGGGTTACCGGTCAATAATTATGGGCGTCCAAACGCGGCGTTTATCGATCGCGCCAAATGGAGTCATTTCACCGTTCCTAATCGTGGTGATACTCAAAACGATCGAGTGTGAGTGTAAAATAAATACAAAAAAATTACAAAAATATTTTAGTAAAATGCTTCTTAGTGCTACGAAGCTACGATGCTACGATTTTGTAACAGTAGCAAAAAAATACCTATAAAGTTTGACTGATTTAAGTATTAATTGCGTAAAACTTTAAACTGCTTAACATCCTCCTATGCTAAAAGTCTTTTCATGTACTTAAATGTTTTCTCTTTTTATTAGAAGAAAACGAATGTAAAATATGTTTTTTTTAAGTTGAGAAGAAATCATACTTTTTACGATCTGTACAGAAATCTCTCTACCGACTCTCACATAAAGTATTTTGAATCGATCCGCGGCACAAACTGCAAATGGACACGGCAGCCTTTAATTATCGGACATAACTCAGTTGCTCCGTTCCTGTTTGTTTATTTCTCATCGCTAATTTGTTTTAATACTATCTGATGCAGTCGGCATCGAGTTTTGTCTTGGCCGCAGATCAAACGAGTTAATTATGAATTTTTCACACGTACGCAATTTTCGTTGCGGCCAGTCGTCCGACCCGACGGCGACGGCCCGACTTCTGTATGACAAATTGCCATTAAATTTTGCACGCGACGCTGCTTCGATTTCGCGTTTTCTTTTACTTACTTACGCAAATTACTGTGGATGTTATTTCAAATGCAACAATTGGAGACTCGGATATAAAACAAAAGTTTAAGCACGCACAATGCGGCTTATTTAGCTTTTCAGGAAATAATTGGTTTTAAAAAAATGCAAATCTAAAACAAAAGCGAGTAAATAATGGCGGAAAAAACGTTACGTAACAGTAGGTTATAGTAATAATAACTACTACCTATTTATATATGGAATTATTGATACACTTTCATAGTTTGTATTCAAGCCATATCCGAAAATGACACATGATATTATTTATTTTACAAAAAATAAATAAGCATAATATTAAAAATGGCAGCACTAACACAAAGTTCGTTCGCCCCAATCGTTAACCGATAAACAGTTCAATAGGCGCATGCGTTCATTAAACAGTGAACATTACACTGCGGTATCGGGATATCATAATTAAGTCGCGCAGCGGCGTGTTTAAATTAAATTATGTCCAAATTAAACGTTAGTGTTGCCATAAATCCAGCGGGGCTGCGCAGGCGCCGCCGTTACGCAGCGCATGATGCATCGGCGCAGATATCGAGGAATGGCAATACTGTGGCCGAAGGTTCGAGAGTAAAGAGGTTACACAAGAATTAAAAGAATCCATGCAAATTTAGTAAAACCACCTACTTATCTAGTGACGAGTAGTTTTTTTTATTTAAAATAACCTAGAATGACAGATTGATGACCAATGATCCATTTTGCTTAAATAGATTTATTTTTTTGCGCAGCTTTTTCACCTATGACGAACATTTTACACATCTGTAAGATTAAAGTGAGTTATAATAATAGTTACCTCCTACTGCAATAAATATCGAATTGAACTTTAATTTATAGTGGTCGAGATTTGTAAGCCTTTTCCACAAAGTTCGAAACAGTTGCTGTAGGTAATGAGGGATTTTCAAAATGACAAAAATCTGTAGGCTCGATAGATGGCGTTGATAAACAGGCAAGTATCAACTGTAGAAAATAGGAAAAAGAAACACCGAAAACACCGCTAACACCCAACGAACGCTAAGAAATGAATATGACTTTTTTTTAAGCATAGGCCGTTTATTTTTCAAAGCCAATTTTGAACGATCACTTGTCCACCAGCAACGCCAACTTGAAGCAAATAGTTACTATTTTTTGTTTTTAAATGACACTTGGAAAACAACTTTTATCTTTGATTCCCTAATCGCTTTAAGTCACAACTTGCGCCACCACCAGTTGGAAATACAACTTAATCTACGGGCAGTGCTTCCATTTAATTGTTTGTTTTTATTTCTCGGAATCAATAAGCTGCAGACACACATACGAGTCGATACGGATAATATCGACAAACAGATTATTGCTGAGATATAGGCGAATAAGAAATTACGAGCGAGAACGAGAAGAGCCGGTCTGTGTTAACTGAAGTCGAGAATAAAGGCGAGTTACTTTTAAATGAAGAGACACATCAAAGTGAATAATCTGTTATGTTATGTGTTTTCATTCTCAATGAAACACAACATACATCACTATTTTTAAGACACATTCTTATAGATTTCCACACGTAGGAAATATTGTACAAATATTGAAAGATTCTTAAGCAATTTTTGTAACATATAGTTTTTCAGGGGCCGTTGTTATAAGGTTGTCTTATAGATTTTACGGTTTGCACAGCTCATTCTTTAAGATAAAAATAAAAAATAATAATAATAAATAATAAAAAACGATTATTTAGTCGTGGGACTTTGAATTTTGGTACCTAATTTAATAATGTTTTTTTTGTAAAAATTCTTGAATTCGAAGTAAATTGCATAAAAATCACAATAATTTCGCCATCATTGCTAGTTTATCGAGGCTCTCATTTCTCATAGTTTTCGTGAAACCTGAAGACTCAAAACATCCGAAATATCATTATTTTTTTTATTTTCGGCCATGATTGGATCAAATTAGATGGCGCTGTGTGAAATTGTCCAAGCATTAAAAAAAAAAAAAAAAAAAAACCAAGAACCGACAAACCTTGCAAAGATTGAGATATCATCTTGAAGCGACGCCGGGGGGTTTTGGTTGCGACACCGCGCCATTTAATAGGTCTATTAACGTATAAATAAATGCTAACAATTATAAGTATTACTAGTGACATGAAAAATTACCACAATAAAATTATAGTACCGATAACTTATCATAACCATTTAGGCGGTTATTTCAGCGTTTTAAGTTTTAGTCTATCATTAAATAAATTATCTTTTTTTCATGTTAGTAGATGCCGTAAAATTGGATTATACCATAAGGTTGATATTAAGTCAGATATTTTTAGTTAACATGTTTTTAGTTTTTATTACAAAGATAACATTTTGTGTTAGAAGTGAACTGTAAAGAAATTTAGCAGAAATAACTTTGCATTCACCGGCACAAACTTTTAGAAAAACTATGAAAAGATTATGCTATGCATTATGTACACGAAATTTTTATTTCAACACGCTGCTTTCCTCAAGAAACATTTAACTTAACTATGTAGCTAAAAATATATTTTTAAAAACTTCATGCTGTAGCTTACTTATTAGACTTTCAAATAATTAAAAAAGGGCAACATTTAGGTGTGTAATTCCACCTCATAACGAGGAGTAAATGTTTTATTAATATGGCAACTTATTTAAGTAATAGCTAATAGCTCGTCAAGGCAACTGTTTTGCATTGTACGTAATTATAGGGTTTGCTAAACTGAAGACTTATTTCCATAAGTACTTTAGTGCTATCTTTCTTGTTTAAGCTACTGTTTGGTAATACATTTTTAATGAATCGCTTTTTACAATGTTTTAAAAGTTATTGGCTTATTTGTTGCTACATACTTAATTAAGTTTTAAATGGTATAGGTAACAGATACAGATAAACCTCAAAATGTGCACTTACGTACATATTACTGTAAATATACTGTAAACTTTGTAAGTTGTACAAAACTGCATTTCTGGAAAATAGATAATTATTCTATTATATTCTATATTATTATAATGTTATTATGACACATAAGATCCTTACAAAGACGTAAGTAATATTTTAAATTGTTTACTTTATGTTTAATTATATATTGTTTTCTTGGTGCAAAACTAATCTAAGTATTTGATATATTTAATTAAAAATAAAATATCGCAATAGCAGTATTATTTTTTTGTGCAAAGCTAATTTAGCTTTTTGGGCATAAAATCGAGAAATGTTACTTTTTCATGTTTTACTTTTTCGTGTTAAAATATGTTAGGTAATATTATACTAGTATAGTATTATATTATCTGTGGTAATATACTTATTAATTGAGAGCAATTAAAACAAGATTATTGCTGCTAGCTTGCCCTTTACACAGAATATATACCGCACTTTACAAAGACTTCAAACAGTGATTTATAGATTTATCTAATACCATCGTACTTAGTTATACCTAACTTACATAGATGTAAGTTTTCCCAGTGGAAGGCTACTACTATTATAAGAGACTGGTTGACTGATTTCTTTGCTTCCAACAAAAGCCACAGAAGACTACCTATCGTAGGTTCGTATCGGGCATTGTGCCGACAACGTGCATCTGCGCTTTTTGCGCGTCATTATATGCAAATGCTTGAAAGCAACACCGCGAGCAGCGCAGGCGCAGAAGGCCTATTACAATTAAAGAAGCCCGATACATCGCACGATGCTCGTCGTTCGATTTACTTGATTTTGAACCTTATAACGGGTGTAATAAGACTCTCAACGAAGCCGGAGTCCACGCATTTCGCCCATCATCAGGATAATTTTTGTCTTTTAGGCTATACCTGGGAAACCAATAGCTGCCTTTAAACTCGGCCGCACGCAGTTGTGTAGCATACACTCGCAGGCGCGGTCTGTTGTGCCCGTTACATTGCGTTGTAATGTATGCAATGCTTTTTAACACCAAAAATTAAAATCGTTTCCCAGCAATAATTTTGAACAGAAATAGTCCTGATGATGGGCAGAATACGTAGATCTCGGCTTCGTTGAGGGTCTTGTTACACCCGGTATATGAGTTAATAATGTAAAACGAACATCGTCCGATAACCGCGTTTAGTTTTTTGGAATAGGCCCTCAGTTTCTAACTTTTTGCGCGGTTCGTTACTCAACCACCTTCGTTAGCGCGAGTTAGCTGTTGTCTGCTGTTATTACCCGATTTGAAAACTGATAGCGGAGAAATTAATTAATCATTGGTGCTAACTACCATTGGCTAGATTGTTATCTAGATAGTTGTTTAAGTAATTAAATTGTTTACGCAGTCAGCTGGAATTACTTGATGACAATTGACAAAGTAGTGGTTTTATTATGTGTTTAGTAAAACTCAATTAAGTCGATGGATAGTATGATTTTTTTATAAAAGGTCAAAATTAAAACAATGGAAAAATAAACGTATTATTATTATACGAGTGGTACTATAATAAACTCATACAATTTTACGGACTGGTGTAGGTACATCACTAACAAGATTGCAATTTATTAAAATGACTAAAGTCGAAGATTTCCTTATTGTATTAATGTTCCGAACAAATGACACAAATAATTTAATCCCAAATTAAACAGTTATAATAAATGAGATTTTAAACATCGGTAACAAATAACAAATGCTTATGCTCATCAAACAAACATTTGACCCAAACAGGAACCTGGGACCTTTAGCTCAAGAGGCAGGATCACTGTCGTTGTACCGAGCTGTCTTGATTATGGACAAGACGTGTTCTTATTGTTGTTGTTTGAATTGAGCAATTTATGGGATCGTAATTGAATGCAGTCCTCGACACGCGTGGCTTCGATTAAGACCTACGGCGACAATTAAGTGACAAAAACCAGCGGCAACCCATAAGACTGGTTTACATTATCTTAGTCTTTAGTAGAGTGCTTTAGGAGAGTGCTTTAGTTGAAACATGTAAACGGTCGTCTTATGACTAAAGAAAGTAACGTTCTCCTTTCAACTGGAATCATCGCTTTCCAGTAGAACCCCCTGCGCTCCCGCGCCGCCCGCTCACCCCCCGCGCGACACTTTCCTCGCACTGGAAGCACGTAAATCAACATTTTAGTAGCATATTTAGTAGAGTGCTTTAGTCAAATGACACGGTACTGGAAGCATGTAAACGCTCACTGGAAAGGCACCAAAACTACTAAAGCACTCGCATTCGAATCTACTCGCACGCTACTAAAAATAATCTAATGTAAACCAGCCTTAATACGTGCGCTTGCGCAGATCGCGCAGCCGGGCTTTATAGGGCTGCCAATAGGTAGGTACATTGCATATTTAGAAAACGGTTTTATAGAAAAATATAATGCTTTATTAACTTTATTTCTGCTTGGAACATAGTCATAGAAAGCCTGGGATGCCTGCTGCACCAAATTTCATCTAAAATACTCGTACTTAAGGTTAATACTCATCATTTATTGCATTCCACAGTGTTACAGTAGTTCTTAGATTATATTATATAAAATCATTATGGACCCTGTCGGGCACAACAACAATAATAGACAGCAAACACTTATTTATTATTACTTAAACGTTATTGAATAAAATGTATAGATATAATTATATCATTCTTTAATGTGGTCAATTATAGATATTTTATCGAAACGACCACTTCTACTTTTGGTTAAATCCTTCAAAACGAGTGCAATAGGTCCCTGTTACTTATAATCGTTTGGCAACCCTAATCCCGATTCTTGATTGGCAGTAAAAAGGCGAATAATTACAGTCAGCATCACCAGGCCCTATTACATAAAAACAATCGCGATAAGTGGACGGTGTTCGTCCCACTCCCTGACACTATTGACTCACGAATAAGGTCCAATAGCAAGTAAATTGAACGACGAATTTCGTCCGATTATCGCGATTCTTTTTATGTAATAGGCCTGCGTATAGTGTGACTCGACCGGCCACTGAGTTATGGACTAATGGCTGACAGACGACGCACTATGATTCACTACTGCTATAATGATTCCGACATATACTGGTGTAAGCTTTCAATTCTTGTTATCATAAATTTTTCACTCGATTACAACGTAGAGTAGTTTTGTCTCATGTCATAAAATCGGTCAAAGAAAGCTTCTCTTGGAATTCCCTACGTCTTCTTCATTAAAGAACTTTTAAGTGTTGTTTCACCAAAAGTAAGATGCGTTTTTCAATATTTTAGTGTGGTAGTGATAGTGATCACGGTAGTTTGAATTTATGAATGAATAAATGAATAAATAATTTATTCCGTGACAAGACTATCAATACAAAGCATAAAAGTAGATAACATAATTATCAAATATTAAATGAAATGGCACCGAAAAGGCATTAACTCAGCATGATGTTGCAGCATTCTAGAACGCCACGACCTGGTCTTCCGTAAATGCCTAAAATGAATGAGACAAGCGAAAATAAATGATGAGAGAGAGAGAGAGAGAGAGAGATATTTTTTTATTAACTCAAAGACCACACGTTACAATAATTAAATAAAGCTAAAAATTTCACAAAAAAAACAGGTCTTAGGGCTAACTATATATATATATATGATGATGAATTAAGTTTTAGACAGAAAGAAATACATTTACCCCCTTACTAATAAAGGTTGTATAGCAGATGTATAGTTACACAGTCACTTTTGTCACTTTCTTTTCAATGTCAAATTCAAATAGTTTGACAGAGAGTAACCATTGTGTAACTATACATCTGCTATAAAATCTTTATAGTAAGGGGGTTAGTCAAACTTATTCTGTCTAATAGAGAGCTTTACTCGTGATGATTTAATTATTATCTATCCGCGTATAAGATTACAAACACAGTAAAGTTTACGCCGCGACAGCGGGCGCGCAAGCAGATGTATATAGCTCAGTATTTATTCGTGTATCTGTAGCCTTTGAGGCTAGGCGCCGCCGCTCGACTAGGCGAGGCGACCCATCAGATAGCATGACCTTCCGCGTAGGCTACAGATCGCGCCCTCTGGTGACACACGGTTTAAAAATCCAGCAGAAAAGGTTTAGCACTGAATTATTAAAGTTCTAGCATCCTGAAAGCTTCTCAATTTTAATCAACAGAGAAAGCTCTCTCTGAGCTGGGCTTGCAGGAAAATGAAACAGCCTATCTATTGCCTAATTTCAAAATTTATCGCAATCATTTGTGCATATCTTTTTGGCACAAATAAAAACTTACCAAAGAAATGCAGTAATGTGTCACATCACATCCATCTGTCAAAAGAAAGCGATTGTGATAGATTTTCAGAGAAGATTATGCTAAATCACTTTGAGGCTACATAGGTGCCTTCCACTCGGCAAAAGCGAGGCGACCTATTCGAAAGCATGACCTTGTAAGAAACCAAGTTGACTGCAATTGTGTGCAGAAAGGATACGAGTTTGTGTATTTATTGTACAGGTTACCACTTTGGTGTCTTGGTTTAGTATTTAGTCATTTATTAACAAAAATTCTCTATTCTTGCAATCCATGTGCCCGAGAGGTCCCGTAAAGGCTATCTTACAAGTACAGCAACAATTAACATTTCACCAGGCGATCATCTGGCGAGATGCAAACAGTTCTAATATAGCGACAACTCTTAATTACGCGGCGCAAAGGTCCGTGCGTGCTTGCGAATAAACTCGTTAGTCTGTTTACGAACTACGATCTAAGGCCACGACTCCGGTTTCAACTGCGAACTTACTGTAGTGAACAGAAAACTAATTAATAACATTTAAATTGAATGAAAAATTTAATGGTAACTTATTTAAACACAGAGGTAAATGTTAAGTAGTAGGTGCATTATACCTGTGTATTTAAAAAACTACAATGTTCACATAAACCTCTGATGATACCCAAATTTTAGATCGTTACTATATTCGACAACCTAATGTAACTAGTCAAAAGTAGGTTCGATTGTCGCGTTAATATATAGGTATCTATATAAGAAAAACAAAAAATCAAAAGCTCACTATAGAGGTAAAACATGTACAGAAATTAAAAATACAAATGAAGATCGACCATCCTTGACGGACTGTGAAAACGACAGCGTGCACCAGTTCAACAAGAAAATCGAGTCTTTTTACCCGACTGCAAAGAAAGGGTTATGTGTTTCGCGCGTATCTTGTAAGTAAGTTTGTATGTTTGTATGTATGTTTGTATGTAATATTCTTTATTACCTCATATCTTTCAAACGGCTGAACGGATTTCTACGATTAAGATATCGTTAGATTTGTCTTGTCAGCCCAAGTGTTCTTAAGAAGGTGGCGTTATAAAAAAAACAACATGGCGGCTGTAAGGTGCTATTATACGTAGTGAAAAAAAATTTTTTTTTTTAGAATACTGCAATATGGGTCTCATATTAAGGGCATAATATAAGGATTTCAAAAAGGTATATCATGACCGTAATATATAATAACTAATAGGAGATAAATAAAAAAATAAATTAAAAAAAATAAAAAACCCGCCTGCATAAAAAGACAAGTCAACTGAAAAGATGGAAACAAGATTAAATAAATATTAAAGGCAACATGTCATAATAACATGCAGTCGGAGGCATGCATAAAGAAAGTGACATTATGAATGATTTAAATTATATGCCTCCGACTGCATGTTATTATGACATGTTGCCTTTAATATTTATTTAATCTTGTTTCCATCTTTTCAGTTGACTTGTCTTTTTATGCAGGCGGGTTTTTTAATTTTTTTAATTTATTTTTTTACTTAGAGGTTACAAAAAACAAACGGAAGACACAAATGAAAAAAGAATCAAGGAAATCATAACAGAAGAAATAGAAAACCTGAAATATGAGAAACACATTTTAAAAAATAAGAAAAACAAAACTAGGCTAGAAAAGAAAACTCTAAGTAAACTTTACAGAACAATACATAAAAAATAAAACAAAACATTAAAAAGAGAAGATATGATACGATAAGCAAATTTATAGAAACAACAGGTGGAACAAAAAAGGCTTTTAAAAAACTAGAAACTACCAAACAAGTTATAACACACCTGCAGAATACTTCAGGAACCATCGTCACACATAAGAGAGACCTAATGACGATAGCTACACAGTTCTACAAGAACCTTTACACATGTACAAATAAATGTCAGGAGAAACCAAATTTCGAAAATCAAGAACCAACCCAAGAACCTGTCCCACCCTTTTTAGAAAGCGAGGTAGAGCTATCGATAAATAAACTAAAAGCAGGAAAAAGCCCAGGACCAGACGGAGTGACAAACGAAATGATAAAAGCTGCGAAAGAAAAACTTATAAAACCACTCACAAAACTTTTTAACAATATTTTAACATTTTTTATTTTGAGATTTTTGCATTCACAATGCTATTTTTATACAATACTAAATAATATACTAGAAAACTCGCGGGTTCGATTCCCGTCTGAGTATTGATCTGGTGCGAGTCGTATTTTTTCTAGTATATTATTTAGTATTGTATAAAAATATTTTAACAGAAAAGGAATTACTAGAATCGTGGACGTGCTCGGAAATAGCTCTACTATATAAAAAAGGAGATCCCAAACTGATATCTAACTACAGACCTATCAGTCTTATATCCTGTCTCTACAAAGTATTCGCATCGACTCTACTAAGACGTATAACAACGAAGATTGATGAAAACCAACCTATAGAACAAGCGGGATTCATGAAAAATTTCTCTACTATTGACCACATACACACACTAAAAACAATCATCGAACGGTCTACGGAATATGATCTCCCCTTGTACATCGCCTTTATAGATTACTCCAAAGACTTTGATTCAATAACACATGACTCTATATGGCAGGCTCTACATCAGCAAGGAGTAGATCACGACTACATAGAACTGATCAAAGCCTGGAATGGTTTGGAGGAGGCTTTCACCGCAAAAGGCGGCCCTTACACCTAACAAAAACTAACGTTACTTTAAGCACAAAAACTAAAATTTCTAACAAATAAATAAGTACACAGATAAAAATGAATTATAAGATAATATAAATCACCTTGTAAGGGACAAAATAAAGCTTAATAATATTAATAATAATATAAGAAAAACTTGATCAGAACAAAATTATCATGGTAATTATTTAGTATTTTTCAGAGATAAAGCTTCGAGTCTTAGTGGTTGCCATATATCATCGTTCCTGATTTCCAAAATACGCATTCAGCTAATTATTTACCTTGAATTATCGCTATAAAATAGTTTGTAAATGTCGTCCGCTGGTCGAATAAAGTCGTGGCCGAGCCCTAACTCGTAATGTCAGTCCTAGATATATGTTTGCTCGTATAGAGCAGTTGTTACGACATCGATCTCTGTATGCCGTTGGTGGACTAGTGGTATTCCATTGACACGTGTTTTTTTAAAGAAAGCTAAAGTAATGCGGAGAATTCTTTGTGACTTACCTGAGTGCATGAAAGCTTTTTGACCTAGAAGGCCTCAAGATTATCATTTAAAGACATTTCTCTGACCTAGGGTTATTGGGTTTCAGCTATCACAATCACACACGTTGTTAAAAAATCGTCTTTCAATTTCAAGTCTTAATTTTTTCGCATCTTCTTTTATTTTATAAATTAGGTAGGTACCTACTTAATTATGTTGTTAATCGAGTTACGGTGAACACATCGTTGAACAATCTGAATTTTCTTGCATTGTTATAGTAGTTTATGATAAGGTTGGTAAGGAGTTTTAAAAAACCTTAACAACCGTGTGCCATACTACGTGTTTCAATACATTTGCGAGAAAACATTATAGGTACTGCTGAAATTGTAATTTATTCTTATAATAAAACTGTAAATTCTTAATATTTGTGCGCGTATTACGCAAAAACCGCTAAACTAATTTTGATGGATTTTTCACAATTTAGTAGATGGAGGTCCAACTTAAAATCTAAGCATGTTTCATCAAATTCAGGTGGGTGGAACCAGGGAAACAGCTTGAACTCTCCGTAGTACTAGCTTTCATACACTAAAGGGGTCATTTTAAACTGGTTGCAATATTTTTCTACTGTCAACGCGGATGAAGTCGCGGGCGGAAGCTAGTAGAAATAAAAAAAAAAAGTTCAACAAAAACGCACGGCGCCGGCGTGCGGTAAAATCAACTTTCCGCACGCTGTACTACTCCGTAAACAAAAACGCACGGCGTGCGGTAAAATCAACTTTCCGCACGCTCGACTGTCATCGTAAACTTACATTTTCGAGCAACTGTATTGAAAATTTAGTTTTTCACTTGGTGTCAACTGTCAACCTATAGAGTAAGCTGACTGGTTCAAAATACCTCATTTACATCATCAGGCATTGCTATTTTTGAATTTGAAATAAAGGTTATAAATAAGTTGGACCCTATAATTGTTGGTTACCACGACACCCTATATTTAAAAATGACTTACATTTGTCAAGAATAATTGATTTAAATAGTTAATTTGCACACCATGTGTTTCTGACTGACTGTATTACTTAATAGCATGTTAATTACTAACCTCATGGTAACTTATTTAGCATCATTGAGTATAAAGAATGTCTAATGGAATTCCAGAACAGTCAAATCGGAAAATGTGTTCACGCCTTATTAAGCTCTGCAGTGGAATGCTTTGGTATCGTTAGGTAAATTAATTAAGTACCTACTTATGCTACCCTTTACGTTAGTAGAGAAAAATCCTAATCAATTTGGTGTTTGTGCTAAAGAATGTTGATAAACCTCATAACACTCTACCGTTGCTTCTTTGCGGTTACTTAATACTTTGTTTATAGTTAAGGAACAAAAAAGAATATCAAATCTTTGACTGTATAACACAGTTGCGACAAACAAAAGAGCGAAAATCACTATATGGCGACAGAACGATATTTAGACACACGTTGTAGCGACAGTACGTAGCTGCGACGAACGTTACTGCGACAAACGTTAGTGCGACAGCACGTTTCGGAGACGCAATCTTGTTAACTAAAACGATATTCCGATACATGATTTTTTTATTTTATTTTAGTTTTTTTAGTTATGTATTTTTATTTTTATTATATGATTATAAAGACAGCACTTGATGTAACGTTGAAAAAAATCAAATCGAATACCTACATTTTTTTTTCTTACTGTTAAAACTTAAAATACTTTTATTCGTGTTTTTTTATATATATTTCTTGGTGGGTGAACAAGTGACCATCGATATAAATGATTTAAAAAAAAACAACACAAATAAAACGAAATGCTTAAAAAACTTACCTAACTAAAAATTACTAAAATAAAATAAAAAATCATTCAACTCCAAAACGTGCTGTCGCAGTAACGTTCGTCGCAGCTACGTAGTGTCGCTACAACGTGTGTCGAAATATCGTTCTGTCGCTATAGTGATTGTCGCTCTTTTGTTTGTCGCAACTGCGTTATACAGTCCAAATCTTATGTTTCACTAGACGTTAAAATAAGGCAAACGTAACTGGGTAGTTCTTCGGAAAAGTGTTCTCCGTGTAATTTCCACAGCTTTTTTGAAATCACTAAATTAAAGTGAATTACACAAAAAACTTGAAAGCTTATGCAAATTCAAACATTATATCAAAATTCGCCACGTAGCGAATGCATACTTTTGCTAAAAAAAATATAGAAAATTTGCGATCCATGGAAATTACAGTAAAGACCACGGAAATTACCCAGCAGATAAAATTTTGATCAACATCATGTCAGATATGAAATTAAAGCTCAAATAAAAGTTAGTTGGGGTAGTATTAAGAACTACATTGTATTATAATTATATTTAGCGAAAATAGTAGATTAATAAAAAAACCTTACAAAGGAACTCATTGTAGAAACATGAAGGTAATAAATAATAATGTTATTAATTAATAAATTTCTTTTAGAGTATATTATTGATTGCATATTATGGATAAGCATCATAATAATAATAATAACAAATATTTGGTAAAAAGTATCAACAATCTGTACGACCTAGGTCAATACTCGTTTACTAAATACTAGTTTTCAAACAATAACGCTGACTAAGTTTACCAACCTGCTCTGTATAACGAAACGATACAAGTTCTAATGCAGATCAGTTGGACTGCAAGTCCCGGGCACAGACTCCTAGCCCGGCAGAAGTACATACTTTCCTTTTCGCTGAATATACGACGTGACCTGCCTTCCTCAACAATGGTGACCTGACCACCGACACTGGACAGCCGCAAGGTATACCACCCCTCATGAGTGAAGATTGGAGTTAGCTTTCTAGGTCTGCAATCAAATGCAACTAAGCCCTACAGCAGCAGCAATTCGGCAACCGGCGGACGACGGTAACACGGCAGCCCACAGCCAGGTGATACTGCGACCTACACCGGTGTGGCAGTTCTGCATACGAAGCCATACCGCCGATAGAATAGAGTAACCACCAGCACATATCGTCATATCGGGAGACTGGAGTGTAACTGACCTATGTACGAGTATTTCAATCAAAAGCAAAGCCACTTGCTTTGCTTTTGATTTTCTTTTTTGAGTAACGAAGAAATTAATACAGGATCGACGAAAGCTAAGCTCACCCGACACTTTACCAAAGATATCCAGGACGCCAGCCTGAGAATAGTATGGCCCTCAAACAGCTAAAAAACAACAACGATGGAATCACTAGAGAACTTCTGAGAGCTGACGGAAAGCCGATAGGTACTCAGAGTTTTCTCGAAGCTTTAGGAACAGTCTACTCATTTCATGTCTAGTGAGCGCGTAAGCTTGAGAAGTGAATCAGTCTACTCAAATTATCCAGACTATTAATTATACCTAGGACAGACAGTCCTAGTAAAGTGAGTCCAATTTCGAGGAAGTGATCTCTCGTCAGATCCAACTCAAAGCTTCGAAAATTGTTTGCGTCCAACTTACTTCAGTGTTAAGATTATTAATATAATTGAAAAATATTAGAAAAAATCGACTCACCCGTAGCAGCTCAGACGGGACTCGAACCCGCACCCTTAGGATTCCGGCCCAATGCACTAACCAATTATGCTACCGAGTCGCTAGTGCATTGGGCCGGAATCCTAAGGGTGCGGGTTCGAGTCCCGTCTGAGCTGCTACGGGTGAGTCGATTTTTTCTAATATTTTTCAATTATATTAATAATCTTAATATAAAAATAGCATTGTAAATGCATAAAAATTTAAAAGTTTAAAAAATTACTTCAGTGTCTCAAAACGACAGTGTGTGTTTTGTTGCCAACTTGCCTTGTTTGGCGACAGAAATGAAGAGATCCGTAGAAGAACTTAAGTAACCGACATCACTTGAAGAATTGCACAGCTGAAGAGTAACCGACATCACTTCAAGGATTGCACAGCTGAAGTGGCAGTTGGCGGACATAGCGAGACAAACCGGTGACTCTGGAATAGTGATCGCGCACCGGATGCACCCACCCCCTGACAAAGTAGTCCGACGGGTCGGAGGAAGCTGCTGGATGTGGGCAGGACAGGGCCAATCGTTGTGGAGAACCTTGGGGAAGGCCTACACCCAACAGTAAGTGTCGAGCGGCTGATATAATAAACCAAAAATAAAACAAAGTAATTTCCATGGGCTTTATGTAATTTCCATGGTGTTTTATACATGGAAATTACGCCATGGAAATTACCAAAAAGCATTAATTTTGAAATTAATCGGCATTGAAAAGATATAACCTGCTACTTTGTAACTGGTTAAGTGCATTTGGGAGTAAGGTATTACACCTCAGAACCCGTTTACAAAAAATAGCACAATTATATTGCAAAAATGTGACATGGAAATACATTAGAAATGAGAACCAAAATTTTTAAAATCGTAGAACTTTGTCTTGCACCAACAGCGTGGGAAATAGCAACACAGCCATCTTACCTGTCAGTAGCGGTGTAACTGTCGATTCGAAAACATCAATCACTATTTGTCTGTGCCTAGCCAGTCCAGAGCAATGGCCTTCGCAAGAGGGCGCAGTGAAAAAGTAGCAAGGCGTGTGACATACTTACTTAGGTCCATAAAATCAAAAGTTTCCCTCCGATAGGATTTAAAATTTGATCAGTATATAACGTGATATGTCTATTTTAAATGTGTGTACAAAACTGATTAAAAACGTGTGTGATTTCAAAAATATCCGCGATTTCTCATAAGCCGGCGCCCGTGTGACACGTAAAAACGTGCAAAATTAACCGGATTTGAGGTGTTGAGGGTGAGTTACTCCGATCTACGTAGTTTTTAACCAGTGGAATCTATATGACACGATGCTTAATGAAATGTAGAAACGATGTAATGATAGTTTTAATCATAATTATTTGTTTTTATAGGAGATATGAGTCTGTGACACTCAAAAATTGCTCTCCCAAGAACTACCCAACTACAAAGTAATATTAGTAAATTTGTTCTAAGTCGAGACCTTATTTTAGACGACACAATAAAATCCATAACAGAATGGCTTGATCAAAATTGTTTAAAAGTTAACTTAGCGAAAACAAAACTAGTTCCATTTTCCAACTATAAAAATAAAGGGGAACCACTAAATATAAGTTTGAATGGTGAAACTGTCATGGAAGTACCCGAGACTAAATTTCTTGGTCTTATGTTGGATTCCCATTGTAATTGGAAAGCACATGTAAAATTTGTTTGTACTCGAATCAACCGCTTTGTTTTCGCATTGAAAAAATTGAAAAACGTAGCAGATGAAAAAACTACTCTAACGGCGTACCACGGCTACGTAGCATCCGTATTGAGATACGGGTTGATATTGTGGGGGAATTCTACGCTAATAAATAAAGTATTAGTATCACAGAAAAAATGCGTTAGAGCGACATGCGGTGTAGGACCCCTCGATTCATGTAAACCTCTTTTCAAGAAAATGAAGCTACTGACAGTGACATGCCTTTACATATTAGAAATTGGAATCTTTATCAGAAAGCATGCTGACCTATTTCAGAAAGCTAGCAGTTTTAGTAAATATTCATCTAGAGACCCAACTAAATTAGCTGTGCCCCAAAGCCTGAGTGATATTTATCGCAGGAATTGTCCCTTTATGATGATTAAAATATTCAATAGAATACCAAAAAGCATAAGAGAACTGCCTTTCAATTTTTTTAAACCAAGCTCACTAAATGGCTGTGTGATAAGTGCTTCTATACACTTAAAGAATATATGAATCAAAACTATTGACTGTTGCTTTATCTTTTTGACTGCTGAGTTATCTTGAACATTTTTAATAAATTTTAGTTTTCATGACATTTTCTATATTATTTTACTTAATGACATATGATTTGAATCTTTTGTAATTTATAGTGATATTGACATTTTTTTTATATCTAATACCATATCGAATATTTATTAGCTATTTTTGATACTTACCTATTATTTTCCTATTATTAATTAAATTATTCTTCATTTTGTATAATTTTGCATGCTGTATATTCAGCGAAACATGTTGGCCATATTATTATAACGACAACTTTGTAACCATGTTCCTAGCAAAATAAAAAAATATTCTATTCTATTCACACGATGTATTGACAGTTGTGGTAAATACAACAAATCGTCTCTCAGAAACATTGATTCGGATTCCAGTACACCTCTACGAAGATGTAGAGCTGTGACAATTAGCGGAACGATTATCCGATATCAGCATCGGTTAGATCGATAATGACATCGATTATCGATAATAACGACGTGAGAGTTTTCTGCGTCTACGATTGTTTGTTCTTGCTTCCGATTCTACGACAATATTGAATCATTTACGAATGTTGAGAAAAATACGGAACTTAGGGTTCCTTACGTTATTTTGTAACCAATCAATCTTAACGTTGAGTCATAAATTACAAAAAAGATTACTCTGTAAGAGATAGGTAGGCTTACTAAAGATTTGTTGCCTAGATACATTGACCTGATTTTTTTTCTATTTAACTGGACTGGCTGTCTGTATGGTTTGACAGCAAAGTTTTTGTGCCTATTTCAAACGCCACTAGCGTGCGTCTAAAGAACTAATTTTGGCGTACAATGAAAATGGTTGCCGTGATGCGCTCTCCAGACTCACGCGCGAAGCCGCGAACTTCCCGCGAAGCATGAGTGAGAACCGATTCGCACATTCTTTGCAGCTTCGCGTCGCGTTCGCTTCGAATTTAGTACCCTGTACGCACGCTACGTCCTACAGCGCCAAAATGGTGGAAAAATCAAATAGGCACAAGAACAGTTTGACAGCAGCCAGTCCAGTGTAATAATATAGAGGTCAATGCCTAGATATGTCTGTTTAATGACGGGAAATAACAACAGTTCATGATAGGCGTACAAATGTCACTGATGATAGATTATAAAACGTAGTGATTATTTCCTTAGTGTCGTCAACAAGTTTTTTTCGAATTTCATTTTCTTAAAAAGTTTCAAATCCTTGACAAGTCCATTATATTTTGATATCACTCAATTTCCTCCCCACGAAAACGATTATAAATTAAATTGAGCCCGTTTTGTAGCGACCGTCCACGTAAGGGATTGACCCTTGTCGGAGGTCGGTTTATACGACGCATTATTTTGGTCAACTCCACCCCAGCGGGTGGTGATTTTATAGAATATTCATATTGATAGCTGGATTTGACAGTGATTTTGAGTCCAAAATATAAAAATAGGTGTAATGGAATTGCTTAAAAGGAACTAATGTAGTGTAGACAATATGTTTTCATCACTCCAGCACGAAAAGGGTGCTTTTGGCGTGTAAAAACTTGCAGCAAAATCGATTTTTGCTGCGAGCGTGAGAAAAAGTGAGTTTTTAATTTCTTTTGAAATAATAAAGAAAATTAACTAAAAAAAATCTTTATTTAAAAAAACACGTTTTTAAAAATTAAAACGGACTAAAAAGTATAAAATATTTCTCTCGTAAGGATTTGTACCTTATACAGAAGATTTAAACCTAAAAACGTGGGGCGCATTTTGTAAGATTTGCATGCGCCCCAAACTATCAACAAACTATCCGCTATGATTTGGGATAAGTTAGTTAGTTAGTAATACAATGCAAGAGTATAGGATGAGTTAACAAAGATTAATCATTGGGATACATAGGTATAAGAAAGAAGTAGTTTTCAATTCATACTGTATTACCACATATTTATGCTATGAAAAGTGCTTTCAGCATTATTTTTCACGTGGAAATGTATCTTTTGTGGAGCAAGCGGGTGGCTGTCACCTCCGTGGAGCTGCACAAATTTAATTTTCCGCAACTGACGGAGGGACGTGCCGCTCTTATTACGTGAGCGATGTCCATCCATGGTTTCTTTTGATCAGTTTTCTCGTAGTAAATAAAGTTGGAACTTTATAATTTTTGATCCGACGTACCTAGACTTAAATAGTCTTGGAACTTGGAAACACACTCCCTTATAGGGAAGTTTTTTTTAGATTTAGTGACTCCGTAATTTTAATTACTGGACAGGATAGTAGTATGACTATCGTGAAGCCTAATCAGTGGGAGTAAATGATTGATAATTTCATACTTTAGCATTATTAGTAACATTTCTTAATTTATTAGAAGTGGCATTAAAATACGACTTGTTTACGGTTGGTCGTCGTTTAGAGGTTTACTGAAGCAGGGAACTGTTAATTTAATCTAGTGACATTACAACATCACGTGATAAATTCTATATAAGGTGGAACAAAATTATGAAACAATACTATTAAAGCAATTTAAAGAATGTAAAAAAACGTTACTTAAGGATCTGAAAAGTTTAGGATATAAAGAGACAGAAGATTTTCTAAAATCGATCTTCTAGTTTGGAGTGTCTAATGGTTGAAATAACCGATCCCAAGATTATATTTCATCGTAGGGTTAGGCAAACGTTATGTCATTACATAATTACTGGTATTTGGTTTTTACTTGTAAAATCTCACACGCGCAAACACTCCCTCTCATAAATGCACTTAAACAATACATGCATGTACACACACACACTCACACATACATACACACCCACACACATACACACACACACATACACACACACACACACACACACACATACACACACACACACATAAATAAATATATGTAAGTAGGCCTAATAATTTCAATAGTTTTTAGGCATGTTTGTTAATTCGTTTTATTCGTTTAATTGCATACATATGTACCTTTTGCTATGGAGGAGCGGTGCCGCCTAATACAGGTATAATTAATACCTACTTGGTTGGTTCCAGCCTCAGAATATTGCTTGTACTAATTTTGTAAGAAATAAACATTTTTAATTTTTTTTTTTAATACTGAAACAGTGTTGCAACTTTATCCAAGGAACTTAGGCCGGAAAACGAATTTTCTTTTCGCCTTTCCATAGTAAGTCGATCAGCTGACCAATGCACTTTGTTTTCGTTTTTCGACCTATGTTCCATGGAGAAAGTTGCTCAGTTTAAGCATCACTATCACCTGTTTCAGTTTTGTTAGATAATGTTGTTCCACCTTATTTAAACTCTATTATCGTAGGCATGGAATTTCCATCAAGACACGTAATTGGCGAAGGGACGACGAAGGTCCATCCCGGGATAACCGTGATTTCCGCAACACCTCTCTGAATATTCAATTTTATTTACAAAGAACTCCGACTCCAAACTACAGTGCATACAATTTTCAGGAAGCACTGCATCTTGCTCACTCTCTATTTAGGAGGGCGGGTGTGAAAGGGATGGCAGGAGGATAAGTCGTCAAAGAAATCCGTGTCCAAGCTTTGAGTGGACAGATCGTTTGAAAAGATAATGTTATAAGGAGTCTTCATATTATACGTAAGTACTGTTTCTTTGATTCAGAGTCAAATCTTGTAAGTGAATTCAATAAACAAATTCAAGACACACCTTATTGTATGAGATTTCAAATCATAAAGTAACTACAAACAGTAGCAATATAACTCGTCTCTTAGACAGTTTGAGCAAAATTCCTAACAGCATTCTTGACATTTCAGTCATCAAATAGAAATGCATAAGAATCGTATAAAAACATCGTTCTGGATAATTTTAACAACTCCTTCATTTCTAAATTATGGTTCTTGATCGTTTCAACGTTGAATATTTAATAACTGCGACTAGCCCGCACTAATTATTTCCACTACAAAGGCGCAGAATCACCCTCCTCTTCAGTGTTGCTACTCTCGAAGGATCACTTCCGGAAGTATTAACTTATCTTTGACCCGGACTAATTAGGCGAGGATTTGTTAAACCATGACTAGGAGTTTGTTATTAGAGTACAAAGTGTAAGTAAAACAAAGGATTAGCGCAGTGAACTGAAAATGTGTCTTAGAATATCCTCGGTTATAAAAATAACAGTTCTAATTCTCAAAAAATTACTTTTATTTTGCATGAAAAACAAATAAGTAAGGCTGATCAAAAATAATCGAATTCCAAAACACAGTCTTCATATAAAGCTCACCCCAACATATTTTAACTACAAACAAAAACCTATAAAGGCGCTCATACACAAGACAGTTACGTAAAGTCAACAGTATTAGCGCATAGCAAACACTAGACTCTATATACTCGATAACAAACTGTAACAGCACTACATTTCATCGTAACCTGCAACTATTTGGAAACACAGCTAACATAAGCAGCTTTGTAGATCAAATACAGCGACGTTATTTTGTTTTCATTTCCATTTTTGAAATAGGGTTCTCCTTACAGAGGGGTGGCGGCCATTGTCTTAAGCTCTCTGACTTAATGGAGAGTTGTGCTTTTAAACGCACTGCGCTTTTCGTCGCGCGTTTATTTGTTTTGGTAAATTGTCGACAGTTGAGTGTGAGGGGAATCTAGTGTTTTCAACTGAAGAAAGCTTTATCATATTAATAGCTAAGTATATAAAGTGTATTATTAGGTAATTTTTTTGTAGTATTTCTAATTTTGTAGATTGCTATATGCTATTATTCTTAATGGATTACTATAGGTACAATAACTACATTCAATTAGAAAATCAAATCTTTTTTTTAAATAGTAAGTTACATGATATAAATGAAGATTAAACCAACCATTGCAATACTGACCTGTATGAAGCTTCTGCAAACATTGCGGTCAACACAAGGAGTGTTTGCGAACGAGCAATAGAAATCACTCACTAAACACTCGCTCAACACTAATCCGTGACAAAGTGTCGAACGATTTACTTCCTTGTCGTCAAATAGAAGGGCAACGACGGCACCGTAAGACCCCTCTAATAATCGAAAACGACATTTCACACTTCAGTCTTCCTTCACGCAGGGTGAAAAAGTATTGAAAATACTGAGTAGTACGTATATTGGAACTTCTATACCTAGGTACTTCGTTATAAAAATATAGGGATGTTTTATATAAAATTTAAACTAGTTATTGGAATTGTATTATTAAAAAAGTAGTGACTTTCAATCAATAGCCAATCTATATCCTTTTAAAAGAGGAAAAAAATTCGGGTTTTTTGAAATGTTTTAGTAATGCTTAGTTTCACAGTTGCCGTACCTATATAAGTTAAACCAGAGATACCTAGAGCCATTCGTAAGTAGTGAAGGAGAATCTTATAATGCTAATTGTATTTTATCCACTTGATACTTCGATCAAGAATATCCTAGATAACTCTTCACGAACTAAAACAGTACGCAAAAATGGCACCTCAAATAGCGTCCCACTTACAAACTTGGCATTTATTTTGTACATAATCACCTCTTATTTTGTACAAAATCACATTTTATATCACTTATTTTGTACAAAAACACATCTTTTATCACCTACTTTGTGCAAAATAAGCGCCCAGTTTGTAAGTAGGACGCTATTTGAGGTGCCATTTTTGAAACTCTGACCGAACGTCTAGGGTATTCTTGATCGAAGACTTGATATGACTATTTTGATCCATAAATGGATGACGTAATTCCAGATGGACAACACAGTAGCAAGTGATATGCAGTAATTTTAAATCTCAAACAAATTACAGGTTTGCTTTTCTGAATCAGCAGATATCCTTCGACCACTCAACGATCAATGATCACGGATCCGCAATGAAAAAATCAATTAGCCCCAATAAAGGTCAATCGCGAGGTTTTTTACACGAACTGTCGTTTTCGTACGAAATCATTTAATTTGATGAATCGGTAAGTTTTGGATCTCTTGGGTTCTGTTGGCTGTTTACCTGTACAAGGGCAATGAACAGATTCCAAAGCTTTATTTATATTATAATATAATATAAAGTTACATTTAAAATTATAGAGACAGACAGTTTTAGGCCAGTGTTCACCATGAGAAGATAATTAGATTTTTTATGAGTTTGTTAAAGCTTTTGCAAGTAATAAATAACATTATTCTTTATAGACTTCCCAAAATACAATTTGTATTTTTACAGGACTGTCAAAAAAAGAAGAGTATATTGTACCCTAAAGGTTGTAGGTATGTTGTTGAAAAAAGTCAATAAAATAAAAAATAAATTTTCATTTTCTCTAAAACGTACGCCAGTACTATTATCTATTCTGTACTAAAACGTGCCTTCTAACAATCTTCGAAATACAAGATCTTTGAGTGAGTTCAAAAAACACTATTTATAAGCCTTATAGCTATATGTATACTATTATGTATTCTGTAACAATTCTGCAACATTGGTGTTTTAGATATTCGCATAAAGCTATAGATATATCGTAATAGAATTGAACTTCTGTTTCCGTCTGCAAGCTGCAGCCCAAGTAATCGCCCAATCCACCTGCTACGAATGAACTCATTCAGTCACTGCTACGCCGAATCAAAGCAGTGAACAAAATGCCCGTGTCAATACGAGGTTTCTAATACGCTAATATTGGCGCAAGTGGAAGCGGTAGCGATTTGATATCCAATATTTTAATGGAAGTTACACCAATATTTTTATTTGAATGACATTATTTTAGTTACTTAGTACTTTAGTTACTTAGTTTTAGTTATTTAGTTACTGAGGAGCTCGGTGGCGCAGTGGTTTAGCGCCTGGCCCAGCGATTGCGGATGTTAAGCAACGTTCGCAAGGGTCGGTCATGGGATGGGTGACCAAAAATTTAATATCTCGAGCTCCTCCGTGCTTCGGAAGGCACGTCAAGCCGTTGGTCCCGGCTGCATCTGCAGTCGTTAACACCCACCAATCCGCATTGGGTCCGCGTGGTGGGTTATGGCCCGTCCTCCTTATCCACCCATAAGGAAGGCCTGTGCCCCAGCAGTGGGGACATTAAAAGTGGCCGATGGACATTTTAGTTACTTACAACTTCTGTACGCGCCGTTGGATGCGGGCCAAGCAGGACCAATCGTCGTTGAGATCCTTGGGGGAGGCCTATACCCAGCAGTGGGTGTCGTGCGGCTAATATGATGATGATGACGAAAGTATGAAATAGCTCTCTCTTGCCACTTCCACCATCCCCATTTCTATATTAACTGTCATTCGCAAGAATCGCGAGCGTGATTAATCGTCGCAGGACAGACGGGCACAGGTGAGCTCGTATTGCGCTAATTGCGCGCGCGCATGTGTCCATTGTGCCGGTTGATTACAATCGCTTTGTTCGCTATGAATTAGCGGGTCAATGTAACCTGTTGTGGTTTTGATCTCCACTCATTAATGCTTATGGTTTGTTAATAAAGTTTCAGTATTGTGTGTGTAAGATAAGATTTGTTTCTTGACTAGATGCACTTACTCGATATAATTAGGTAACTATAATTAAGTGTCTACTTCGCATTATTCTGAAAGTTGGAATTAAAGTTGAAGTACAAGTTTGCAATTCTGAAAGTGTGTAGGTATTATAGAAAATAATATCTATAGCCTCTGAAACTTAGAGTATTTGAAGATCGGCAAAAATAACGCAACGGCATAAAACTTTACTCGGAATGGTTCATATTGAGTTAAACGTAAACAGATAAGTCAAAACACATGAGCCACACAAATACAAAGGAAATGACAGCCACATTTTAACACGATCTTTAAATCCCCTTCTATAAACATAGAAATTAAAAAACAAAGAGTCTATTCATATCGGGTAACGCCATCCATCAAGATGATCGTCCGCGTCGCGGGCTGAACGATATTTGATAGTGACCCTTGTTAAGACGGACTATTCAAATACCAATTATGGGTGGTTGGTCAAAACTAAAGCCAAAGACAGGCAGAAAAAAACAATAAAATAAACGTAGCTTAAAGATATCAAAAATAACTGTAGTATCACGATCACGTTTTTTTGATTGTCCAAGAAAGAAAAGTGGTAACGTGTGCCAGCCATTTTAACTACGGATGTTGCCAAAAGATTACATTATAGAAAACTGCATAGAACTTACTTACGTGACAAGATCTCTTAAAATAGTAAAAAAAAAAAATTGAGAATTTCCTCTTAATAGTATTTCAAGACGAAGACTAAAATTCTTTACTTACGCCACATCTACATTCTAAAGACATGCTCTATAAAAAAATTCGTAATGTTAAACGATTCAACACTCGTACTAATTTATTTTATTTATATTCCCGCTGTCCATTGTAGTTGTCAAAAACCTGAATCATCTTGTCAACTCATTCACACAGCGATTGCTGAGAATGAAAGCTTGGAACATGATATTAGGATTATTCGGGCTAATGTGAGAGATATTCGTACTTAAGGTGAAATGCGAAACGACACTAAGACAATAGAGCCTGATTGTTCATTAACCCTCTATGGCCTGCGAGGGTTGAAACCAAAGCCTTTATGCCCCACAATGGACGAGGTATTTTTGACGCGATTGCGAATCTCAAGTCGTTTATTTTGCTTATTCGGATGCAGCTAAATGTGTTGATATTTAAGACGCTTTTATACGTTTAATTAAATGCAAACCCAAACAAAATATTGTTCGATTTCGAAAGGAGTGGAACTGCTTTTGTTTATGTGGAAATTTTATGGTGTTTAGATTTGATAAAGCTGTGAGACTGCTAACCGAAGCATGTTATAGGATTTTACTATTAACTCTTTACTCAATCAGTTACCTACTTTAAATCTATCAAATAAATCTGGCATAATATTTTCTTTGGGGTTTGTATTAAAATATGAAATCGCTTTTACACATCATGGAATATTTTTTTCTTAAGGAAATCCATAATTCGAACACCAGCAGCGTCTTGATAGATCATCCTCATTCCATTGATCATTGTTTCGCGTGTTCGCGAAGATTCCTAATAACTTCCAATGAATCCGGGACTCCAGAGGACAGCGCAATTTGTCCCGCGTCCCATCGGTCAAGCCACAATGGCCGCCACTCCGACCACTTGTCAAACGCACACCTCCTTTCTCACACGCCTCTAATAAGCCTCCTATGGTTTATACCACCCTAGTACCGATGGGAACTCATCACTGTACGACACTATTTATTAACTACCTTATCTATAGCAAAATTAAGACTAATTTCGCGTGGGCATTGACATGGGTTTTGGTCGTTTTAATTTAAGTAGAAACTATTGAATGTTATTGTTAGTGCCAAATCGTAATAATACGTCAACGCCTGTGTTGTTCTGAGGATTATCGTCCGTTGTTTTTCTTGTTAATTGGGCGAGAAATCAGCGCTATAGAGATGATTACAATAGAGTTTTTGTTTGGATACACGATGATAAAATTCTTTTTGTTCTAATTAGGTGTATCATTAGTAGACCTTTGATTTACTGCCGTTTCTTTTGAGAGACATAAATTATGTTAACTGTATATAGAAACTATGAAATATGAGTACCTAAGTACTAAGTACCGTTGGGAAAATATACGATAAAGAGGAGTCAATTACAAAAGAAGACATGTGTGTTCCAATTGGCTCCAAGTGGCTAAAGATAGCAGATCTCGGAAAACTATAGAATAGGCCTATGTCCTATGTTCGAAAACGGATGAACCAGAGGCTGATTTGGATATACATTGGGAATTTGAAAAATAATCGAATAATTGAATACATTCAAATGATTCAGTAAGCTGTATGAGCCGAATAGGTTCACATTTACGACGTCTCACATTACAGCCTCTCATGAAGTACAATAAAGTCGATAGTTAATTAGCAATTGTCCAGTTGCGCAGACGCAGAAACTAGGGTTTTCAACTTAGTAAATTAGCTTCTTCTACTAGGTAGCTGGTAGGTATTAGTAAAATACGAAACGATCTGGTGCGAGTCGTATTTTTTCTAGTATATTATTGAGGAGCTCGGTGGCGCAGTGGTTTAGCGCCTGGCCCAGCGATTGCGGAAGTTAAGCAACGTTCGCATGGGTCGGTCATGGGATGGGTGACCAATAATTTATTATCTCGAGCTCCTCCGTGCTTCGGAAGGCACGTTAAGCCGTTGGTCCCGGCTGCATTTTGCAGTTGTGGGATATGGCCCATCCTCCTTACCACCCATAAGGAAGGCCTGTGCCCCAGCAGTGGGGACATCGAAAATGGCTGATGGACATTGAGTATTGTATAAAAATAACATTGTAAATACAAAAATCTCTAATTTAAAAATTATTTAGCTACTATTTCATCATCATTTGTCAAAATATCTGGAAGGATATATTTCAATTGAATGTCGAAGTGATTCCCTACATTGATGAAATAACGCGCGCTAGCTTGCAGCGTAAGAGTGGGATATAAGTTTTAGAAGAAATTCGACGATGCCACTAGTGACTCGGTAGCTCAGCGATCAGAGCATAAGACCGGACATCCAAAGGTCGCGGGTTCGATTCCCGTCCAAGAGTTGATCTTGTTCGAGTCGATTTTTTTTTGTATATTATTTAGTATTAAATAAATAAATTTTTACTACATTAGGATTTGAACAGTCACCAGCCCTACGTTTGTGCAAATGTCAAATGGGTAGCGAGGAGCCTCATTTGCTATGACCGACATCAAACGCACCGACCGCCAAAGAGGGCTTGGTTTAATTCATAGGAATAATACTACCTAATGACTGGCCTGTATCTTTATTATGTAACATTAACAAAATGTTCCTAAGTTACCTAATAAAGGTACCGAAGACATGTGAACGGGACGCATGACCTCGCTTTATGATCATCCACGTACGAACAAGTGATATAGTAAAAGTATAATTATTATAATACCTACCAAAGTATAAGATCCGACCTTCATCCAAATGATTACCAATAGGTGAAAGTCATACTTATTCAAAAAAAAGTGTGCCAATAGTTTGCCTATTATTTTTCAATTCAGGTGTTTGTGCTACCAACGATGTTCCTAATTTTCATAACAATGAGCTTTAGCTACTTATTTTGACATTGAACTCTATACATATGTCCATCAACCATTTTTGATGTCCCCACTGCTGGGGCACAGGCCTTCCTTATGGGTGGTAAGGAGGATGTGCCATAACCCACCACGCGGGCCCAATGCGGATTGGTGGGTGTTAACGACTGCAAATGCAGCCGGGACCAACGGCTTAACGTGCCTTCCGAAGCACGGAGGAGCTCGAGATAATAAATTTTTGGTCACCCATCCAATGACCGACCCTTGCGAACGTTGCTTAACTTCCGCAATCGCTGGGCCAGGCGCTAAACCACTGCGCTACCGAGCTATACATATAGAACAATCTAGAACCCATTTCGCTAAGCATCAATACGAAAGGCAATCAGCACATATGTACAATAAATTAAATGATGATCTTAATATTCATGAATTAAACTTAAGAAGGTGTAAAGAAATTGTATCAAAGTGGCTATTAGAAAAATCTTATGATGAAACTGAGGCATTTCTGCAGTATATGAAGTGATCTATCTAATTAATTGTATTATCATCATTATTAGTGACTAATAATATTGAATAATGGAATTATACTTTAATCTACGTTTGGCTAATACTTAGTTCACAGCCTCACACCCTCACACACACCCACACACCCACACACACACACACACATACACCCACACCCACACACACACACACACACACACACACACACACACACACACACCACACATACACGTAAACACACAAAACAAGCAATAGGTGGTAATTTAATTTAATTTAACTTAATTTAATCTTTTTATTGTTTTTGTAATTATAATAAAATTGTAAAAGAAAATAGTCTTAAGCTATTATCATTAAGTTAGGAAGAGCGGGACTTCCTGACACAAGTATTATCAAATACTTAATAGGTTTGTCCCAACCACTTGTATTATTATCTTAAGTTTATATTGAATAAATATTTTTTCATTTTTTTTTCATTTTTCATATAGAGGCAAACTATTGGCACACTTTTTTGAGTTAAAAAAAATTTGGCTAATTCACAAATCGTCCACCAGTATTTCAATTCGATTTTTCATTCATTTACTGTCCAACTTCCATAATTATTATTATTATGCACCATTTTAAACGTAATTTAAAAATAACCGGGAGCATAACCCATTAATGTTTACGTGTACATGTCTCCATCTACAGCAGCGCCACCAAGTGGGATAAATTTTCTGTCATTCTCTTTATAGAAAGACGCCATCCGCTCCTTACTTGTCGTACGTGGATGATCATCAAAGCGAGGTCATGCGTCCCGTCCACATGTCTTCAGTACAGTTTTCTTGAAAAGGGGCCTTTTCCAAGATGCATCACAGTAATTAGGTTTAGGCAACGCAACGGTAACTTCCACTTAACTAGCATCTTTAGAAGTTTAAAGCATAGTTTATGGAAACACAATATTCATACAGGGTATACTTTGGACAAAATATATTTCAAAATATTAGAATCTTACGTAGGCACTTACTATGTTTTTTCCATAAACGATTTCTCATTCTTTAATGAAAGCTCTTCGCATGTCCATGAATTGATATAACAAAAAGATCTTTTTTCTAACCCGCGACTGCGCGCGTCCAACAAGGTGCCAATAAATCATGCCCGCCCGCCCCTTTATTTAATATTGTCATAATAATAAAAACGCGCGAACGCACCGCGATCTCACACCGAGTCATTACCAGACACGCAGCGTTTTATTGTAGACACGCCAGAGATGGAATCCTTCATGGGAAACGTTTGATTTATGCAAGTGGTTTGTTTGCAATTTGAGGTGGTAATTGTGGTGTATCTAATCAAATTTACTTTTAGGTCTAGTAATGCATCTATTTTGTGTTTGCTTATATGATATTCATATTAAAATAAAACTTTTTGTTGGAGTTATTAACATAAATAACATTAAAAAATTCAATGATTACAATTTCAATATTTTTTTCGTAGTTTGTTCATTTTATGCCTTTTGTAGTTTTCAGAATGCACTAAGAAAGCTACTATCTTCTTGATATTGTAACTTTAAAAAATAAATAAATACAGATCTTGTAATAGGTACATACCTAGTTGTTATATCAGTCGAATTTTATGAACAGCGAGTTCCCGCGGCTGACAGCCTTCCAACAAAGGATGTATTGCCACTTCTACCGTCCCCTAATCTATGCGCACAATCCTCGCCTCCACGTTTTCCAGCTGATGACCTTTTTTGCCCCACTTCGGCAAAGCTTTTGACACCTGCGTGATAGCTACTTTAATTTGCCCCGAGGTGGTTAATGCGGTTGAAACATCAATAACACTTAGTGTCGCGGCGGCGGTCCATGGCCCATGCGACCGGGCGCGCTTAATTACGGGTTAAAATTGATACGTTAAGGAATCGGTGATGTATCAGGTCGGGAGGTGAGCCCGATCATGTAGATTTACGAGAGATGGGTTAATTTATGGTGATAGCGGCACTCGGCACAATAATTATTATATTTAGTGATCAAAAACTGGATCAAGCGATAATAGTATAAGATTTGTATGAAGCTTATAAATCCACCCATCCTGTATTGTTTAGCATATGAAATATTTATAAAAAAATACTGTTTTTTTTTACTTCCCCGTGTTTATTGACATTAAAACATATTATTTAGGATTTAACCACCACGACGAAAACTAGAATCCAAAATCCATAAGTAACTGCTCACAGTGACAAGCATGAGACAAATCACGAATCAACAAAATAAAACAAAACTTTTGGTAATATTAATAGCATGCTTTAATAAAAAATAAAGCTCGCATGGTTCACCAAATAATCAGAAATAACATACTGATTATTATAAGAAATTGTAATAAAATAAGACAAAGAGCAAAGTTATTCGGCGAATGTCAAGGCAGAAATATAAGAAGAAAAACTAAATAAAAGTAATAAAGTGCACAAGAACTGTGTCATGTAATAAGTGTTACGTATCAAATCTAGCGCGATTCATCATCAAGGAGGCCTCGATATCATCTGTTCGGATTATCGCCGGTCCATTTGTGGCCCGAGAACGCGTGGAATGCGCGCTGTGTCAAATCTGATACACAGCTCGTTACGGACGTAAAAACTATACTTTTGACGAATTTTCGGCGTTTGGTACAAGTGTAAGCGATGCGACACAACTTGACAAAGTGGGGTTACCTCTTGATATTCAGCGCTCTAAATAGTAAGTGGTTAAAAAGCTGAGGGATGTGTGTACTTTACTCTTGGAATCGTCAACCATGCACCGGCAAAAATAACAATGTTTGTTTTCCTAAAGAAGTTCGGCAGTAATAAGGCATCTTTTCTGTGGAAAAAACTATCTTTTACTTCGAACTTAACTATGGTGCCCGGCTTCGCTCAGGGAGTCGATATGACGCGATGGAGGGAGTCGATATGAGATTGGTAGGCAATTATTTAAATTGTTATTATTAAAAATATTATTAAAAATTATTTGTTATTGAAAACATATTCTAATTCGAACTATTTACTTATTAAGTACTTCCATTAGATTCTAATGTCCATCAGCCATTTTTGATGTCCCCACTGCTGGGGCACAGGCTTTCCTTATTGATGGTAAGGAGGATGGGCCATAACCCACCACGCGGGCCCAATGCGGATTGGTGGGTGTTAACGACTGCAAATGCAGCCGGGACCAACGGCTTAACGTGCCTCCCGAAGCACGGAGGAGCTCGAGATAATAGATGTTTGGTCACCCATGCCATGACCGACCCTTGCGAACGTTGCTTAATTTCCGCAATCGCTGGGCCAGGCGCTAAACCACTGCGCCACCGAGCTCGTCAATTCAGATTCTAATGTATGATTAGAATATTTTTTTATAAACAACATTTTAACAGGAGTTGTTGCTGACTGTCCTAGCTAGTTAGAAGGCGAATTTTCCAGGAACCTTCTTCATGGATGGGAAATGTAAGACTACCACACCATATAACTCCCTTGATCGTAACGGGACCATACATTTATTAGGTCTTATTAATAAATCTCGAATATAACCGATGAGTAACTTACGATTCATTACTTAATCAAACCTAAAGCACAGAATACCTAATTGCTTAAAGGCGAAAAAGATGTCGCAAGCAAGAACGTTCAGTGCAATACTGATCATCTCTCGTGACACAGACCAACTTCTTCCTAATGACGAGTTTGGGAAAAACGTTTACGTCGCGGCCGCGCCACCAATGTTACATGTCAGCCCCAATTTTCTAGATATAAACGAATTTTTTTTCGCCTTGCTATAAGTCTATCAGCTTTATGGAAGTAGGTATATTTTGTATGGGTGTACAATGATATTTCAATTTTTTTATTGAAATTTCATTGTGGGAGTATGTATTTTTTTCGTTTTTCGACCAATGTTCCTTGATCACCTATTTCTATTTTGATAGATAATTTTGTTTCACCTTATATTATATTAATTTTTTCTCTAGTTTTTTAAATATAAACCAATCAGTGGATGTTAGAGTACATACATTTAGTGTCCATTGGAGTCTCTACAATGTGCTCTAACGACCAGCGATTTTTAAACAACAATTATTTGAATAGAAAACATATTTAAATTATTTAAAAAAATGAATCGACATTTCGGCTTTGTAGCCGAATCGATTACATTGGCCGTTGGCTGGAAATAGTTCAATAAATACCTAAAGCCATCCTTAAGCTCGAAATTGTTTTCAGTGTTTCAAGAGAGCCTTTCCCAGCATTCCAGATACAACTTTAATTAGGTTTAGGTTTAAAGACTTTATTTTCAAAAAAGACTTACATAAGTCACTTACATGAAAATAAAAATACAACGGTTTTTTTATACATCACCACCAAGCATTAAATATTAGTAAATACATAACTATAAAAAAAAACTAAATTTAAGAATAAAGTTCGTAATTTTCAATTATATAATGAGACAGTTTGGACTTAAAGCTGTTATATAATTTTATATCTTTTATGCATGAAGGTAAGCTATTGTACAGTTTTGCTGCCTCAAAGGTGATGCTTTTTTTAGCATAATTTGTGCGTGCCCATGGCAACACCAGTAAGCTTGGCCGACGAAGACTGCGTTTGCTGATTTGAGATTTTTTGGTGAAAGTTATGTTGGTATGAATTTTTTTGTCAATAATTTGCCGAACATGTAGCTTACAATTGAACGTCTACAGTTATTCATTCCGAAGTCGTGACGTCACAGCATGATGACTCTTACGCAAGTCACATAATCGTGGTCAAACCGCTAATTGAGCTGATCTGCTGCCGCCTGTGGGGCCGAGAGGACATTTAGATCCCATCACCATACCATCTGTGTACCCACGGATACATACATTGTGTAATGTCGTATTAAATGTAGATGAGGTAAGTATAAACTCACAGTATATGTATGTATGAGGTTATAAAAACCACAAATCTTAGAATTTTTTCAAGAACATTATCTTAAAAATGGAACTCTCCGATTTCAATGGACGAGCAGATGGCTGAACTAGATGCTAATAGTACTTTTTTATTTTTGACGTTCATTTTCAATGTATAGGTACTCTGATAGTTACGTGGAGAGTTAGATCTGTATTTTTCTTATTTAGAGCTAGCTAGAGGAATTTTATTGCCAATATATTATGTATAAGGCCAGTGTTTCAATATTTAAGAGAAAGTAAAACCCTCCATAACTTTTTTTAAAAGACTTAATCTCGCCAGTTTTTCATTTGTTAAAGTTACTAGTTAACCAGAAGCATACAACGGTAATCCAATTTTAATAGAAACTATTTGTAATGAAACTAAATACCACCACAGAGAAAAAAATACGAAAAGTCTAAGTAACTAAGTAGTGTAATTTCTTTGCGTAGCTGCCTAGCCTTCAAGTACTTCAACTCTACATCACAGAAAAGATATAACTACTACCTCTACATTTAAAATTAGTTTTTAAGACCTAAGCATAAGGTTTATGAATATGATTCCAATCGTTCAAAATAATCAATTCGGAAATGTTTCTAAGAGTCAACCCTTCATGGCTAATTAATATTAAGTGCCCGCCCATTTGAACTATTCCGACGGGTCCACCTGGATAGATAAATTGTTTTTATTTTATTTATTAATACTTCAAAGTTAATGTAGAGTAGTATTTTAGTTTTTACGATAATAACTTATGCACAATATAAAAAAATGTCACGAGTAATGTTATTGAATTTTATTAATAGTCTTCTTTACTAATAAATTATTTGAACTATTTATTTATTGACATAAAACTGTTTTTGAACACGTAACTTTTATGTTTGGAAATGATCTAATATTTCTCTGTTTAAACAGCGTGTAACAAAAAAATCCTAATGCCGAATATGGTAGATAGGGACCATCAAACTGAACAACTTTTACTATATGTACTTTGAATTCGCGAAAAAGAATCAGCTGATTCATACAAAAATTAATGACGAAAATATCAAAATTTATGAAACAGCAGATTTTTTTACGCCATTTCAGTCGTTTGATCGTCCCTATATTATTCTTTTGTAAAAATTTGATGTTACTGAATAATATTTTTTTTATCTTACTATCATATTCAGCTTTGGGGTTTTTTTGAACACGTTGTATATTATTTATTATTATTTTGACTTTTTCCATAATTAGAGACGGCCAACTGGGTATATATTCTCGTCTCCACCAACAATAAAATTTCGATACCATGAAACTTATCATGACCCCTTACAGTTTATATTATTATGTTTTCGCTTCCATAATTCGAGCAGAATGGAAGCTATCAAAAGACTGTACGAGCAGTATACGATGTCTTTCTTTTTGGTCGGTGTGCGGTGAATGGCGAATGCTATCGGCTTAATAAAGCGCTAAAACACCACAATGCTGATATCAGATTACTAAAAATCCGCGCGGATACGGCGCGCACTCGCCGGCCGACGTGTTAATAATGCGGTCTGATGCGTCGCAGGGTCAAGATGTGGGAGATAGCGGGTTAATTGGCCAACGGTTGCTATGCGGTAAAACTATGCAATTAAAGGCATTTTGATGGGTTGATACAGCACGTCGTACAAGTACTATGAATTCTGTGCACGTGTGTATAGTAAAATACTTTTTTTGTTTCATTGAAATATGTTCGATAAAATAAATCCAAATAATGCAAAGAATATAAATCTTTTGCTGAATTTTCTGGAGATTTATATAAAAGCTGTATCTTTCTTCAATGCCAAGAGTCGCTAACTAGGGCCCTATTTATAAACCGCTCTCAAAGCTTAGAGCTATCTTGAGATCATACTTAGATGCTGTAGTACCTTTAAGAAGAGCATCTCAAAATTGATCTCAAGATAGCTCTCAACATTTAAGAGCGGTTTATAAATAGGAAAACCTAGGAAAGCCTACTGCGTTGAATAGAGACGCAAGCTATGAGAGACAGCAGGGAAATTGGTAAACTAACTATTGGCAATTTGAGTCAATACAATACAATTTTATACATCACTGCGGTAGTGCGGATGTGGATGAGTGGACGAAAGAAGTTTACTATTCAACGCATCTTTGAAAACAATTTCAATCACCTCTACTTCTCCTTAGGATTTTGGATTATCAAGGTGAAAAAAAATAATGACGAAAAAGTTTGAAGTTGAAAAAAAATTAACGCTAAGCGTAAACAGCGTTCTTTTATTAGGGTCTATCTCAAGTAGCGAGAGAATCGCCGACGATGTTATCGTCGTGCTACGTATTTCTATACACTCTCTGCTTGTCTGTCTAAGAGTCTGTCTGTACACACGGCGATGTTATGAGACAGCCCCTCAACTAAAATAGTAGTTTATGATACTGATACATACCTAGTTATGTGCAGTTTCATACACTACTTTATCTACACTCATACATTTGGGATTGAACCTACTAAATAAAAGATCAACGTTAGAAAAGAGAGAGAGAGACTTTGGTTGTATTAGCTATGTACCTACCTTGTAATAAGTTATTTCCTTAGCTGCATCTAAAATAATTTTGCAGAGTCAACACCTAAGTACGAAATTCAGTATAACAAAATGTTAAAATTTAATTCAAAATTCAAAACTTTTTCGTAATGCTCTAAAAATGGCGCGCATTCCAATGGTATTAAATGTAAAGATAGGTTATGCGCCAACATCATTGCTATTTAAAACAGCGTAAAGGTACTATAGATACACACATTGGCCGCTGCATGCGCATTGGCTGCCAATTGACAGCGCGTCAGCTGTCTCCTTCACTCCCACACGCAAAGCATACAGCTCGCTCTTTGTACAATATGGCCGAATAAAGTAATAGAAAATACATATTTTTATTAAATACAGTACTTACGTGTGAAATAAAGCATGTTTCCGATCTCTGACCGTTGCTGTATAATTTGTACATTGTCTAAAGACGCAAGTAGACATTTTTTTATGGTATTTCACAATTTTATTGCGTCTGATTGACGAGAGCCGCGCGTGTTACCGTGTCGCGAGACTGTGCCTGACTAATTGAAAGTCGGGCAATTACCTGACTTTCGTATTGCCATTGTGAAGCGCGGGTAACCTATCTTTACATTTAATATCATTGGCGCATTCCATTAGAAAAAAATTGAGATAAGTGCATTCTTGCAAAGTAAGTATGTGGGAAAATATCGTTGTTTTTTATTTAACACGGCACTACCTTCTTCTTGGATTTGCCCTGTATCGTAATGAAAAAAAAAGTTATTTTATGATGCAGCTGACTGCATCGTAATGAGTTTTTTTTTAAATTTTACCTATTTACGAAAATAAAGTACGTATATATTTTTTCTCACTTATGCTCTGAAATCTTATCATTCCATTTGAAAAAGGAATGCGGGGCGTTCCACATTTCCGAGGGGGTCTGGTTCATCACATTCTAAATTTAAAATTCAGGCCAGGAATGAATTTCAATACTTACTTCCAGCACCAGCACCAGTGCGGGAAGTAGGTACAGTGCGAAGATGATCTGGGTGGTCTGCGGCAACTTCTTTTTTTTGTTTTAGCTGTTCACAAAAACAAAAAAAGCAAAGGCACATTTGCACCATACAGCCATAACTTTAGTTCCTTTTTTCTGGCACGCAAGCCAACGACAAGACAGTTAATATTATAAAGGTAAATTTAATAGGTACTATAATAACGATACAATAAAAAACATGTTGCGCACAGAGTATATTACTATAAGAATAATAACATTTACATTTAATAATTGCCCGAACATGAATAATATAAATTTTAATATTAATTAAATTTAATTAAGTTTCAATTGAAAAGTTTTTTATTTCCTCGCATTTCTTGAGAAAAGCACTATACAAGCCTTGTTCTGGAAGCTACTTGCATTGCCTCGAATGATTAAATTCAAACCATCCTCGACAATGCAATCGCTAGCTTCCCGTTCACGGCTGTAATGTACTAATATTATCTATTACCTTTTTATGTTTTATATTACCTTTTTTTGAATTCATATTTCGAACATTACGTTGTGAGTGTAGATAAACTCCATTTCGTCGCCTTCGCTTATGCCTTACGCCCTTGTAAAGCGACACTAGCCCCGCTTTACGTACCGACCCTAATTTTACGGCTCATTAGCTGAATCCGTTGTTCTTTTTTGCGAGCCAGTGTCTCGTGAACATCGTCCGAATTTCCAGTACCACTTCATTACGGTTACGCGTACCGTAAACTGGCGTATCGATTACACGATTACAATATTTCAGTTACCGAGTTACTTAATACTCGATTGCACTGCTTTTCTCGTTGCATCTGCTTCTAAGTAAAAGTAAATTTGAGACGGTTTGCACCCATCGCTGGATGATCGGATGTGGCGTGGTTTTTGCAATTGTAAAGACTGTGATATACCAATTTGTAAATTAGTAAGTAATTGGTCTTGGGTTGAATTTTTTGTTACACAAAATGTCGTGTATCATTTTTCACTGATGTTAAATATTTATAGATATTTTTTGCTAAGCTCACGTGATTTCTAACACTAATACTTTACAGTCATGGATATTTTAAGATCGAGGAAATGATCGTTTTACCAATTTTATTGTTCTGTAGTTATTTATTTTTTAATATTTTATTTATTTACATAAACAAAATAAAATGTTACAAAATACATTTTGTATTGTGTAAATATAAACTTTTAGTTTTGATTTTGACCACAGCAACTGTGCTGTAATCAAAATCAAAACGTACGTAAGGTTTTGATATAAAATAGTTACCTAGGTTATAATCTAACAATAAATTAATAGGTCCCTGCTGAAAAAACTCAAATTACGTTTGAGAAGGTTTGAGAGTAAAAACGTCAGGAAAAGTAACAAAGGAGTCTTGATATCAATCCTTGTAAGCTTCACCGAGCGCTAACTAGTTTTTTGCGCAGAAGAAACAATTTAACCGTCGTCGTACTGCGCAGACGCCGACAAAAGCTTGCATAGGCTGCGTCTGCGCATCTATCTGCCGGCTCGTAGGGACAAAGCGATACCGAGCTGTGCCTTTCTAGGCCCACACCAGGGATGAAGTTGGGAAAGAGAGGATAATTAAATTCATAACATTTACAATTTGAAATACCGTATTCAATGGATGGATGACACGAGAAATTTAACTTTTTTTAAATCATTTTCTAAATTCATAAAAGAGAAAGATGAAGTGGTGTGTTAGTCTGTATATGGTTAACACTTGTTCCTAGTTTATTACGATTAAGATTTGAAGTGTTGGATTTTTCGACAACGCCCTGAAACTGAATATTTTCAGTGATAACAGCAACAAGTAAGTACGCTGTTAGTATAGTAGATTGTTATACAAGACGCTAAAAGTACCCATTGCATACGAGGTATTTTTATTCCCGAGCTTTAGCGAGGGAATAAATAGAAACCGAGTTACAATGGGTTTTAGCGTCGTGTGTTACACTATACTTTTCACTACGATTGCGAGAAAATAAAATACAATATTAAATAGTTTATACCTACTTACTTACTTCCGTAAACGAATCCACTTGTTTTTTTTTCCTCCACTTCATAAACTTTTTGTACAATATTTAAATAAATGATTTGTGCTTGACGGCAGAAGATTAAAATTATTTCTTTCCAATTACAGTCACACAATTCAATCAGTTTGTAATTATAAAAAAATTCTAAAGATTTCGCGCCATGGTACCTTTTTAAATTTCTGCTGTAGCAGCTAAGCAACACAAACACGCATTCTACGATTCACTCTGTACACAGAGTATAAATAAGTCTATGATTTTACCGAAGAGATGCTTTTAGTTCCATTTTCAAAAATAAGAATGAGAAACTGGGGGCCTATTACGAAACTTGGTCACGATAGTCGTCCGCAGTTCGTCGGTTATAGTTATTACAAATTATTTTCAATATAGCTATCGTAGTCCATAGTCTATTAAACGAATAATGACGGATCCACTAGAGAGAAACTGTCAAATTTACGCAATCACTTTGCAATATCGCATACGCAAGTGCTTTGTAATAGGACGAAGCACGGACGCAACCGCGTGTATCGCATTAAACTTTTCGTAATAGACCCCCAGTATTAAGTCGAGCGAGTTTTTATTCGTGATTATGAATAAAAACTTTTTCGTTTTAGTACGCTCATTGGTAATAGACAAACATTAAAAAAGAAAAAACTTTATCCCCTAGGGCTTATTATGCTATTTTATCTCGACTCTTGTACGTTACAATGACGCACTTTTTGAGCAAGAGGAGTGAAAAGTAAGTTGTTCTTATCTCTAGAATAGTGAGGCTTTCAGCAATCATACCATACAAATATACAAATGTCATTGCAGTCAGGGGACCTCTTTGATTACACATTGTTCCACAAAATGTTCGCCCGACTGCTCAATGACACTTGTTACTTAACTTTTTAGTTAGTTTATTTTTATTTCACACATTTTAGTGACAAATTATTTACAAGATTTGGAATATGCTCATCAAGAACTTTCATTTGATGCCCATATTGTAATAAATCATCCGTAGATCCAAGTCCGTTAATAAAAATCGGTCTTTCAGTGTAACCTGTACGCAAAGAGGAAGTTAACTGTATGTATTTTCTTAATAAATTCTCCAAATGTCTATTAAAAAGAGGTCTTCTTCCTGGCATCCCAGGGTTGGCATCCCTCAGCCAGCCCTGCCCAGATAATCGTTCCCGCGGCGGCTCATTTTGCTGTCACAGGGTGCCACCTCGTTAACATTGCGGCGCACAATTACGCACACCGTTATCTCAGCCCTAATAAAAAACTTATGCTGGTGTTAGCGGTGATTACACTAAATTCCACCTCCATCTGATGGGAGAAAAAATTGGCCGAACGAGAGATATTTCGATGGAATGGGGTGATTAATTAGTGATCTCGCTTTTTATTTGGATTCGGTTTTCGTGGAGGTAGAGAGGGGAGGAGGTTTAGACCGCAACAAAGATTATTTTTGTTACTCTACTCTACGAGGTTTTTGGACTCTATCTTCGCGAGCGTAGGCAGAATAACTCACTATAGTTTCAGTAAGCTTACGAATGAGTTTTGTGAAACAATAATACAACCGCAGCTTATTAAAAACACATCAAAGAACTAATTGTTTCGATTTGTCATGAACAAAAAATTTGTATATCAGATTAATAAATTAAAGGACATTTATTTTTAATAATAAATACTTACGTAGTATTTTTCTATCCATGAGAGCAATAAAGAAATAGCTCGAAATCGTTTGTCTACATACCGGGTGTAACAAGACACTCAACGAAGCCGAGGTCTACGTATTTTGCCCATCATCAGGACCATTTCTGTTCAAAATTATTGCTGGGAAACAATTTTAATTGTTGGTAAAAGCATTGCATACATTACCACGCAATGTAACGCGTACAAGTAAATACACGCAATGTGATGCTACACAGCCACGTGCGGCCGCGTTGAAAGGCAACGTTTATGTGCGTGCTCATATTAAGGTGCTCATGAAATACTTTGAGTGATGACTTTTTGAAGCCATTGTTTGTTACGAAATACATAAAATTTTGATAATGTTTCTGTAAACAAAATTAGGAAAATTAGGAAATAACGAATAAAATAAGAATTCATAAAAATTTTGAAAAAAACATTTTGACTTTGACCTTCAATAACTTCGTAGCTATTGGTTTCCCAGGTATAGTCTAAAAGACAAAAATGATCCTGATGATAGGCGGAATGCGTGGACTTCGGCTTCGTTGAGTGTCTTGTTACACCCGTTATACCATAGCAATATTTTAAACAGAAGGGCTATTATAAACCACTGCCCAACATCCACGCACTGTCCCCGCTCAGGACACCGTGATTCACAACAACTTGTCCTACTAGGGCAGTCTACCAGTGGAACAGTATCCGGTATCAGCGGCCAGGTGGTATGTCACAGTGACCGCACGCCAGGTGGCGGTGACGAGACGTGCGCCACCGATACCCGATACCGAATGTATCGGCAGGCGAAATATCGGCGGTGCACTGGCGGGCATGAGAACGTGGCACGAGAGATAAGTAATAAAAAAATACGAGTACTGCTGCAGTAGGTATAAGCCTTTTGCTGAAATTACTCGGTACACTTATATGCTATTCAATTTGGATGAGAAACCAAATGGAAATAGTAAACATACAAGTTAATCTTTCACCAGATTTTCACACATTGCTGCGCTTTGCAACCATAGCGAATTTCATTTACATGGGAGGACAAGATTCTATCTACTATCTAGTCAAGATATATGAGATATTATATCAATACAAACATTGATCGATATTTAGTAGTGTGTTACATAATTATAAAGTTTCAATTATTATAGTAAAGACTAGAAAAGAAACTCTCGGAAAACTCCAGAAGGAAAGTGCCCAGAAACTCTACATTTAGTTTTTTATGATAACTACCCGTACCCTGCTCGCCAATGTACCAAATCAACTTTACATAATCTGCACGGTACAAAAACTGTGCAAATCCCTTGACCGCTGATCTGGCGGGATCACGTTACGAGCTAATGGAGCGTGCGTCCAGTGTGCGGTGTGCCTTAGCGCCCGACCGCTGTGGGCGCTTGTCTTTGATTTTTAGGGTTCCGTACCCGAAGGGTAAAAACGGGACCCTATTACTAAGACTTGGCTGTCTGTCTGTCTGTCACCAGGCTGTATCTCATGAACCGTGATAGCTAGACAGTTGAATCACAGATTATGTAATTCTGTTGCCGCTATAACAACAAATACAAAAAACAGAATAAAACAAATATTTAAGTGGGGCTTCACTTAAATATTTGTTTTGCCAAGTGCGAGTTCGACTCGCACTTGGCCTGTTTTTTTATTTATTTAATAGGCTGGGGTAACTAAATACGACTTCTGGAAATGAGCAAAGTCAAAATGCGATAAGTAATTACCATTTTTTTTATTAATTGTTTCATTTTATTTTCGTCTAAGTAGAAAGCATAAATATGAGGCAAAACTTTATAATAATATTGATTTTTACTGATTTTTTAAAGTAATTAGTTTTATACTCGTTTTTTTTATTGAGATAATTTAATCCATCATATTCTAAGATAAAAGACATAATAACTTTTTATAAAATAAATTGACCATTAAAATTAAATTGTCTAAAACACTACACTCTAATGGAAAAAATGTAATCAGAGTCAAAAAACAGACTAAACACTTAAAAGGTTAAGCGGAATTACGTTCGGTCGAGTGGCGTCGAAGCCCAACTTTGTTATTAGTCGACGACGAATTGATGTCAATACAAACAAACTGAACAATCATGCCCAATTCCATTTGAAGAATTATCTCGTAACAAGTGGACGCACAATTACATACAAATTGAACTCGCCCTAGACGCACACAATCTGACGCCACAGCGTATGAGGGAACAGATTACTAATGCAAAGTTACCGTTACTACGATGTATGTGTGTTGAAAATGGACTCATTTGTAATAGGTAATTTACTTAGTAGGTAATAGTACTTTTTTAATTTAATAAAAACTATGAAAATTTGACTTCATTAAAAATTTGCATTTTCACTGACTACAGGAGAGCTGAAAAAATTTAAGGTTTTGCCTTTTAAATTAGCTATAGGCCGGCGTGACTAGGGTTACCATCTGACAGGCATTTTGCTGTATATGACAGGCATTTTTGAATTTCGCATATGAAACTATAAGTAGATTATAAGATTAGTGGATAAAACTAAATAAATTCGAACTTTCCTAAAGAATCTGGTATTTTCGCGATTCTTCCTTACATAGATGGTAACCCTAGGTGTGACTGACAACCAGGCTATTTATTTGGTAAAAACACTTTGGATTTGGTTAACTGAATTGTGTTGCTCTGTGCTCTAACACTAAAGTGTCGCCTCGGCCAAACTAATTAAACGTCCGCTCATCGGGAGCCCAAACGTAAACACTGTTGTTTACATTGACAGATCGAGACAGGCGCGCGCACGCCCAACAAATCGTGTTTTAATATTTTAAACTGGCAACACTTATCTCCGCCGTGATTGGTCGAGACGCGCGCGTCATTTATTTTAATTCCCCTGTCTAACGACGTGTTTGACAGCTCGAATAATGCTCAATCCAGCTGTGATGTCCCCTCCATTGGTGAAGTAATTGAAGAAGGAGATTACTGCGGACTGCGTTGAAAAAATATACGAAGAGAAGTCTTGTAAGCATTTTATAAGATAAAAACGTTAAATTATTAAATTGGCTCATTGCTCAGTAATTAACAAACGGAGACAGGCTTAAAGTTTATGAGAAATCAAAGTTTCTTTATGTTTATTTTCTTCCCTCAAAACAGAATTTCGTTTCTTTTATTATACGACCCAATTAACTGAGTCTGATACTCAGCTTCGTGTACGCTCGTTATTATAATAAAAATAGCAAAGGAAAATCGAGAATGACGATTTCACAGGACATCCTCATAATGGCGCAAAGAAACAAATGATCGCAGACTTAAAATTAAATGTACCTAATAATTAAATTGAACAAGTTGAGAAGTCAGAATGGGCAAACAATATGCATATTGTTTGCCCATTCTGACTTCTCTCTTGTATTCGCGCCACAATGCGCGGCCATCCCCGCGCCGCCGCAGCAGCCGCGCGTGAATAATTCACCTGGACGTCAAAATATGGCGCGCGCGGGAAAATATTGCGCCATTTTTGTAAACGTCACTTTTGGCGGCTCTAAATATCCAGTGATGCTCCTGTGGGGTAGAGTACCTAGGGATGGGCATGCATGGTATTATCTCACGACTGTTCCCGTCATTGATATTTGGTTTTCATGCAAAATGCAACATAATGTATTTTTCAACACACTTGCTCGTAAAGTGAGCCTTATTACATCGCTTTTAGGGCCATAAACCGAGCTATAACAAACGCGTGCAATAATATATAAAACACTAGTTCGTAATAGAATTAACCCTACAGAGTTAAATTAGTACCTTACTGCAAGTTCTATGCGAGTAAACAGAGCATTCCTAATTTAGCCGGGTAATACAGTTATTTTTTTTTTACAACAAAGAGGTTTTATGATGCTGAAAATTCATATACATTCTTGGAATAAATAAATGTGTAAGTCCTTAATTAAGTCAAATAAATATATAATTATTATCAAATTATTCATAATTCCGCTCCGTGGACGGCGCCCCGTGGGTAGGCCCCCGACAAGGTGGACCGACGATCTGGTGAAGGTCGCGGGAAGCCGCTGGATGCGGGCAGCGCAGGACCGATCGTCGTGGAGATCCTTAGGGGAGGCCTATACCCAGCAGTGGGTGTCGTGCGGCTGATATGATGATGATGATGATGATTCATAATTCACAATATTTTGTTATAAAATATTAAAATATTTGCATTTTGTCACTTTTTTTTTTTTTTTTTTTCTATTTATTAGAGGGGTTTGTTCGTTAGCGAACATGTCACCCCTGTAGGAAAACATAACAATAATTTTAATTAAGTACATTGCTTAGAAACTAAATGCTTACTAATTATTTTATAATTTAAGAAATGCGATTTCTTTTTCCTATATGCACAACAGAATATAGCATTCTAGCTTGCTCCGAAAGGGGGAAGGCTAGAATGCTATTATGCCAACCTATTTCGCTTATATTAATTTTAAATTTAGCCTTAAAGTCTTGCCTAGCAGCGTCGTTCCGGACACATTCTACAATAATGTGATAAGTATCCTCCTCGCATTTTGTCACTTAAAATTATAATTTTGAAGTATTAGTAGTAGGCTGTATGCTCCTCACCCCTTTGATCGCAAAATATTCTTGCGTTGGACGTGTGGAAAAAAAAACAAAAAAAAAACATGCGCGCCTTTTCCCATAATTATCATATTTTGTTTTTGCCATATTTGTTGCTGTGTGATAAATTACTTTATTTTTTCCTCGCAAATGTGTTGAAAAACGTCGTATGAAACTCGTGAGCTCTTGCTCATTGCACACTCGGCTGAGTTACGCCCTCGCCTGCGGCTCGGGCTGCAACCCACAGCCTTGTGTGCAATGAGCAACCTAAGCTAACTTGACTCATAATGTACTATTTCAATACACTTGCTCGTAAAGTGAGCCCTAATACATCGCTTTTAGGGCCATAAACCGAGCTATAACAAACGCGTGCAATAATATATAAAACACTAGTACGTTATAGAATTATCCCTACAAAGTTAAATTAGTAGGTATTCGTACCCTACTGCAAGTTCTATTCGAGTTAACAGAGAAGTCCCAATTTAACCGGGTAATATAGTTATTTTTTTTAGTAACAACAAAGAGGTTTTATGTCGCTGAAAATTCATAATATAAACATTTTTGGAATAAATAAATGTGTAAGTCCTTAATTAAGTCAAACAAATATTTATTGTTATTAATTCACAATATTTTGTTATAAAATATTAAAATAATTTGCTTTTATACTGAACTTAGGTAGAAACGTATATTTATGACAGATAGAGACTTTTTTTTAAATTGGCTACCTTCAAGGTCCTTGTTTAAAGAATGCAATGTCATGGTAGCATAAATATTTAAGTGCAATGTGAACTTAGTAAAATAACAAAATAAAACACTTTTAACGGATACTAGCGCAGTTTTATTGAAAGTACTTTGGTAATTAGTTGGTATTTGGTTAGATTTTTATGAAATGGTAGTAGTTTCAGTAGATTCTCTCTTTTTAGCATATAAAATTAAATTAAAACCAAACCAACACTTAAAAAAAATAAAAATTTGTTAAATTTTAATTTCTGAACGTCTTAAAAAATTCATCGCTTGAGGGTAGGCTCACAAGTAGCTTCAGTCCCCCGTGACCACGGCAGCTGCAAAGGTGCCGAAACGTCGGGAAAACCAAAAATCAAACCAAATACCAACTAATTACCAAAGTACTTTCAATAAAACCGCGCTAGTATCCGTTAAAAGTGTTTTATTTCAAAATAACAAAAGTTTAATCCAAAGAACTAGATGAAGTATCGACTACTTAATTATTATTTATGAAGTTAGTATGTTTGTACATGAAAACTTAGCACTGTTTAATAAAGTATCTGATGTAAGCTCCCGATTGCACAGAAATCCAAATAGGCTAGTATTAAATGAAGTACCGAAATCAGCAAAGTATAATAAAAATTGTCTGAGTATGTGTAAGTATTTATAATAAAATTCCAAATGACTTTAAAAAATTGACATTAAATGTATTTAAATGTTATTAAATGTATTTAAATTATACCAGTGGCTGAATCAACATTATTTTTATGACATAAAGCAATTACTAGATTTCAAAAATTGACATACCTACTTGTAAAAAATTGTATGCTTCTTTAATTAGGGCAAAAAATGTGCACATTATTATTGTAAGAACATTTTTTCACCGTGTTTTAAGCAAATAAAGAATTATGATTATGATTAAGATATATTAAATCACAAGTTTTGCGGACCATGAAAATCGAGTTTATTTTATTTAAATAACGAGATATTTAATTCAAGAAAGATTAATAGTAACAGTAAGGCAATGTCTTCAGTTGCTGCAAATACTTAAAGAGTACATGCCTCTTCGTAAACTATTATGGTTCGATCACAAAGGATACAGACAGACCGATGAGCCACGATTCAGTGGCTCACAAAGCCACCGTCTTTGTGGCCGTCTCGGGTTCGACTCCCGGTGCGCGACCTCAAAGGGTTGACTCGAGAGCCTAATGAGTATCTCACAAAGAACACTCCTTTATATCATTTTGTTATAAACTCCTTCAATGTTCATACATTTCATCGCTTCAAAGAATACTTCGGTATCTTTTTGCGATGCTTTCAAAAGGCCCGTATAAATAGCAGTGCCTACTTGATGTTTTTTTTATTTAAATGTTAGTGTATTGAATACAAATTTTATATCATATTTTTATTGTAGCAGGTGGTCGGAACATGTTTGAGAATTCAGCGAAGGAGAAAAGGAAAATAAATGCTAGAATACACTTCATTTAATTTATTTCTTTTTAATAGAGCTCTATTTTAAAACAGATTAAAACAGCTGACAAAACAGACTACCAACTGTAAATAAAAATAATGGCAAACGAGAAAATATAAGCAAAGAATTTTAAATAACTATTAGGTTCTTATTGAATACCTACTTTTTATCCAAATTCTAAATGTGCATTACAAACGTATTCCTTTATAAACGATCGAGTGGATTTTTTCAGCAAATGCATAAACAATGTTGCCATTACTTTAATACGAGTGTTCGGTGGTAGGACAGTGTTTTTATAACTGGTCACCCTTGATGTAACTACTTAGTAACATAGTCTGCCATCCACTGGTATAACTACTGCGGCAAATTTATTTCTTTTAAATGTTTACTAAATACGAAAATTATTGTTATATAGTTACTCTTGTTATGAATTATTTGTATCGACATATCAAACAGGTTAAGGGCGCACCGAGCCTCCACTAGCGCCGCCCCGCCACTCAAGGAAAATCATTACAACGAAATAACTATGTTTAATGGATTTCTAAAAAATATATAAACTAGTATTAGCTATAAACTATTTTTGTATGCGTTTTTTTCCTGGCCTATAATCTATATGATTGTGTTTGTGAAGTTAAAACCTGGATTTACGCCTAAAGTGGCCACTTTGGGCGTTAGACCAGATTTTAGCTACGCGAACACATTTTAAACTAATATTTTACGCATACAAAAATAATTGTTAGCCAATACTAGTTTTTATATTTTTCAGAATTTTATTTAACATTGTTATTTCGTTGTAATTATTTTTTTCATTGGCGGCGCTAGTGGACGCACGATGTACCCTTAAGTATAAGATTTATTGTAATTGTTATAAATTCGTAAATCCACAGCCTTCTAAATCTCACGTCAATTATACCGAAGTTATAAAGTTCTATAACCTATTAAATACGTTATGAAACCTCTTCCCCGTTATTTAAATAAATGAAAGAAAGTTAGTTTTACTGATTTATGCGTGAAAATAAACAAACATTAAAAATATTTTACGTATTGAAAGCCATCCTAATGTCTGGTAGACCGGCGAGGCCGAAATCCGCAAGTCACTGTCGACATGTGGCGACTCAAAATTGAAACGCAGCTCGGCGCGTGTATTTATTTTTTAATTCTTTTTTCACGAATCGAAAGAGTCATTAGATTGTAATATATAACGGTCGGTGTTTTTTGTCGCAGTGGCTCGGGGCTCGTCAGGTGCTCGCTTGTATTTTAGAAACAATTTATTAAAAAGCAAAAAGTTTCGCGACATTAAAAAGTAGCTTTGCCCATTGCTACGATAACTATGAAAATATATTGCTTAATTATATCCAAGTGTTGGTTACGATGTACGACTGCATTTTTTGTAACAATGTTAGTTTTTGAGATGTCGTCGCGAATAAACTTTGGAATTTATTTCCTTTCTCTTTGTTTTTTCTCCTTATCCGGCCGATGCAACTCAGTCGAAACATCAGGAAATTAGGTACCAAGGTGTAAAGTGAAAAACCCTCGTTTAATTCCTGTTATTTAATAAGTACAATGCAACGTTTACTCCGTTATTCCGATAAAACTCAAGGCACAAGTGTTTGAAGAATGCATCATGCCGGTCTTCACATATGGCTCAGAAACCATGTCTCTCACTGAACGAACAGCTGAAAAGTTTAGAGTCGCGCAAAGAGCAATGGAGAGAGCTATGCTAGGAATAGCTTGCCGCGACAGGAAAAGGAATGAATGGATCCGGTGAAATCGGGGGTGGGAGACGTGGTGCAAGTTCGGAGCGTAAGTGGAGTTGGGCGGGTCATGTAGCTCGCATGGATCAAGGACGATGGGCGAGAAGGATCCTTGAATGGAGACCATGGGCAAACCAAAGACCACGAGGCCGCCCTCCAAAACGATGGGTTGACGACATCAGAGGACACAACTGGATGACGGATGCGCAAGACCGGACCAGGACCCAGTGGAAGAATTTGGGAGAGGCCTATGTCCAGAAATGGAGCCAAAGAGGCTAATGATGATGATGATGACAATGCAACGTGAAAGTTTAAAATGTATATATGCAGCCCTTGGATGAATTAGTTATATTCGTCCAAGCAGCCTTATCAATCGAAAACAAATTAGCACAATGAATTACACCACATAGAAACAAAAATCCCAATAAAAAATCATGTTTCATTCCCAATACAAGATACAATCTCGCATAACAGTATCAAGATCAGAACATCAACAAATTCATCAATCAACCCACGAAATTATCGTCGCTCCATTGTACAGAATCAGTACGCAATATTCCCGACGAATTATACGAGAACCGAGAACCGATCGTGAGAGGCCACAAAAACACCCATCAGCCACAATGCGGCCACAAAAACACCGTATATCTGTAACACAATCTATAGATATTAAACGCACAATACAAACAATGCTATGTTGATTGAAACGTCAAGCAAATGACGGCCGATTGATTCGGATCGGTACATTGTACCTATTAACATCGTAATTACGGCACGCTGAGATATAACTATTTATTTTGTGTCCAAATTTATTATTGAGATGACTAAAAAACTGATCGGCCAACAATGATTCGTGCTTTTGGCTCGTCAGCCGTGACGGGTGAATATCGATTTCCATATAAGCTGGCTGAGTTTTTTGGGATTAACATTCTTTTGTTTTGTGCGCCCGCGCCGGCGACTCGTGGTCGCGCTTAGAATGGTCCGAGATGCTTTTGTAATTGTTTTGCTCGTAATTAAAGACGGGTTTTATTTGGACTGAATTAAGCAGCATCGTAAAGGTAATTTTAATTTTTTGTATTATTGGGGTATCGATTGAGATAGTTCGATGTGTCAGCTTATTGTATATGAAGTGAATTAAATATTATTTAAAATAAGTAAGTACTTACAGTCGAATCCACAAACACAACATCTCAAATCAGTAAAATTACACTATCCAATATCAAATTAGGAAATCCAAATCTTATGCTAAATCGAATGTAGAGTATAGCAAACACATCCGGACTTAAATAAGGATTTATAAACAAAATATGTAATATTTTATAATGTTCTGTTCCGATGGAGAGATACCGTTGATATGAGCCATCGCCCTGAGAGCATGTCTTGCGGTGGATTCCACGTCAGCTGATTGAGATGTGCCCAGCATGAGCCAACACGAAGAGGTATCGCGACTCTATAGTATTAGGTTATGGCTAGGTCATTGTAAAATAAATAAAATTAAAAAAATATTTAAAACACGACTGCTCTGCTCGAAAACTAAATAAAAATAAAAAGACAAGTGTCACATTGCAGTGGGGGGACCGATACGTGGAACAATTTTATTTATATTTAAAAAAAATATTAGGTAACTTTTTGGGTAGTTTAAGGGCAGGGAAGTCATGTTTTTAATATATATATTTTTTAATTATTTCATAAATTAAGGGACAAATTATTATAGTTTTGGAATGTGCTCATCAAGGCCTTTTATTTGATACCCATATTATAATAATTGAAGAAAATAAAACAACAAATTTAAAAAAAAATGGCGTAGAGCAGCCACCATATTGATTTTTTTTTAAAAAAATCTATAGTTATTGTCGCTTGGGATGATGCAAGGATCACAATGATACCCCACACATGCAAATCTGATTAGGCATTTAGAAGTTATGGTGGAATACAAGAAAAGTTTTGGGCAGTCATGTAATAAACATTTTAATCGAAAAATTACAAAACTCCGAAAAAACACTTTGTTTGGATTTTAAATATAGAAATATAGCATTATATTAGTATACTGTCTAAAACAAACTTTTCGTAAGATTCTACGTCTTTATTGCATTATAATGACGTAGAATCTTACGACTTCATTCAACATCTATAATAATTATGATGAACAAAAAGGCATGCGCGCGTTTAAATCTTTTGTTTCTGTGAAGTGAACAATTTGCTTCATAAATACAAATAAGTTAAACTCTTTATAAAAAAATTAAAGTTTTTTTAAATTTTATAATATTTGTACGAGTTTTTCCATCTCCCTTCAGTCTTCAGTCTTCGAGATAATATTGTTTCATAGTAACAAAAAGTGGCAAGAAAGTGGTCAATAAAGTGGTAATATCCTTCACTGACATACGGCTGTCATAATGCGTCTTGTTGCGTGCGACAGACAGACAGACGCGAAAAAACGCGACCGATTGTTGCAAGTTGCATTAGGTACTTGTAAACGATTCTTGCTGCTTCGTGCAATAACAATTGTAATTTGCAATACGTTTTTAATTATAGATATATCCACAATAATGCTTGCAGAAGTTAATTTTAAGTTGCCCATTTATGCACGATTCCTGTTGGTTTGACAAAATACATACTTATAAGTATATTTTCTAAAGTACGTCTGAATAAATTTAGTGTAGGCCCATCCCTTATAATATATTCCCATTATCCCTTATAATATATTATTCTCTAGATCTATTCCCACACTCTCAAGACTATAGTATAGAGTTCAAGCCTATGGTATCGTCAAATATTATAGAATAACGTCATACCCAAATTAATTTGAAAATGTTATTATGTAAAGTTAAATGCCGCGCTTCCGTAACTTAGAATACCTATAGCTAAACTTTAAAGTTAAGAAAAGATCACATTTCTTATACATTTACATTGTGTCTGGTAATTTCCCAAAAAAATAAAAGTAAAATAACATTTCTGCAAAAGACTTATAGATACCAGAATCCACCTTATATTTTTAATGGGCTGTTTACATGGGTTGATTTTAGTCACCTGTGACGGTCGACTTTAGTCACCTAGCAAGTCGCTTCCAAAATTGAATCGCAGGTGATGGCGTCGCTGTCGTCTATGTAGGTAGTTGATGGCGTAACCTAGGTAACAATATGTAATATGTAGTTCCAGTCTTGGTCACCGGATCAGATAATTTGGTTCAGTCACCTGTGGCCTACGTCGAAAGTTGTGTGGCTTTAGTCGCCCATGTAAATACCAACGACAAAATTTACAATTTAACTTATATTATATCGCATGAATCGCATCGCAAAGGTCACATTCTCGTTTCTAACGCCGCCGCGCCGCCGACCGCGCCGGGGCGCCGCGCGCCGCCACCATCGAATCCAATGAACCGATGAAAGTAGGTCCCATGACAAGAAACATTTTGATTGAAACTTTACTGGAGAACAAACCCATAACACTCGTGTTTTTAAAGCAGGCAGTCCACTTTCAACGAAAGCTCTCCAAGGCGATATATTTAAACTTAAAAAAGGTTAACGGCCGAATACTCAAACGCTGCTTAAATAGTTGAGAGCTCCTCACACAGTTGAGACCGCCTTAACTCATACTCAATTCAAAATTTGAGAGCCGCTCAATTTCTAAGACGGCCTTAAGTTAAGGACCGCTTATCTGCAAAAACTATCGAAAATGGAATACTCAAACGTTCATTAAGATCTGACAGGTATTTGAGGCCGCCTTAAGTTGATTAAGGTCGCTCTTAATTTAAGGAAGCTCGGACGTACCTCAAGTATCACACGTCAAGGTGATTAGCGCCCTGCACACGTAAAGTTCGAAACGCGGGAAACATATGATACTGGTGGTTATAGATGGCCAACTCGCCTATTTTTTTGCATATAACCGGATACAAGCATACAGCGCCATCTCTTTTGCATGAAGTAAATTACGTCGCTATAGGTCAAAAGGCCCATACGGTCGATCGCGATCGACCGGTCGATCGCCAAGGATAACAGATTTGACATTTTGAACTCAATGTAGTTTTACTTATGCAATTTTTTTTTTAAATATTTGGTGGGTTAAACGGTCAAAATGTCGATCTGTCATAAATTTTTGCTAGGTCGATCTCATTAAGAGAAAGTATGGGCACCCCTGCTATAGGTATACGTAGGTAGGTATGTACCTACCTACCTAGTCAATATTTTAATGAAAATTAGTTGCCAAAGTTATCTGATGTTTATTGTACAAAAAATTACAAACTGTTAGGAGCTCGTAATTTACTGTACAATAAACACCAGATAACTTTGCCAAAGAGTTATCTAAGTTGGTAAAAAATGAGAAACATCTAATACTTAATCATCAAATATTTCTTTTTATAAGTAATTATATCTATTATGCTAAGTATAAATTACAGGTAAACACACTATAGACACATAGGTAATGCAGTACAAGTATCTGCTGCGCGCTCATAAAATACTTCCAGTGACAAAGCCGGCTAACGCGATGACCAAACGAGTATCCATTTTTCATACTACTGATGAAAAACTTTTAAAATTTATGAGAGAACTGCAGTCCAAACTCTTGAAAATCAATTTACACGCACAGTTCGGATCGTTTGCCTTAACATGTAAGATTCGCCGCAGTCCAAACCGCACAGATCCATCCCAGGTTTGGAACGCAGTCCCAGATGCGCGGTCCAAACTTTACGTGTGCAGGGCGCTATTGTTTTGCGTTGTGAGGTTATTATTTTGAAAAAATATTTTAAAAATGTCCTTTTCTTCGTTATCATTTCTTTTTATTCTCCAGTCACGTTTTCTTGTTTGATTATTTTAAAGTAAAATAAATAAATTGGGCGGTTTAAAGGTGTTATTTATTATGACAGTCAGTATTCATTGACAGTTGACATAATTGTCGTATCGACATTGAGCTTCTGTGGCATAGAGAGAGATTGTTCCGTTGCACGCTATTATTTTTGAGATAACTTTGATTACGTAGTGCCAGGTGTGATATCGATGGATTGCATGCAAAGAAACGGTTTGCAAATCTCAGTGATGTTACCAGATTGCAAATGGTTAATGCGTCCTTAGCTAAGCAGACATTACCAACAGATAAAAAGCGTTTGAGTATTTCACTTAAATCTAATGGCTTCTTAAACTTAAGGTGGCCTCAGCTAAGATTTTAGTTAAGCAGCGTTTGAGTATTCGGCCGTTAGTGTCATGAAGATAGCCCACAACAATACTAGATTTGTTTAGTTTATCTTAACTAGTCTATTCTAAATAGCTTTTAAGAAATTTTAAATTAGGAAGGCGTAGGTATACTTATAATATTTAATTTTGGAGTTCACAAATCGAAACAAAACTAATCATTTTTAACCGACTGCGAAAACAAGGAAGAGGTTTACGATTCGTCGCATTTTTTTTATGCATGTCACCGATTATTGTATTGTCAAAAACAGCCGGTACTATATTTTAGTCACACTAAAGTTAGCCAAATGTTATTTCGACTCGAATAGGATATTTTCCAATTTTTTCTATTTCTGTTCATAATTATCCAGCAAGATAAAGTAATCGACAAGAAAATGAGAAAAAAGTGAGGTGGGTATGTATTTATAATCCCTAATTATCGAAATTATCGACACAGAACAGCTGACTGACACCGTAGTAGGTTTAAATTCCTTGAATAGCAATACGTAGTTTAATCTATAAACTCATAAAATAGCTAGAGTAGTTAATGGCTCATAGCAAACTAGATATTCAATACAGCAACGCTTAAAATGCAATGCATTTGAGTGCGATTCCGATATTAGAATCATAAATCGTAACGCAGGTATATTTACCCTTTGTGCAAGTTCGAAGTTTTTACGCCATTATCTAACCTTTCATTCCAGGAATCTAAATTATTTTAGTGATAACTTCGCTGTCTTAGCATTTTTGGAATGCAATTAATATAGCTAGCTGCGTTCAAATAGTGATGAAGTTAATAATGTCTAATTATTATTGCTCTATACGAATTATCACCTTGAGGGTAATGCAAGATAATTATTTCTTCACAGATAATGAGAGGACCCTTGTAATTTATTTAATAGTGCATTGAATTCTTTGGTATTCTGGTCTTTTTTATGAGTACGTTGTTTGCATTTTATTATTGTCTTCCTTCCACTGAAGATTAATTTTATTATGATTGAAATCCATTTAATGATAAAAAAACGCGATCGCTTTTCAACCTTGATGCAAGCTCATTTTATCTTGCTGCTTGCAATTTTTGAAAAAAATAAAGAATTTGGACTTCTTGTCTTAACTGTGATGCTTATTGAATGGTTTCTCCGTTCTTCTTGTCAGCTAAAAGATGACCTCTACAATTCAAAAGTATATCTTGTTAATCTATTTGAAAAAATAATAATTTAGTTTTGCTTCATTATCCTCTTTTAATATTCCACAGAAAGAGAGGTTTTTCTAGAAAAATATTTTTTCAGACATAGTTATTAGGCTCGGCTCTATCAGGGTTTGCTCTCCCCGCAGGTTTCTCAAGCTTTGTTGTTTTAGTATACTTATTTAAAGTTTTGGTAGTGGTCGGCTGCCCTTAGCGAACGCGTCAACCCCACGCTGCGCGTGTTTGATATCGTAATAAGCTGCGCGAACGATGCCTATCGGTACCACGAATCAATCCGGCCCAAAGTTACAAGTAACAGCTCATCAGCACGAAAGGTCGATTTCTCAATAAAATTGATTGTGGGCTGCATGTGTTGTTGGTTGGCAATTTTATGCGAAAAAGTTAGGTAACTCTATCGTTCTAAGTTGTTTTCTCACACTCAAGGTTTTGGTATTAGGATAATAGTCAGTTTACCTTAACGACTTACAAAAATAATTGAATTTTTGAAAGATATAGAGATAAACAGTTACACAAAATAAATAATGATTCAAATTGCAAATACGAAATCATTTCAGTTCAGTTGCTCATGTGTTATAAGTTATAAAGATTTGATTTAAAAGTTGGAATTCTACTTAGTTGGAGTTTTAAATCTCAGATCCGCTAATTCCACTACAATTTTCAAGTCAAGTGGCCAAGTCAGAACAATTCCTGAATTCTTTTACTGGACAACTATGTAGTCCAAATTACAAGTTTCACACGCCTCTTAGGCACCTAAATGTAGCCTTACCTCGCTGTCATCGCAGTCGCCATTACCTTCGGCTGCAGTCGTGGTCATTCCTTGACAAACAATCAGGGAAATATCAACCTTATCTTCATTAAAATAGTGTACAGATTCCGTAAAAGGTGAAGACGCGACGGATGGCGGCGCCTACGCATTTTGCAGCGTCACCGTCGCCTGACCCTTTATAAAAGTGATTTACACGAGTCGATATGGTATAACAAGTGATTGAAACTTGTTGTTTTGTTTTGTTTATTGGAACTTAGCATTAACTAGCCTTAGATAGCACTTATTGTGGTCTCGTGAGTTATCAGGAGCTTTGAAATAGTTTGTCTTACCTATTTGTTTTTATTTCTGCTTTTATTATAATTCTTAAGTTCTGATTTTTATATTCACGATGCTATTTTTGTTTATTAAACTTTTTAATAGTAAAAGTAAACAAAAAGAGAGAGATATCAAAAATCAGTAGTTTTTGTTAATATAATGTTCAACTTGTATTTTTTTATAATTGTAAGATTTGTAGTTTAATTTACTAGTTTTTTATAAATTCTATTGTTTCTTTATAATTTTTTATTTAAGTATAAATTTCGTACACATACAATTTTTAACATAAAATAAGTGGACAGAACAAGGGCACCTTTTATTTCATATTGTTCTTCCAGAATATTAAATTTAAAAAGACAAAACTAAAGAACATACAATCGTAGCCCAATCGTGTCGCAGTCGGATCGGCTCGTGTGACCACACCTCCGCATTACAAGCACTCATGTTTGACAAGTGACGTATCAGCCTCGGATCAAATTATCCCACAACACGGCGACAGGCGACCACTCGGGCCCCACTAATTCGGTAATTATCCTCGAACAGACAACTTACTAGAAAAACTATTATACAGCCTTCAAAAAATAGACGGAAAAGATAAGTACCTAGCGTAAAAAAGAGGTAAGTACCAACTTCAAGATTTCGGCCCAAGAGGAAAATTGAAATATATATTTTTGAAGCATCTTGTTCACTGCGTACTTTATACGTTTTAATTACTTCGATACTTTTCAGTACCCGATACACGATCTTTAAATGTTTTAGCTTTATTTAAAAAAAAGCTTGACAAAAAAAAAATTTTTTTTTTTTTTTTACCGCTTGTATACAGGGTGCAATTGTAATACGACTCTCCAAATTTTAAGGATGTGTTCAGTCCATGAAACTGAACAACTTTCTATAAAAAACATATGGTCAAAATAAAAATGACTTTTCATACAAATTAAAGAGATCACGTGATCAGTTTAGTATGGGATGACCAAAATTTTTTGGCGTATTTCGATACCTGTTTCATGTAGACAGTTGTTCAGTTTCATGGACTGAACACATCCTTAAAATTTGGAGAGTGGTTACAAATGCACTCTGTATATGAGCGTATGGGTTTAAACATCGTACATTTTCTCTGTGAAATTCTTCCTCTCTGAATTTCTCTGTGTATATTATCGTTTGTTGCTTCGTAGGACGTGCAGTTTTCATAAGTTTTTTATAATGCAAAATACTTATTATCAGTGAAACTTCAACTCTCTATCGGGAGGGTTTTTTTTATCATTTATTATCGTTGCTCAATTATTACCTTTTATCATTATTATCTTTTCTTTAATGTAGCAATATAACAATATATCCAGTAGTTTCTTGATCTAGATCGCATCCAGATATCCTTCCACATATTATTATCATCAGATCATAATTAACATTATTTGCCATCATATAAAAAAATAGAAAAAGCAATGTGTTTTTTCGCGTGACCACGTTCTCTTTCATATTTAAAGTAAGAAGGTACAGTACCCTTAGCACGAACAGCTATCGAGAAAAAAAACGCGCGTAAAATTTCTCGATAGACAATTCTCTATGGAAAATTTCATTCCGCTTATCAGCGATAGATGGCGCAATACAAATACAAATTTCCAATACAAAATTTATCTATTGATTGATTTTACGCGCGTTATTTTTTTCGATAGCTGTTCGTGCTAAGGGTACAGATGTCTCTTAATCAGATAACTGTCTTATAGGTATCATTATTACCTTAATATCGTAGAATATTCATAATTTTTGCCGTTATGGCGGCGCACTTACGGCTTGTAATGATAATTGTAATCTGCAGGACTATTGCGCAGTTGACATTTGCATTAATAGGGAAACATTAAAAGAAACTATTCCGAGTATAGATGACAAAATGATTACTTAATTTTAACTTCCACTATTATCTTAATACTAATTAATACAAGGTGGAAAAAAGTGTAGCCAGATGTTAGTAGAATAAACAAGTTAAAATTATTATTGAATAATACTCGTAACACGTTGTACTTAGGCTGGCGCACCGGACGACGCTCCGTGGGTAGGCCCCCGACAAGGTGGACCGACGATCTGGTGAAGGTCGCGGGAAGCCGCTGGATGCGGGCAGCGCAGGACCGAGCGTCGGTCGTGGAGATCCTTGGGGGAGGCCTATACCCAGCAGTGGGTGTCGTGCGGCTGATATGATGATGATCTTACTTTAACGATAACAAGCTTGTTAAAGTACCGTTTAAGCACAAATAAGCCAAAAAAGAGGTTGCCAGCCAGCATGATGTCCTTTGACAAGTTTGACGTGACAAATAGGTAGCATTATCATTTGACGATAACTTTAACTTTGACAGCGTTTTTTTTTTTTTTTTTTTTTTTTTAATTTATTTGGCACAACAAACAGTTACATTCGCAGATTGTATGTAGGTAAAGTTTTAAAAGTAACACACATTACTATAAATGTAGCCAACCCCGTTGTGCGCGGATTGAGTATGAAAACATATAGGGGGGCAATAATAATAAGTTATTTAAACAAAAACTACACTCGTAAACGTTTCAACGAGAGATTTTATGTGAGCAAGTGAATCCTGAGGTAGCTATGTAGCTAAAAATAATAATAAATAAAAATGAATTTAAAGATAGGCACGAATTGTAACAATTTTGGTTTTTTTATTCTCTCGTTAAAACGAGTACAAATACGGTATAAATTAATAAGGTAAGAAGTTTACTCTTTGTGTTCACAATACATAATGTTCTAAGTAAACGATCAAGAAATCAAGGCGGTGTGTTAATTAAATAGGTTATTGAGAATTATTCATCTAAAGTTTTATCCTCGTAGATACACTTAATGTTGTTCCTAAAAGTTGCAAGCGAACTTGCGAAGATCTCGACATTTACAAAGTGTGCATTATATTGTTCCATTAGTCTGCGCAAAGGCGCGCGCTTACCGGCGTTAGTCTTGCAAGGAGCTGGTGCAAATAAGTAGCGTTTGCGAGCCTCTCGTGTTGGATGCGATCTGTACGGAATACGAATGTATATTTGGTTGACCAACTGGTTACAATCAAATTTGTTGTGACATATTTTATACAGAAGCATTTGGTCTAATATAGCTCTTCTCATATCAAGGGATGCAATCGAGTATTTTTTTTTAAGCAAAACGTAGTTTGACTTAGAACGAAAACATCGATAGTGCATGGTCTTTAGAAATTTAGACTGTACTCTCTCAATCTGACTTTTATATTTGGTGTAGTGTGGATTCCAAATACACGACGCATACTCAAGTTGAGACCTAACCAAGGATTTGTAAAGGAGAAGGTACGATGCGGGTCTTTTAAAGTGAGTAGCCATTCGCATTACATACCCATACATTTTGAAAGCCTTATCAACGATGTGATTGACGTGGACATCAAAGTGAAGTTTACTATCCATGAATAGACCTAAATCCTTTATAACTGATACCTTTTCTAAGGGGGTGTCTGACAGGGTATAAGCATATTTAACAGTGTCGATTTTTTTTGTGAATGTTATGGATTTACATTTGGTCAAACTCAGTTGTAACTTGTTTACTCTACAATAGTTTGCTAGGCGGTCTAAATCATCCTGTAGCTTTTGACAGTCAGCAGGTGATGCAATTCTGCGATATATTTTAAGATCGTCGGCGTACAGAAGGTATTTACTATTTCTAAAGCATTGGTTTATGTCGTTAACGAATAAAACAAAAAGAAGAGGTCCCAGAATTGATCCTTGAGCTACCCCAGAGGGGACGGTAATCGTTCCAGAAGTGTGTCCTTTTGGTGCAACTAACCCTTAATCTGCTTTGAATAAAGAATTTGTGTATCTGTGTTAATTATAAAGCTGTGTAATAAAAATACGAACAAGTAGGTAAGTTCTAACCTTCCTTCTTTTTTGAAGTCGGTTATTAGCCAAATTCCTTTGGAAGTATTTGCTGCTAATCTCACAACTTCCTTAAATTTTTTCACAAGTTTCATTGTCCATTAGCCAATTTTGATGTCCTCACTGCTGGGACACAGGCCTTCCTTATGGGTGGTAAGGAGGATGGGCGATAACCTACCACGCGGGCCCAATGCGGATTAGTGGGTGCAAATGCAGCCGGGACCAACGGCTTAACGTGCCTTCCGAAGCACGGAGGAGCTCTAGATAACAAATTTTTGGTCACCCATCCCATGACCTACCCTTGCGAACGTTACGAACGAATTATTTGATAATAACACTTATTTTACTCAATATGTCTGATTCATATTGATATAATGAAAATTCTCGTATTGCAAATAAACCATTTGTTTTTTTCTTTTTGCCGTGTAATCGGATAAGCTTTTAACAGAATCGTAGTAGATCAACAATCTTTATAATAAAGTGTAACTTAAAACAGCAGTTGCGGATTGGACTAAAACCGAAAGCCGCATTCCATCAGCCGACCAACTGTCAATTTCACACAGTTTTTCATCTCAAAAAAAAACTTTAGGGGAGAGGACACTGGTATCTCTAAAAAACACGCGACTGATTACAAACTTATGAAATGACATTGAATTAATCGTTAAGGCCACCTTGCGGGCACTCATTACCACAAATGGATTCACGACTCGCGGACGAACAATAAAAATCGCATTTACACACAAAAAAACGGAGCGTGATTAATGACACGTACGTAAAGTTTACCGCCACACACGCACGGTAGCTTTCGTGACACACTGCCAGCTAGTTCCACACGCAATCTAAATTTTCTGAACATAGATAAGAAAGATTGACTGTTTGTTAAATATTATCCAAAAAAAAACACTCGTCTTTAGGCAGTTAAATGGGACGAGTTCCATCTTTAACCATCCTTTTATTGTTAAGTTTTAGATTTTTTCATTCACAGTGCTATTTTTAGGGTTCCGTACCCAAAGGGTAAAAACGAGACCCTTTTACTAAGACTCCACTGTCTGTCTGTCACCAGGTTGTATCTCATGAACCGTGATAGCTAGACAGTTCAAATTTTCACAGATGATAGAATAAAATTAATATTTAAGTGGGGCTCCCGTACAACAAACGTGATTTTTTTGGCGTTTTTTGGTACAGTCAGCAATGAAACAGATGTCTCACGGTTTGAAGTATTAGCCAAAAACGTTACCTTGACTAAGTACAAGTGTTAAACAACTTTCGTTGTTGACCGTACAGAATAATTCGTGCACGAGTCCGACTCGCATTTGGCCAGTTTTTTTATATAAGGAGGTACTGTTTAAATGCATGAAAAGAAATCTTCCTAGACATTGGAAGTTTTCTTGAAATTGTTGTGTGGTAATTGTGTGTGCATCGTCTGTTGATATTATATAAATCAATAACAACCGCCTCTGTGGTCTAGTGGTTCGCCCACCCCGTATAACGCAGGTGTATTTCGGTTAGGTTGGTGGTAGGTCCGCCTGGCCAGCTACCACCATCTTACCAAGTCTGACGCCTTACCAACAATCAAAAAAATGTTGTGTTTCGGCAGTTAGAGTTAAGATAGCCAGTCCCTCAGTGATGAGGATTCCGGATGTAGTGCACTTCCACCTTCGGCCTTATCGTCACTTAACATCAGGTGAGGTATCCATTATCCCGTTGTGCTTAAAAAAAAACAAAAAAAAACTGATCAGAATCAATTTTGCTAATAAAGCACCTCAGCGACATCATCGCTGACCGCTCAAACCTGCTATCTATTGCGAGATCATCGCGTGTACATAATAAGTGAATACTTATTGACCATTCATTTATGCACGATAAATTATGTTTCGCGATGGAAAGTGGAGCGTTTGTTATATTGTACCCGCCAATTTCTAGTAATCTAATCTGTGTGTCAATTTTGTAACATTTGCATGTGAAGCATGCACGGCCGGTAAGTGGGACCGATAAAATCTGGTTAATTGCATTTAACGCATTCTTGCATTAAACTTAGTTAACTACATCAATATCCTCGTCGACGAACATAGTTTTACCACTTTTTTTTTTTAAATTTCAAGCGACTGTTAATTTAATGAAAGGGAAACCTGTGAAATATTAAAACCTAAACCTCTGTTATTTAATTACAAGATTACGAAATTATATAATGTCATCAAAGAATTAAGTTTTTTTATCAGATTTTTATCACAAAAATAAGTCTTTATCAGGATAAAAATCATCAAACTTTAAAGGCTCTTCATCTCACCTGGCCGTGTGTCAATCAAACTCCACACTCATAATATGTTTCGACGCTTCACAACACTGACTGTTATATTCCAATACACAACTAAAGAAATAAAACATAACTGATAGTTGTTCGACTGTAGTTCACATAAATATAACTCATTCTGTATCTATTAGCTTAGCTCCATGAAATGTTTATGTTCTGTTGCGTGGTTGAAGAATAATATACTAGAACTACCGTTGTTATCTATCACCTACGCGTGGTATACAACACTTAAAAGTAGCTAAGCACTGCACCACATCACAATAGTTGTACATGTACATACTGAATCAGTCGGTACAATATGACAAAGTTATAGAGTTCATCTAACTAATAGACAGCATTTTGCAGACGGCGGGCGCGCGGCGCATGAAACTCAGTAGCATGTTTATCTTTTTATTTTATTTTATAGTAAGTATCTGTGGAAAATGCGTTATTTGTGAAAAATTATTTAACTACCTCGTTATTTCAAATAAATTTTAATAAACTTCATTACTGACTTGCAACTTCTCGGAAATTTTAATGCAGTCTTTGCAGTGATCTTCAATCACAGGTGCTCCCACGCAGCAGTATAATAACGTTATATAACAAATGTTATGCAACATTCTCTAACTTTTCTCTCTCACATGTTGTAGCAAAAGTTACACCTAAGTATAACTGCTGTGTGGGAGCACCAACTGTGTAATTTGTCTAGGCAGGATTAATGTGTACCTAAATGAAGGAAGATTGTGAGACCCCAAAAACTTTTTCTCATCATAAGCTGTTTCTTGAATTATCGTGATAATCTGTTAAGAGTATCGGTACTCTACCAGCTCATAGACAGAAAATGTTCCCAAGGTTTTTTTCCCAAACTCTAAAAGGTTTTTTCCTAATAGATGTCCAAACATCATCAATTACTTGTAAATCACCGGTCTCAACTCAACTCCGGCGCACGAGGGCGGACGGCGCCGACAACTGCGTAATCAGCGGTTGGTCGCTGCTTCCGTGTAATGGCCGCCCTCTTTTTGCTCTATAAACCATCTAGTGTCTCGTTCTAACGGGCTTCTCTCTCGGATAGCTGGATTTCAAATTGACCTGTTTACTACTGATGGTTTGAGTGGACCGAGCTTATTTGGTGTCGATGCTCAATTGTTTGTCAATAAAATGTTCTGAAAATTCGCGCAAAAAGACGCAGGGGTCCCGGGTTCTATTCCCAGGGGGGGTACAATTTATACTGTTTGGTTGGTGGTACAGATTATTTTAAGTCCACCTGGCTAGCTACCACCATCTTACCTAAGTCTGACGCAAAAAAACAATTTAAAAGTTGTTGTGTTCCGGCAGTTAGAGGTATACGAGAGTGGTTTGATAGTTAAGTCCATGACTTTGAAAAGAAGAAATACTTTTTTTTTATAATTTCTTTTTGTGTCTTAAAAAGAAACTCCTTAAGGCATCTAATGACGACCAACGAACAAATGACGACCAACTTTATTGTAAAATACCCTATTTAATGCAAATAAATTATTATGATATGATTATGATATGATAATTTACACTACATTTTTTTCAAATTCGGCAAAAGATTATTACTTTTGGAAACAAAAACCTCAAGCGACTTCTAAGTTTTCTTAATGACCCTGTCGACCCTCTCGGCGGCACTAATGACATCAAAACTCATCGAATGAAGATGCGAATCCTTCCTATTCTCTAGATTCAACCCCAGTGAGATTTTTTCTCTTACCAAACATGAATAAATGTCTTGGCGGGCAAAGATTTTCATCAAGCCAAAAGGTGGTGTTTGAAATGGACCCTCATTTCAGTTACCAGTTTTCAGGCGATGAAAGAAAAAAAATAATGGGTCAAAGAGGTAGGAACTTCGTTGGACTGAATACGCAGTGCTACAATAAGATTATGTAGAGAAATAAAACAAAATATTCCGAAAAAAAGTCTTTCTTCATTAAAATGTCATAGACTTATCAATCCACCCTCGTATAGCCATAGTTCCTCAGTGATGAGGATTCCGGGTGTAGTGTGCTTCCACCTTCGGCCTTATCGTCACTTAACAAACATCAGGAAAGGTGAAGGCCAAGCACTTTCCCGTTGTGCATAAAAAAGAGGACTTAGTTCTTAGTATAAAGGTATTCAGGAAACACCTCTACACCGAAAAATAATACATGAATGAAGAATAATGACATATTATTATATCTATCCCTCGTATCTACAGACGAGTAAGTAATGATAATTACTTAAGTTAAACTTACAATGTTTCTATTATGCAATTTATGGTATAGATAGGTAATTAATCCCTACAGCTTTGGTGCATTTAAGATTAATTTATGCCATAAATTGCATGTGAATAAATTATTAGAAACACTTGAAAATTGCAAGATTTGCTCAAGTCATTACTTACCTAGTTAGCTGTTGTATGTCAGAACAGGAAACAATGTTAACACTGATATGTGTTCTAGTCACGGATGGTGGTAAAATTCCTTATACCTATATATTTCGAGTAAACCTGAAATCGGAAGGAACTTTTACACCTCATACTGGGAGAAGAAAGACAGTTTTACCATTGGAAATGTTTATCAGATGCAAATCGCCTGAGACGTATTTTTGGCCATATCTCCGAGGATTTTGGGAGGATTGAGATAAGAATAGTACCGAAAGTTGAGGAATTTATCGAGACATGTGTGAACGTTTGAATTTTGAAAACCTACTGGTAACTTTTTTTGGAATTTTGCAAAATTCGGGTTTTTTGGGGGTGTTTTTTTTACTAAATTGTAAATATTTCGGGAAAAAAACTGACTTAAGAAGAAATGAAAAATGGGTCCTAGGGTATTAGTTTGGCTACAAAATAGCGACAAATTTGAAAATCGGTTAATGATTGTGACCTGTAGGTGGTCCCTTTAGATTTGGAATTGTAGAAAAACGGGTGTTTCCGTACATAAAAAGTGATGTAGCTTCTATGATTATTGACCGATCGTCATGGTAATAGTGTTAAAAGATGCAGAAGCTGACTAGAAGTGCATTCTCGTTGGAATTTCGAAAATCGGTTAATAATATTTCGGCCGCGTCGAGGCAGTCAGCGGACGGTTTTGTGACACGAGGCGAAGCCGAGTGTCACAATCGTAAAAATAAATAGGCACTACCTAGGTAACTTTAAAAACATAATAGGATTTTGCATTTGATTTGATTTTGGTTTTTCTTTCATTCTTGCGGGGACTGTAAAATCTGTGAATTTTTCTCAAAGGATGGTAAAAAGGTTTCATTGTTTTTCTCGTAACGAATTTTCTCTTTTATACTTACGTTGTATTTATATTCTAATGTTAATATGCTTGTTACTGTGTCAAATAACAAACATGACAGCTTTAAACTTATGAGGAAACTACGAACAATTTGCTTTAAAAACTTAATTATGCGTCGGTCTACTATTTTGTACAATAGGCTTTTTTATAGTAAAGATCATTTTCTGCTGCTCTGGTTTGGTTGGTCACATTGAATCGTTTAAAAAACATTTTGATTTAGAGAAACCGAAAATTAACTTACTTCTTTTGTATAGAGAAAGTTCTGTTTACAATGCGGAAACAATTCAGTAGGTGTTTATAGAAACATACTACAGAAACTCTTGACAATGGCGAATGTTGGAAGTTGGTATTTGTTAACAAGTGCTTAAATAAAAGATTTCAACAATCATGCAAGTCAGTTTTATTACATCAAAACTTGGCTTACTTAACAAACAATACTGTACAACATGTTATTCCCTCTAGAAATACTTACCTACTTTACTTTATAGAGATAATGAAGATCCTAAAGCTGTGGCCTGTAATTATATTTTCGTCCCACCCGCGTTTGAGGCATCGGGATGTTGGGGGTCGGAGGCAGTAGCCTTCATCAAGGAGTTGGGTCGCCGCATACGTGAGAGGCGATGCGACGCCCGCTCTGGTTCCTACTTGGCGCAAAGGTTGTCAATCGCCATTCAGCGTGGCAATGCCAGCAGTTATGGGGACCTTTGCGCCTGGTATGACACGGGGTGGCATCTTTGAATAGGTTAAGGAATAATGTGTTATGTTAATTAAAGTTCATGTGCTTATTGTTTAATTAAAATACCTATTTATATTTCTATAAACCTAATAAATAAAAAGTAAAGAAACAAGATTGAAAATTATCTTACTTCCTAGGTCCTAATATTAGAAATGTGAAAGTTTGTATATTTAGTTAGATGTTCGTTACTCAATCACGCAAATACGTCTGAACTGATTTGGATGAAGTTTGGCATACAGATAGTTTATAGCCTGGATTTAACATACTTTATAACCAAAGGGCCTACTCAAATGGCCATTCTACTAAAATTAACGCTAGTGGAATAGAATGACAGATACAATCTATGTGATGGAGCTAAGCGTTAGCTTATGTCATTCCCATACATTGTGATTCTATTTTGTTTACGTTAATTTTAGTAGAATAGCCATTTGGGTAGGGGAGCTGGATAGTTTATAGCCAGGGGGTCTATTACGAAAAGTTTCACGCGATACACGCAGCTGCGTCCGTGCTTCGTTATGATTGTTTCCTATTACAAAGCACTTGCGTATGCGATATCGCAAAGTGATTGCGTAAGTTTGACAGTTTTTTTCTAGCGTATACGACATCATTCGTTCAATAGTCTTTGGGCTACGATAGCCAAATTGGAAATGTGTTTAATAGCCACAACCGACGAACTGCGGACGACTATCGTGACCAAGTGACTGCGTTACGCAATTGCGTATGTTATTTTCGTAATAGGCCCCCTGAATTAAAACTTTTTATCCGGGGTCTATGTCTATTTTCAAAATCTATCGCAATCGCTTTCTAAATGATAATTCTATCTATCATTGATGCTTCTTTTTGGCTCAAATAAAAACTTACCAAAGAAATGAAGCAATGTGTCACATCCATCTAATAAAAACGATTGCGATAGATTTTGAAAATTAGACAATAAGTAGGCAGTCAAAGGTTCCCTTCGGATTTTCCGAATGTCCACGCAGACAAAGTCGCGGGCGGAAGCTAGAAGCCATAAAGCTCAGCGACAACACCGCACTTATTACACATTCAAAGGCGAATAAACCGATAAGGAACTAACCGAATAACCATCAATTCTCATCCAATATCTCAACAAGTCGCAGCTACAAATCGAATCAATACACTGTGAGATGCGGCGGGCGGGACACTGCACGCACGCACAGTATCTTAACTTGTTACAAAACAACAAAGCAACAACGTGTTACAAAAATATACTAAAGCTGAAATTCTATTATTTGAAGGTGTATGTTGCTGGCACACTGCCCTTCACATATCTCTCCAGCTCAGTGGCGTGTATACCATATAGGCAGTTAGGCAGTGCTTACCTCATGACGAACCTAATAAATATAGATACCACTAGTCACTAGTGTTAAAGTAAAAAATAATTAATTGGTTCCGTTAATATTCTATAATAACCAAACTTCTATTGAACACTCAGTTAGTAAGCAAATTTTCCTTGCGCATCATTCCTACCTACGCGCTACGGTGGGGTAAGCAGTCTCCAGAATGCATATTCGAAGCAAGGAGCGTTTCATACAAAACTCATTTAAAAAATTTCGGTAAAAGTTATACGACCACAGAAAAAAGTGCGCTCTTTGTACGTGTAAGGTTCTAAAACATGACCTTCGCAATATAACAGCGCTAGGTAATCATGCTTACTCGGGCTACCTCGGACCACGCGCCGGGCGGCCGCGGCCGAACGAATTTTACCGAGAAGCCGACGACGACATTATTTGTCTCACTCGCTCCTATGCACAAACCGCTCGCTCCCTGTCCGTGTTTTATTATCTCACGAGTGCGGGTGAATTTAACAAGTTTCAACCTTGTTAGTACCTTGTCCTAAGAGTGTTGATACCCGCGCCTAATAGAATGTTTGTTTTCGGAAATAAAGATGCAAGCAATGCGGTTGTCATATTTATTTTGTTTGTTTTTAGTTCCGTTAGTTTCTGCAGAGAAAGCAATAACTTATATTATATATTTTTTTGTCTTCTTGACACCACGCGCGAGTTAATGAGAGATATTTTTATTGTTTTGTTATTTTGTTTTTGTGTACTTAACTATTTAGTGTTTTTTCTGTGAAAATAAAAATAAATTTCTGTGTTTTGTGATTAAAATATTACCTAATTAAATAATGGAGAAATTAGTAGAGTGTGCCGATTGTGGTGAGAATTCGATTTGTTTACAAAAATGACGTATCCTTTCGCACAGTTTTCGTTCATAGAAAAAGTAATGGCCGCTTTTGGTCGCTAATGGATAATTTATACCTAGGAAGCAACTTCACATAACATAAGTTTACAACGTGAAGAAAAGGCAATATAAAAGTGGTAGGTAAACAATTAAACATCCTTATTACCTACTAATAGTATTAATTTTAAAATGATAAGAGCTTAATTACAACTGTTTAGATGTAGAGTGCCTACCTAGCTTGAAAACCAATGCACGCCCCTGCTCCAGCTATCCAAAGTCTCAAAGGTTGTCTGGAAGAGATCGCTCTTAGCGATAAGGCCGCCTTTGCTCACCATAGTTTTAAGTTTTATGTTATTTCCTGTAATGTGTGTGTGCAATAAAGTGTTTATCTATCTATCTGTATAATTTACAAAGGTTATGTTTTTAATAGATTATAAAAAAAACCTGAAACTCAACAAGCTTCTTCCTATTCTTCTTTTATTATATTTTTATATGTTAAGTTTCGGCACTCGTTGTCTATAAGTTTACATACTATTTTTACGTACTTAGTTTTATAATGACTGTTTGTGCCAGAATAAAGAGAAAAAAAAACTATCTGAATATGGTAGATTTTCCGGGGTTGTATGCATTATACCCACAATGCATAAAACCCCAACAACACAAAAAATATTATAATTTTATAATATTTTTTGTATGGAAAATTATTATAAGCCCTGAAAACCGACACTTTTTGAAATGCAATTATTTTGCATCCATTCCAATTTCTGGTTATGATTTATCACATTGATCAAAATCGCAATTTTCTTTACATGAAAAAGCATTTTCCTGCACACATAAAACAAATCAGTATTTTCAAATTTGTATTTCGAGTTTATTCCACACCCTTCAAACTTACCATACTGCTGTTAACTCACGCACTTTTAGCGCGGAGTCTCCCCAGAGATGTTACTTTTCAACCCCTGTTATTGTTTCAATCTCAAAACTCGGGTCTGGGGGAGAATCGAAAAAGTTGACGGCTACGGCTTACCTGTCACGTCACGAACACAAATCTGGAGGGGGGCCGTGCTTGATCGGCAATCATGCGAGATGGAAAACTCTGAGAATAAATAAATAACTAGAAGTAGACTTTTTCACCACTCCAGCACGAAAAGGGCGCATTTCGTTCGCAAAAGCTAGCAGTAAAATCCATTTTTGCTGCGAGCGTGAGTTTCGAATTTACTTTTCTTGACGCTCGAGTTTTATCGCTGGTAGAGGTGAACATTTTTATGTTTCACACGAGAGCAAATTTTATTAGTCTCGCACTTACAGCAAAAAATAACTTTGCTCACTCGTTGAACAAATAATTATTGCAACACCATGGATTTCAACCACTCATCACTAGGACAGAAAATCTTAAACATGAAATGAAATTTAATAACATTCAACTCACACAGGTATCTTAAATAACAATAGCGGGTAATTGTTATTTCATGATTATTTTTATGTTATTATTAAACCGTAAAAGGAGTAAGCATTGTAGTTATTTACTCTTACTTGCAATTTTTGAGGATCCAAACAACATTTTGTAGCACATTCGGATATTTTTTTTACAATTTTGAATCTAAAATAAAATTAGAGTCACAAATGACACGTTTATAGTAAAATAATGCTCCACGATTTATACCTACTCACTCATTTATGAGTTTCTATTGTTATAACCAAAACAAATCGCCTCTTTGTTACATTCTCAACTAGCAATAACATTGAAACCGAAAAATCGAAAGAGGTTAAAACGTAAAATAACAAAATTATGTCAACAACCTTCAAACGTGCATTATTACACCGATGATTACGGCAAATGTATATTATTTTCACGGATTTACCTGCGGTTGGGCAAGGTCGCCCGTAATGGCGGATTTAATCCAACGTTTTGGAATTATCGTAATGATCGTGACTTAGGCCTGGCTCATGGCGAAATCGTTGGATACGTGGTTTATTTCGAGCTTTTAGCGCTATTAGTGGTAAGTGATTTTATTTGCGCGATGATGAAGTTGAGGGCCTATTAATCGTATTATTTATGAAAATATAAAAATTCTCGGGAGTTACAGTCGTGATAAAGTTTGGCCGCATGATGGAAACGTTCCGTAGGCTGTTCCTATCCTAACTAGAGCTGGGCCAAACTGTTCTTCTTCCAAACAATTCAAAATGGCTGCTGGTTGAAGTAGCGCTCCGCCAGTAGTTTCTGAAAAAATACACAATAACCAAATTAAAATTACATTTTTTTTATTTTAAGCCTAGGCATTTGTTTTAGTATATTTTTAAAAACTACGTCAAGGATGCGTTTTTCAGGTAAATTTGTTCATATTTCTGCAAAGCTAACTAAATTTGTTACAATACGAGCCTAACCCCCAGCAGTCCAGGTTCATTGGTTACGGAGACACAGCCAACCACATTCCCCCTTATATTCGTTAGAGGATTTTTGAAAAAAGGTTTCATGAACATAGAAGCGTAGTCTCAGACTTTTCAGAATTGGAGCTTATTCCTGATACACATGCACATGATACTTAATTGTTAACAATCCTTCCATTAAATTATTCAAACTTATCCAGTTAATTAATACTTGTCCATCAGCCATTTTTGATGTCCCCACAGCTGGGGCACAGGCCTTCCTTATGGGTGGTAGTGGTAAGGAGGATGGGCCATAACCCACCACGCGGGCCAAATGCGGATTGATGGGTGTTAACGACTGCAAATGCAGCTGGGACCAACGGCTTAACGTGCCTTCCGAAGCACTGTACCCATCCCATGACCGCGTTGCGAACGTTGCTTAGCTTCCGCAATCGCTGGGCCAGGCGCTAAACCACTGCGCCACCGAGCTCCTCAATTAATACTTAAATTATTAATGAAATTAATTATTACTTTAAACTTATCCAGTTAGTAATACTAGACTTAACAATGCAAAAACATCACAGTAACATTTAGCTTAAGGTGTTACAACGAAGTGGTAACACTACCAATGGAAACAACATCAAGGTATTAAAGCGAAATGGGTGGAGAAAAACTGGTGCCAGTTAGTTTCCGGGCTGGGGGGGGCGCGTGGCCCGGAAATACGACAGATTGGGCAAAAATTGCCGCTGATGCTGTTACAGAGACGCGGTACAGGCGACGACACGTTATGTAGGTGCTGACTCACATGTTAAACTTAAAGAATTAAAACATGGCTAACTTGTTAAATCGAATAGAATCCAATCCCGCGGTTATATCGTTCTCATCCTAACATATTTTTTTCGTACGGCGAGCGTTGTCAAAATCTGAGACTTTAGTAAAGGAAAACACTTTATCCGTATTATTTCACTTTATTGTCTATTCCGATAAAAGAGATATTTAAAACATGATCCTTTTTCTTAGACAAAAACCCTTTTATCATATTTTCTTATCAGAAAGAGCTTTTAACGTTACGTTAATTAAGAACAAAATATAATTATTTTGTGCTGCTTACGCGGAGCTCGATGGCGTAGCAGATTATTCCGAGCTTCTCCTTACTTCCTGCTGTATTTGCAGTAAAATTGCTGATTTTCATACTATTAGGTTTGCATTGTTATTTGAGATACTTAAATAAAAACTATTGGCTTAAAGTTAAGGGTATAGCACAGCGAACTCCCTCGACTCAAAAAGTTGCTCTAACTAAAGGTTAGATACCCTGCTGCTGCTATATATTTGACGGCTAACTAAAACCTAAATGAGACAAGTTTTAATATCTTCAACAAGTCACAACTCAAAGGAAGCATTCGCTTGAAAAATTCATAATTCATACTAAATTGACCGTATCTTTAATTGAGTTTATAATTGAGTAAACAACTGACATTTCGTTGTAATGTAACAAATTGACAACAAGCGCAACTGCAGCACGACCTGTCATCTATGTAAACAGCAAAAAAACATTGAACAAATTAGCAGCAGCGACTACTAGAAACGGCGGCTGTGCTGTCGAATGAAAATCATTAGTAAAGAGCGCTCGACGCCTTTCGAAAATAGAGCCCAATAACAGGGGCCTATTTTATTTTTTGAAATCATTTGGCTGGCGTCGAGCGCTATACTCATTTTCATTCGACATAGCCAACAGGGAAGTTTATATTTTTAATTTTTTTACAAAACATCACATTACGGTTGCCATGATTCCCAGTAATATTTTTTTTCAAATATCTCTGAAAAAGACGAAGTTATTGAACTTTTCTCTTTCGTTAAAAAATTAATGGTGTGCCGTCATGTGTACTGATTTTACTGAGAAACCGTGAACCTCCACGGCAAGGCCCAGCTCGCTTTTGTTTGGTAGTGCAGCAGAACTGCCAGATTAGGAGTTTTTCCCGCGACTTTAGGTAAAATAGGGAGAAAATGGTAGCTTATTTTACCTCATGTTTTTGAATCGTTCGTTGGCCAGTGTTTCACGTCGCATGTGACATAAGACACACGAACGATTTCAAATGAATGATTTCAAAAATAGGCCCCCAGAGTGTTTCCTTTGAAGAACTCGATAAAACAAAAAGCAAAGGCACCATTAATATACATCCAACTTTGTCACGATAATGGAGCAGTTTTTGTTAGCCGACATAATTATAGTTTATTGGAGAATTATGCAAAGGTCGCCGCTCACGTCGCTCACGGTACCCCATAGCTCGTTAAATTTAATAAAGTTTTTCTAAAAACAATATTATAACTTAATAAGCGCAAACGCTGCAATTTTGAGCCGACAATTTTCTAATTATCATAAATGTCATGGTGAAATAAATATTTAACAGATTATGTAATTTCGCTATCATCGGCTATAATCACACTGCTGCTTACAGGACATCTTCGTTGGAAATAATCGTTGGGTAAAAACAAAACGCGTAACAATAATAGTATCCCTTTCATCGAAAATAAATTTAAACATCCGTATGAAGTTATTGAGAGCATTGCTTGCAGGAAAATGGGGAAAGTGTTTTTGAGAGCATTGCTTGCAGAAAAATAGGAAAAGTGTTTTTGAGAGCATTCACCAAAGCCGCGCGTATGTTGGGTTTTGTGAAACGCAACACGAAAAAGTTCAGACACGCGTCTTCTAAGATTGTTCTATATAATGCACTTATCAGGAGCCTTCTTGAATACGCTAGTGTGGTCTGGAATCTATTTTATGTAGTACACTCCCAACGCGTTGAAAGTATACAGCGCGCATTTACTAGACACTTGGCATTTATTTCTAGAGGTATCTCTCATAGATGTAGTTATGACCAACGTCTTACTTTCTTCAAAATGAATTCTTTACGTGACCGCCGCAAAATGCACGATTTAGTGTTTCTTCACAAACTTGTCAATAACGGTCTTGCATGCGACGATTTGCTACATCGCCTTGGATTGAGCGTTCCCCGCACCATCCCGCGTTATCCGATTACAAAAACTTTCTATACCCCAATCTGTAGAACTAATCTCGGCGTATCTTCTCCAGTGATTAGAATATGTGACGAGTATAACATGCTTAACTTGACTCATGATAATGTTGATATTTTCCATGATTCGTTGCCTCGCTTCAAATCTAAGATACTGGAATCATTCGTGTGATATTTGGTCTAATTCTATGAGGTTGTATCTTTCTTTTGTATCTTTCTTTTAGTCTTAATATATACAATACATATATACATACATACGGAAACATTGTTAAACGGATATTGTGAATCTATGTTAGTATTAGATGCCTATTGTTTATTAACTCGTAAATAATTTGTTGACTGTGACTTACTCATATTTGAACGCTGTACACGCCTGTTATTGGCCTACACATCAGAAGTGAAGTTTGATTATTGTTTCAAAGTGTATGTTTCATTGTGTATGCTGTTGGTGTGTCTTAAATAAAATAAAATAAAATAAAATAAAATAAAATAAAATAAAATAAAATAAAATAAAATAAAATAAAATAAAATAAAATAAAATAAAATAAAATAAAATAAAATAAAATAAAATAAAATAAAATAAAATAAAATAAAATAAAATAAAATAAAATAAAATAAAATAAAATAAAATAAAATAAAATAAAATAAAATAAAATAAAATAAAATAAAATAAAATAAAATAAAATAAAATAAAATAAAATAAAATAAAATAAAATAAAATTACTTGCAGGAAAATGGGGAAAGTGTTTTTGAGAGCATTGCTTGCAGGAAAATGGGTAAAGTGTTTTTGAGAGCAATGCTTGCAGGAAAATGGGGAAAGTGAAAGTGAAAGTGAAAGTGAAAGTGAAATAAGCTTTATTCAAATAAACTTAATTGTTAAGTACTTTTGAATCGTCTATATTTTCCTACCACCCGTTCCAGACTTTTTTTTGAGAGCATTACTTGCAGGAAAATGGGGAAAGTGTTTTTGAGTGCATTGCTTGCAGGAAAATGGGGAAAGTGTTTTTGAGAGCATTGCTTGCAGGAAAATGGGGAAAGTGTTTTTGACAGCATTACTTGCAGGAAAATGGGGAAAGTGTTTTTGAAAGCATTGCTTGCAGGAAAATGGGGAAAGTGTTTTTGAGAGCATTGCTTGCAGGAAAATGGGGAAAGTGTTTTTGAGAGCATTGCTTGCAGGAAAATGGGGAAAGTGTTTTTCTTTTTCAGTAAGATTTCGTCCGTCATTTTGTGTCATATTCCTAGGTAGGTATTTGACAATCGAAATAGTCGCAATTGAGAACTGGAACATTCCGTCTGTATATGTTGTGTATATCACAACATATACAGACGGAATTTTGATTGGGAATCATTCCCAACGCAGCAAATCCATACAAATCTGGAGTTATGCGGTCATTTTCATACATTATCGATATGCCATTTCGAAATTTTGATTCCGTCTGTATGTGACGGGCTTGAAACAGTTGCAATCGCAGGCGTTTTTGAGCTTACTCCACTCCGATGCCAGAGGAATAGGACACCCGTCTATAGAAATCTTTATTCACTTCATATTAGATGGGTGTTTACCGAGTAAACACCCTTAAAGCATCGCCAGAAGCCCGTCGTGCTCTAAACTAGACCCATTTTATTTTTTTATTTATTAATTTTATAACAAATACCGCTTTTTTAAATTGCATCAGAAGTAATTTGTGGCAGATTAACTTAGAGTCTGTCATTCCTCGAGGTAGGCAATTTGTGTTGTTACTTCTTTTGATGTTTATTTTGTTATAACTGGTGTCTCTGTGAGCTGTAGACCTCGCGAGTCAATGTTCACCCTTTAAAGGGCCGTACAACGTCAAATTCACATAATTTCACACAGTGCCGGATTAAACGTTCTTTTAAATATCTCCGCCATTTTGAAAAATATCGAAAAACTGTCTCGACAAAAAAAATCTACATGATTATCAAATCTATTCACAAAACTTCATAGAAATCGGTTGAGAAATGCGACCTGTAGAGGAGAACAGACAGCGCCGGAAAGCGGGACTGAAATATGGTTTTTTATACATATCTCCAAAATTAAAAAAAAAAACAAAAACGGCTAGGCAAAAAAAATTATAAAATTTTTGAACCTAGTCATAAAATTTTACGAGAATCGGCTGAGAAATGCTATCTGTAGAAGAGAAAAGACAGCGCTGGAAAGCTGGACTGGAATATGTTTTTTTACATATCTCCACCAATTAGAAAAATTTCAGAAAACTGGCGTGACAAAAAATAATTATATCATTTTCAAACCTGCTTACAAAATTTCACGTGAATCGGTTGAGAAATGCGACCTATAGAGAAGAACAGGCAGAGCTGGAAAGCGACCTGAACTCTGTTTTTTTTAACATTTTTCCGCCGTTTTGAAAAATTTCAAAAAACTGGCTCGTCAAAAAAATTCTATATAAATTTCGAACCTGCTCACAAAATTTCACGAGAATCGGTTGAGAAATGCGACCTGTAGGTTGGAACAGACAGCCGGACATACGAAAGAATTTTTGCCCAAGCTGAAGCAGAGACGCTTCGCTCGCACTTCGTGCTCGCTCGGTCAATTAATTTCACCAAAAAATTAATCAGACGTTATAAAATGGTTGTACTTACATAAGTTAAAAGGTGAAATATCACAAGTTCACAATAAAAAAAAGATACGTTTCACCAAATAACCTTTTACCAAGTAAATAGAATAGAGAGGTATAATCATGCTCAAGTATCTTTATAACATAACTTGCAGTCACAATCCTTTAGATCATCCTTCCCCACAAACACACGGCATATTTAACCGGGATATGAGCGGTGTGTCGCACAGCAATATCCTGGATGGCCCGCGGCAGTGGGGCATGCGGCCCGCGCCACTGCCCTACTGGGGTGATTCCAGGGTGGAACGCCTTTTGTAAGTAGCCTAAATTCAATATTAACTTGTAACGGTGTCGTGCGACCTACTCTTTCCCCGAAATAAAAACTTATTATTTGCAATTTCAAATTATGTCAAATTTTTATTTTTGGTCCGAAAAATCATACCTACTTCAGATTGACTGTTCGCTGTCTAGAGACTTGACTTTTCGGTCAGCAATGAATATTCTCAACAATTTTAGTACATAATACCTATAATAATTTAACTCAAAAAGTAATTGTGCCGTAAATACTCCGTAAGATCCTTTGTTTGAAATTATATCTGGTGTCTGTGAGCCTGGTGTTTTATTCACTCCAACGTGACAAACTAATTCAGAACAATTAGTTTATCATTTATTACATTTACTGTGCATTAACTCACTATCTTATTTCAATAAGCTTTTTTACTAGAAATATGTAAAACAATTCGCCTCTAACTTACTATCCATACGTCAGAAATAAGTTAGAGACAAGTTTTTTTTTACTAAAAATAGAAAAAAAAAATCCGAACTTAGCAAAACCGAGCGCGCAGTCTGCACACTAGCGCCGCCAATGGGAAAAAATCATACGAATTTGTAAACTGTCTCTCTGTAGTGCACTCCGAATTCAGAGTTTTCTTTGAGAAAATCTCAGCAAAAAAACTCCATTCAAATCAACAACTGGCTAGAATATATTGTTTAAGCGACAGAAAGTACAACAAAGCTTATTCGGAGTGCACTACAAAGATATAATTCACAATCTCGTCTTTATTTAACCAATTTTTTTAGGATGCTGATCAGATCAGTTGGGTTTGTATAGCGATCCGAATCTCCTCCATTCACTCCCTAGATGGCCATCATCAGATCACAGCTATAGGTCAATCCCTGGAGGAGAACCAAGGCTTCAAAGTTACCTCGTTTGTATGAAAATCGACTGGTATCTTTAATTAGGTGACCGCCACTGTATATGTATATACGTGCAATCATAAATACCCACCAATGTACTTACGTATTGTTTCGTGACAAGAGGACAAAAAGATGTCCTCTTGTCACGAAACAATACCCTAAAAGATACATTATTGTTTCTCACTCAATCTATGATTCGATCGGTTCGCTAGGGTGTCGTAATCGCTTTCCCTGGCGACTGTGGAGATTATCTCATTGTCGCCGCGACAAATCTCACCCCACACCTCGCTTGATTGAAATTGTGGGGACGAGTACACGCTTGTAAAGAAAAACAGAACGTATACACTTCATGAAATAATTAAAAACTATTCTTATCAATGACGCATTGGTGCAGTGACTAGTAACAGCACTGGTTTTGAATTCAAAGTACACTTACTTACTTTAACACACCTTTGCCACTTTTTTATGCCACAGAATTAATGTTATGCGACAATTGAAATCAGCTAGAAGATAATATTCACATGCGTAGAAAAAATACCTGCCTGTTTCTTAATTTCCATCTATCTTACCAGTCAAAAAATTTCAAGAAATTCGACAATTTTTTTTAACCAAATCAGAAGTAAGCGGCACCAGTGAAACAGGCCTTTCATAATTTATAGTGCCATAATGGCGATGATGTAGTAACCGTCGTAACAAAATATGAATTCAGCGATATTTGGATGGTGTCGCACCAGGAAGGAGCCTATCCCTAGAGAAATCTCCGGCGAGGGTCGGCGCCACTCCACGGCGTGAGCTCCTTCGGCAAATAGCGGTTAATTGAAAACGGACTCCCGCGCTTGCGAGTTATAAGCGGTAGCGAGAGTATAACTTAATTCCACACTTCACTCCTTTTTTTCGTGGCAGTATACTTACAGCTAAAATCATTAATAAAAAATTGTGTTAAGGCGGTTGTGTGACCGAAAGTGGCGCCCTCAGAGGTTTTTATTTAATATATTAATAGAAAAAGATTTTAATAATGTTTATCGTGGAGATTTTAGGGCCCATGGTCTAGTATTTTTAAAAGGTATCACTACATGCCCTCGTAGTCATTCGTAGAAGTAGATAGCAAATGTGTCAAAAACGGCCACTTTTAGCAGTTTTGTTATCTACTTCTAGCAGTGACTACGAGGGAATGTAACGATACCGTCTAAAAATACTAGACTGTGGGCCCTAAAATCTCAACGATAAACATTTTAAAATTGTGTATTAGAATTATAATATTAAATATAATTCACCGCGGCGCCACTTTCGCTCAGAGTACCACCTTAATAAAAAAAAAATCTCTCTCTCTCTAATAAGGTTTATTTATAATTATAAATAAACTCTTTATAATGTGCTATTATAATGATCATGCTCTAGGTTAGGTATACCTAGTGCATGATCATGATAAAAATAAAATTTAACAAACACAAACCATTATCTTAGAGAAAGGAGCTCAATGATGTAGTGAATATCGTTTTTGTTCCTTATGGTGTTTTGCATAAATGTGTAGCCAGACCAGTTTTTTTGGGGGTCGGTTCATGTAAAAAAACGCTTGACAAAAAAGGATTTACTTAAACCCCAAATCCCTCCCTCCCCCTATATTTATGATAGGTTTAGGTTATAAACTTTTAAGATTGCATTTTTACTTCACACTGAAAAAAATGCTATTTATCTCACTCTCTCTATATATACATGTTTCTTTGTTCTGTGGGTTTAACACCCGTTTAAGTCTTTTCCTAACTACAACTCGACCCAAGAACTTTAAATTCATTCTATCGGCCAAATTAGGAAGGTATTATTCTTATTACCTAACTAAATGGAGTCGGTGTCATACTCATAACACTATCATGGTCAATTTGTAGTTAGGAAAGCGATTATTCGAAGTTTAGGGTGGTAGATTCTTAAAAGCTTATTATTTAAACCACACAGCCGATGTCGGAGGTACTCAACCCGGGTTGTTACGAGTGTTGCTTGTAACAACAAGTCGCGGTTCTCCACCCCTGTCGCGACTCAAAACAGCATTTAGCTAAATAGGCCTCTTAGCAGTGTCAATGTTGAGGCACACAATAAAATGAATTGTATTAGTGTATTTAGGAAGCAAACGACGATGCGAAGCGATGCTTCTTATTTAGAGGACGATTACATCGAGGACGCAGTTCAGTGGACGACTGGCTGAAATATTTTTAAAGAACGTGGAAGTGTGACGTCACATAATGGCAGAGTTTGACATGCATCTTGGGTAAAAACAAACATTAGAAGAAAGCAAGTTTCTCTTCTTGAGACGTGGAATTACACCCAGGAGCAAAAGAAAACGGCACGATACTTATTCTTGACACCAAGATAACTCAACAATTTGTTAAGTGTCAACGTTCTTCTTCTGTTTATAGCCAAATCTGCGTCATAGCTTCCACGGTGTATTGTCTTTTTTATTGTAAATATTTTCTCTGTCTGTTACACCATATTTCTGTTTATATGAGATCCCTGAAATTATCAATGTCATGTAACAAGCACTTTTAATATCTTTTCGCAATTCCACGTCATCGTGATATTATTCTGTATTGAGAAAAAACAATATTTTGCAGAAGGTGATATCAGTAAGATATTTAGGTACCTACTTCTTATTTTTTAGAATTATACTATACTTGGTAGATGTTCTAATGAACAATTGTAATCAATTGGAGACAAAAAGTAACAATATTTAGCTATTGAACTAATAAGTAATTTTGTATTTGTTATATTTATCCCTTAAATCCTTTTTTCCTGACTCTTCAAAATCATTGGCACCCTAATCAACGGTGTGACCATAAACGTCGTATTTTGACGCCTGCCGTAAAGTAGGGGGTTTACAAGATACGCGGCCGCGGTCGGCGGTCAGTGCGCGCGATTTATGGCAGCTGCGGTCACAACGTCACACGAGCTGCGTACGCGCAGGTTAAAAAGGTAAAGTTACTATTCAATAAGTGAAGTTGTAATTGGTTTTATTGTTAAAATCCTATCCCTAAAAACTTTGTTGTAGCGTTAAGTTTTCCTCGATAGTTTAAAATTTTAAATTAATGCAAAATCATATTTTTAACAAACTTAAATCAAGTTTAATTACTTGAATAAAACATATAAATAGTAGAATTATATAGTAGAAATAGTAGATTTTACATGAATTTACTTTATTTATTTTTTTAAAATATAAAATACTGCAGATATCTTTCTCCGACTGAAAAAATAAGAAGACTACTTATAGATTTAGTTTTATTTCAATGTTCGTTCATGTTTCTTTTGCAATTTATAACCCCGCCTCAACCTGGTGATACATAAAGTCACCATTGCCTTAACATGTAGGTTATTTCGGTTTGAAAATCGAACGTTCAACAAAAAAAAATTGTCGTGATATTTTATTTATTTTTATTTCCGGATTTTTTCCGGACTCCCTCCCCCTTTTTCAAGCCTCATGTGATTAATGTATGACTCCTTCTTGACCAATACTAAATCGTTAAATACTAAAGCAATGTTGGCCGATATTTCAGTAGCGACACGCACGTTTAACAAGTCTTCTGTAACAAGGCGAGGCTCTTTTTTCTTGGATATAGAAAAACACCAGCCTCTCCCTGATTTTAGGTCATGTAAGCATGCATTACTAACCATTTCGTAACTATTGACTGAAAGCGGTTTTGTTCCTGAAAATGATTTGGTTTACCAAGTATAGGTCTAATATATCTATCTTTTAATAATTTTCCAGTTATCATGATTGGTTGAATCTTGGTATGATTTTTCTTTAATTTTATCAGTTTAATTTGAATGCACGCAAATAGTTTGTTATTGGTAAGACGAAAGATTATATCAATACCTTTACACCATAAACTACCTCTATAATTCATTAAACAATTATGATCCTGTAGTTAAAATATGCTGGAAAAGGCATGAATCAAACTAATATTATCATTGCGAAAATGCATTTATTCGTTACACTCTTTGTTCACGTTTGTTCACATAGGTTAGACTGTGGGCCAAAGTAACACTTTTTGTTTGACGGGCTCTAGTTTAAAATCTTTTTGTTTTTAAGTAGGGATGCAACGATATTACTATTACGATACCGATACGAATGATGAATGCATCGTAATAGCGAATACGATAACGAATGCAATAACGAATGCATAACGATTCTTTTATTATATTTAATAAAACAAGACAATTGAGTAAAATCGAGTTTACCTTTTATTTAAATTTTAATGACAATTTACCACCTAAATGTCATAATTATAAAACATTCCTTTTAAATTCATATAAGGAAAACATATTTTAAATTATAACATTTGTATGTAAATATGTTTCACAATAAATGATTATGAATTATAAATGATGAATTATACAAATTTTAAACTATCGACACTCAACTGTCAAACTCCTTTGTCTTTTTGACAGGTAAACGTGATAAAACGCTTTATCACGCGATATAAATCGGTCATGCTAGGCAGGCAGGTTTCAGTATATTTCTTATATCCGTATGGATAAAACCAGTAGCAATCTTTTCGAATCTACAGTAGCTGGTTTGATGAAAAAAATATTTTGGGTTTTTTTAAGTTAGGAAATGCAGTATTTTCTTCAATAACTTGAATAGTTTGTATCCATCTATGCATTGGATGCATTTAAAATTGTCAATGTCAGTGGCAAACGTCATAAGTGATGCCAGCGCAAACATCGATGCTGTCTTGCTTTCCTTTTAACTCAAAATAAATTACATTAAACTAATTTCAAGAATCGTTATAAATCGTAATACTTTTTACGATACCGATGATCGTCAAAAATTACGACAACCTGCGGTTTACGATTATCGGCATCGGTGTCGTTGCATCCCTATTTTTAAGTTACTTTGTCTGTGGACTTAGGGACTGAGGTTATTCATCTACAATAATTTCTGCTAATATTGAACTTAATACATAAGAGAAACGTTAGCTAACGCACACATGTATAAGTAAGTGGCTTTGTAGTAGAAATATCGCCAATGTTACAATCGTCCACTGTTGCTACTGACCCCAGTCTACCCTACACGCAGACGAAGTCCCAGGCGGCAGCTAGTTACATAAAAAAACGATAACTCCGATCATATTATTATTTTTATTAATGTGTTAAATACATCATGTATCAAAAAACCCTGCCAGGTCCTGAAACAGGTGATAGTGTTGCTGAAACTGAACAACATTCTCCATGGAACGTTGGTCGAAAAACGAAAAAAAAAACATACTCCCATACGAAATATATTGGTCAGCTGACCGACTTACTATGGAAAGGCAAGACCGTTCGACCTACGTTCCTTGGAGAATGTTGTTCAGTTTCAGCAACACTATCACCTATTTCTGGCTGACAGGGTTTTTTGATACCATGATGTATAGGTACTTACCAACAATAAGATCACACGATGTCGTTTGAAGCTTCGCAGTCCGTACTTCTCGGTAATAAACCGTGAGTTATGTCTCGACCGCACTGCGGCAGCACCGTGCAGTCTGTGGTCGAGTGATGTATGTATGGCGGACCATGACAGGCGTGCTTCACTGGCCCACACGCATAATTTACGCGTATGTGCTGTCGTCTGTGAACTTCAACAGGGTGTTTGAATACCCCTATAATCCCTAATATAGTATTAGATAAGATATGGGTACCATGCATTATGAAAAGCATCACTAGCACTACTAGAGTGTTTTTTTTTTATACAATACTAAATAATATACTAGACATCGTCGAATTTCCACTAGTATATCCTACTCTTACTCTTCTTAGAGTAGAATATACTAGAAGAAATTCGACGATGTCACTAGTGACTCGGTAGCTCAGCGGTCAGAGCATTGGACCGGATATCCAAAGGTCGCGGGTTCGATTCCCGTCTGAGTATTGATCTGGTGCGAGTCGTATTTTTTCTAGTATATTATTTAGTATTGTATAAAAATAGCATTGTTGAAAAACTGATAGTGGCAACCCTAGGCAGAGATGGTATAATGGTTTTCGATCATTAATGGGATAGATTATCAAAAAGGGTAGTTTCCAGGCTTAACAATCTTTTTTGAGGTTGTATGCACAAGTACCCTATCCACCAAAGTCGAAATTACAAGGGTACCAAACACCCTGTGTGCCTATTTTAAAAAGCACACCCTAGTCGCTTATACCACGGACTTCTTAACATCCTCTATTTAGTCAAATGCAGTTGTAATGCAGTAAGCATTTATTTAAAAGGGCATTATTATTATGTATATCCAATAAATAGTAGAGATCCGAATAGGTAAGTAGGTACTTCAGGTAACTCCAAAAACAATGCAGTACAAAAAAGCTGTTTGACTATGTTTGAAATCTTTAATAAAATACCCAAGGAGAACAGTGAACATCAATTATTTATAAGACCCTTGGTACACGGTTAGACTCAAAGAAGGGTACAGGGGCAAAACAAGGCATGTCACAAAAACAGAGTTTTCAGTAATCAGCATTTTAAAGTTTGAAAGATACACTTTTTTCTAAGAAAAATATTTCTAAGATATTGCTAATTTCTTTATTTAACTTAGTTAACTTAGTTTGCCTTGGGGAGATCAGCTTTCGATACAAAAACTTTTGGAAATATATACCTATAAAAAATATATAACATTAAGTATATATTTGTTTGTACTAGCTTCCGCAGAAAAACAGCAACGTAACAAGGAATGTTCATGGATGTCTATGGACATTCCTTGTTAGTTTCCGTTACACTAGGGACATTCCCACTTTTGCACCTGTGCAGGGTTTTGAAATAATAAAGATTTAGTGGACAGTGTTTGTTTTTACGCTTTATACATAATGCTACATAAAAATACGCGCGAAAACCTAAGTGTTGCCATACTTAATTTATGTTTGAATTTCTTGTGACATTCCTTGTTTTGCCCCTGCACCCTTCATTAATGCCCTTTTTTTGAAATCAGAGATTAATTATTGTGATGTGTAATAATTACGTATTTTCAACTGTGGGTCATCATGCTTTCTCTTAATTATTATATCCCATCCGCGTGGCGATTTGACAGATGAGGTGCCACTTAATAGTAACATCTGCTTTACATCACACGACCCTAGTGCCCAAGATAATTCTACTTTTTTGTAGTTTAATTTGCGCTAATAGCTTAAAGAATGATTGTTTTTTTTATGCACGTGATGAGTGATGATGATGATTCAATTTAAATGATTTGGAAATGATTGGACCAGGCAAATCGTAAGCTCGAATAATATTAAAAATAGGATTGACCATACACACAAAAATAGTGTAAGTTGCAAAAAATTGCATCCAGCAGATTTTTGGGATGAAACATACAACAATCAATTGTTGCAGCTTTTTGGAAAACCTCGATGGAACTTTTTTCAGTTATCGATTAATATCTCCAGTCTATCCTAAATAAATACTTAAACTTAACAATAAGTAAAACCTGTTTCAAAATATTTTTTAAGTCTAAACTCATTAAAAGTCTTAAGTATCGCTGCCGTTTCTTATCATTCGTTTAAATGGTTTTAAATCAAGAGTTAAATAGACATGAACATGATCAGGAATAATTTTTCAAGAAGAAGTCGCAATTTGAATCAAAAGAACACAATAAAACGCACTTAAAAATTGAAAATTTTGATTATGAATTGATATTATGGTGCATAAATTATCGTAAAAATATAATGTATCAAATAATTATTTATCAAAATTGCTATAAAGTTTCAGTTTTGGCTTAGAATATTTACTTGTTATAGAATTTCACTCTAAACAAAAATCATCTCCTATCTCTCAAAGCATCAAGTACCTAGTCGATTGTTATTTATAGATTTATTTGAAATGTTTGAGATACAAGTTTAACCTTTGTTATTCAGTTTATTCGTAAACAAGTGCGTTCTCGAGACCTATTCAATCGACGTTCTAAAAAAATAAACACCCAAATCAACAACGTCAGCATCCAAAGAGTTTTGTCAACTAATAAAAATAAAACGAACCTGGCTGGATAGAATTGTTTAAAAATAAAAATTGAAAAAAAAAGTTGAGCGGTTACAAGCTGTCAGTTTGACAGCGCCGGCGCCGGGCGGGAATCCGATCCGATGGAGACGTCAATAGGCCTAAAAATAAACAAAACCGTTTCTCAATAACTGTCTGTGCCACGGGTGTTTAGAAGATCATAATATAAGGACCTTTCCCATTAAAATGTTATACTTTTTATAATACTTCATAGATAAAATTGTTCTACAAATAGCTATGTAAATATTATTTCTTTTCTTATTATTATACGTGTGTGTTTTTGTTACACTAATTGCCTTTTTAAGTCAATGAGCTTTAAAGGGTACGCTTCGCTTTGCGTACTAGTAATAACAGTCTCATTATTGTAAGGTTAAAAGTACGTAGCAAGGAAGAATTATACTGTCCTAAACTTTACAAGATGTTAAGGGCCCCACCGAGCATCCACTGCGCCGCCAATCAATAAAAAATCATTACAATGAAATAACAATTTTTAATGAAAATCTGAAAAATATGAAAACTAGTATTAGTTATAAACTATTTTTGTATGCGTTTTTTCCTGGTTTAAATGTGTTTGTGTAATTAAAACCAGGATTAACGCCTAAAGTGGCCACTTTTTAACTACACACACAACACATTTAAACTAAGACTTTAAGGCATACAAAAATAGTTGATAGCTAAAATGAGTTTTTATATTTTATCAGAATTTTATTTAACATAAATATTTCGTTGTAATGATTTTATCGCGATGCACCTTTAATAGCGGTAACTATGTTTATGTGCTTGTCCTTAGATAAGCTGCCAAAACAAAATGGATTTAGGCTTTCTGTAGTCGTTGTGCCTTCCTGTCTACATCCTACCACACGTCGGTACGTCACTCCATCCATTCGGGGCTCATTAGCTAACGATATGTCCGTTAATTTGTTTGAGTTGCAATTAACGTGTCGGGTTCGACGGCCGTATCTGTTTTTTCCATTGTCTATGCTCTTAAAAAATAAAAAAACTCCAATCCGTTCGGTATTTAAATTTTGACAGCTCCGGCTTACTGATTTGCTTTTAAAAGGTTCTTTTAATAACGTGATATTTTATGGCGAAGGAATAAGGTTTATTATGCTTTAGTGTGGTCTTATTTGACGCCATTATAAGGTTGTCAGCCAGCAATAATCGCTGGGGCAGTGTCAATACAAACTGCGTTTAAGCTGTTATGTTACAATTAATTTGTTACGACGTTATTAGGAGTGGTCTGTCTGAATCGTAACGTTGCATTACTTGGATAACGATGAGCAATCATTTGTTTCATAATGGATGATATAACAAGGCTTAGATAGATTTATATGTTTGGTTGTGATATTTTATGATTTAAAATCACTACATATTATAAAACAAAGTCTCTCGCCGCGTCTGTCTGTCTGTCTATCTGTCAGTTCGCGAGAAACTCAAAAACTACTGAACGGATTTTCATGCGGTTTTCACCAAATGATAGAGCGAGGGCGGGTCGCTAGTATTTACTATAAATAATAACTAAGTACTTCTGTAGGTATATCTGTTTTAATGACATTACTGTGACAAGTTTAAAATCTAGCGTGAAATGCAAGTGATAATGATAGATTTATTTACCTCAATGTAAGTGTTTAATGGAGTGCGTCCTTGCGCAAACGAAATGAACGAAAATAATAGAGAATAAAATCTGATCAAGGTAACGCTTTAAATATTTAATAGTTACAATAAATGGTTTGGTTATATAACTCAAATCAAAACTTATTTTGTCTAAAATAAAAAACATTAAGTAGAGGTAACTCATGAATCATAATATAAAAACATACATCCTACATTATAAAAGATAAAAGAAAACATAAAAAATACATATTTGAAAAAAATACAGATATGTAACAAAATTGAGGAATAAAAATATTTTGCCCAAACGGAGGCCCAAAACCTACTACTGTTCCTTGGGATCGGATTAGGGCTGTGGCTTAAGAGAGATTTAAGATATCAGAAGATGCCTTTAAAAAACCTATTCTAGAAATGGAAGGCCTATTTAATTTTACCACGTTTTTTTCCTATTGGCAACGTAGCGCGTTTAAATCTTTTATACTGTGGAATATTAACTTTGATAAAATTATTTTATTCATGGTTAGACTTTATCTTTTCGATTTTCTTTTCAGTGTCTTCCAATAATTTGGATGAGTTACTTTTTTATCAATTTCGTATTCTGTAACTTAACTTTTTGAAGGTGTGTAAGTAAATTAAATACTTAGGTATTATGTGAAAACCGATTACTTTCACGCGGCCATTCTTTTAGGCAGCAAAAATATGTCATATAATTAAAATATCGTATATCGTTTTTGTCAAGGTTTTATTTAATTTTATTATTATTTCTCAATGCTCCACGCATTGAGAAATAATAATTAAAATAATTTAAAATTGATATAAAAAAAATAGTTGTAATCACTCTCAATAGGCTAGATGACAAAATTTCAATAACTGCTTAATATTTTAGCTTATTAGGCATTTTATAGAAAAAAAAGCTTTATTTATTTTTAATCGAGCGTTTACATTATAAATTTCGCGTTTTAAAAAACCAATTTTAATTAGGTTCCAAAACGCACAAGACTGTCATGGCGTCTTGAATGACGTCACGCTGTGCGAAACAAACCAAAGAGCGATCTTGTCTTCGTACGTTATAGCTCGTTTTTATCGTTTAAAAATGAATTTCTCATATTATAAGTACTGTATAGTGCCCCAGTGTGATAGCACGACTATAAAAACGCCAAACCAGTTATTTATATATGTTCCAAACAATGGAGAAATACGGAAAAAGTAGCTTAAACTTGCGTTCGGTTGTGGTTAGGTTGCACTCGGAGTGTAGGTTTGGAACGCGCCTCCGTTAGTGATACTCGAAACGTCAAAGACAAGATTGGAGTTTCGCACGGCGTGGCGTGACGTAACGCTTTCTGATTGGTGTTCACTGTCACGTGACTAAAGGTTTCATTTTACGAAATTTATTTTTTAAAAATATTATTAATTTTTAACGCTTTTAATAATTAAAATTGTTTGTTATTTTCTCCATAATTTAATTAATCATTATAAACCCCTATCCATTATATTTATTCCTAATGGAAACAAGCCTATTGGAGCTTGAAAAAATCAAGCTTCTATGTCAATTCAATCAAAAAACACGGAGTTTTGGTCGAATATATTGATGTATAAAAATTTAGGTACTTATCTGGAGTATTTTTTGTTGACCTAAAATCATTAGCAAGTCTTACGTTACAAATTAAGATACTAAAAATCATAATTTTGTTCCTATATTACATAAAATCAGTTCCGGCAACTCTGCTCTGCAACCAATTTTTTTATCCGATTTCAAACATGCACTAAGTACAATATTTTTTTACCTCCTAGCTTACCCTTCGAGCGCATTTGGTAACAAGTCTGCACTTTTGAAGTTATCGGAGGTATTATGTCATATCTGCTCACAAAGTATAGTCTACAAACGTCATTTAAAGCTAAAACTTTCAATTTGCATAATTTTCAAATTATTTTACTTAAATGCGATTAAAAAAATCTTCTGAATTTTTTCAATAAGTAGGTATCTACTTACCTTTATTTATCTAAATAGGTACTACTCAAGTTAGAATAATAAAAAGGTATAAAAGGGGAATTCTTACACCTCGTTATCGTGCGGCAAATTTTCTTATCTTGTAAAATACAATTTTTATTAACTAGTGTTTCTTGAATCTAGGAGGCATTTGCCGTAAACTTCAACAAGCGTAGATCTACACGGGATGGAAAATGCCTCCATAACACTTATAATTATTTATGACAAATAATTTTCAAATGTTTCTAGAGGTAATTTTAAAAACTGCGCTTTTGTTAAATCTCTTAAATTGTGAAGTGTGATGCTAAGCAAAGACGCTAAGCAAAGATGTAACAATAGGTACATACCGTACCTATTGTTACATCTTTGCTTAGTGATCGATAAAATCCATGCTAGTTTATGTTAACTCTAAAATAAAACACTTTTAAGGGTTATATGCATAGCCGTTTTTGTTTTTTTGTATTATATGTAGCTTTATTTAAAAAATGACATTTAGAACCTAATGAAAAATCTAACTTATGAACGCAAAAAAATATAAAAATCGGATTGTTGTGCAACTAAAAAGCATGAAATGTGTAAAAGCTTGCGGAAATCTTAATCAATTTAAAGTATTCACAATCAAGTCTGTTTTCATTTTTATATAGGTATCTAAAATTAGTCGTTATAATGTGAAACATGACACAACTGTATTTCTTAACATTACAGTCTCTGTAGAAAATCAAGCCATTTTATGATTCATATTTTCCAGATAAAGAATTTTGTTGCAGTGAAATCGCCGACCGACGGCTCTAATAATCGGTCTATAGGAAACAAGCAGTAGTCAAACGACAAATAGGATTTGATTTAAATGACAATTAAACAACTCTAAAAACATTCTGATATGCGTGAAATAATAATTTAGTTTTTACTCTGACTGTACCTACGCAACTCTGTAAGTAGCAGACAATAGTTCCGTTCCGTTACAAAATTGCTTTTTCTACGAGTTTTTAAATGTTCTTAATGTATTGCGATAAGACAACGTGCAAAAGCTACTGCAACGAATGGTGCATTTAGATATGAAGTGAAATATTGAAATTGCACTTGTGAACGGAAGAATTTTACTGTGCCTTGTATAAAGTTAGATATTAGTAGTTAAGATGTTTTAAAAGTTATAACTATATAAATAAGATTATAATAATTAATTATAAGCGAAAGCTTGTAATATAGGTGTCTCACGGTTACGAATATAAAGATTTATGTTTTAGTTCAAAAATATTGTAAAATTTTGATAACTTCAATTATTTAATCCGTGTTATGATTTTTTTGAGGTTTAATTTTCAAAGATTTGTCAACATGTATGCGTCCATAACGTAATTAACTTTTAATACACTTGCTCGTAAAGTGAGCCTTAATACATCGCATTTAGGGCCATAAAACCGAGCTATAACAAACACCGTGCGTAATATATAAAACACTAGTGCGTTATATGAATTATCCCTACAAAGTTAAATTAGTAGGTACCTTACTGCAAGTTATATGCGAGTAAACAGAGCATTCCCAATTAAACCGGGTAATACAGTTATTTTTTTAGAAAGAGTTTTTAATTTTATACCGCTGAAAATTCATATACATTTTTTGAATAAATAAATGTGTAAGTCCTTAATTAAGTCAAACAATAAATATTTATCAAATATTATCAATTTATTTACAATTCACAATATTTTGTTATAAAATATTAAAATACTAGCAATTTATCACTTAAAATTATAATTTTGAAGTAGGCTGTATGCTCACTCACCCCTTTGTTCGCAAAATATTCTTGCATTGGGCGTGTGAAAAAAATATATGCGTGCCTTTTTTCATATTTTGTTTTTGTATTTGTTGCTGTGTTGTAAAGTACTTTGTTTTTTATTCGCAACTATGTTGAAAAATGTCGTATGAAACTCGTGAGTTACTCTCTCGTTTACGGCTCGGACTGCAACTCACAGCCTTGTGTGCAATGAGCAACCTAAGCTAACTTGTCTCATAATGTACTAATAACATCGAGATAAACTAATACATAGTACCCTTGAGGCTGGTTATGAAGAGTTTAATTTGTCTCAGTCAGGTGGTTTACGTCTAAAATGTCACATTACGTTCGTGTCTTTGTGGTTTAAGACTTTTAAGTAATAATCACGGTGAAGAAAAACTTAAGGCGTACCATGTTTCTATCTATATTAACCTTTAAGTTGCACAAGCACACTGCCGTATGTCATAACGCTCATTTACATCTATTCCGCTGCATATAATGGAAATTGCTGTACGTTCTTAACGCCTTTTTTGGCGCGCTGCCGCCATCTTGTCGAAGGCCCACAGATAATTATTGTTTTCAATGCACCCTCTTGCAACCGCATTGCTTATCTGTGTCCACGTTAAATTATGGTGCTCTTTCAACATTGTATGTATATTTCAGTATTATATTTTTAAATGCCTATAATGGTCGTCATTAGCGGCATTTATAAAGTTTATTGAATATTTATAGAATCGTTTATGTTCTGTGGATATTGCGAAGTGGCTGTTTGCCTATCGGTCGTAAACGAGAAAGTTTAATGTCTCCATTTAGCTGTAACCTTTAATGTTCTAAGCTGCATAAACTGCCTTTACGGTTTCTATTTTCTGTGAAAGTTATAGAATAATTTAGGTGCTAAATAAAAATAAGTTATCACCAGGGTTTGGATACCTACATTAATGCACCATTATGTATCAATATTATAAGTATAAGTATCAATATTCAATTATAGGTACTAAACTGTATCAAACCAATAAAAATACCAGTTAATATAATTTATCTAAACTCAATTTAAAAAAATACAGAAAACGATGCCAATTATCATAAAAACCTACTACTAGCAAACAGCTGTCTACCACAAAAACGAGGAAAATCTTAACTTAACAGGTAAAATCATTGTCTCTACATTTTTAATGTATTGCAGTAGGTATTTTGTACTGTGATAAAAAAACTAACAGTAAATCATCAATAAATGTAATGGAGTGAATCAGTGTTGGATCATTGAATGGCGATCGGTTGATTAAGTCATTACCGTGCGTCTGCGCAGCGCACGATAATTCCGCGGAAACGCACATTTTGTAATTACGCCTCTTTATAAACGAATAAAATTCCACTTGAATAGATATTCCATTTAATTGATAGAAATAAGAAATGTGACTTTAGAATATTAAGTATGTTTATTTCTATCATGAAATTATAATCATTATATCTATAATTTATTGTCGTTTACTTGCTGAAATTGCATTTGCGACAAACTCAAACTCAAATGTCGTTAATATTAATATGATTCATGTCTTTTATTTTTTTGTTCTTAGTATTTACTAAAATATTATTAAATTAAAAAGTTTTTACATCTAGAAGACTTGCATGTAGGTAAATGTGACTGCAATGATTGCTTTTTAATTTGTTTTTTCACATATAAAAATAATCGGTTTGATTTTGTGAACTCTAACGGTTTTTAACGGTTTTAAACTAAAAGTAGGGCTAATTTAAAAGATCACATTTGACACTTTATCTTATGGTAGGTTTACTTAAGGTGAAATTGCTTAAGTTTTTTTTTCAGTTAACAGTAAATATTTATTGTAATTATCTCAAAAAAGAGCAAATTTACGATTTACTTTAATAAATAACACTATACGCAAAAGGTTGTACGATTGTCCAATAGGCATCACACTCTGCTGCAATTTGTAAATTTCATTAAAATTCATTAGTAAATTAGAACGTTAGTAAAAACATATGCTGCTACGCTTTAATTTCTATATTTGTTAAAATTAACAGATAATTAAATTTAAAGATTTACTCAGCGAAACGCAACATCAGATTGTTTATCGCTCTAGCAATTTTTTAAACTAATGTCATTTGCGTTTAGGAATCGATCAAGAATACCCTAGATGTCCGGTCAGAGTCTCAAAAATGTCACCTCAAATAGCGTCCCACTTACAAACTGGGCGCTTATTTTGCACAAAGTCAGTGATAAAAGATATGTTTTTGTATACAAAATAAGCTTATTTTGTACAAATTAAGTGATATAAAATGTGAGTTTGTACAAACAAGAGGTGATTATGTACAAAATAGGCGCCAAAATTGTAAGTGGGACGCTATTTGAGGTGCCATTTTTGAGTACTGTTTTAGTTCGTGAAGCGTTATCTAGGATTTTCTTGATCGAAGCGTTTAGGTTATAATTTCATTTGATGGATTCAGTACTGTAGAATTTTGAGAAAATCATTTGAGTTTAATAAATTGTGCTCCTTTGCAGGCTTAGAATTAAATATGGCCAAGTTTTTTTAATTTACTACTTATAAATATAATAAAGTAATTCAAATAATTTGAAACGCATTTAATGTCCTGCATTGCATTCCACCGTTAAAATACTATTTGCAATTACGCTTGTTTATAAGCGACATTTATTTATACAGTTAGAACGTTCCGTTCAACGAAATTAGCATATTCTGAACTCGTTAGCGTTGTGTGGACGAATGTGATTATGATTATCCATATTTGTATAGGAAGAAGGGTATTATTAAAAATAATCAACTCTATTTTCTTTTTTAAACACGCGAATAACCAATAAGTGTAAATAAAAAGCAATAAAAGTGGCTGTTCAGTTTTGTTATATATAGTTAATGGGAATTCAGATATTTTTTATAGAATTATAGTTATTTAAAGACTAATATATTTATAAGTAGAACCGACTTATATGTATGTATGGATTGAGTAATAAAATAGACCCGAGGTAATGTAAACATTTTATTTAAAAAAATGTGTTCTCTTTTTTTTCTATGCAGCTTTAATTCAGTAGATGACTCTACATTAAAAAAAGTACTTAAGTACCTATTTATTTTACGAAGCACCAATGAGTGAAATAATACAAGTAAAATTGTTTACGAATATAATTTTATTAACAATTTTAATTTAATGACTGTAATGTAAGTCGATATCATATTTACAATTTGCATTTGTTTATATTATACATTTTTACAATCTCTCTCGAGTCTACCTATAACCTAGGTACTAACGCAAGTACTAACTATAATGCACAAGAGTTTTGTGTATTGGAACTACTTACGTAAAATACAGTTTCATTGATCCATAGATCGTATTGGAAATATATATAAAGTAAGAAGAAATCGTAGAAATGCTGCAAGCTGACATTTTACAAAAAATCACAAACTGCACTGGTAGAGAAAAAAAATAAGGATGCGAATGTTATACTAACGGATTTTAAAAATAAATTGAAAATGTATTTCTGTTTTAGACTATAAAGATAACTTAATACTGCAATATTACACAAATGTATTTTACAGTTAAGAACTCGTTATTTACCGGTACTTTAATTAAATGCAGTTTTAATGGATTATAATATTTTATAAGCGAATTTACCTGCACAATCTGAAAAAAGGATATATTTACTTTTAGTACCTTTTAAAATTATTTTTATCAGGCTAAATCTGAAGTTAGGAAATCAACGATCTCTAGATTTTAGAAATTGAATAGTAGAGCAAGAATTTTTAAGGCATAATAATAATTCTACAAATGTATTTTACGGTTAAAATCTTTTATTTTATTTATATGACGTTTTTATTGGATATATATGTAAACGTAAACGATTTTACATACGCATTCTAAAAAAGGGTGTTTTTTTTAAATACCCTATTAAAATGAATTATATCGAGTTGAATATAATTATAACCAAATACTTTATGTAACAATGCATAAAAATAAATAAAACCAACTATAATATAAGTTTTGAATAAAGCTTCGTTGTTCTTGCGCGTTATCGCAGAATAGGCCTACGTTCGGATGTTTTTTATATCGTCGATGCCATTTCACAGCGTTTCTAAGACTTTCAATGAAATATTATACACCACAATAAATAGTTTCAACAGAAATAGACATATTTTGTATAAACAAATCATCTAAGCCTGCAGTGCTCAGGTACACACCTTCCAATAACATATTACATATAAATTCTAAACCTCCCACATAATATCTACATCATTTCATTATTTTAACGTAAAACTAAAGCCTGATATGATAAATAAAACTATATTTATTGGTAAATTAGATAGGATATAAATATTTAGGCAAGTAAATGCTTTTCGGCACACGGCGAAGAGTAAAGATCTAATAATTCTTACCTAAATTCTATTTACGCGAAAAATTAAATAAATAAACTCCCCCAAAGTCCTCTGAATGAGTAAAGTTTAACTCAAATTATTAAATTAACCCTGTGTTTCCTCGAAATGTGAAGTCTGTTAACATTGCAATACTAATAATAGGACTAATTCGGAAGGCCTAAATAGTTGCACACGGTACGGAGCGCCCGCGGCGGAACTTTCACTACAAAGTACATCGGTACATACCTGACCTGGAGTACGCTGAGTTTACTTCAAGCACTCGCTTTACACTTTCAACAATAGAATTATGCCCTAATAAACTGGTCGCCATGCCTTAACATCACATGCATCACGGACTCTGTGGCTAACTACGTTAATCGACAACTCGTCTATATTGCATCGTCCGTTCACTGAGTTCTGCGACATTATTTACACTATCAGTCTGCTACTCCTCGTCCACGTTGATCTCGGAGTCGGCCGAGTCTTCGTCGTAGGTGGAGGAGGAGGCGAACCCGCGGCCGAGCAGCGCCGAACGGTTCTTGGCGGCGGCGGCGCGGTCCCGCTGCCGACGGTTCTTGAACCAGTTGCCGACCTGCGTCGGCGTGAGCCCCGTCGCCGCCGCCAGCTCGCGCTTCTTCGTCGGGTTCGGGTACGGGTCTTGCAGGTACCACTCTCTCAGCAGCGACCGCGTCCGCTCTTTAAAACAGTGCGTTTTTTGTTCCCCGTCCCAGATAGTGCGGGGCAGAGGGAACTTCTTGCGAACTCTGTATTTGTCGACGGGCCCGAGCGGGCGGCCTCGGAGTCGCTCCGCTTCCTGGTAGTGAGCTTCTAGCCATAGAGCTTGGAGCTTCGCATGACTCGATCTCTGGAAGCGGTGCCGTTCCAGAATCGAGTACAATTCACGGTGTCGGCCGGCGTGGAAAGCGACCACGGCTCGTGCTCGTAACACGGCTTCACAGCGTTCCAACTCGGCGACGTTGGGGTGTGCCACCGGCAAGGACCACAGAAATCGCGCGAGGCGTTCGACGTCGCCACTTTCTTCTAAGGTTTCACATACGGTGGCGACTTGTGCCGCGCTGAAGGAGAGCGTCGGCAGCGGCAGCAGCGGGGTCGGCGCGGCCAGCTCGAGCGCGTTGAGCGAGAGCGCGGGCGGGTCGGCGCACGGCGCGGGCTCGGCGGCGCGGTCGGCCGCGGGCCCGCGGTGCGCCTCCAGGATACGCGCGTGGAGCGCCGCCGTCGTGGCTTCGTCCCAGGAGCCGCGCATCGGTGCGAGTGTGCGCGGCGGAGTCGCGCGCGATGTGAGCCGTCGCGCCGACGGGGGCGTGGAGGGCGGCGCGCGCGATTGGCTATCGGTTACTGGCGGAGGGCGCGGCGGCCAATCGCGCGCGCGCCCGCCGGGGGCCGGATAGCTTTCAACCGCGCGCGTATCCGAGGCGCGTTTAACGGGCGGCGGGGCGCGGGCCCCCCGCCGCCATGATCCGACACGCACACCGCGCCCGCGCCCGCTCATGATCCCGACGCACTCGTACTCTGCCTCGATCGATTACGCCCAAACCTGCAATTAATAGCCTCCAGCTCACACACATCCACCCGGTTGAGTTACAGACCCACCGTATTTGCTGGATATTTCGCCATCATGATGCTGTAAATTATACTAATCCGCAGCCAACGCTCCATGTCTCTACTAAACTACTCACGTCTATTTGTAGTTTAATTTTAATTTATTAATTAAATGAATAGGTAGGTAATCGATCAGTGCATTTATTAAAGCACCATTAGGTAAAATTGAGATAACTCTCCACTCTAAGTTTAATTTTCAAAATCATCCGGCACCATTATGAGAAGTTCATGATAGAGTTGAATTTCAATTTAGTAAGTTTTTTTAATTTAATAATAATTCTTATCGTTATTATTTAAATTAAATCGATATTTTTTTTATTTACAAATTTTAAACCAACGTCATAATTATATTAAGTATATCTACGAGTTTTGCGCAAAATAATTCGTCACGATCCTCTCTACATTCAGTAGGTAGGTGTGCGTTGTAAACAAACAAACACAAACGAGAGTTAAAATAAATAAAAAAACGAGCAACCACCAAAAACGTATCAAAGTGATTCGGTCGCGCTACACTTGAGCGAGATTTCAGCGTGAAAGCCTTTCCAGAGTATTAAGTTATTGAACGGCAAACCACACCCAGGCTGTAACGCTACACAGGTAGGTGCGCCCCCAGCGCCCCCTGCGCCCCCTAGCACCCCCAACCCCCCCAGGATTGTGGGTCGCGTTACCCGTTTACGAATTACGTGTCTTGATAGTAACAAATGCTTTTTCGTTGTTAATCTATTGACGTGATTTATTGGTGACTACCTAGTCTTATTTTTTTCTATACTTATTACTTATTTGATTTGATAATGTTGTATGTATAGAGTTAGCAATAAATTTGGCAGCTCTAATATGTAACAAAGGAAAGGATAATAAAATAATGGGATTGCTCAATTTCATCGTTGTCAAAAGGCTGTTTTAGAAAATTGTCCAAACTTAATAAATTTAAAATTATAAAGAAAACTTGTTATCGCTGTATTGAATGTAACTTAGCCGAGGGTTAGTTTGTTAGTTGTTTAATAACTAAACAACTCAACTTTAGTTAGTCAAAAAAATCTAGATGAAATTGTAACAATATTAATGTAGCAATATTATTAGCAAAATGTTAGTATAGAAAATGCAACTTCTTTCAAGTTCTTCATACTATTCTGTGGTACCTAATACTGTAACAATTCTTGTAACACTGAATACTTATATAACTGAAAGTGAAAGTGAAAGTGAAATAAGCTTTATTCAAATAAACTTAATTATTAAGTACTTTTGAATCGTCTATATTTTTCTACCACCCGTTCCAGACTTTTTTAGCTGACAAGAAGAACGGGCGCAAGAAACTTATCAGCTGTAACAGCCATAAGTAACGATATTTACAAACTTGAACATATCGTTACCAGATAATTACAATAGGGTGACAGGATTATTGGCAACAACATAGACTTATTATATTACTTCAACAAAGTTCTTATATTAGCAAGTTATGTGTTACATCATTTCCACGCATTTTGATCTTTAAAACTAATAACAACCGTTTAGTGCAGCTGTAGTAAATTGTATATATGCTAGTACTATTGCCTATCTATTCTGTTATTGTACTAAATACGATTTTATTAAAGTCAATTGACGATATTGTAGAGCTTTAGGTAACTCTACATTTATAAAAAAAAAAAAAAAAATTTTTTTGTTATGTATTATGTTTAATATTATTTTATCTCAATTCATAATACACATTACACTTATGTAATGTGTCTGTTCGGTAAGTTTAAAACTAACTTTTATAATAACGTTTTAGTCACTTAAGTTTCATAGCGTTGACTATCAAATTAAATTATTTTAAACAGATGAATCAGTAAGTAATATTGTGACAGTTGATTGATAGCCAGACATTTTATTTGTCTATAATTATATCGCTTGAGTATTCACAAAAAATGTTTTAGTAAACACCTGTTGGTTTTTTTCACTAATCTTGTACCCCGAAGTATCGAGCCCGGGGTATGACTAACGTTTCATAATGACTCAAGATATTATAGCAAAGTCATTTTCATTTAACAATGTTTCGTTTATTTCAAGCTGTTTCCCTGGTTCTACGCACCCGAATCAGATGAAACATGGCTTAGATTTTAAGTTGTACCTCAAGCTACCAAACTGTAAAAAGTCCATCAAATTCCGTTCAGCGGTTTTTGCGTGATGCGTGCACAAAAAATAAGGATTTACAGTTTTATTTTATTTTTGATTTAAGTTTGATTGAAACCCTCATTATCATCACCATGAGCCCACGCATAACGGACCAAGTGGGAGTCTAAATGCGGAGAAAAGAGCCCATCACCGATCACCATGAGCCTCTTTGGATACATTTCTGGACATAGGTCTCTCCCAAACTCGATTGATCGATGATATAAAAAGTGGAGATTTTTTTTGTTCTAACTTGGCTGTTTTAACTTGAATGTACGAAGTTCGAAACAATTTTTTTTATAACCCACTCCAATAATATCACCTCAAACTTGGTGGCTAAATAACGGTTAAATACATACCTAAATCTTGTCATATAAACATTGCCTCTACCAGAATTAGAACACGGAATCTTTGGTGCAGTGCACAGGATCACTAATTAACCAAACGTGTAGATATTATGGATTTCTTCTTTCTTAATTTAATTTAATAATTATTATTAATAACTAAAACTAACAACATAATTGTTTTTAGATTTCATAATAAAATATTACATTTTAGAGAATACAGTAGCGGTTTTAAAACTAAACAGATGATTCATTCTATAAATTTTAAATTTTCGATGCATTTTTCTAAATTTTTCATTCTTTTACCTACATAATTATTATTTCTTGGAAAATTAATTACCTTCTTCGTTGGTTGTCTCGAATACTCTATCGGGATCAAAAATATTTTGTTTTTCATAAAAGTTATTAATAATATATATTTTGTAATAGTTTCCTAATCATTTCCTCTTTCTATTTCTATGCCATGGCCATTAGATGCCATCGACACGTAATAGGCGCTCTACAAGGTATTGCCGGGATTGCGTTGTTTCAGGGGATTTGCGCACAATTTGCATTTTTCGAGTAACAAACTCGAAAGATTTCAGCCGGCTTTCGCATTGATTACTGAACCGGCCCCAAATCTACTTAACACTTTGTCCGGATTAATTCTGGAAGTACTTACTTACAGGAGTGCTTTAAATCTTTCAACAAAACAAAAGAAGTCTTCAAACAAGGCTTTATTAAATCCAAATATTTTCTTTCCGACAGAATAATATACAACTTTGTACTTACAAAGCATTTTGTTATGCCTAACGTTTTGAAAACTTACTTGACAAACATTATAGAAGTGGATATGGTATAAAATTGTAAGGAAAATATTTGAAAATTAAATTAAAAATATATATTATTTATTTTCTATGTAACCAACGGTCAGAATTTATTTTGTATTTGAATAGATATTACATGTTTCGGTAATCGTTTTGTCAATTCACTTAAAATGTAGAGTCAGATAAATTTCAAACTTTTTCATCTGATATATCAGTACCCGTAGCACGAACAACTATCGAAAAAACAACGCGCGTAAAACTACTCGATAGAGTATTATCTATGGAAAATTTAATTTCGCTTTGCAGCGATAGATGGCGCTGTACAAATTTCCCATACAAAATTACTCTATCGAATGTTTTACGCGCGTTATTTTTTTCGATAGCTGTTCGTGCTACGGGTACTGATAGGTACAACTAAAAGCTTTACCGAAATAAACAAATAAAAATTGTATTATTAGATATGTTAGGTTATAAAATAATTTAGTTTAATCGTCGGGAAGTCAAAAACCAAACCGTAACCAAAAGTAGATAACTAATAAAATTCACGAGAAATCCGTTAAAATATTTCATATCGACTAAACGTGTAAGGTTAGCTATTTTACAATTAAATAATGTTATCGGGACAATGTGGGATGCTATGAATCGATAGGGATGGACAAACCCGCTCCTTCTTACAAGAAAGCTCGGTGTGTAGTCGGCACCAATTAAAGTTACTAACAACCTTAGTATAGTAGTCTGTCACACCAACTGAACTCTTGTTCAGTGTTACAAAGTAAGTACTTAATAATGACGACCTCCGTGGTATGCACATCGGTTTTCATGGTGTTATTACCATCTTTGAGGTCCCGGGTTCGATCTCTGGCTGGGTGAGTTTAGAAAACAAACTTTTCTATATTGTCGCAGGTATGAGTGTTTGTGGTACCCTGGTGGTACAACCGTTGTCTCTGATTTCCATAAGACAAGTGCTTTTACTTAGGTCATGTTGCCTAATATTTATAAAAAAAAGATGCAATAAGTAGTCGGAACTTAAATGTTTAGCTACTTCTGAGGTAGACAATACAAGCTGCTGAAGTATATCCATGTCCATCAGCCATTTTTGATGTCCCCACTGCTGGGGCACAGGCCTTCCTTATGGGTGGTAAGGAGGACGGGCCATAACCCACCACGCGGGCCCAATGCGGATTGGTGGGTGTTAACGACTGCAAATGCAGCCGGGACCAACGGCCTAACGTGCCTTCCGAAGCACGGAGAAGCTCGAGATAATACATTTTTGGTCACCCATCCCATGCGAACGTTGCTTAGCTTCCGCAATCGCTGGGCCAGGCGCTAAACCACTGCGCCACCGAGCTCCTAGTATATCCATAAAAGTGTTTAATTTCAATGTATACCTCCGCGTGAAAATTCAAGAAATGGATACTCACATAGGTAGGTAACTTCCATCAGCCTGAAAAGAAAACACAACTAAAAGCTGAAATAAACATAAAAATCCTTAAAAAAAGCGTACTTATTTGAATCTAAACAAGTACGAGTATGTTATTCCCAACGAAGATAAGGGCTCATACAATACAGGCTAGGTATCTATGTAATATCAAATATTTTAAGTACATTATGTTGTGAAGAGTTCCCAACTTCGTCCCCTAAAGGGGGCAAGTATCACATAGCGTCTCCATTCGCGTGCCGTTCATTAACCGTAGGTTTGCTAAGTGGCCCGCGTAACGTAAATCTCCCTTAACCCCCCCTTTAGGTGGGGGGCCGCTCGCCCCCGATCGATATGGGGGTGGCCCCTTTCAGTATCTTTGTTTGATATAAATCTTGAGTGGGAGGTAGGGTTGATAACTTTGAGCCTTTTATTTATTTTTCATAACCTGAAAATAGGGTTTTCAAAAAAAGTTTCTTAATTTGGTTTGGTCGCTGTGTTGTAATAAACTTTCAATGACTACAATTAAGAATTCAAAATGCGTTAATAAATAACTACGTTTATATATTTACTTTGTAGTAATAAAAAGATCTAAGATCATTTTTGTTGACATTGTGATTACTTAAGCTTACAATTTTGTATGTATAGCAAGCTTCCATTCTAAATTCACCCTTGTACGGACTGTTTTTGAGCATAAAATAAGATAACTTTCAGGTTTCAACTTCTTTTTTCTTTCTTTCTATTACGAAAAGTTTTACTCGATACACGCAGCAGCGTCCGTGCTTCGTTAGGATTGTTTCCTATTACAAAGCACTTGCGTATGCGATATCGCAAAGTGATTGCGTAAGTTTGACAGTTTTTCTCTAGCGTATCCGACATCATTCGTTCAATAGTCTTTGGGCTACGATAGCCAAATTGAAAATGTGTTTAATAGCCACAACCGACGAACTGCGGACGACTATCGTGACCAAATGACTGCGTTACGCAATTGCGTATGTTATTTTCGTAATGGGCCCCCTGAAGTCTTTCAAAATTTTACAGGCATTTTATATGCGCTTGGTTTCAAAACTTTTTACTGAACTCAAAATACGAAAATAATAAAATGTAACAGTTGGCAACCCTAAGGGCCACAAAGACCGTCATCTCCTGATTGCTGCGGCATTGTGGTGCTCCATTACTTTGATTTATCACCTACTTTATATATTTTTCTTGTATTGTGTCTACCGAACTATGTATTATGACCGTTATTTTCTTTAGCCAGATGGAATTGGAATGGACTTGTTTTGATAAATGTGTTCTTTTGGACGAAATATAAATAAATAGACAATACTTTTGATTTGATCTCAAAATAATAAGGCAATTTATTTTTACAATTTGGAAAAAAAAACGCAAACCAAAAAACTTTATACTTACCAGACAGTTTGGAAAACGTAATTTTACGTAAAATAAAACTAATGTCAGAATCTTTTGAAGGCAGTCTAAAGTGGTTTTCTTTTTAGAAAAAATTACTACTTAAGTAATTGTAAAATTAAATTGCTTTCAGAAATAAACATTGACAAATGCATAGTAACATTATTTTACATTACTAAACTACAATAAATGTTAATCTTGTTTTAAATAAAAAATAAAGTACCTAGATTTAATATTATAAAGGTTCAATAAGGTGTAAGGTGCATGCCGTGGCAGCCTTTCATCATCACTTAAGATTGTAACCCATATATAAATTTGGACTTGTGTATAGTGAATGTACTTGTTGGTTGTCCTTAAATAAACAAAATAAAATAATGTGAAAACTAAATTTCTTTGAAAAAAATCAAGTTCTACCATTCCAAAACACAAGGTACAAATGCAGCAAAACCATTTAGTATAACTATTTCCATCCATTACTAGTTTCGTTACTATTCAAAGACAAAAACCTATGATCTCACAATGCGTTCTGCCAGGCATTTCATATCTCCATAAACAATGGCATCAGCAGCTCATCGCGCGGCTAAACGCCATCCTACTCCGCTACACAATGGCCTATTGCCGCGAAATTTCACCATTACGCTCCGAATGTCCCGCCAAGAATGAAGAGTTCAATCCCTTTAGACTCTTAAGCAACGGCCAAATAATAAAACTCGCTAAAACGACAGCTACCACATCCAATACAATATGCTATTTTGCATTTGTAAATTTGAAAGTAAAATCTGGGAGGCTACTGTGTCGCAACATAGTATGATAACGATTTACCTGCCATATAATACGAGACAAACGATTTTGAACCTTACAACGTAAATTTTAACACTTCAAATGAGCCTGGGGGTCTCAAAGACCAGTAAGCGTAAATTGGTCCGCGAGACAATGCATCATACGTCATGACGCTCAGTTTACGGGCGCGAGGTATCGCTAGCGGTTTGGCACATCGCTTAGCGAGAATGATTTGTGAAGGGTTTACCCCTTTAGGATGTGCAGGAATCGTTTAAAAGCGGATGTTAGATGAAAGTGAAAATACCCGACTGACATCCAATTTTGTATACAATAAATAATAAAGCACAGCTTTGAAACGTACCTTCCATTATGCATGCATAACTGTGCGAGTAAAATGTATGCACATCGAACAACAATTTGAAATCGTTCAAATCGAACATCATTTGCGGAATGTTTACCATAATGCCCGCGAAATAACAGCGCGAAGTCAACCCTTCACCAATATATGCATATCGTTGCATCAACAAAATACCGACATGGTCGCTTGGACGGTCAATAAGAATGCTTGGTAAACTAGCGAAATGATCACAGAGGCCCGTAACCCTTGCGCACGGTTAGTTAGCGGCCCGCCCGGCCCCGCGCAGGGTTGAGAGTAATCGCCATAAAATTACGAGGACACATAAATGCATTTCAATAACCCATTTTGGGACATCAAAGTTGTATTGATAGAAGCCAAATAGGTATGAAATTCTGCCAGTTATTAGCTTTTGTGGCTTTGACTTTTGAAACATATTATAGATAACTGCACATTAAGTTAATGTTTATTAGCTTTAAATTATGCTAGCCATTTCTTGGATATTTAACAGTTCAACATTGGCCAAAAGTAATTTGAATTTCTATTCGAAATTCTAAACAAAAGAATGTAGCAATGGAATTTCTGTTCAGTTCCCAGGCTAGCATTTGAAAATGGAAGTTCCTGAAAGTCAAGACAGATCCGCCGCTGGGCAAATGCAACGGCCTCATACAGCCAGCGTGCATGGGCATTCATATTCAAACAGCCAGGAATGGAAATGCCGCGGTGCTTGAGCGCCATTGTCCACTCCCACCGGCACATTGGGCAGCGGCCGCCTTCCGCAGTTACGCACCGTTTTGTTATCTTTGCTGAAATGGTTTAGTGCTCAAGCGACAGCGGGTAAACTTGTTTCACAACACAATGGTTTAAACACGAACCGAAGTTTGTTACTTATTGTTTATTGATTTTAGTGAGTAAGCCCCTCAAACGTTAAACAAACGAGTGAATAAGATTATAAACGAAATGTCTGATAAAAAAATGGGCTCAAGAAATTATCAGGGAAAACGCTGAACCTGAAGGCCGTTAACGCAGGACCACTGTCGTGGAGACTCTTGAGCAAATCCTATGTATGCCCAACAGTAAAAAAATGAACATCAGCTTTATCTTCATGCATACTTTGTAATTTGGACACGGACACAAGATGTAGAGAAACAATTATTGTTTTAGTCAATATCATAAAGTTAATAAACTTACCGGTATGGTCAATATAGATTTAAATCATCAATGTTTCTTCTATATTTTCAGTGTCAAAATATTTTTATCAAGAGGAAATAAATCCTCCCGAGGTTCGTGACTTAGCCCACGCGCTCTATCATCCTTTGTTCATGTGGCAGTTTAGCAAAAGCAATTTCGCGTTTTACGCGACGGCCACGGATCCGAGAGGAATGACAACGACCGGCTGACGGGCTACGTGGGGGATCGACGCTATGGGTATTAGATATAGGCTTGTCACTGAATACCTAGGTATCTATGGACAAGATACAATATTTTAAAAAAACTTAAGCAAGAACATTTTTAGATCTTATTTTTTTTTATTGTAAAAGTTTCACCAACAATAAATCATTACACATTACAATAAATATTTAAAATGACCGACATGTATTTACAGGTTAACAGATACCTGCAGTTTTTTTTTAATAATTCAAGGGACTGCTCAGCTGTAGTGGCAGTGGGCGGGACACATAGCGAGAAGAACCGATGGCCGTTGGGGCGGAAAGGTTCTGGAATGGCGACCGCGCACCGGACGGCGCTCCGTGGGTAGGCCCCCGACAAGGTGGACTGAAGCCGCTGGATGCGGGCAGCGCAGGACCGATCGTCGTGGAGATCCTTGGGGCTTCTTTGCGAGTAATGAATGCTGTTAACCTCGTATCTATATTTAGCACAGCTCTATGTGTTGTGCATGTAGCATTCTACTTGGGCAGGGATTAAGCGCATACCTAATCTAGACAAGATTCTTAAAATTATTTTTTAATTAAGATTTAAACCTTCAAAATAGCATTGTGAATGCAAAAATCTCAAATTTTAAAATTTACATTGGAAATTAATTCATTATGGAAAAACAAGTTTTATATGATAAAAAACGTGGGAAATTCACTATGGATTGAATTCAAGTGTTGATTTCTTAGGTTGATTTAAGTATGTAATATAGATTTTTCATTCATAACAATAAATAATTTTAAATTTCGTTGTAACATTAAGCACCATATTTATGTTTTTCTTTTTTCAAATACACACTCCTCGACAGTTTTTTTAGGCAAACCATGTGATGTATGGGGATGAGAATTCCTATACTTCACCTGACCACATGCTCTGACAAAAGGTGCTTGCGCTCGGACCATAGGAGGTGCCTTAAATCACGCCCGTGTTATGGGTCATTTGTGACCCCTAGCAACCGCAACGAATATAAACTAAAAAGTACGATTCTCCAAGACTACATTCTGTTTACCACAAACATATCTAACAAGCAATAAAAAAACTACAGAACTAAATTTTATAAGTCACGATCCAAACTTTATATTTTATCAAATTCAGTCTAAACATTCGTAAGTTTTTATTAAATATATTATAAATGTGTGTAAATCTTATTGGTCCTGATAAATTAAAGAAAGACATAACAAAGAAGTTATCATAAAATATTTGGCAACAAAAACATTAAAATTTGACCCACAGTTTTACAATCTTCAGAAAAATATGGAGCATTTATGACAATCTAACTTCAAGGAATAGTCGAAAGAAAGTATGCGAATTGCATTCGATTTTGAAAGAGTTTCGAGAAATCTACTGATCTGCATAACTTGTTTGTTTTGCTTACACAGGCGGTCGCCAAAACTGCCTTGTGGTATTGTTTTTGACAAAGCACCACAGAGTAGGTACTAATAGACAGGCGCGGCTGCAAATCCGTGCTCCCAGTAAATACATTATAGATGACGTAAAACAAACGCACGCCCTAACGCGATGGCGATAATCCTTCACTCGAGGGTGCGGCTCCATTGTCTCATCATGCTGATTATTTTGTTTGAACTTATAAATTATTATACACTAGTTGCCCCGCCCCGACTTCGCACTGGTGGCGCCATCTTTACATAGTTATATTGCGATTCAAAATGACGGAAAAGAGAAAAAAAATATTTATTACGTCATACCATACCGTACAATTTTTTGAAAATTTTCTTTTCCTTGTCCTGATAATAACAATCACAACAAAAAAGAATTATCTAATTTGATGAAAATGTGATCATAAAGAAAAAATAACAGCGACAGAATCAGTATATTTTTCCACCAATAGGTATTACTAATACTGAGCCATTCGTAATTTCGTAGGTAACTATCTTTTGTGAATCGTAGTTACTGAATTTATTACTGAAGAACATTGTTCTAAAGATATAATTATGAATACCTAATACAAGTATAATACAAACAATATAAACGTAAACAATATAAGCAAGTAAATGTAAAAAAACAAAATACGATAAAGTTAAACCTAACCTACTATCGAATTTTTAGATTTTAGGCACTCACGATGCTATTTTTATATTAAAATAATTAATATACTTATTAGATAAATAAAATACTTACTAGAAAAAATCGACTCCCTCGTAACACCAATAGGTATATCGCGGCAGAGGTGCTACGGGTGAGTAATTTCTAGTATTTTTTCTAATAATAATTATCATATACCTACAACTTATTTCTTTTTAAATTTGAACCAAATATTATTGTGGAAATCGTATCGGGAGATGCAATGGAAACGCGGCGATCCAGTAATTTCTTGCGGCGAGAGATCGCGGAAACCCCACGTTGCTCGGCTCATCAACATTCAATAACTCGTAAACCCGTGCAACAACTTGGGAAGTTGGGCCTCCCCCAACTTAGAGGTAAGTAAACGTTAAGTTAACGCATTGAGAGGGGACTTACAATCACATAAGTACTTACAATCTTTTATTTATGTGGAGTATCAGAGTCTCTATTTTCCTTTTTGGGAATAGAAATAGTAGTTTATGATACAAGGTTGGTAAGGAGGTTTTTAAAACGAGTTGACGTTTTATAAGCCCGAGCCGCAGGCGAGGGTTTATAATCGTCACGAGTTTTAAAAAACCTTAACAACCGTGTGCCATACTACGTTTTTCAATACATTTGCGAGAAAACATTATAGGTACTGCTGAAATTGTAATTTATTCATATATTATTATAACTGTAAATTCTAAATATTTGTGCGCGAATTACGCAAAAACAGCTAAACGAATTTTGATGGATTTTTCACAATTTAGTAGATTGAGGTCCAACTTAAAATCTAAGCTATGTTTCATCAAATTCAGGTGGGTGGAACCAGGGAAACAGCTTGAACTCTCCGTAGTACTAGCTTTCATACACTAAAGGGGTCATTTTAAACTGGTTGCAATATTTTTCTACTGTCCACGCGGATGAAGTCGCGGGCGGAAGCTAATAGAAATGAAAAAAACGTTCGTAAACAAAAACGCACGGCGCCGGCGTGCGGTAAAATTAACTTTCCGCACGCTGTACTACTCCGTAAACAAAAACGCACGGCGTGCGGTAAAATCAACTTTCCGCACGCTCGACTGTCATCGTAAACTTACATTTTCGAGCAACTGTATTGAAAATACATTTTACATAAACAGGCATGTTATACAAAAGTACCTAGTTAAATAAAAATAAATCATTGTGGACAAAGTGTAGTTACCAAAAGTGATTCAATAGACATTATGTTATTCACTCGAAAAACACTCTACAGTTCTGTTGAATTTCCAATTTTATAAGTTTTGCACTTTCAACTTTAGATTATTATTCAATTATCATAGGCATTCGAAGGAAAAAAATCTTTTTTACCATCGCCACTCAAAAAAGTGCGTCTAATTCATTGATAACAGTGAATAAAACGCGTTTTTATTCACCGAGTGAATAAAAGTATTTTGAATTTGGAACAAGCTCGCATCATAATATGAATTATGTACAAAAAAAAATAAAACGTCCTGAAAGTATGAAGCTATTCCATAGATAAACAATTAAATAAATAAAAAATATCCCGCCTATTTTAGTTAGGTTCTTTTTAGTGTCTTAGCTATGGGTTCTTTTCTATCTATTTATAGGAAGATTATATGTTCAGTCTGTGGCATCAGTCCTTTTTTTCAGGGTACGATCATAAAAAAAATCAAAGTTTAGAGATTGATGGCATGGACTGATGCTAGGCTGACTGATCATGTAATCTCCCTCTTATCGTGGTTGTTTTACGTAATGGAAAGCTTCTAATTTCATATACACTTCTAAAGCTTGCGCGCGTACAGTTCATTAGAAAATTTCAAAATTTCTAATTTCACTATTTAATTTTTCTAATGGTTTAAATATTATCGATTTCCTACCTAAATATCAAAATCTGATAACCTTTAAATACCTACTATAGGTATAAGTAACTGCTATTTGTTTTCTCGCAGTCGATGGTAAAAAGTAGAGTACACAACTTGTGAAAAAAAATTCATCTCGGTCCTTTGTATCCCTCGTTTCGCTCAGGATTCTACTCTTGAATCCCTCGCTACGCTCAGGATTCAACTCTAGAATCCTTCGCTACTCTCGGGATCCAACTTAGTCCCTCGAACTAAATTCTCTTTTTTTTCACTTGTTGTATAATCTACTATTAAATTAAAATGATATCGTTTTCCAGTAGGTGTTAAACTTCAGGCAGGTATTTTTTGATTACATAGGTACAAACTTTCAAGTCCTCATTTTTCGACTTGAACTTGACTTTTGACTTGATTTTAATAAAACTTCATATAAATAAGTTATTAAAATTAATTTTAAGCAGAATAAATTGGTCTAAAAAGGCAATTGAATACATTTTCGATAATAGTTTTACGCTAAATAAGACCGATTTTAAATTTTCCATAGAAACATTTTTCAATTATCTTTTTTTATAATAAGACATTTGAAAAATGTTCTTAACTAACATTTTAGACCTAGTATCCTGATGCGTATTCATTAAAATCGGTTCATTAATTTAAAAAAATTGGACTTGAAAGTTTGTATGAAACTCCATTTTCGTCAACGCCATTAATGAAAAACCAATGATTTAACTCCTCTGTGCGTAATTTATAAACTTGCACATACGTTAAAGCAAAGCATTAAGAGGTATTGCTGCTGCCCCTTGGTTCAGCCGTCAACTGTCAATCATGACAGTAAGCGGATTTGTTCACACGCCCCTTGCGGGTTAAGACATAAGAGAGAGCGGGCTGAGGCATGTTCCAAAGGGGGCCTCAGTCCGCTAGTCCGCAATCGCACATTCTGAACGATATAAAATAAAACCAAAACCAGTCCTTGTCTTTTAGGTTATATTTACCTAAAATCTTTGGTTTAGCTTTAGAATTTTCATTTAAATTATCCAAGATTGTTGTTGATCCTAGGCTCAGCTTTTAGTAAACTTGTAAGCTTTTCTGTAAACGAATGAAAGGTTTTATCGTTGAAAATTAGCACGCATGACGCATTTCAAAAGTAGGACGAAACAAAACTCTCTTATAACTCAAAGTTTGGCATTCCAAGATAGCTTTAGATAAGTATATAAATATACGAGAAGTAAACTTCTCCAATCGGAATCGGCTCCATTATTAGGAAATTCTAGAAATTTCCTAATATATTTACTAGTTATTTTATGGGTATGGATGGATTGAGGAATCAGTTCATTAAAAACGCTAAAACCTATACCTTGTAAACCTATCCGGTTTATTACTTAGATGTAAAAATATGAAAATATTTTATTAATCAAATAATCTCAGTTCATTGGAAGTTACTACGAACTTACAAAAAGTATAAAAAAATTCTTTACATTAAGTATCCAGCTACTACTACTATATCCTATTTATTCCAAATAACAATGACACTTCTAACAGTTAAAGCTCTTCATTTCTCAGTAATAAGGTTGCAAATTGCATTAATAAAACGTTTTCCACAGTTTGTTAGTGAAATTAAAACATGGGGCGAACTAATCGGTTGTGGGAGCTTTCGCTAAGCTCATCGGGTTACTAAAATAATGTTTATGTTTACTCACGGCTTTATACAGGCATTAAAACTGCCGATATAAGTCTAATAGAACCAACCACCACCCTTGTGATGTACAAAAACATTGTGAAACGGATTTAAATACAGTCGACACGTCGGCAATGCTGTTGGTGTATTTTTAATGATTCGCTTTACGGTTCGACGGGAATTTGAGATAAGTCTCTTTATCAACAAAATAAAGCAAGGAAAAAACTAGTTCGATTTGATCATTTTATTATTCTTTTATTTTACGTTTAAAAAGTGAAGTACTTTACAAAAAATCTGTCCGTTTCCCGTTAAAAAAATATTAAAACATATAAATCTAACCCCCTAACTAATAAAGATTGTATAGCAGATGTATAGTTACACTATGGTTACTCTCTGTCAAACTATTTGAGTTTGACATTGAAAAGAAAGTGACAAAACATTGTGTGTGAGTTGCACCAAAACGCTGTCAAAGTTATAGTTATTGTCAAATGATATGCTACCTATTTGTCACGTCAAACTTGTCAAAGGACATGATGCTGGCTGGCAACCTCTTTTTTTGGCTAACTTGTGCTTAACCGGTACTTTAACAAGCTTGTTATCGTTAAAGTTAGATGGTGCAACTCAGCCTGTGTAACTTTACATCCGCTATACAATCTTTATTAGTAAGTAAGGGGGTAGCTACAGGGTGAAATCGAAAACAGTCGACAAATGTGACCGTCACATTGAAGAATTTTATCTATAGGTTATAGGACCACCTTAATCAGAGCAAAAAAATTACCAGCTCTTCCATATTTTTGGTCGAGTAGATATTGACGATTTCTATGGAACAGCTGATTATTTCTTTGCTCTGATTAAGTTGGTCCTATAGACAAAGTTGTTCAGTTTGACGGAAGCCTCATCAAAAGTTGCCTGTTCAAAAAATCACCCGTATTTGTTATTTCAAGGATTCCGTTGTCCATTTGAATACTGCTTTAGTTAAAAAAGAATATTACATACAAACAAACTCACTTACAAAAATACTTACAAGCTTTGAGTAATAACACCTAGAACGATAGTTCTCTACAAAGCGCACTGTCAAAAGTGAGGCAACTAAAACAGCCAAAATGGCCCCGTTTTCAGATTTTTATTCTCCATTATTACCTAATCATACCGAATAAGTACAAAACAGTTTCAATTTTCCTACATTTATTAGATTAGTTACTATATTATTGGATTTTAGTTACGATTAGGTAACGTATATATATAAATCTGAAAACTAAGCCATTCTGGCTTAGTATTAGTTGCCTCACTTTGCATACGACTTCTAGGTTTTATTATTCTAAGCTTACAAGATACACGCGAAAAACATAACCCTCTTGCAGTCGGGTAATTAGAGAAAAACAGACGCCATAATTTTAGCACAATAAGCGTAAAGTGTAAATTATAAGGTGTGTATCATTGTGTTAACTGTAAGAGTCATTCTTAGCTACTTTAGTTTTTAGAATATTTCTCAGATCAAGAAATATTTCATGCGTTTTAACGCACGCTCTAACACCTCTCTCCACAATGTCATTATTGCACCCAGCGAGCCTCTGTTGACACTGCTAAGCCGATTGTCCCATCGCCCCCCGATTGTCCCATCGCCTCACCATTGTCCCCTAATCCCTGTCCACCCACGGTTTGGTCTGTATGATACTGTCTCGGAACATATTGAGACATTTATGGGACATTACTTAATACCCACGATGATCGCGACAAATAGAGATGAATTGTAATCCGTTGTTGAATATTAGAAAGATATCATAGTGGTTAGGAAATAGCTTTTAATATTGTTATCCCAAGACAAAATGATAAAGCAAAAAACAGAAGAAAGCTTTTTTTAAAGTCACATAGCGTTGGTATTTTTCTTTGTTTCAAAAACGTTTTTGTTATAAACATTTTAATATTTGCATGCCTTATTAGGTACTTTAACATTTACAAAAGCTTTTTGTCTAGTAGTCTTATCTTGAAATTATGCACTGTCAACTTTGTATTTGGTCACATAATCATAGTAAAATTTTGATACATTTTTAACGTTTGTAACGTGCGTTAAGTACCTATTAACAAAAGACCAGCTATTTTACATACCCGGACTATCCCTCACCCGGGTAACACGATCGCCCGGATTCTGGGAATTATGCGCTAATGGCGGGTAATGGGCCATATAACAGCATCGCAACCGGACACCGCACGGCCACGCCACGGCATCGACTCACAATCGATGGTCAGGGGGGTTATTCACGATTGTCGGAAAGCAACTTTCCGTATCGAATCGGAAAGTCTCCCGAAACACGCGATTCACGATTATCGGATCGAATATTTTTGACATTACTTTGTCGATTGAATTCGATTTAGTATCCGAGAGCATATTTCTATCGGAAAGAGATCCGAACAATATAAGAAGGTAAGAATGAATGTAAAAAAACATAACAGGTGATAAATAAAGGTAAAAAAACTTGAAATTTAACAACATTCGAGACCCTAAACATCGTAAGTAAATAATATTTTAATTTTTGTGCTGTACCTATAGTTTCTAGGTTATATTCTATGAAAATGAAATGTATGAAAGTGAGACTAATTAGACGCTGGTCGTAGGAGACTCTAGGGTTCTAAAAAATATTAGGTATTATTTTTGAGTCCACTGTGGTCAAATATAAAAACTAAGCATTTTTCATCAAACACTGATTTTTCCATTACACTTTTTTTTCCAAAACAAACAAAACACTTTGAAATTTCAACTAAGTAAACACAAGTATTGCTTTCTTTCTCTGTGAGTGAGTAAACAAACACAAAAAGTCAAAAACATAACCTCTACGTTTGTTTACGTTACGTTTACAAAGAATGTTACCATGTAAAATGAAATATATTATAATATATTAAATATCGCAGATTAATGATGACTGTTAGTTTTTTTTAGATAAATAGGATAAATCTTGTGAAATTTCAATGTTAATTTTAGTAATTATTACGTAAAACTTTAAAAATATCAATGTTATTTTATCGAACTTATTTTTTATCATTTCTACCAAAAGCTACAAACTTTGTAAATGCATTTCACAATGACTAAAAAGTCAACGTCGGAAAGCGAGTCGAATGCTAGTCGAATGTATTTGTGAATAGCAGTTTTCGAATCTATCGGAACGGAGACTGATTCGAATCGAATGCTTTCGAGTAGATTTCCGACAATCGTGAATAGCCCCGCTGGTCAATTATCTCATTATAAACCTAGTGATCGTATTTGATTATGAAATAACAATGACCACTTCCCATATAATCTTTGACCTGCAAAAAGTTAATGTAGGGATCAGTGGCAAGGAGTGAAATTATGGCGAAAGTATAAGCCGTTCTAGAAAAATGACGTGATCTGCATAGTGGATCGGTGAGGTGGAATTTCTACAAGGTAGGATGGGAATCGGCTTGTATGGATGGACCTATGCCACTGGTAGGTATAATAAAACCTATAATGGTAAAATCAAATATATTCTAGTTTATATGAAATTATATATATACCTTATCTTTATTATTAATTTTCTCTATTTCTGTACTATCAATTTTTATTTTAGTTAGCAATTTATAAATAACTATATGCAATTTTATGAGCTATACTTACCTACCCGATAATTTCATAAAATTAAAACTTAGACAGGACAGGAAAACTTCTGTTTCCTTTTGTTTAATATTAATAGAAAAATGTATTTTGACGACAACGCTAGTTATCCCTTCTCAACGCCGAGCTTAAAAGCGTAAGTTTTAGCATATTTTCAACAAATCTTTTCTATTAATTTCTATATCACTGAACGTCATTACTTGTCATTACATTAGGGTAGCAATCGCAACTGTGACATATTTCCCTGTACATAGCTATAGCTACATAATTATAACGTCATTCACAATGCACAGCACAATGAGTGTCTCAGCGTGACGGATTAGGGCTGTTGCACACTGGTTCAGAGGGCTAACTACAAAAAAACTGACGGGTGTTATTCGTTCGATTTACTTAATTTTAGACTTTATAGTTTATTCCTTTAGGCGCGGTGGTAGTTAAACTAGCTCCGCCTTTACATTTATTTTTATTACTCGTAAACCTAGTCAATATTTAAAAAAAGTTCATGTAATAATCTCTTAAATTGTCTCTAATATTTTTTGACTAACTCTTTAACAGTTTTCATTCTTTCTGTAAGTTTTAAAATCCATTTTAGCTCAAAGTGGCCACTTTTGGCAATTTATTTTAAAACTTACAGAATTATGAGAAAGAAAGAAAAATTTAAGACATGAGCTTTTTTAAATATTGACTTGTTTTACGAGTAATAAAAAAAATATAGTGGCGGCGCTAGTTTCACTACCTACAGCGCCTTAACAAATAATAACACCAATAAGAACGAACGCTGTCCTATTATCGTGGTTCGGTTTCGAAGTAGGCCTAGTACAAATATCTATCGAGAAAAAAACGCGCGTAAAACTACTCGATAGAGTAAATTATCTATGGAAAATTTTATTTCGCTTTTCGGCGGTAGATGGCGCTGTACTAATTTCCCATACAAAATTACTCGATCGAATGCTTTTACGCGCGTTATTTTATTCGGTAGCTGCAATGGCTGCCAACTATGGATACATTGTTGAGCCAGTATCCCTTTGTCTGATGGTTAGGTTGGAAAATTTGCATGTCAAAATTGTGAAAATATTTATAAAGCAATAATAATTTTAACGAAAATAGTAACCTATCCTAGGTAACGTAAGAGTAAAATGTTTACGGCCTTACCACTAAAACACTGTTTAACAAGTGTTTAACTAAAACACTTTTTAAATGTGATGCTGTCACTTTTTTGACAATATAGTTTGAAAGAGACGGCATCATATTTAAACAGTGTTTTTACTAAACAGTGTTTTAAAATCTTTTATGGTAAGGCCGTTAGTGTCCTGCTGCTCTTTGTAGGAAATTCCTCGCTAAATAAATAAATTAAACGATATTTTTCTTTGAAGAATGAAAATTTTAGAACAAGCATCATATAATATAGCATATTTCATCTAACTAGATTTTTTGTCAAGAAAAACTTTTAACAGACACCTAAAAATTCGAGTGATATTCTCGTTAATTCATAGGGCGGATTCGACCAAGAGAGAATAACTGTTATTCTTAGATAATATGACCAGTTATTCAAGAGTAAATCGAAATTACGTTTTACCACACACTATTTTCAGAGTATTTTGCCTATTCGGGAATAGTCGCTATACCACCATTTCGCGGGGAATAACAGAGTTAATCCGCGAGTATTTATTTATTATTTTTTTATTTTAATGGCGTCCGCGTGCCATATGTCAGTGACATTTGTTTGACATTTGACTTTGACCGCTACAGATACGTAAAAGGCGACAAAATAGAGTTGACAAGACTTTGCCTTTTAAATAGTTTGTTTATAGAACAATGACAATTGGCAGGATAATACGTTCATTCACATATTCACTCACTAATGAAGGAATAAGAATCCCAAGAGTAACTTATCTTTGGATTGCATGGAAAAATTACCATTTCTTTACTCGAGAAAAAAATCGTGGAATAGATGTATTCTTGGTATAGTTATTCCCGTTTATATTGAAGTTTGGACAAATCCACCCATGCGAGTAAGTGCCTATTTGTGCAATCATTTTTTCATGAAAAATTAAAAAGTAATTTTGTTGTCTTCTCTTTAGAAAAGACAGCAAAGATGGCTAAAGGTAGCTCTTTATGTTCTTTAGTGCCACCTTGTAAATATTTTAGTCTTCTTTTTCTTATCGAATGAGGAATAATAGTACCTATAGTTAGAGTTTATCAAGCCGCCTGTAAGGCCTCTAACTTAGCTTAACGACTGTTATCGATGACAACAGCCGGGACCGACGGCTTAACGTGCCGTGCTCAGTTGTAATGCCACTTAACGGTCACCCATCCGACACCTGGCCGGACCGAGCGTTGCTTAACAAACGTGATCGAGTACGATCAGTCTGTCAAGTTCCGCCATGAGTGCTTCGTTATAGTATTTATAGTTAGTATAATATTCGTTAGTATTTATAATATTTTAGTTCACAATTTTAAATCAAAAAATCAAAACCCGTCCATCAGCCATTTTTGATGTCCCCACTGCTGGGGCACAGGCCTTTCTTGCGGACCACGCGGACCCAATGCGGATTGGTGGGTGTTAACGACTGCAAATGCAGCCGGGACCAACGGCTTAACGTGCCTTCCGAAACACGGTGGAGCTCGAGATAATAAATTTTTGGTCACCCATCCCTTGACCGACCCTTGCGAACGTTGCTTAACTTCCGCAATCGCTGGGCCAGGCGCTAAACCACTGCGCCACCGAGCTCCACCAAAAACCCGCATAAAGAAAGTTTATTCCAATTCAATTCCAAATGAAACAGTACACCGACACGTTTCTTTAGCAGGGGTGCGAATATCAGTAAAATAACGATTCGCCGTGCGCACATACAATGATCATTGTGATAATTGAATTTGTCGCCCTGAGCAGACCCCATGGTGTCACCCCTGGCGATATGTACCGACGTGTGAATGTGACGTAATTATACGTTTGGATCACTGCTATGTATTATATAAGGATATGTACACGGAATCAATATGGGTGACATTTGTAACATATGTGACGGTTACAAAATGTGACAGATTTTTATTTATTTTTTGATTTTATACATTAAATTTTCTTTTGGACAAAATAATTTAAAATTAGTTGTAAAAGCTGTTCGTTGTGTAATTATTAGCGTATAGCAAAATTACACTTAGCGTACCTATAGCAATCTAGACCTAATTAGGAGAATTCGTTTATTCGCAGAATTGTGGCTAAATTCAGTTTTTTTTTTTAAATATGTCAGTTTTATATTTCTTTTATTATTGCCCAAAACTATTCCAAATCTTGGTTACGAAATCGCAGAAGAAATAGACATGCGAACACGACTATTCTCGGAAAGCTCAAATTTTTTGCCGTAGGTAAACACAGATCAATGTAATATCAGCGAGCGCAGATAAAAAATAACAAAACATGCAACTAGACACTTCTGAAGGATCTGTGGGCACGAATAATTGGGACCTCTACATTCTCTATGGCCACATCTCATGTGTCGCCACCCGACACCGCTCGCCGCTGATTCACCCACAATGGTGCACGTCCATAGAAATTAGAGAAATACCCACAATTCAGAGATAACGTTCAGTTTCATTTAAACAGATCTAACAATGCTTTTGAACCGTGTAAAAACGAGCAGAGTAGTATCCATTTTATTCGGCATTGACATAAGCGAACACGATTTTTAACCGACTTCAAAAAAGAAGGAGGTTCTCAGTTCGTCTGAATTTTTGTTTTTGTTACACTAAATTCTTGCACTCTGATGGTAAAAAAAGTTGAAACATGCGATTTTGGTACTGTAAAAACATAACCCTCTTGCAGTCGGGTAAAAATGAATAGATCTTGATACTGAAAGAAAACCAAAGAAAAGCTATTAGTCACCGGTAACTTTAATCATTTTAACTAACCTACCTGTAAATAAAAGTTATAATGCCATTAAGTAAATAAAGGTAAATAAAGTTTAACTTTGGTAAGTAAGTAATGTTTAACTGGTGTAAAAAATAGTTTTTCTAAAAATAGTTAATGATTAGTTTTTTTTTATTTATTTATTTATCAATATAAACATAATACAGAGTAAAAAACCAAATTTAAGGTTTATAGTGAGTGCTATTAGAGCCTACAAAGTCGATACTTACTTACTTTATTAAAAGCTTAAAAATATGTGTAACAATAAAGAAATAATCTTTAGGTTTAGGTTACATACATTTATCGTTTACTTAAGTTAGGTACAGATATAACATTTTAAATAATCCTTGGCAAGCACCGAACAGCCCGTCGATTCTGTAACCAAACTCGCATCTCACTTAGAACCTCACTTCACTTCGCGTGAATTTGTTATTAGATATTAGCTGAATATAAGCTATTTAACTGATTGCAAAATGTTTTAGGTAGCTACCGTAGCTATCTAAAATCTTTTGTGATTAAATAAATAGCCTATTATTATCGCGTTTATGATTTAAAATTTCCGTGAAGTGGAGTGAGGTTCGAAGTGAGATGCGAGTTTGTTACAGAATCGACAGGCAGAGTATACATTTACTTAGGTACACTAAAAATATGCAAATCTATACAAAGATTTCTAACGTTTACTTTCGTCGAGTCATGATATTCGCAACATCAACATCATTCTTCAATTAGAAAGCAATCACTATGCAAATTACTATCGCAATCTAAACTGAAAAGTCTCTTTCCTGTCATCTCGTAACTTATCACGAGCCATCAGAAAGTAAGTTAAAGTCAACTGTTCCCGTTGTGATATTTACATTAATGTTTATGTAAGAGAGAGGAAACAAAGGCGCTCATACAAAGCACACGGCGTGACCGGCAGATCGGAGATTGTATGCCCACGCTACTGCTAAATAAAACTATTGTAATTTGTCCGAGTGCACCAGTGGTTGTCAAACTGGGCTACGCTACAGCCCACGCAGCGGTAATCCCGCCCCCAAGGATTCCGTTTTTAACCGACTTTCCAAAAAAGGAGGAGGTTCTATGTTCGTCTGTATTTTCGTTTTTTTTTTGTATGTCCACCGATTACTCGAAGACGGCTGGACAAACGTTTTACAAATGTTTCTTCAATATATTGTGACCTAAATGCTTTCTGTAATTATCAAAATCATTCGGAGGCTATGAAAAATTAAATAATTCAATTGGTGTCTTCAAAGTTTGGAAAACTCTAATTCTTACTTATGCAAAATTGCGTCGGCTGTGTGGGATTACATAGCAGATACATTACCAGAAATTTACATTTCTGTACATGACTGAATGATGACAATTTGATGGATAGAGCATTACGTTTATTTTTAAATCATCTCAGGGAAAAAACTGCCACTTATTTGTAATAAATGTGGCATGTTGACCTACGGTGAAATACCTACAATATATTGTGTAACAAATCTACAAATAATTTGTTTACTTTGCCGTTAAATAAGCTGGATTGTTCAAATTCATCAACTAGAAATAAAACACTGGAAAGTGTGACTATAATATATTTTTTCAACACACTTGCTCGTAAAGTGAGTCCTAATACATCGCTTTTAGGGCCATAAACCGAGCTATAACAAACGCGTGCAATAATATATAAAACACTAGTTCGTAATAGAATTAACCCTACAAAGTTAAATTAGTACCTTACTGCAAGTTCTATGCGAGTAAACAGAGCATTCCCAATTTAGCCGGGTTATACAGATATTTTTTTAGTAACAACAAACTTTAACAAAGAGGTTTTATGCCGCTGAAAATTCATATACATTTTTGGAATAAATAAATGTGTAAGTCCTTAATTAAGTCAAACAAATATTTATTATTATCAAATTATTCATAATTCACAATATTTTGTTATAAAATATTAAAATATTTGCATTTTTACTACAGCATACAGCCTACTTCAAAATTATAATTTTATAATTTTGAAGTAGGCTGTATGCTCCTCACCCCTTTGTTCGCAAAATATTCTTGCATTGAACGTGTGAAAAACACAAAAAAACCTGCGCGTCTTTTCCCATAATTATCATATTTTGTTTTTGTCGTATTTGTTGCTGTGTGGTAAATTACTTTGTTTTTTCCTCGCAAATGTGTTGAAAAACGTCGTATGAAACTTGTGAGCTCTTGCTTATTGCACACTCGGCTGAGTTACGCCCTCGCCTGCGGCTCGGGCTGCAACCCACAGCCTTGTATGCAATGAACAACCTAAGCTAACTTGTCTCATAATGTACTATTGTGAAGTACCTACCTATTAGAATTTAAAACAGACAGACGTATGACGAATCTAGAAGGGTTCTGTTTTGTGCTATTTATAGGCTACGGAACCCTTTAAACTACCTACCTATTCATTTTTTATAATATCTTATTTACTGAAATTTAGAAAACCAAAAACGATTACTTACGGTAAAATTCTCTACTTTTGAGTAAAGATTTTTGAGTGGTCAAAAATATCACTGTCAGGTAAAATAATTACAATTATCTGAATTAGATGTGATATTTTAATGTTTAGTTATTTATTGCTTAGGTACTTGTATAGCAAAATTGCAATCACGCTTGTGACTCGTATTTACCACTTCCGTGAGATTTTCACCAAATCTTGAAAGGTTATTTCTTAATCACAAGAATTGTTCTTTATTTTAAATCCTAATTTATTCTATTTTTTAACTCCATCAGATTCGATTTCGATATCTTTAATGGTTCTGTGGCCTCAGCAAAGAAGGCCTTAAAAGATATTTACTTATAAAAAGGCTTTTTATTTTTGTAATTCAACAAATTCTTATTTGTAATGTTAACTTTTAACTGTTTAAAATTATAATAGTTATAAAATGTTTTTCTTGAGCCGGAAGTAGTCCGTGTTAATTAAAATATTTTTCAACACACTTGCTCGTAATGTGAGCCCTAATACACCGCTTTTAGGGCCATAAACCGAGCTATGACAAACGCGTGCAATAATATATAAAACACTAGTTCGTAATAGAATTAACCCTTCAAAGTTAAATTAGTACCTTACTGCAAGTTCTATGCGAGTAAACAGAGCATTCCCAATTTAGCCGGGTAATACAGTTTTTTTTTTGACAACAAAGAGGTTTTATGCTGCTGAAAATTCATATACATTTTTGGAATAAATAAATGTGTAAGTCCTTAATTAAGTCAAATAAATATATAATTATTATCAAATTATTCATAATTCACAATATTTTGTTATAAAATATTAAAATATTTGCATTTTGTCACTTAAAATTATAATTTTGAAGTATTAGTAGTAGGCTGTATGCTCCTCACCCCTTTGTTCGCAAAAAATTCTTGCGTTAGCCTGTGAAAAAAAAAACAAAAAAAAAACATAATTATCATATTTTGTTTTTTTCCTCGCAAATGTGTTGAAAAACGTCGTATGAAACTCGTGAACTTGTCTCATTATGTACTATTACTTACGCATGTTGTGCTTACATCTAGTAGGTTTAAATGTAGTGTAGCAAGTCATAAATGTTTTTCAAAAGCTTATGTGATCATTGTAAACCAGTTTTGTGAACCTAATAAAAAAAAAAAAGTTGAATTGTTAAATAGCAGCATTATCACCTATTCATTGACATACTACGAATGTTCTACGAGATTTCAATTACCTTAATCTCGTAGCAAACTCGTAGTATGTTAATGAATAAATTCTCGGAGCATGTCAGGACCTTAAAAACAGTGCCATATTCGGCACGCAAGTTACTCGGCTACGGATGCCATAAAGTAATTAAGTACCTACCTCATTCATTTAGAAAGCTTCTCACTTTAACGAAATGTTCCGTTCACCTACTTCAACTTATTTTGAAACTATGTAAGTACCTAAAAAGAATGAAATTAAAATAATATACCTCGCTATGTAATTTAGCCATTCTCAGATTAACATCTCTGACACGAAAATCCCACCGGAGTCATCACCTATCTACTGTGTATCTGCTCTGTGGATTAGATATCTTGCTAATTGAACTCAAATTGGGTTCCGCTATATAATGCATTTCAAATTGTTTTTGTTGTAACAGTATTTTAATTGAGATTGTACGGTTGAGTAATGAGATATTTTATAATTACAATTAAACAGTTAGGGCCTATGGTTGTTTTAAATCTAATTTAATAGATTTTTTTCATATCTCAGTTCATTAAAAGGCTTTATGTCCCCACTGCTTGGGCACAGGGTCTTCTTCATGAATAGACAATTCATGTGATCTAGTTGGAATGTGATAATTATTATTATTATTATTATTAAACAGGCGAGCAGTTGTTGCAACTGATAGTGCCTGTATCCTGCAATCTTTGCTCTATTCTACTTTATTTAAATTGGTGTTTGTCCAATCTATTCTTAAAATTGGTTCAAGCTGTTGGCTGAGACTAATTGTTCTGGCAAATTGTTCCACGCTTTGACCACTCTGTTGCTCAAAAAGTGCCTGTTTCACTAAGTTTTAAATTTTAATATGTATTCGGTCATAATTTTTAGGACCCAAATAGCTTGCTAAGCTCGTGTCGTGCCTGGTTTTTTTTTCCTTTTGTAAATTACAAAATAAAACCACACTATAATAGCGTGCAGATGTAGGATTAGCTGCGGGGATCATTCATCCAATCCGATTTGACCGACACGAATGTTTTGTGTGTTAATATAATCCAAAAATACGGAGTCGAAACGATGTAAACCAACAAATCCAACATCTGATAACAAAAAAAACTATTCTGAGAAGTGTCGAGTCGTTAAAACATTACGCTCCGTCAATTTTGAAACAATCTCGGGATCTTCACACCGTATCACACTTACGTATAAGTGTAAACTTTATGTTGAAGCGTTAAGGTTTTTTTCGATGTGGTTTCCAAATAGTTTATTTGTTGTCGCCAAGGTGTGACACCTTCGTGGTAGACGCTGAAAGCACTGGTGCAATCAAAACATCGTGAAATAATCTGCTTTGTGCGGCCTGACAAATGGCGCGGACGATATTCCGATTATACCCGAGTTGTGTGCCGTCGCTAGATCGATATCTCGGAATAATCCCCCACCTTCGAGGGTGACACAACGTTAAGGTATTTCTCTGAGACTGTAGAAAATTATCTGATAGGCTGATAAGTATTTATGTGCGAAAGTAAGTATGGAATATGGATAGAATGATAGCTAAAGTTAAAAATTATCCTATTTTTAACGTAAGGTATACATAGGTACTGGTATCAATCAAGGCTAATCTAGTGCAGTTTTCCACGCACTTTTACACGGAGTTTCAACAAAATTAGAAAAGTTAAGCTAAAAGCAAAGTTGGAATATTTCTATACTTAGATGATGATATCCTCAAGGTTTCGTCAATTTGGACCCCCTCACTGTCACGTCTGGCGTTAATTTTGACACCAACGGGTCCCGCAAAAAGTTCTGTATTTATTATTTGTGTATTATTCGCTGTAAATAAATATAGTGTGGGCTAAGCCGGGTGCATTGTCGCCGGGGCATTGTGCGTGGCGTGTGTGAGGGGCGCATGAGGCTGTCTCTTCACTTAGGATTAGCGGGTATCTGCTGCGATTGGCGAGCGCAAATATTTGTGGAGCTCGTGATACTCTGATGCGATGATCGCACCTATTATTACTGTGTCAATAATTATTTGGACAACCATTGGGTTTAGTTTGCTACAACTCAATCACACTCGGGTTTATTCAAATTGACTAAAAGAAAACATTTTGCCATTATGAACGTAACACAAATAATGCTGCTATTTCTAAGTTAGAAAAATTGTAGCGAGTTTACATGACATTTACTTAGAGTTAATAAGGAACTAATCAATGAAGAAGTGAACTAAGGATTTAACCTGAATAGAATAGTAAAACCAAAGTAATTCCACAGTTTAAAACTAGTCCATCCTGTTCGCTAATGTTCAACATTCCCATGTCCCAGATTACCAGTCCCCAAAGGTTTAAATTCAACAATGCAACTATGCAAAAGTCATGGCAAATCTCCGTGCGTCATACACAGACCCTGACTCAATCTTATCTTCATTAGGGCCTAATCCTTCGACGAAAGAACCTTAATACGGCTTAATAACTACAAATCCTCCTCAACAATGCAACTGCATGAATGAACCAGACACTTCGGACTCGGTAGCTGCGTGTGCGCTTACCATTATCACTCCACAACCCCAAAAACCTCATCCACTTTAATTTCAAACCTATTATCATCGCCACAAAGACTATGATCAAGTATCCCAGCTGCAAATATTAGGGTTGTCAAAATATCCCCGCCCCAGACAGAACTTTTCTACGAAAAATTCATTGTGACAAATCGTTTAGCAACTACTGACCACGGCGTAATCCGGACATGTCCGGCATCGATTACTTTCAGCTTGCACTGAACAAAAGGCCTTTTTTACCCCAAAAATATACCAAAACATACCTTTGTTCAATCCGGAAGGACTATTCAAATTCGCTGGCGGATTAGTAGATAATATTTTAATGCGCAAAAGATTTGTTCAAAACCATTTTGTTGTCTTTGCATTATTATCTTGCACAATATCTTATTGTGCCCCTATCTCTGTTTTCTCACTCGCAGATACGAAAAAGTTGTGACACGGGAGCTTCTATATCAGGTAAACTCATAAGTTGAGGAATTCTTGTTTTGGCTTCTGTTTGAGATAAAAAAAAAACGATTTGTCGTTGCTATGATTGTTATCAGGGAAACATTTATATTAACTCTTTTCCCGATTGATTGATTTTGATTTTATTACACCAGTAAGGTTTAGAGTCTGACCATGACCAGCCAGTCGTGTCATCTAAAATCCGCTGCAAATTTAAAATTTTGGAAGTCTATTCACTCAAAATACATCGAAAGATAAATTTTATCATGAAAAAAGTAGATTCACCGAATTGCGACGATTGCGGAATAATCGACGATGTTCAGCATTTGTTGTCGGAGTGTGTTAAAAAAGTGAGAGAGCGTCGAACGCTAATGACTGCTCTGAATATAAACAAAGTAGATTTAAGCCTCTTTCAGAGCTTCTTAAGCTAGGGTTTCCTATGATGACGGTGCCGTCAAATTACAGCCGTAATTTAGCGGCGTAGAACGTTTCCTATGAAACAACATGGCGCGCCGTATTTTTTTCTATGAAAACGTTTTACGCTAAATTACGGCCGTAATATGACGGCACCGTCATCCTAGGAAACCCTAGCTTTAGTGGACCAACCTCTAGTTCAGCCAAATACATTTGTGATTACAGTCAGTCATCGGCGATCTATGGCCTCGCAATCTCGCAATGAAACTTGTGATCTGTAAGTTGTATTACTGTATTATTTTAATATGTAGTCAGCATGATTAGGATACGATAGGACTGGCATATCTTGTAAGATAAAATGTCCATTTAAAAACAAATATTTAAAAATAATAATAAGTACAAACACTTTGACAAAAGACCAAGCTAAAAAAAATAAAACGAAAGTATACAATTTGATATTTCGCAGTATTTTGTGAGCGTATAAAGTTTCAAAGCCGCGGGTTTGAGATGACACAACTCACTGGCCAGACTCTAAGCTCACTGGTGTAATAAAATCGAACATTGATGGATGGCATGAGATTTGGCGCCAACACATACAAGGGTAGTGTTTCACAGGTGTCCCGTAATTACCTTTGAGAGTCGAGCTCGGCTAGACTAAATACAGCTTTGTGTCGTATCGCTCGGCGTGCGTTGAGGGAGTTCGGGGTAATGTTACAAACTATTATCTTGTTAGTGTAATTTTAAGAGGCATCATTACTTTGCCTTGTTAGGTGTCGACGGAAAAAAAATGTATAACTCCTTTCGAACTTCTAATTAAACTACGAAAAATCGCGGAACATACAATGGTATTTTCGGATGCACCTAGGTGTGAGTAATCTAAAAAAAAACTTGGACGTTTCTATCTGGACCACCCTGTATATATTATATAAGTGCCATTACTTATAGAAGGAAAGTAAAAAAAATATTTTTTTCTTAGAATACCTACTTAGGTACTGCAATATGGATGTCAAATTAAAGGCCTTATCATAAGGATTTCAAAAAGGTTTTTTCAGGAACGCGTGCAAGTTGAAATTAATCTACTTCGGTCTATGGCCTCTCCGAGCTGTGAAAAAAACAAGCTGATAAAATAATAAGGACGAATAACGACTTGGTTGTTTGGTATGCTAGCGCCATCTATTGGCGGGTAGAAACACTATCTTCAAGTTTTCATTCTACTATCCATGTCCGTACCATGATTTTCATAAACACTAATTAATGTAGGTGCCGATAAATTAATCTCTTAAAGAATTTATAATTTTTATTTTTATTTATATAAAATAAAGCTTTAATAAACTATATCTATGAATAAAGCCCTATGTAGGTAATTCAAATGCGTTACAAAACAAAACGTCATGTTTTATTTATATTACTGTCATTGTCAGTGGTGCATTCCAGCAGACCAATCGCTAAGTCACCGATTACCACAGAGTACATTTTAACCATGGATTAAGTGAAAGTACTGTCAAATTGACAGTACTATATTTATTTGGCTCGCATATTACCATGAAATAATTTTACTTTCCTTGGTTAAATCCACTTACATTTCTTTCCTTACTTTCCACACAGATCGATGACCCAACGATCAGTCTCTAGAATGCACCCAGGTGATTGATGACTCAGCAAACGACACAAAACAGAACAATATATCTCAGCGATTAGTCTGTTGGAATGCACCTAATGTCAATGTCATTGTCAGTTTATGAGTAGAGCACTAATTTGCGTTTACTTTTACTTTACTTCACTCCACTATTACGTCTGTGTTTACTTCCTTGTTCACTGTTTAATTACCGATATTTCGCAATTTATTGGTTAAAAAATGATCGGCGTACGCTTAAATACTTTCAACGACAGTTCGGGAGAACCCGAACAAGACGCTAATTCAGCACTTACGGAACTTGATAAAGGTAAACCACATAACCTGATAACAACAAACAATTATTAATTTTACTTTAAATTCAATCTAAACAATAATAATAACATCCGTTTTAGGTCTCCGGTCTGGTAAAGTGGGTGAACAATGTGAAGCTATAGTCCGTTTCCCGCGGCTCTTCGAGAAATACCCATTTCCAATTCTCATCAACTCTTCATTCTTGAAGTTGGCTGACGTCTTTCGAATGGGGAATAACTTCTTGCGACTTTGGGTACTTCGAGTCTGTCAACAAAGTGAGAAGCATCTCGACAAAATACTGAATGTGGATGAGTTTTTGAGGAGAGTGTACAGTGTTTTGCATTCTAATGACCCTGTGGCGAGAGCCTTAGCGCTGCGGACACTTGGTGCTGTAGCCGGTATCATCCCGGAGAGACAGAATGTCCATCATGCTATTAGGAGGGGCTTGGACAGCCACGATAATGTGGAAGTGGATGCTGCCATTTATGCCACAACTAGATTTGCAGCTCATTCCAAGTAAGAAACAATACAACATATTTTGATTTCTAAGAAGTTATTAAAAAGTATAGTTTTTGAAGTTAAAGTTACTCTTTTCACTAGGTACAACATTAAAACTAAGTTTTTCATTGCTTATTCCTAAATATTTATTAGAAAAGACTTTTACTAACTTTTGAGTTAATTGACTATTCATTTAGTGTACTTATAACACTGCTCTACTCAATCTTGGAACAACAATCAACTCAATATATTTTTCTTTTTAACCTCTAAGTGCCAGAGCGGTCGCCGGCGACCTGACATAATCGCCATATTGCCGTTCTGTCAAAGCCCAAGCGGTCGCCGGAGACCGGTACCGGTAATCGGTTTTTTCTCTCTGTAAATGACTATGACTTTGGTATCTAGAAATGAGAAAAGTATTCATAAATAAAACTATCTTTACAAAATGATAAATTATAGCCTGATTACGAAATTATCGGGTTTTTTGTGAAAGACGCCATTTTATTTCTTTCTTGTCAGTTGGTGGGGAGGGTTTTTTTGTTTTTTAACAAAATGGCGGATGGCGCTGAAGGGTTAAAACTATAATTAATTTTTGTAGTGCCTTTGCTGTGGCCATGTGCAACAAGCTGTCAGACATGGTAGAATGTGAAAGCACCGGTGCGGAGCGAAGGGCCAAGCTCGTCAGGGCATTGAGAAGTGTACACGGTGGAGGTAATTTTAGAAATAAAATAATGGTTATGTTATTTAATCCTTTACAACTTTTAATAATTCTGATAAAATTTCCCCAAGCCTTGTAGCGTGACGATATTGAAAAAAAATTCTTTGAAATAAAAGTGGACTTTTTATACTGATGTTTTGTTTAGCCATCAAAAATGTTATTATTATTATTATTTATAAGGGGGGACGCCAGCGAAGCCGGGCGGGTGATCAGTCACCTTGGTCAGGACCATTTCACCCATTTCCCCAAATCCCCTGAAAGGGCAGGGGAGGCGGGTTATCATTTACCCCACCGGTGTCGGACCCTCGAACCTACCTGTGCGCTTACAATACCTGCTGAGTTGACTTATCGTTAACTGCTTTAGATTCTCTTCCTTAAGCTTGTCCACTCCGAAGAGCTCCCAGCGCAGTGATGCGTACATCGGGCATTCTGCCATGAAGTGGTAGCTTGTTTCTTCTCTTTCTTTGCATTGTGGACAGATGGGATCCTCTGTCCGTTTGATCACTGACAGGTGTCTGTTTAGTGGACAGTGTCCTGTCAGTACTCCTACAATCGTTCTTATATTTATCCTGCTTTGTTTTAGCAATTCTCTAGTTTTCTTTTTATCAACTGATTTGATGAAAAGAAAGGACTGCAGACAGTCTAAGAAACCAACCAAAGATGGATCTTTGGTTGGTTTCTTTGATCTTTCGAATTTCAATAATGTTCTTAGTAATTCTATGTGTGATTGGTAGTCTTGGTTCAGGACCAATGAAAGGTTCATCAGCACCTGTCCTTGCCAATTCGTCGGCTTCCTCATTGCCTTTGTTACCTTCGTGTCCAGGTACCCAGGCAATTTCTACCTCAACCAAGTTTGCAAGTTCCTGAATGCTTTGTTTGCATTGCTTCACCAAGGCTGAGGTAGTCTCCGTTTTCAAAAATGTTATTCTGATGTAGATTTTTTCTCAGACTAGTTATGCTATACCTGTAGCAACTATCTTCCTAAAAGCAAATTCTTATCCAATGTATAACATTTTAGCTGTTCGTGCCCAAGGAGTCCTGAAACTTTTAAGGTCACTACTGGAGAGGTTCCCGTCATCAAGCTCGGTGCGGGCTGCCATCACCGCCCTCACTGCTATAGCAGCTGACACTGTGGTGCATGTTCCCGACCAGGTGTGTAACTTTGAACAATGTTACTAAAGCTTTAGCATGTCATGCTTACTTTAAACATTTCTGCGTCGTCGTGTGAGGCGGGCCGTTACTTTCCCTCAAATATGGTTGAGTGAAACGATGGCTGGTTCATGCGTCATGCTCGTGAACGGGTGCTGCCAGTGGGAATGGGTCTGCTTCTGTCTGCTTGTACTAAGAGCGTCGTATATTTATATTTATATTTTTATGTCTTGTATTAAGTGTTTTTTGGTAAATTTTGCCTACTTAGGTGCACTTTCAGACAGAGTGATTACTGATTTCTCAACTTGTTGAAAATTACCAATTACCTATCCGATATGTAGTAGGTATTTAATTTCAACCTACCTACCCATTGTGTGCTTGTAACTTTTGTAAATTATTGTGAAGAAAATGATCTAACTTTAAATGTGGAGCTCATTTTCCAATGTTGACGACTCTGTATGAAATATACAGGGAGAAAAAAGCAGCCCTTGACGAGTTTCTTGCCGGTTCTTCTCGTTACAAGGTCTCCCGCTTAGGGTTTGCGAACCGATGGCGTAGCTTCTATGACATTCACAAGTGCTTGTAACAGCCTAGACTGAATAAATTATTTTTGATTTGATTTGATTTTAAAGTAAATATTACTTTTGCTAAATTTTAACAATGTTACTAAATATAATTTTTGCTGACTAACATCTCAGTAACCTAATTTCACTATAACAATCTGACTTAAGGCGAGATGGTAGTGAAACTAGCGCCGCCACTACATTTATTTTTATTACTCGTAAACCAAGTCAATATTTAAAAAAAGCTCATGTAATAATCTCTTAAATTGTCTCTAATATTTTACATATTACATTATTTATTTATATTTATATTATTTATATACTCACGCCTGTTTCCCATGGGGGTAGGCAGAGACTATGGATCGCCACCTGCTACGATCCTTGCACACTTCTTTCGCTTCATTAACATCCATCAATCTTTTCATACCCTGCGGTTTTTGTCAATACGTACACCAGCCTTTTTTATTAAAACCTCTATTTGGTCCGCGTAGGTTTTTCTGGGACGCCCTTGCGCAATCGTTCCTGCCACATTCGCACAATATATCTCTTTCGTGATTCGCCTTTCATTCATCCTCTCTAAGTGACAAAACCACCGGAGCATTCCTTTCTCAATTCTTGTCACTATATATCATCTTTCAGACCACACCTTTCACGAATCACATCATTGCTTACTCTATCACTCAATTTGACTCCACATGTTTTCCTCACCGAACGCATCTCTACTGCATTTGAGCCACTTTGAGCTAAAATATATTTTAAAACTTACAGAAAGAATGAAAACGGTTAAGAATAAGAATAAGAATAAGAATTTTTATTTGTTCAAAACATGGAGAACGTTGAAGAGTTATTCAAAAAATATAAGAGACAATTTAAGAAATTATTACATGAGCTTTTTTAAATATTGACTTGGTTTTCGAGTAATAAAAATAATTGTAGTGGCGGCGCAATGCTATTTTTATATATTAAGTTACTTAATATGAGTGAAAAAATATTAGAAAAAATCGACTCACCCGTAGCAGCTCAGACGGGACTCGAACCCGCACCCTTAGGATTCCGGCCCAATGCACTAACCAATTATGCTACCGAGTCGCTAGTGGGAGTGGCGAAATTTTCTAATACTTTTTACATTTTTTCGCTGTAAGCCAGCGTTATTTGATCAATGTGAAGAAGTACCATCAACATTCGAATGCAACATCTTTACAGATGCCAGACAATCGATTAAGATGAAACAGCTATATATTGAATTTTTAGATTTTAGCTACGGGTGAGTAATTTTTTCTAATATTTTGTCAGTTATATAAGTAACTTAATATATTATAATTGTTGTAAGGTGGAACTCCTCCTGAGCATAGCAATGAACGACGCCCGTTCCGCCGTCCGCCGCGCCGCGCTCGTGGGCTTGAAGAAGTTGGCGGAACACGCGGCGCTGTGGCCCAGCGAGTGCTTGCACAACTTGGTGCGAGCTGCCACCGACAGCCAGGACACACAGCACACTATGCTGTGTCTGCAGGTCATGCAGGTAAGTGGTGATGAAATGACAGATTTGGAACGCTACACATTATAGCTTCTTTTCGTTACAAAGTCTCAATTACATATTTTGTTTACTAACTCTGATATGGTACAAGATTCCGAATTATAATGATAAAAAATCAATTTAAAAAAACCGGCCAAGTGCGTGTCGGTCCACGCGCCATAGGGTTCCGTAGTTACCTTATACCACTATAATTTTTCGTCTGCAAAAATAACTTTGTTCTTCAGTGTTGGTATGAATGACAAAGTTAAAAATGTGTTTTATCTCAAAACTAATTACTATATCTCGTTCAAACCAATTTTCGTTGAAAGTGTTTATTAAGGTCTATAGCATATATTTTTTTTAGATCTTTCACTCTTATTTCAAAAGTTAGAGGTGGAGGGGAGAAGATTTTTTTTTTCAGTTTCAGTTCCATATAAGAGGAGCCCCCCCCCCCCTCTAAACCTTTAATAATTTTTATTTTTCTGTTAAAAAGCTGTTAACAGAATACATCTACCTACTTAGTTTCAACTGTGTGATCCTAATACTTTCGGAATAGATAGACATGAGGAATCTATAAGGGTTCCCTTTCTTGCCATTTAGGCTACGGAACCTTAAAAAGCAGCCTAAGGTGAGGACTAAAACAGTCGTAAGGTCTAGACTGAATAAATGATTTTGAATTGACTTACGATGATGAGAAAACCCAAGATTTGTTCAGTAAATAACTATTTATTTGGTGACAGATCCTAGTAGAATGCCCGGCCATATGTGCGAGCGCGGGGTCCCAGAGCAGTGCCCTGCGGCAGTACTGCGTGGACGCGGCCTTCAGCATAGACCTGCACCAGGCCGCCATCGCGTGCGACGTGCTTACGAGGATCGTCGTCCATTGGTAACTTGGGAGATTTAGATTAGTATATTTTTTATGCTCAACGAGGTAGTACTTGGCCTTCACCTCACCTGATGTTAACTGACGATAAGGCCGAAGGTGGAAGCACACTACACCCGGAATCCTCACACTGAGGAACTGACTATCTTATCTCTAAATGCCGGAACAAATTAAATTAAATTGTTGTTATGGCGTCAGACGTAGGTAAGATGGTGGTAGCTAGCCAGGCGGACTTGAAATAAGGCCTACCACCAACCAACCAAAGTACAAATTGTACCCCCACTGGGAATCGAACCCGGGACCCCTGCGTCTTACACAGGTGGGCGAACCACTAGACCACAGAAGCGGTTAAAAGTTCACAAAATAAAAAATAATTTTAGTTCACAAAATAAAATGAAAAATCTTAAAATTCCTGTAATAACTTTTGTATATTTGAGTATTATCCTTTGACTCTTATTTAAATAATTCCTTCCTTTATCACAACATTTGCTAAAAGTTTAAATAATTGCAAATAAAAACAGCACAAAAAACATTTGAAATACATTTTAATTGTTGATTTATTAAATATGCTTTCTTACAATGTACCTTTTGAATTGTATGTTTTAAATTCTTGTCTCGATTCTGAATTTAGATTACCTATATTAAAGTTTCAATAGGCATGATGACTATTTTTTTTATTTTATGTTACATAAATTACCTCTCAAAAAAAGAAACATTGGTAAAAGAATTAATTCGCTAGCATGAAAACTGCCCGAGATATCACAGTGTGAAATGCACACAAATGGACTCGCCCAAAAACGCTCCATACTAACGGCTACTCAATTATGACGTCAAGCCTGAGTAGTTTGTATACAAAGCGTAGGAAGTTTGTTCGGCAGCTATACTAAATATTGTGTTTATCAAAATGGTTTCTTAGACTTTGCTATACATTTTACGGACTAATTAAATGAATCATTTATTTTAATAAATTTTATACTTTTTAAATGGACTTGTCCACCCAACTTTGAAGGGTCATAAAATAAATAATATGCAATATATAAAACCAAGAGGTATACTAGCTACTCTAAAAGTTTAATATGTTTACGATTTTTATTAGTATTTCGTTATTCTATTCATTAGTCATCATCCCTATTGTACTAAAAGAATAGTCTCTTACACTAAAAGTGATTGAAAAGTAAATAACGTATATTTTAATAAGCTTGTGGTTTACAGCTATGAAGAGAGTCTACCCGTGGACGGCTCAGAGCTGATGCTCGCTCTGGAATCGCTCGTTATAGCCACCAGTGTGGACAACGGCCCTGCTAATATAAAGCCGCTTCGAATCGCATTGAGGTGTTTGGTAAGTTACTGTTGTAAATAAAAAATAGGTACGGTCAGCAGCACATCAAGCTATACAAAACTGTCAAAAATCTCCAATGAACTCTGAACCTTAATATGCTTGTTTTTAAGTTCAAAATTGTTTGAGAAAATTTAACGCTTTGTTGAGCCTAGCGTGCCGTTTACTGTACAAGATTTTTTTTAGGTACATATTGTATTTTTACTTTTCCATGGCTCTGCTGTAGTGCGACTTGCAGTTTAGTAGTATTTTTATGAGTTGCAATCTTTAACTTATCCAGGGCCAAACAGTACACTATATTATACACATTACCAATATGCCCCTCAGCCATTTTTAATCCCCACTGCTGGGGCACAGGCCTCCCTTACGAGTGTATAAGGAGGATGGGCCATAACCCACCACGCGACCCCAATGCGGATTGGTGGGTATTAACGACTGCAAATGCACCCGCGTGCCTCCCGAAGCACGGAGAAGCTCGAGATAATAAATTTTTGGTCACCCATCCCATGACCGACCCTTGCGAAAGTTGCTTTACCTCCGCAATCGCTGGGCCAGGCGCTAAACCACTGCTCCATTGAGCTCCTCACTTATACACATACTAAGTTATAACTCGACAAATACTACTGGTGTTGGGGACTGGGGCCTTCTATTACACCGACATTTTACGTTTGCTGGATTCGCAGTTGACTGTGGTTTAATGGCTTTCCTGCCGCAATAGCCCACCAAACGAAGGAAAAATAGGGGAAATAATTCGTGTATAAGCGATTTTTTTAGTTGTAGGGAATAACTAGTCCCAGAATATATATAATAGTACTCACGTACAGAAGACGATCCGCGCGAGGACAATCAAATGATAAGCTACTCTCGCTGCACGGCAATAAAGTTCGATTTCAAATTGCACAGCGCTGCGTGCATAACTTTATAAGCACCTACGAAGCGCTGCTCTTTCTGTCGCGTAGCTCTGTTTCAACAGATAAATCTCGTCAATCGTTAAGGTTGCTACTCGCTAGTCGCTACTTACTGACTGATATCATAGAAAATATCCGTTAGGTCGATCAAAATCAAAATCAAAATCAAAAAATCATTTATTCAGTCTAGGCTAGGCTTTATTCAGTCTAGGATGAATATACAATGAAATTATTAAATATAAAATAAAATCAATCTAACTTCTAAATGAGCTGAGCATCATTGTATTTCTAAGTTAGTTACTTGTGTGAAAATGATATTATTTGGAAATAACGTTAGGTGATGGAAAAAGTTCGGGATAATTTACGTAAAAAGTAGTAAAGAATTAAGAACTGACTCGTTCGTGTTTTGGCTTGCTTGTCGCACGCAGACGGCGCGCGTGTCGGCGCGGTGATATCCCTCGACCAATGGCCCTATTGAGTGGACCGCGAGCAGTAGGCTAATATAAAAGTTTAAGCTCGGAGTGATACGACCTCCGTGGTCGAGTGGTTTGCATGCCGGTTTTCAAGGCGTCACAATCTCTTGAGGTCCCGGGTTCAATCCCCGGCTGGGTCAATGTAGAAAATGAACTTTTCAATATTGTCTCAGGTCTGGGTGTTTGTGATACCACCGTTGTCTCTGATTTCCATAACACAAGTGTTTTAGCTACTTACCTTGGAGTCGGAGCAATGTATGTGATGTTGTCAAATATTTATTTATTTATACCCCCCTGGAATAGTGTCTAAAACAACATACATTGTATTTTGTAGGTAAAACTATGCACCGCTGAGCCCGTATTATACGCGCCTCGCACTGCCAACGTCCTAGGCATCCAGTTGCTTGAATGCCAGTGGAGTGCGGGCGGGCCTAGGATACTAGCGCTTTTAGAAGCGCTAGGAGCACTGGGCGGAGGGACATACTGCCCGCTATCGCTGAAGCCCGCCTTGCCAGCGCTCGTGCACACGCTCAACGCCGCTATGAGGTAAGTGGAGAATTAAACGCGAAATACGTTTCCTTTTTTTTAAACTGTTACTGCAACATAAGCCTTTCAGATCAAACTTCTTAAATACAGCGTGTAACAAGACCTTCAACGAAGCCGAGGTCTACGTATTCTGCCCATCATCAGTACCATTTCTGTTCAAAATTATTACTGGGAAACCATTTTGATTTTTGGTGTTAAAAAAGCATTGCATGCATTACCACGCAATGTGACGCGTACAACAGGCCGCGCCTGCGAGTGTATGCGACACAGCTGCGTGCGGCCGAGTTGAAAGGCAGCGTTTATGTGCGTGCTCATGAGATACGTCGAGTGATGATGTTTTGAAGCCATTGTTTGTTACGAAATACTTAAAATTTTGATAAAGTTTCTTTAGTCAAAAAGTAGGAAATAACAAATAAAATAAGATTTCATAAAAATTTTAAAGAAAATATTTTGACTTTGACCTTCAATAACTTCGTAACTATTGGTTTCCCAGGTATAGTCTAAAAGACAAAAATGATCCTGATGATGGGCGGAATATGTGGACTTCGGCTTCGTTGAAGGTCTTGTTACACCCGTTATACCACAAGGCCATCTGAAATCTTTATCACTAACTCATTATTATCTGCCCGCACTTATCCTCGTTTATTTTAAGAAGATGCGGTATGTCCTTTTCTCTTTCATTGTTTACTGTCACCCAACTTCTCATGCTCTCCCTTCATTATCGTTTCATCATTCCACACACAACTCTAATCATTTTTTTTTCATTTGTATCGCATTCATCCATCGAAGTTCATGTCCATATTCTTTTACTAAACTCCTTTCATTTTTACATGACATTGCCTTTCAACTTTTCTACCACTACTGTTGACACTTTCAAACTTTTTCTGACAATGCGAATGTACAACTTGTTACAACCCGGGGACGGCCGTGGTGTTTATGCACTCGCAGTCCCCAAGGTGTATTCTACTCGGCAGCTCAGATGGTCATGAGACTCGGGAGAGGATCGTGGGTTCTACCTTGGATGGCTGTTACACTCGGGAGAAAAGATTGAGATTAGGTCGCTATTCTAAAGTTCTTATTTCTAAGGGCGCCACCAACACAAGAGTGTTGGGATAAATCAAACAAATAAATTCTGGTTGAATACAAATACTATAATCAACAATGGCAGAAACATTATCTTATTCTTTTGTGTGAAGCACATAAAATCTAGAAAATATCCTAGTTCTTTAAGGTGTAACATGTATGTGAGATACGGTGAGTGACCAACATCAGAAACTACTGAAAGATAACTCTAAACCATTACATTTGTGGTGTTACACTTCATGGCCATTTCTTGGTGTCACTGAAAGAATTTCAGCACACGACCTGCGTCGAGTCCTACGAATTGATCCTAAAGTACAACATTACCATGTTACAATGGTGAAAATACCACGGTTGCGAATTATATACGCAACAAACTGAAGTGACTAACTTCAGAGCGGTTGCGGTACAAAACGACGTATTTTAATCTGTAAAATTTGCCATACATTCTCGAGTGCAATTGCAGTGGATCACTGTCACACTCATTCAAAATTTTATAAGATTTTGTATTACCTCAGGGACCCAAATACAGACGGCGACGGAACTGCCCTCGTCCTCCTCTGTACCGTGCTATTCCAAGAGCGAGCTGGAACTGCCCTCACGTGCAAGATCAACAACGCCTGGGAGCAGAAGATAATGGACACCATCAGATACGTGGACGGGTGGACCCGGTACAGGGTCGCTAGGGCCGCTTTAAGGTGAGTGTTTTTGTTTGTGAATTGAATTGTGCGATCTGTCTCTCTCCTTGTGTTACAGTGCGTCTCTCTTTTTTTGGTGTGAGATTTTAAATTCGACTAGAAAACTTGTTAAAATGCAGCTCAATTTTCGAAATTTGACCTTAACTTTACTTTCGAGATGTAAATTAACTGCCGAGATTCCAGAATCAACACGACTTTCGAGACTTTCCAAATAGGTCTGATATTAAAAAAAAATTAAATTGGATATAATTTTTGAGATTTAAGAATCGACTCAGTTTTCACGAGATTCGATTTAAGACATTTAAGATTTCACTCAATTTCGTGTTTACAAGATTTTTATTCGAAGCTGTTTTTGACACGGATGTTTTAATAATAATAATTTATTTATTTGCCAAGACATGGTGAAATACAGGTAACAAATTAAATAATAGTACAGCATGACTTGTCGAGATTGTCGACGTGCAAATATTTATCATTCATGAATAAAATTATTAAATATTGTCAAACACCTATAATTATAATTATTAAAATGTCAAACAGAATTATTATGCATGCTTAATTTAAATGTCAATATACAATGCAATCTAGTTTAGTTCTGTTAAACTTGGTACTTCATAATACTAAATAATATACTAGAAAAAATACGACTCGCACCAGATCAATACTCTGACGGGAATCGAACCCGCGACCTTTGGATATCCGGTCCAATGCTCTGACCGCTGAGCTACCGAGTCACTAGTGACATCGCCGAATTTCTCCTAGTATATCCTACTCTTGTCCCACGATCGAAAAAATATTCCAAAAGTTGCTTAGTCATGTGTATCAAAATCTACAATAAAATCCCAAAAAATCTGAAGATGCTTAGCACAAGTAATTTAAAAATAGGTTGTTGAAATGGCTTATGGAGCAAAACTTTTATGATGTTCAATCATTTTTTGACATGAAAACAAATTGTATGTAGGTACTAAATAATTGAAATGCTTATTGACATCGAATTGTATTTAATTTAATATTTTTAGATCGTTAATTTCTATTTCTATTATTCTTATTTGCATGCTACTTTTATTACTAGCAAAACATGTGATCTACCAATAACTGTAACAACTTTTTACCATGTTTTAAGCAAATAAACTATTGACTATTGACTTGCGCTGCAAGCCAGCGTTATTTCACCAATGTGAGGAATTACCTCGACATTCAATTGAAATATCTTTCACTTTTGGTACTTCATAATAGGTACGGTCACCACGGTGTGGCAGCGACAATATTAGGGCGGTTGGCCGAAGAAGCGCCCAGCGAGGCGGCGCAGCGCTGGCTCGCGGCCCTGCACCGAGCCGCGGCCGCCGACCGACGGCTCATACAAGAAGGTAGGCATGTTTTATTTAACAAAAATACGATTCTGAGCTGACAGATAGAAATAGAAAAAGATTTATTTTGTGAACCAAAATTAAATAACACGAACACAATAGGTACTTAATTAGGTATCTTCTTAATTATTATTAGCTTAGTCTAAAAGGAACACAAAAAAGGCTCACACTCAGCATAAGTTAAGGCACCCAAAGTGTGCCCTAACACTGATCTTCCGTGCTCACCAAAGTATAATAATTTTACATTCGGTAGATAGGTAGTGCATAATAAACATGTGAAAAATGTAAAGTCGTACAAAAATGCTCATCGTATCTAAATGGACTTACAAGAAAAGCAAAATAAACATGTGAAAAATGTAAAGTCGTACAAAAATGCTCATCGTATGATGTGGGTGAACATTAAAGAAGTACTTATATTGTGGATATTAGAGTGGATAGTAGAAATTTCTTCAATAATTATGTAAGAATACGGTTCTAGAAGCGTTGCGATGGCTCCTAAGGTGTGTGCCAAGGCGCCCGCGCTAGCTCAAGTCCTTTGAGCTATAAGCTCTTTGCTATTGCCTATTCATTTTTAGATTTCTTTATTATATAAAAAGTCTTCTTACAAACACAGTCAGAAAATGATATAATCCAAAATTGAGAGTAACACATTCGCGCTTAAATCCAGATAGTGTTTATCAAATATTAATGTCATCATTTCGTAGGTAAAACCACTGAATACATAATAGGTATTATAACGGGGCTAGAGTCGGCTAGCGCGGGGTGGGAATGGGAAGCTAGCGGAGCTTGCGGGGTGGGGCGCGGGCTGGGGAGGCTATCTTCTTCTAGTTTTTTAACTATTCTTAAGTATAGATCGCAGTGTCTGTGACCCCTTTTTTTTTTTAAAAAAAAGTCGGATCTTCAAGAAATGCTATCGCGAAAAATTCCAAGAATTGTATATTATCACTAGCGGCCGCCCGCGACTTCGTCTGCGTGGAAAGTTTTTTGCATCCCTCGGGAACAATACTTTTTTTCGAGATGAAAGGTACCCATGACGTCCTACTGACGATGTGTATGTAAAATTTCATGATAATCGGTTTAGAAGTTAAGACGTGAAGGCGTAACAAACAAACAAACTGACTTTCGCATTTATAATATTATTAAGGATTATCAGTAATAAATTAGTAATTTCTTTAATAAATACATATGTATATAGGTATAACAAAAAAATAAAAAAAATAACCGGTCTAGAGGCCGCTAGCACGAGCTTGCGGGGCAGGGTGCGGGTGGGGTGTAGGCTGCGCGACGGAGTGCGCGGACTGCGGAAGCTATTAACTCTTCTAGTTTTTTACTATTCTCAAGTACATATCACAGTGTGTTTGTGACCCCTAAAAATAGTCGGATCTCCAAGAAATGCTATAATAAAACCTAAAATCGCAAGTAAATTTAAGAATGTTCTGATAGTAATTTCTTCAATTAATATGTAGGTATAACGGGTCTAGAGGCCGCTAGCGCGGGGTGGGAAGCTAGCGGTGCCTGCGGGGCGGGGTGCGGGTGGGGCGCAGGCTGCGCGGCTGGGTGCGCGGGCTGCGGGGGGTGCGCGCCGTTGCCCCCCGCCGCCATGCACGCACGAGCCGCCGCGCTCGCCGCGCTCGCTCGCACCGCTCAGGCTGCTAGGGCGCTGTGCACGCAGCCGCCGCCGGCCATCGCTCATGCTCATGCACAGGTTAGATGATGTGTAAAATAAAGATACATGGTGTTACAAAACAATCCGCAATGCCAAATGTTTTTAATTGACAGTTTTCACTCTATAAATTATATTTAAAGACAATAATGTCTTTTTGGCAGTTCAATTTATCTCAAGTTCGTTTAGATTTTTGCATTTTAGGACATCGCCTGGCTTTTATTTATATTTTTTTGCTGTAAAAAGAAATAATATTAAATTGCTTTTAAATTTTTAAACTAGGTTGTCACTAAGTTCCCTATTATAAAGACAAGTCTTGTCTGTGTTTTTCAAAATTGTAAATTCTTTGGTTTCTACCTTTACCTACTTGACATTGGCTAATGCACAAACCGTGCGAGCCAGAGGAAAAAAAAAGATTTTACTCCTAACTCGTGTCGCGTTCTAATGGGGAATAAAATTGATAAAACTCGCCGCCAGAGGCGCTGCTAACGTCGGACCCATAACAATCTACGGCATCTGTTAAAATCTATACAAAAAGTTGTTTACGTTTCTATCATTTTATCTTAGAATGCCGCTTTGTTTTTCAATCGTGTAATAAAAAACTCAATCGAACAAAAAAAGAATCATCTAAATCGGTCCATAAATGTCGAAGACACGCGCGGACAACGATAAAAAAAAATACAATCGAATTGAGAACCTCCTCCTTTTGTTGAAGTCGGTTAAAAATAGTAATCACCACTTTCTCAAAGATGATAGATTGCGAACCTGGGTTTTCAACTCGTGTTTTAGCTGCTTCACAGTCCAATTACATATTTTACTCGCAAAAAGAGAAACATCACAATTTCACAAAAAAAAATCCACCGAACGAACAGACTTAAGTGACAGATTGTTTGTTATAGGTCTGGTTTGAATCGTATAGTTTTATTAGTATAATATAAAAACATATTCATAGCTATGAAACTTAGTGAAAGATTTATTGAAATCCGTTTAGAAATGGTTGAGTTTTGAAGGAAACGCCAAGCTCAATGCAATATGTGCTTTATCACGTACGACATAAGGTTCGCGTACGTCTCGATGACGTCATAATGACCCCCCAAAATAACATTGTTTTAGCTCGTATAGCTTCTCAGGTTTAAGAGATATCGTAAGGTTTTCTTTACAGTCAATCATGTGGTTCGCAAATGGTCATCGCGAAAAATTTGGTCACTTTCGCAAAACGTTACCTTCCTTTCGCAGAATGTCATTCACAATTTTAAGAAAAAAGAAAAAAAAATAATGACATTCTGCGAAAGTGACGTTTTGCGAAAGTGACTAAATTATTCGCGTTGACCAATTGCGAAAGTGACGATCTGCGTCAAAACCTCTGAGGGAAGCCACTAAACAAAAATCGTTACTGATCCTCATTGGTGGCAGGCGGCGCGCGACCCGGCCGCCAAAGCCGGCGCGTGCGCCAGCGCCACCCGCAAGGCGGCGCGCGCGGCGGCCGCCGTCGCGCAGCGCTACGCCGCCATCGCGCGCACCGCCTTCCACGCCGACGACGCCACGCTCACGCACCTGCATATGTATCCTTTATCATAAAGAGGGAATTTGGTCTAGATTGTTACAAGCCTTGTTAAAACAAAACAATAGGGATGTTGACTAATGAATAAAATAACGAAATACTAATAAAAATCGTAAACATATTAAACTTTTAGAGTAGCTTGTATACCTCTTGGTTTTATATATTGCATATTATTTGTTTTATGACCCTTCAAAGTTGGGTGGACAAGTCCATTTAAAAAGTATAAAATTTATTAAAATAAATGATACCTTTAATTAGTCCGTAAAATGTATAGCAAATTTGTCGAAGAAACCATTTTGATAAACACAATATTTAATATAGCTGCTGAACAAATTTCCTATGCGTTGCATACGGCGTGACGTCATAACGTGCAAGCCATTAGTATGGAGCGTTTTTGATCGAGTCCATTTGTGTGCATTTCACACTGTGATATCTCGGGCAGTTTTCATGCTAGCGAATTAATTCTTTTACCAATGTTTCTTTTTTTGAGAGGTAATTTATGTAACATAAAATAAAAAAAATAGTCAACATCCCTATTACATGATCCTTACCCCTACCTACCACAAACATATATAAAGAAAAAAACGCGTGTGTAAAAGTGCTTGATAGAGTAATTACACAGTACATTATATAAGTTTTTTCAAACAGCAGAAGAGCTAACGTCACTTAGGCCCTTTTGTCATTGCACTGCGTCGGATCGCTAGGGTTGGCATTCTCCGGCCGTCTCGTCGAATAGTAGGTATTTACACTAAAGCGAACGATGTTTCCGGGAAGCAGAAAGAAAAATGCGGCAATTTTAAAATTGAAAGTATATTAAATAAGTATATTTCAAAGATTTAAGTTTTCGGTTCAAAGTTTTTTTTTGTACTGTGACATCGGGTTGCATAGCAACGACTGTTGATAAACATTGATGTCAGTTTGTAAAATTATCTATGAATATTATAATGATTAGGTTCTATTTTTTATTATTTTATTACTTTATAAGTAAATCGTTGAGATTTTTAATCGAGCACAAGTCGAGCACACAAACCCAATCGATGATACATTTTACAGGTTCGATCATTTTAATCATTTTACCTTTCAACATCGGCAGGAAGTTTAAATAATGAAAATTCAGATGAGTTTAAACATCCGTAGACAGCAAGTAAGTAACAATAGTCTCGGTGAACTAATCCACGCGATGTGACAACCCCGACTAAAGTACTGCGAACTTTGCTTAGAGCTCTTAGAGTGACGTCAGCCGTCAAATTCGACCGTTTCCATGGAGCTCCTATACTGTTTGAAAACCTTATATATGTACTGTGGTAATTATCTATCTTCTTCTTCTTGTTGTGGCTCTCCACTACTGGAGGATCACCGTCAGCTCAGCTAATTTTGCCCTGTCTTGCGCCAAGCAGAAAAGTTGTTTAACGCTAGCAATTTTCGCCCACTCCCGGATGTTCCGTAACCAAGACTTTTTCTTCTGCCAACGCGTCGCTTTCCCAATACTTTACCATCATTTTGAGGTGGAGTAGTTGGTATCTCTGTCTATGGAAAATTTTATTTCGCTTTTCGGCGGTAAATGGCGCCGTACATATTTCCCATACAAAATTTCTCTATCAATTGTTTACGCGCGTTTTTTTCTTACAATAACGTCACTCGACTCAAGACTGTTTCGACAAATATTACGTAACGTGACTGTTGCGGTCCGAAAAGTCGTGACACGTAACTGATCTGCCCAATATGACGTGCCACGAGACTGATCCGCCATTCTTAAACAAAAATACATATAACCTTAATCAAAACCTCAGCGCTCAACACACGTACGCCCAACTAGCCCATTTCCTGGACCGCATCACGTCCACCCAAGAGCGCCCTCCCGAGCTGCCCACCAAGGAGATCAAGCCCAAGACGCTGGAGGAAATGATCGCGCTCGCCCCGAGCGCCGCGCTCGCGAACATATCCGCTAAGCTGTTCGACAACACCACGGGGCAGGGCATCACGCATAGGGTAAGTAAATAATTATCATATCACAGACGAAAGTGATATCGAAATCAAATCTTTTCTAGGGTATTTGTCTTGTCACAGAATCTGGGTGTCGATTCTGCTAACGCTATAATCGTGTTCCAATTGTGTTTGAATTGTATGCTTTTTGATTTTCTGATTTTTTTAAAACCAGTAGCTGCAATGTAATCCTATTGCATATATGTATTTGGAATCAGCTCAAGAAGCCCTTTCATTCGATACCCTACACGATGGGGTTAAAAAAAATCCATACAAAAAAAAGATTGTATTATTACTCCCTCCCATACAAAAATCCAAGTTGGCTCCCCTTCTTAAAATGATCTAAGGGTTCAGAAGGTTCACTCTGTCAAAGGATATCCCTCGATCACGAAACGCCGTATATTGCACTTTTATGTCGTGAGGAAATGTAACTAACGGCCGAATACTCAAAGGCTTCTTAGCTAAAATCTTAAGTTAAGGTCTCCTTAACTTTAAGGAAGCTGTCAGTTTCATAGAGATTCTGTCAAATCTGACAACCACCTTTGCCTAGGGAGCTGTCAGCGCTTCTGTGGCATTCTGCATAATGCCGCAGTAGCACAGCTGAGACAGCTACCCGTTAGCCTCGCACTTCTTCCACTTTCTTATTTCCTTGTTTAAATTGTGTTTTAGTTTAAGTTGTATCTGTTTGTACAATGCGTTGAGGCCAATAAATGTTTTTCTTTCTTTCTTTCTGACAACTTTTTAGAATTTAAGGTGGCCTTAACTTTAAGATTCGTTTGATTCATTTGGCCGTAAGAAGGATAGATAGCAGATAGTAGGTGACTGAGGAAAAACGGGCGGCGCAGCTCGCGTTGTTGTGGTCCACGCGCCGTGTATACGTTTGCGAGCCGCATTGGCGCGGCGGCTTGTGTGGACCCTGCTATCCAGCGCCGTTTAACTGCACCCATAGAGCCACTAGTCGCGACCACAAGCTGCGGACGAGTTTTTTCATACATTTTGTATAATATGGCCGCGTTCCACAAGCTGTGGGAGTCGCCCGCGCTCACTACTTGTGGCCGCGATTGTCGCTCGCATCGCGCGCACACTCGGCCACAGTAGCCGGCTTCATCCCGGCGGCCACTAGCGGCTGCTGCGATCGGTGGCTGCGTCTAGTGGCTTCACTGAGCTACTAGTTGTACAGCTTGGCCATAAAGAGTTGAAATCAAATAAAATGGAACTAAAATTTTTCAGTACAAAATAAAGTCAGTGTTGCCAAATTATTCGTGATTTTGACGTGTTTACATAGAAAGTGGCGCCTAGTGTTGCCAAATTATTCGTGATTTTGACGTGTTTACATAGAAAGTGGCGCCTAGTGTTGCCAAATTATTCGTGATTTTGACGTGTTTACATAGAAAGTGGCGCCTTCAATTTTTGTCAACTCTTTATGGTCAAGCTGTATGAAGCTTTGTCTCTGGTCTTTTCTTTACTAATGTGGTTCTATAGTTAGGCGCTTGTGTTGCACGTGTAGCACGCGGAGGCGATGCTGGCGGCGGTGCGCGCGTGCGCGGGCGGCGCGGCGTGGGCGCGGGGCGTGTGCGCGGGGCGCGCGGGCGGCGCGCTGTGCCGCGTGTCGCTGACGCCGGCGTGGCGCGCGCCGCCCGCCGAGCACGCGGCTACGTTGCCGCTGTCGCATCGGCTCGCGCTCAAACTTGAAGGGGTCGTCTTACCGGCGGTGCCTCTCAGGTATGTCATTTTGGGGCGTCCTTTAATTACGTGGAAATTTAGGGGGTCGGGGGTCGAGCCGAATCTCACCCAATCTCACATGGGGGAGAGGGGGGTCTCGGCAAATATCACGTTTTTTTTCCTGCAGAAACAGTATCGTGAGAAACCTGGGTGAAATTAACTTAATATTTTTTTTCTTACGAAAATACTCCGAAACTTATGGTGGGGGTGAGGGGGTCGAGCCAAATCTCACGACACAAAGGGGAGAGGAACGGTTCGAAAAATCGCCAAAATTACCTCACGTAATAAATGGACGCCCCCTTTTATAATTATAACTTATTAGAGCTAGAAACGTTTAGAGCTTATCATGAAAGCGCTCTTCAAAAGATTTTCTACTTAACACATTATATTCAGATACAAAACCGAACTGTTTTATAAACGGCTTTCTTTAATTGTCGACATTCTTATTAATGCAATGACCTGCGCAGACGGCGGGCGAACTTTTTTGTCCGACTGCTATCTTTAGAACTAAGCTAACAAGAGTTTGCTTTAAATAATAAATACTTGATCAAACAAATATGCCGTCGTGTCCACGGCATAACCCTTCACGTTTGTGATTTTTTTTCTAGTAAACGACAGCCTCAGCGACAAGTTAAAGGGGTACAAATAACAGTCACAGCTACCCCTCATCCACGCACCAATGAGAAGGTATCGTAACTCTAATCATACAATTAACATAGTACTATTTTCTTCACCTTTGCTTATTTTAATTCCAAGTTCTAGGCTACGGTTTTTTCCGCGGTTTTGGTGCTGGACTTGCTACCGTAGAAAGCAGTATTTTCTAATAATGTTAAGTGACGATAAGGCCGAAGGTGGAAGCGCACTACACCCGGAATCCTCATCACTGAGGAATTGGCTATCTTACCTCTAACTGCCGGAACACAACAATTTTTAAATTTTTTATGATAGACTTGGGTAAGATGGTGGTAGCTAGCCAGGCGGATTTGAAATAAGCCCTTGACCATCAGAAATTTTTAGTCCCCACTGCTGGAGCACAGGCCTTCCTTATTATGGGTGCAAAAGGAGGATGGGCCATAACCCACCACGCGGGCCCAATGCGGATTGATGGGTGTTAACGACTGCAAATGCACCAACCAACGGCTTGACGTGCCTTCTAAAGCACTCCAGAGCTCAAGACATATACAATACATTTCACCCATCCCATGACCGACCCTTGCGAAAGTTGCTTAACTTCCGCAATTGCTGGGAAAGGCGCTAAACCACTGTGCCATCGAGCTCAAATAAGCCCTACCACCAACCAAACCGATTGTACCCCGCCTAGGAATCGAATTCGGGATCCCTGCGTCTTAAACGGGTGGGCAAACCACTAGACCACAGAGGCGCTTAAATCTAATTTAAATATCGACAAAACCTCGACGTCGTTATGCTATGAAATAGAGGGATGAATAGAGATCTGTTTCCAGACGGTGGAGTTAACCAACGTCCCCCCAGTCCTAACCGCGGTACAGACAGTCACGCCGATCCGCGACTTCTTCTCGGCGCAGCAGTTGGTCAGCGTGAACGCCGCGGGCCTCTATACAGTGGCCGTGGAAGCAGCGTTTGTTGACGAGAAGGGGGAGCTCTGGAATACTGGCCCGAGGACTTCTATTGTCATAAAGGTAAGACTACATAATGGGGATCTCCACTGCGCTTTTATTCATAAAGGCGCATCTTCGCAATGGCAAATAATAAAATAATCTTAATTTTTCTCTCCAACAGTTACAATTGTTAACTATATTAAGTTATAAACTATTTTAGATAGACTAACATTGGAGAGAACTGGTGCCAGTACTAGGTAGGGTCAGACCTTCCTGTATGACAAGTCACCAGGCTCACTCCACCCTTCAAATTATAACTAAAATTATGGTCGAAGACATTGTTTACACTGGGTGTTCAGATTATAAGAATAGAGAGATTTAATTAGTTAACTTAGTTACATGGGAATAAAGAAAGTAACTTAAAAATAAAAGAAAACGAGTATTTAATTAATTAATGAACTGTCTGTGATTGTTTTGCTACTTTGTTGTGAGTGTAATATTAGTGGTGCGTGTGCATTTGTTTCCTAAAAATCTTAACTTTAAAAAAGTGGGAGAAAGTTGTAGCATATTCTTGTTTGAGTACAGGGTAAAGCAAATCCGATCAAAAAAATGGTAAAAAAAACAAGAGAACACAAAAAACATCACGCTTCCTATCTGACATGACAGTTATGATTGTACCTATTTGTTTGTCTGGCCATTGCGCGTGAGCAATCTACAATTAGTTTTGCGTGGAGATCCCCATTTGTCCTGTCAACATTAAATTTGGATAAGTAATTCAGTTTTTTGGCATATTAACATTGATTGTGAGACATCTACCAATAAAAAGATGTTATGTACAGTTCTAGCGACCATTTTTGCTTGCAAAGCAACAACAGTATGCTTGTTAAAAAAAGTCCTCCAAACATTTCACGGTAATCAAGATGATCATAAATCTCTAGTTATTTTGACTTACCTACTCGTAAGAGCAACCAAGTAGTTTAGATTGCAAGAAAAAATTTTTGTTTTTGTTGTAGGCCCATGAAGAGCCAAGCGCCAAGAGTATTGCGCAAGCAACGCGTAGCAGCAGGTTCTAGCTTTAGGTATGAATGACTAATTTAAAAATGATAAAATTGTGACTCAATCACGATATCAAATTGTAAAATGTCCTTGTTATATCGAATAAACTAATCTGTCAGGCTAATGTTGTTTTGTTTATTACTAGATTTTGACGTGTGATATGATAACATTTCCCGATGGAATTTCGGGAACAATAGATGTCTATGGCCTTCTCAAACGTACAATCCATCTCTATACCAAAATTCATCAAAATTGGTTCAGCGGTCAAGCTTGAAAACGGAACAAGCAGATAGAGTCGTCATAATTATTAGGCTAAAACCGTCCAATCATTGAATTAGGGTTTCCTATATACGATACTATAATTTATTATAAACTGAAAAATCTGAAAATAAAATTCAGTTTCATGTTTTTTTCGCACTTCAATATCGCCCTTATGTCTTTTATCACTGGCTGACCTGTAATTCTCGGCGTATTTAGGTATTTGCAGCGACGTAGCTAGGTATTATATTTGCAACTAGGTCAATGGTACTAACTTTATTAGAAATAGCTGTAAGAATGAATATAATGTTCTTTAGCGAAAAGGCCAAATATTCTACTACTTACTTCTTCTTTAGTTTAGAAATTTATTTACATGATAAATAATAAAACGTATTTTGTTGTTGTTGTATTAGATTATGATCATTTTTCCTTGTGCTAACTGATTAGATAACATATAAATGCTATATATAAATCGGTAATATATTCTATACCGTCTGGCCGCTTCGTTGTACATCGATATATGATTATGACTTCACACCTGAAGATCTGTGTCATAAACCGCGATCACTATCGCACACACGCACGCTCGCACCAGTAAACAAAGCGAAATTACCAACAATGGAACGGAATATCGACGATAACGTCTTTATCTGAAGCTATACTGATAACAATTTCACTGGATACTCCTAAAGAATTACTCCACAGTACTTAAACAACCTCCGAACAAAATGTTTCGATTTTCAATAGTTATTACTTGTATCCTTCACAGCTACACTGTGAGGAGTGTGGACGTGTGTGCCGATGTTAATTTCTGTGTGTGCCGTGATAATAATGACGTAAACCAAGACTATGTGGGCGATATTGTAGACTGCTCGTATCATAAGGAAGCCGAAAACATCTTAGCAGCTGAGTACACGCTACCGAGTGTCGCATATTCACTGGATCTGACGTCGAACAACATATCATTGTTACGCCCTTCGAATCTACTACAATCTACGACATTATTAGAGTTGAGTTTGAAGAACAATGCTCTAAAAGAGATTCCTGCAAAAGTTCTAAAATTGCCTAGCTTGAAGTGGCTGGATTTAAGCTATAACCAACTAGAATTTATTGACAAGGAAGCCTTCAACGATATCAAAACAATTGGACACTTAAACTTGGCTAATAACAGATTTGTAACATTTGAAAATTTATGTTTCCATCACTTGAGCAATTTGAATGAACTTATATTGGACAATAACAATTTGGGAATGAGTTTAACTGAAGTTAATTTGTTTGATAGAAATGGATTTGGATTAACTCATAAAATAACACGTTTGAGTATCAGCGGAGTCAATTTGAACGAAGTACCAGATAACTTTTTTTCTGACGCGTATGATATACGGAAACTAATCATATCGCAAAACAATTTGAAAGACATTTTCGAGTTGCCTTTTACTTTGGAATATTTAGATTTGTCTGATAATCCCATTTCAGAAATCTCTGACGAAGACTTCGCCGATTTACCTGGCCTGAAAGTGTTGAAACTAAATAACTTGGACATAAAAGAAGTTCCTGATTACGTGTTTATGCCGTTACAAGGCTTGAAAGAGTTGGAGTTGGAAAGAAATAAAAACTTGACCGTGTTTAGTTCCTTAGCTTTCGGTCAAGAAGTATTGGACGACGCGGATTATTTCGAGTTGGAAAAGTTGTCTTTGAAAGGATCGCGGCTGACTAAATTGGGCAAAGAATTAGCGGAGCCCATAGGACAGCTGAGGTACCTCGACTTACAGGGCAATCCATGGGCGTGCGACTGCAATCTGCTTTGGCTGAAATCTTTGCAAATACAACCGGAATATTATGAACATTTGAGGTAAGGACTTAATATTAATAATGTAACTTTTTATTATTGAAACCCTTTGTTTTACAATTGAATCGCATATTGCAGAAAGGGCCTTAGTCCATTCAAGTTTACTTTAGGAAATTGAAGTATTTTTTTTTTAATTTTATCATAAACAAACTTTGGTGGACTTGTATTAACACATAATAACATTAAGTACAAAAGTAAATAATATATTATGTGTTAATACAAGTCCACCAAAGTTTGTTTATGATAAAATTAAAAAAAAAACTTAATTCCCTAAAGTAAACTTGAATGGACTAAGGCCCTTTCTGCAATATGCGATTCAATTTAAGTTTAATTTAATTTGGGTCCCTTTTGGGTAAAAAAATCTTTAAAAATTGACAATCTGAGATTACAAACATTATTATGTAGCTAAACATTTTGAATGTGTAAAACACAACATATATTTTTTTTCAAAAGATAGTTGTTCATATAACTCGTTACTCGTTTAATTTACAAACTTAACAGAAAGAAAATAAGTCTCAAAATCCGTTTTTTTTTTAGGTGCGGCTCCCCGAAACCCTTTTTCAACAGCAAGATATTCGAACTGAACGCAAAATACTTCACATGTCCCCAAATGACCGACCACCACGTTGGTCTGATTATCGCCGGCGTCGCTTTCTGTCTCATCCTTGCGTGCATAGCGATGTGGTTCTTTGTGTTTATTCCTCAGTACCAATCGAGGGACAACTGTATTGCCAACCTCCATACGCCCACTGCGGCTTATTCTGTGTTGCCAGTACACACTCATAGGACTGAATTTTAGTGATATACGAGTACTTATATTTAATAATTAATTAATTAAATTAAATAGTAAATAAGATTAATGTGGGTGATTATTTAGAAACGGATTCGTGTGCTATGTTTTTTGGTTTAAATGCTGTATAAACCAAGTTATATTGTTTTTTTTTATTCCTACAATTTTGTTAAGACAATCATTTCTACTTGCGAAATACAGCGTTTAAATCTTAAATACACGCTGAAATTTTAATCATTTGGTTCCCGCCGTGGGGTGGTTCCACTCATGATTACAAGCAACTTTTACTAAGGGGCCAACTCTCCTCCTCGCAAAAAAAAACAGCTGTGCCATACATTAAGGTCGAGTAGGTACTGCACTTTTGTATAGAACAGCTGATTTTTTTTTTCGAGGAGAGTTGGCGCCATAGTAAAAGTTGTTAGTAATCATGAGTGGAACCACCCCAAGGCGGGAACCAAATGATTAAAATTTCACGCTGTATAGTCCATAGATCGAACACGTGTAACTAAAACGTCACCAGCTAATATTTAAGAACGTGGCGTTTATGCTAGTCCTTGTTAAATGTTTGATAAGATACTTGGCTCAATTTTATTCAGCATTCTATCCATAAGAAAAGTACAAGAATATAGCGTGTCAAAAACGGTATTACTTAAGTTAAGCTTTATTATAAAAAATACAATTTAGAAAACTTGCTTCTGATAGGTAATTTTGTTATTTAATGTTATTTTTTATTTAACGAGTTTATTTTAGTATTTTGGCTTTTTCTTAAGCAAAGTTGTCTAGGTTTTTTTAATGTAAGGTATTTAACACTCTCTCAATGTTGAAATAATTAAAACGAAGGCGTAAATACCACTTCATAATGTATATTTCAAAAATACAAAGGTGTACAAACTGTTTTACAAAGTATTATAATCAATTTATAACTATGTTGTGTTTATAGCTTCTATGACAAACATTTTTGTGCGAAATTACTTACTTTTAGGAGGCATTTTATGATATTACTTTTACATAGCTGTATAAAATATGGTAGCTAGTTTTTAAAATGTCAAAAGTATAAGTCTGATGCCTGATGATTCGCTTTCCTTATTTTGCAAATACCTATTACCCTACATTGAATTACACAATCGATGACAAAATTATAATCTACATATTTTTAATTCTTAAACTTCGAGCAGGCACAAGCATTTACAAAGGCAAATTGAGCATTACTTTCCCTAAAACATCGCTTCAAACCATACATAGGCATTTATTAGATTATCTTAATTTTCCAAAAAGACAAGATAGCGAGTGCTAATTACGATTTTATTTCAGCAGGCAAATTAGTGTCGATTCGGTTGGCAACGGCTTGATTTCTGTTCTGTATCGAAAAGAAAAGAACAGAGGCCTAGCCAAAGTAACATTGGCAAATCTTCGTTATCGCTTCGCTTTAGAAACATGTATGGGATTGACATAAGGTTTCGTTAACAATCTAATTTTAAAACGTCAAATCCATACATGTTTCGAAGCGAAACGATAACGAAAATTTGCAAATGTTACTTTGGCTAGGGGGGCTGAACAGAATGCTAAAATTAAAGTTAGTCCTTTCAATTTAGTTAAATCGTGTCAACCGAATTTACCACATGGTGATTTTATTTTACGTCCACTGTAAAGGTACCCTCGGAGCAATGCGGCTTGCGTCATGCGACTTGCGGCCGCCCATAGGAGTGTATGGAACCCTTTCCGAGTGATGTGTCTTCTTGCTACAAGGTCTACCGCTTAGGGTTTGCGAACCGATGCCGTAGCTTCTATGACATTCACAAGTGCTTGTAACAGCCTAGACTGAATAAATTATTTTTGAATTTTGTCACGTCCGCATGCGACACGGTGCGGCTTCCAAAGTAAAGTACAGCCGCAAGTGTCTCATGACGCAAGCCGCATTGCTCCGAAGGGTACCTTTAGACAGTAAGGCTGAGTTGCACCATCTAACTTTAACAATAACAAGCTTGTTAAAGTACCGATTAAGCAGAAGTTAGCCAAAAAAAGAGGTTGCCAGCCACCATGATGTCTTTTGACAAGTTTGACGTGACAAATAGGTGCATTATCAATATCATTTGACGATAACTAACTTTGACAGCGTTTCGGTGCAACTCACACAAAGACAATATTCACCACATCTGCAAATCTATATCATTATCCAAACGGCGTTGTCATAAAAGTACCATTCTCTTGATATGTTACAATAAGCTTTTAAGCAATCTTTGGTCAATTTAGCGATACCTATTCGAGGATAGCGCACAACCACGTATTATAATTATGTAAGTAAAACGTCATACAAAACTGTAAAAGCAGTCTTAGTTGCTTGTTCATGAGTTGACTCAACTCACAAATCAGTTCTTTGAAGTTACAGACAATTCCATAATAAAATATAATAATTCAGTCATAATAGCTGCCTTGGATACACTAATGTTCAGCTAGTAATTTGTTTACTTAAGTACACACATCAGTGGCCCTACCATGAGTGGATGCAACTGTTTTCGCTACCATAAAATAGCAGATTGTTATACAAGACGCTAAAATGACCCATTGCATACGAGGTAGTTTTAATCCCGAGCTTTAGCGAGGGAATAAATAGAAACCGAGTTACAATGGGTTTTAGCGTCGTGTGTTACACTATACTTTTCACTACGATTGCGAGAAAATAAAATACAATATTAAATAGTTTATACCTACTTCCGTAAACGAATCCACTCGTTTTTCTATCCTCCACTTCATAGACTTTTTGTACAATATTTAAATAAATGATTTGTGCTTGACGGCAAAAGATTAAAATTATTTCATTCCTATTACAGTCACACAATTCAATCAGTTTGTAATTATAGAAAAATTCTAAAGATTTCGCGCCATGGTACCTTTTTTTAATTTCTGCTGTAGCAGCTAAGCAACACAAACACGCATTCTACGATTCACTCTGTCAACTCTGTGCACAGAGTATAAATAGTCTATGATTTCACCAAAGAGATGCTTTTAGTTCCATTTTCAACAATAAGAATGAGAAACGGGGGGCCAATTACGAAAATAGTTACAGTCACTTGGTCACCATAATCGTCTGCAGTTCGTCGGTTGTTGTGACTATTAAACACTTTTTCAATTTGGCTATCGTAGCCCAAAGACTATTGAATGAATGATGTCGGATACGCTAGAGAAAAACTGTCAAACTAACGCAATCACTTTGCGATATATCGCATACGCAAGTGCATTGTAATAGGAAACAATCATAACGAAGCACGGACGCAGCCGCGTGTATCGCATGAAACTTTTCGTAATAGACCCCCAGTATTAAGTCGAGCGAGTTTTTATTCGTGATTATGACTAAATACTTTTTTGTTTTAGTAGGCTCATTGGTAATAGACAAACATTAAAAAAGAAAAAACTTTAACCCCTAGGGGTTATTATGCTATTTTATCTCGGCTCTTGTACGTTACAATGACTGACTTTTTGAGCAAGAGGAGTGAAAAAACGTTTTCTATCTTTCACGCGCATTGATTGTAAGCAGTATCATCATCATCAACTCATGGTAGAGCTACTGTACACTGGGTAAACTGGGTTGCCGTTCCGACATATTTGTCAAATAATTATCCAAAATATTAATATCGATTGGAGTTTGGCAGATAGACAACATGTTGTGCTATTGACCGTACAATACAAAATCAGTTTTTTTTTATTTCCATCGAATACGATTTTTATAAATACTAAGTCTACCCTACCTATGATATGGTAATTAAACTAAGTATAATCTAGATTTTGAAATACTGAGATTGTTATATGTTATAAAAGGTCTTTCAACAAAATTGTTATAAGTATATGGGCATACAATACAAAGCTTATAAAGTCTATTTCTTGTATATTGTGGCAACAACATTAAGCTAAAATATTTGTGCATTAGTTTCAAATTACTTCCTATAATTTCAATAACATATGACACAAATGTACATTAACATACAAAAAATTAAATCTAAATTGTATAAAGTATGTATCAAACATTAAATGCGAATTGAGTCTTTTTGAACGTCAGAATGGCTTCAGCATAATTATCCAAAATCCTTAACCTATTTCGAGATTCTCAATCGATTGCACATGTACTGGGGGATCTTAATTAAATAAAAATAAATGTTTTCAAAAGCACTGTTTCCCAATCTTCTAAAATACCTAAAAATAATCTTTACAAATATTTCGATTAAAAACTATGAAACACCGAGTTTCAGAAAGGGTTCAAATACTATTTTTAATAAGTAGAAAAGAGATTTTTTGCAGTATAACACTCATAATACTTCTGAGATTTATGATAATATTGGTGTTTATTTTTACTAATAAATAAGCAAGCAATATGCTCCAATGGACATAAACAAGAGTTTTAAATAATTTACTAGGCTAACTTAAGGGTGCATCGTGAGTCCACTAGCGCTGCCAATCAAGAAAAATTATTACAACGAAATAACTCTGTTTAAAAAAATAACGCCTACAGTGACCACTTATCATCCAGATTGTAGTACAAACTCATTTAAACCAGAAAAAACGCATAAGTACAAAAATAGATTATAACTAATTTCGTTATTATGTAAGTAATGTTTTTTTTCTGGCGGCTCTAGTGCAAAAAAAACATTTAGAGATAGATATAGATTATAACTAATTTCGTTATTATGTAAGTAATGTTTTTTTTCTGGCGGCTCTAGTGCAAAAAAAACATTTAGAGATAGATATAGATTATAACTAATTTCGTTATTGTGTAATGTTTTTTTTTCTGGCGGCTCTAGTGCAAAAAAAACATTTAGAGATAGATATAGATTATAACTAATTTCGTTATTATGTAATGTTTGTTTTTCTGGCGGCTCTAGTGGACTCACGATGCACCTTTAAGTATTATTTGCTCGATTCACACTAATTAAGAATTTCCTCCACAAATATCATGATAATTTTCTAGTCACATCGCCTATAACTGCCTAGCGAACTATACAACTAGATAAAATCCAAATGTCATACCAACCGATGATCGTCCCTGGCTAGAAAATCCTCTTGTCAAACCGACGTTTCCGAGTTCAATCTCAATATGAATCGGTTGCTCTTCGGATCCACCACTTCTTCGGCTAAACTGAATTTAGGTATTTGTTTTATGGAGCATATGAGTGATATGTCGCCTTGACGCAGTTGGAAGTCGATTCCGTGGGCTAAGGGTCTGGCTAACAGTTCGTCGGATATCAGAGACCAGCGCTGGATGGGTCTTGTGTCCTGGTCGGCCGCTAGGACGGGACCTTCGACGAAGAACGGTTCCAAGAACGCGCGCGGAGAAGCATCTTGAGACAAGCAGCGGGCGAGGTGCGCTAAAACCTGCAATAGATTTAGTTCAAAGTAGAGATGGGTTAATTTTTTTATAGCGGTCATGTGGTAACTTGAGTAAGTATGTAGAATGTTAGATATTTTGTAAATGGTCAAAAATTTATAGTGTGGCTATCGAACTACGAACGAATGAGACGTTGTTAAGTTGATTCTTATGAACAAAGAAATTTTATTTATTTATTTAAACTTTATTGCATATGTATGGTGTGTCCACTATACATTTGAAGCTTAGGTAGTTGATAAGATAAGTTGATGTTGTAGGAGTGCAGCAGAGAAACCACGATCCACAGTTTAAGTTATATTGACGGTAAATATGTAAACAAATAGTTAAAGTGGCTGTACCTTTCTCTATAGTAGTTAGTTAAGCACTAAAATGAAATTATAATTAAATAATAAAGTAAACAATCCGCGCGGCTTCCAAATGTGGGCCGCAGCGTAATCTAAAAAGAGGTAGGTTTAGTTATGTGCAGTGTAAGAAAATACAATTGGCGGACTTAATGCCTTAAGGCATTCTCTAACAGTCGACCGGAAAGGGTGTTAAAGAAAGAAATCGTGGCGGCAAAAAAATGGACAACTAAGTTAAAAAAAAAATACGTTGATCATAAATAAGATCTAGCTTCAATAACTATATATAAACATACATACAAATCATATCAGGAAACTGAAAGGCTGTTTTTATTTATCTAAAATTAAAGAACACGAGATCATCTTCCATGGGCGTAGCGAGGGGGGATTTGGGGGTTCAAACCCCCCCTCGCATTATCTATTATGTGGTTTAGTTACCGAGTCTGCGGAGTGCCTTGGCTGCTGGCGCGTGGCGCGCAGGTACTTCTGCAGCGCGCGCGCCAGCGACGGGAACACCGCCTGCGCCGCCTCGCGCGGGCCCAGCGCGCCTCCTACAACCACAACAAATACATATTTATTTTATTTTATTTATTTTCCAACTTACAACTATCAATACATTATTATTGTTCAAATATTACTTATACTCACACAACTAGTCAAAATTCAAAGTAAACTAAAAAATGAAGCGCTTTTGAATAATCTATATTTTCCTACTACCAATGTCAGACTTTTGTTTCCAGACGTTCCAGACTGACCGAGTGACTCGGTAGCTCAGCGGTCAGAGCATTGGACCGGATATCCAAAAATCGCGGGTTCGATTCCCGTCTGAGTTGTGATCTGGTGCGAGTCGTATTTTTTCTAGTATATTATTTAGTATTAACTATATTCGCTTTTCTTCTTTTTGGGCTTTGGCGGTTCCCTTTTGGATTTCGCCAGTACCTATCCAGTTGTTTATATTCGCTTTATTAAATTACCGTGTATTGTCAACGACACCACACCATTGACATTGACAATACACAGTACAACAAAACAAAATAGAAACGGTCAGTTCTTTGCAAACTGTTTTTTAGATTTCCACATACCATTACTGGAGACCCTCACTCGCCGCACGTGCGCGAAGGCATCCTCGGTGGCTGTGAGCAGGCGCGCGCGGCGCTTGCGCACGCGTCTCTCGCGCTCCGCTTCTTCGTAGTATCGCTCGTTGTGGGTAGAGCCGGAGTCTCGGCGCCGCCCCGCGCTGCCCGTACATGACCCAGTCGTCGATCTAGAAACATTACAATATTGAATTATTCTCGTCAGCATAAAGAATTAGAAACATACCTATTGTTTTATGGAATCAATAGCAACATAATATGACAATGTCAGTTACTTGGTAGTCTTTATTCAAGAAAATATTCCTTAGTGATGATGATGAGGATTCTGGGTGTAGTGCGCTTCTACATTCGGCCTAATGGTCACTCAAAATCAGATTAGGTGAAGGCGATGCACTATTCCATTGTGCATAAAAAATATAAAAAAGAAGTTAATAATCTTTTAAAGGCTTTGAAATTGTTGAATAAACTTGACTAACAAATCAAATTTTATTTTAAATTTCAGTGCCTTTTATTGCTATAAATTCATAGGGTATGCAAGAAAAGTTTTGAAGTAACTGCTAAACCCATAAATCATGTGAATACTATGGAACATTATACATAGTGAAAATTGATAATTATTGATGTGTCCATCCACAATGAACAAATAACATAAGGTACCCTGAATAACCAACGTTTGACTGTACTAGAAAGATAACAGATAAGGGGGTATTGTTTGTATATCATATCACTGGATAATAAACAAATAGTAGGTCATCTACAAAATATATAAATTCAATACAATGTATCTAGAGTTTTTCACAAGCAAAATAGAAAAAGAATGCCATAGTTAAGGATATTATTAAATACAGTAAATAAGAAACACATATAACCAATATAATGTTGAGAGTCAAACATGTGGCCGCTTTACAGGTTTGACTGTGGCCTGATCCAATTTTAAAATCATTTACCTGATGCAGCCTGCAAGCCAATGAACCAATAATATTATCAAGCAAAGAGTTTTAATTTTCTTTAAAGTTAGGTTTTGCAGCCCACCGATTCTACGGTCAATATACATTTGGCCCACCAATGATTTCGAGTTTGACATGCCTGGTCTAAACTAAACTGCATGTTAAGTAGTCAACTTACCTGGTTTGACCTGCTGGGGCATTAGCGTTGGATCCATCCACATCATAGAACTTGATGCTGCTCTGTCCCTTTCTCTGGGACTTCGAAATTGATATCTTCTCCAAATACGGATTGTATATTGGAAATTCTGTATAATATTTCTGCAAGACCCACACTGCAGCTCGTTGTATACTCAACTGCCCTATCGTGTAAGACCTACTTTCACCATCCGGACTCCTGACTATCTTTATGTAATACACTGGCTCTAAATGCCTAATCTCCATCAAAATTACAGCTATGTAATGAATAAACAGCAAAGTATCAGCAAAACCTGACACATAAGACACTAATGAATTGTAATCTACGGCGTCTTCACCTACTGCGAGAGCTTTAGTAGCTTCAGTTATCTGCACTATGTAAAACAACCAATAAGAAAATATGCATACAGCTAGTATGACTAAAGTCATCGCTCGGAATACAAATATTCTTGGTAGTATCGCATTCCTTGGCCTCAAAAATACTGCCCATATTCCTATAGCTAGTAAAACTAACTTAAATGCTAAAGAGAGCAGTATGCCTTTGCATTCCGCAGTACAAGAGAGCAATTGTATTCTCTGGCTCGGCTGAATAGCAATGTTATCAGTGAAGCCAGGGAAGAAACCTATTTTAGGCAACACAACCATCGCTAATGGACTAACGAAAGAAATAAATGCTAAGCCAAGTGCAATAGTGGTTCCAAAATATCTGGAACAGACAAAACCTAAGCCACTATCGGACTCCATGGGCCAGTTACTGACATCCTCCATAGACTGAGATCCCTCTGAAGTGTTCCCCGTGACGGCAGTAGTATTCTCTCCCCAGTTTTCGTCTTGTGGTAAGATTTGTACTTCTATAACCTCTTGGCCGTCTCGTCCCATTTCTGGGTTGATATTGACACTAGTTTGGAATGGTGCCATTGTATTATCACTATCCTTCCTTTGTGATTTTGAACTCCTGAAATGAAAATTGAGGATTGCTTAATATTTTGATATGTTCCATATCTTTACTCCTTGCTTGGTCAGTGTTACCAAAGTAGAGTTGATAAATGAGCTAATTTTTTGTAATATATGGATAACATGTATCTTGTACCTGGTACTCCGGTGTGTGTGCGACCTGTGCCTAGAACTTCGCCGAGATCGGCTACTTAGTTCAGACCTCACGGACTCTGTTTCCATCGTGATCCGGACCTTAAATGCTCCCCTATCTCACCCATGGGCCCATTCCCAGTAAACTGTACAACAACACGCGTTCCTCGCTCGCAATCAAACCACTTATTTAGGGCAATTAAAATACTCTGGCTTCATGGAACCATGAACACTCGACAAAAACAACATTTCACTCGGTTTGTCGGTTTTTACACTTATACATTTTTTTAAACAGTACCTAGTACTATTTCACTTTACATTAGCATGAAAACTTAAATTTACCTTTAATACATTTTTATAACGATTTAATATTTTAGTAAGCGCGTCGTTTACGGGTGTCCAATGTGTCCATCGGATTTATTCATGGCGTATAATGAAACACAAATTACGAACAACTTTCATAGCGCAATTAAAATCGGTTAGACTCTTCTCTCCTTCATAATTACTATTAGCGCTCTCATTTGACATGGAACTTTTTGGACATACTTAATTTAGCCGCATTACCATCCTCAAAGTGTCGTTCGGAAACAATAAATTTGTGCTACGTGCCGTTCTTTTATTGTCATACATGTATGTAAGTTTAACCAAAACATATGAATGTATTGGTTTTACCAACTGTTTAAACAAATCGTAAATGAACAAATAATACCTACTATTATTATTCAGTTACATACTAGACTTGGTGTTAAACGCAATACTAGTACCTACCTAATTCAATTCCTGTTTTTTTATATACCAACACTGATGGCGGAGATTTTAAATGTGAAACTAGTTAGATTACGCAAAATGATAATGATAAGATAACACACCCATTCTGTTTAAGTCTGTAGCTAGTGCCTAATCTATTTTGGACATGATTTTGTTGTATATCGTGTAAAAACCATGGAAAATCTAAGGCAAGATGTGGAAAATCGGCCGGAAAGGCACGAACCAAGGGTGCAAGATTTGCGTTTGGATAGTGTAGTTGCGTCGCAGCCAGAAATTGGACCAACACCGCCTGATGGTGGATACGGATGGCTCATCGTCGTATCGGCCGCAATATACCACATAACAGTTCCCAGTCTATTGTCTATGTATGGTTTCATTATTCTACTGGCTATAAAACAAGAAGATCACGACGAGGATGAAAAGTTAAAGATATGGGACGTGGATGTTGCTTTGGTGCCTGTTATTATGGTGGTGATAAGGTTGTTGCTAGAGTCATGGTGCAGGGCGGTAGTGAAGGTGTTCAATATGCCGCGGTTTATGGCTCTATCTGGTCTATGCCTGACGGTAGCCGGGGTTCTGTTGTCCAGCTACGCTACCGACATGTATAACAATGACCACATCGTTAACATTTTCGCGGGAATATTTGCAGGTAAATGAGTCACGTTATTTTTTAAAGACGTTTATTATTATAATACGGTACGGTAGGTACTTATATATAGTGAGTAAGTATATGTGAGATAGGTATAGATAGATATGCACTTATGTGTAGTAAAACTTGTAAACATATTTTTATTACACAGTCAATCAATGATAAATTATTGCAGCAGATAGAACCTCTGCAAACTAACGTCTTGTTCGAAGGTTATGACTATGACAAAAAGCCATTTATTTTTAACCGACTTCATCAAAAGGAGGAGGTTCTCAATTCGATTGTTCGTTGTTCGCGCGTATCTTCGACATTTATGGACCGATTTCGATAATTTTTTTTTTGTTCGATTGAGTTTTCTTGCGAGATGGTCCCATTTAATTTTTTTTCAAATCGGTTCAGTAGTTTCAAGTAATCCTGAAAATACTATGATATTAAATCAACTAACTTGACAACTTTGTTATTTATGAACCGAATTAGATGATTTTTTTTGTTGGGGAAGGGATACCGTTGTGTAGTCTTTTTAACCGACTTCAAAAAAAGAAGGTAAGTTTTCAGTTTGTATGTTTCTCCGCGATTATCTCACGTTTGGCTGAGCCGATTTTTCTACCTAAATAATATACCTACACTACCTAATGCAGAAGGTACTTACACTAAAAATAAACAAATAAAAAAATTGTTTAAAAAACAAAAAACCGACTTCAAAAAACCTGCCTCTAAAAAAAGGAAGAAATAATATACAAATCATTAGATACGCATTATCATTGTTATAATAAAACACGTCAATTGAAGTCGGGTGAGGCTTTTAGAATAAAAAAAGGAAGATGTTCTCCAGCCCCACCCGACTTTAATAGACGTGTTTATTATAACAATGATAATGCGTATTTAATGATTTGTATATTATTTCTTCCTTTTTTTAGAGGCAGGTTTTTTGAAGTCGGTTTTTTGTTTTTTAAACAATTTTATGTACTTACCACTACCTATTGTGTTACTTTTAAGGTTCAAATCATTTATGTGAACAGTATATTTAAGAACATAGGTACCTACTTACCGATATATTGTCTAAATAGATACGGCGGCATCGTATAAGTAGTACCTATACAGAGTGTCCCAAAAATGAACGTCAAGATGTACATGAGATAGCTTACTAACTGCTACAGTAGGTATTAGTAGGTTTAAGTAGGTACCTAAGTAGGATAAAGATTAGGTAAGTAGGTACTACGCACGCTCACACATCTACGCAATCTTTAGTACTTATAGGTAAGTACATTAGGTACCTACTTACCACTTAGGTAGTAGGTATGCCTACATGAATGATATTCCTGAGTCGTGTCGTAAACGTAACTTTTCTTTCTATAATAAATTGCCGGGCTTTCTCTCCGCTCTCGTCCCTACAATAAAAGCCTGTTTGACGCTTATTTGGTGTGATTTATTTCCAGGTATCGGTTGTGCCCTCACTGGACAGCAAACGGAAGTTATTATAACACATTACTTCAGGGAGAAGCTGACAACCGCTCAGCGACTGGTCCGGATGGCGCCCTCCGTCGGCAACACCCTGATGCCGGTCCTCATCGGCTTCCTCTGCTCCACGTATCCTGCAGAAGCCGTCGTCATGATATACGCAGCGATTATCATGCAGAACTGCATATTCCTAGCCGCGTACACCAGACCAATATACATAGAAAAAGTCATCAGAACAACCTACAACATGTTAAGAGACGCCAACGAAGATGACGACGAAGTCATATTCTCCAATCAAAACAGGTCCGAACAACCACAAAGCTCAGTCAGAAACGACGATCCAATCACAGCTCAGGACGAGGATCCCAACGACGTCGTCGTTTTCAAATCTAAAAAAGACGCGAAAGAAATTATGGACCCCGCCATAGAATACAGGGAAAAGAAAACTTCGTTGACGAACACCGAACCTCGATTCTCATCAGATTTCAGCTCGATGTTCGTAGAGGGCACTTCCTCCAATCGATTTTCATCTGACTTTGGATCACAAGACGTCTTCAACTACAACAGGGTGAATGGTTACCAGGAATTGGAAAACATTGACGGACATAACCCTCAGCCTCTATACAGGGGGACTACGGTCGACGCGCCTCAAAACACAACGGTGTTTCCAGAAGCTTCTCCGGGCACGGTTAGAAGGACTGCCACCATAAAGAAGAACTTGATAACGATCACGAACATGTTGCTAGACATAAACTTCTACATGTACGCCCTGTTGCACATGTGCACGACATTCTCCATCACAGTCCTTGGGGTGTTCTTCCCCTCTTTTATATGGGAACTGAATCAATCGATGACGATTTGGTCTGTAAGTATCACTTATCTTTTTATCTTTTTTTGTGAAAATAATACAGACATTAGTAATGATGAGTCAGAGCTACATACTCCAATGATAATATTACTTATACATACTTACATTATTTGTAATCGGTGAAAAACATTTACATTAAATTATTTTTAAAGGTTACCTAGTCCTGCATTCTAATGTAGCTTCATAATCAAAACCCTTATATTAGTATCCTAAAACCCAAACCATAAGGTTTAAAATCAAATGACCCAACTGCTGCAGGTTTTAACGCGGGTAAAACATACATGACGACTCGAGTGGTACAGTGGTCAACATGCCTGTCTACCTACCACGACTACCACGCAAGAGGTCCGGGGTTCGATTCCCGGCCGGGCAGAAAATGAAATGATGAATTTTAATTTATGTATAGGTAATAAGTATACAGGGTGTCCCAAAACTTTGCCACACAGCGGAAAAGTACCTTAAATATTGAAGATGCGAAATTTTACTGAAAAAAGACTTCATTTTGTATTTAAAAATAATTGAAACTACATTAAAAGATTTTTGAAAAATCGCCTGGCTTAACCAGAAATCGAACCCACCAAAAAGTTTTTTTTTATTATTATTTTCACGATACCAATCGAAAGGGTTTCGAAAGGGTTACTTACTCATAAGGATTATTTATTCTTAAGTATCTTAAACAAAAGGAAGACCATGACTTTTGACATTTAAATTTAAATTATTATGAATTGTATCAATTTGTATCAAATCATATGCGATTAAAAAAAACTTAGAATGCAGTTCCGTTTCTTTTTAAAAATAAAATGAAGTATCGATCAGTAATATTTCCTTTCTTCAATATTTAAGGTACTTTCCCTCCATGTGGCAAAGTTTTGGGACATCCTGTATATTTGAAAAGTATAAGTAAGTATATCAGTTACCATCTAAGCACCCATATTAGAAGCTTTGCTTAGTTTGGGGCTAGATGGCGCTATGTGAAATTGTCCGAGCATTTTTTTTATTTCTCAGGTGTCAAGCCTAATAGCAGTGGCGCACGCTTCCGCCCTATGCTTCATCATGCTGTGCATCGTGATGCCCAAGTCCATCAACGAGAAATCCCGACTCTGCGCTGCGTTTTGCCTCGTCGGCGCCATCGGCTTCTATGGTAAGTATACTAAGTATATATCTTGTCCATCAGCCATTTTTAATGTCCCCACTGCTGGGGCACAGGCCTTCCTTATGGGTAGTAAGGAGGACGGGCCATAACCCACCACGCGGGCCCAATGCGGATTGGTGGGTGTTAACGACTGCAGATGCAGTCGGGACCAACGGCTTAACGTGCCTTCCAAAGCACGGAGGAGCTCGAGATAATAAATTTTTGGTCACCCATCCCATGACGGACCCTTGCGAACGTTGCTTAAAATCCGCAATATATATATCTTATAGGTACCTATCTAATAAACATAATCTAGATATGACGTAAAAAGTCAACTCATATCCCTAACATACATATGGATACTATACTATCCATATTATTATATGGATGTGAGTGCGACCATGATAGTAAAGGTGCATCATTATTCGTTCGTCCATGGTGCAACGCAAAATACCTGCAAAACAAACCAAATAAGTTTGACTTTGGTTCCCTCATAACTGAGGATCGTGATCACTGGCTGTTTTAATGATTTCCCTCCGTCGGTCTCATTTCATAGTTGCTCTCACTGCTTGATGGTATTTCCTTGAGAAGGCTACTGTTACTTGGTCAGACCATCTGGTCGAACGACCTCGGGCTCTCTTGCCTTCTATTCTACCAACCACGTCCAGCTTTTCGAGACTCACATCTCCTTTTCGCATGTGACCAAAGTATAAGAGACCGAGTCTGAACATATAACTGTGGTAGAGTATATAATACAGGGTGTAACAAGACCTTCAACGAAGCCGAGGTCTACGTATTCTGCCCATCATCGGGACCATTTCTGTTCAAAATTATTACTGGGAAACCATTTTGATTTTTGGTGTTAAAAAGCATTGCATGCATTACCACGCAATGTGACGCGTACAACAGGCCGCGCCTGCGAGTGTATGCGACACAGCTGCGTGCGGCCGAGTTGAAAGGCAGCGTTTATGTGCGTGCTCATGAGATACATCGAGTGGCGACGACGTTTTGAAGCCATTGTTTGTTACGAAATACTTAAAATTTTGATATTGTTTATTTAGTCAAAAAGTAGGAAATAACGAATAAAATAAGATTTCATAAAAATTTTGAAAACAAAATTTTGACTTTGACTTTCAATAACTTCGTAACTATTGGTTTCCCAGGTACAGTCTAAAAGACAAAAATGATCCTGATGATGGGCGGAATACGTGGACTTCGGCTTCGTTGAAGGTCTTGCTACACCCGTTATACATTTGTAGACTTCACGCACACAGTTGCGCGTGTACAAAAACGTATGTGTAATAGGTAGTTGAAACGCGGCGCTTGTATGGTGTGTCCGGGGTGTGCCATAGGGCCTATAAGTGCAAGGGAGCGCGCAATATAGCTACTCCGTCCGCACATTTTAAGACCTTGCATGCCACGGACGTTCTAATGGACTATAGCCAGCTAAAATCCACTTTTAGATAGTAAATTAAATTCCCTTTCTTTTAAAATATTATTTTTCTTGTAGGCATCACCAGGACTGCCAGTAAAGGACTCTTAGTGGTATGGTGCATGTGCGCGAGTTTCTCAACAGCTGCTTCCAGCATTCTCCAGCAGCCGTTATACAACAGCACCTTGAACGAGTTCGACACCACGGCCACCATCACCACAACCAACCTGTTTGCAGCCGTCTTCATCCTGGCGTGGTCGCTGGCCAGGAATTACGAGTATACGACCTGCTTTTTGACAGCGAGTATCCTACAGTTAGGAACCGCTTTGGTGTTCCTTGCTATGTCTTTTAGGAGGCGGCGATAGTTGGTCTTAAACTAAAATATATCATTGCATCCTGAATAAGTAAGTTGCTAAAGTGCCCAATTTTAATGAACATTTAATTTTTGAATGTTTTAAAATATCAGAAAAAAAAATATGTGAAATCAAATGTTATGTGTGAAATTACCTACATATATATTTTTTATGAGTTTTGTTTGAAATGATACTACATAAAGTATTTTCCATTCATTATATATTATAGAGATCAGTTTTATAATACATTAATATTAATATTTATAGAAATAAGTGTGATAAAATGTTGTTTTAACATATAAGTAAAAGGTGTATGAACAAACTAGCAAAAATAGTCCGTTTATTCTTACTTGTCCTACATTTGGGAAACAATCTTCACCCAACATCCAACATTGAAAACATAAAATATAATTATTTTATTATAAAATACAACAAATGATTTTACACACATATGATATAATAAAACCACATATTTTTAAATAACGATTTAAGTTTAAATGATGTTAAGACAACTATCAAAAGGGACAAGTAAGAATAAACGGACATTAATATAAAGTACAAATATGTGACCAAGTGAAGTAGGGTAGGCCACATATTGTATGACCAGTGTCTGAATATGGCCACGCATTCAGATTTGAGTGAGCATGGTCCCGACTATTGGACAAATGAGAAATTATACATATTCGAAGTAACACCCCAACTAAGGCCCGCCATATACAGACGGGATAATTCCGAAACGGAAAATTACCGCATGTATTGTATGTGGTAGGTAGGTCCATAGATTTGTATGTGTTAACTGCGTTCGGATTTATTCCGTTTCGGAATTCCGAATCAAAATTCCGTCTGCATAAGGCCCGCCGCATGGGCCTTATGCCTGTTAATATGTTATGGTTGAGAATTGTGTATAAATTATTCTACTTCTTAAAGAAATATATAAGTGGCCATAATGTTATTAGTTCTATGTTTTATGAATGTGTTGCGTTATAAAGTAGTCAAAATAATAAAAAATTAGGATAAGAATAGCATATTATAAGGTTTAAATTCATAATATATTTTATATAAATGTACCTTTCGAGACGCTAGTCTATCACAGAAGAAATACATATTTTAAATGTTTCTTAAAATACCACTTATATCACTATGTTAAGTAAAATAAAATGTTTTTACTAAAAATAATTGAAATGCGTTCGGATACCCTCATCGCGTTGGACCTAAAATATGTTTTGTGATTAATAAATATAATTGGAATGATATTAAATACATTCTTAAAAACAATTTTAATTTATAGTCGTACAGTCGAATTCATAAAAATAATAAAACCGCCTTTTATAGGGATATTTTCTCCATAAAATTAAAAAGCAAATTACAACATCTTCATCTAGTGCCCCACTCATTCTGATAAAAAAATCTTTGTCTACAACTTTTTGCCTCATCACAACTTGAGAAGTACTTACAGGCTTACCTTACTATACCATGTATCCACATTTAATATAGGGAACATAAAACCATTATATAAAGCCTGACCAATAAAATAAAAACCTGGCCATTGAAGAAAACTTATCAAATCAACTTATTTTGCTGAAACTGACGAAAAACAGACATAGGATAGGAACAACGAAAAATCTAATGTGGCTCCCCATAGCAAGATTTTTATTTATTTCAGACAGGATATTAATCAATGAATCAATATCTACACTACAGCTGCTTCATATGGCTTTGAATAAAGTTAATATAAAACCATATAGTTATGAAATCAACGATTATGTGTTGACAATTATAGCATTATAGCCAACACTAATATTTCTATCATCACCTTTTGACTTTGATATGCAAAGGAATCATGTTTTTATAGCGATATATCAAAGCGAAAATAAACAATTTTATGTTAAATCTTGTTTAGTGATTGTTGCAATATCCAATAGCGTTTTAATTTTATACAACACATTTAGAGTCAATTTCACCATTGATTTTAAACGCCATTTGTCACTAAACGAGTTTAAGGCTGTCATTGTCATAACAACGAAGTATAATTTGTTACAAAAATGTACAATTATATGTATAATAAGCAATGCTTTGTAAAATCTTGTATCAATTTTATCAATGAGCTGGTGAAAGTGATTTTGAAAAACGGGGATCAAACTCTACACATAAAATACATTATGCAAGATGATGATTGATCTGAATCGCGTTTAAAATCAACGGTGCAATCGGCTCTCAGACGCATAAAATAAATATAATGAGAAACTTACGACCATTCAACCAAGTAAATCCATCATTTCACCGCTACTTAACTTCTTTACATTATTATTAGTTCCCTGATTATTGTTTTGATTCTGGCTCGGAAGTAGAGATTCGAAGGCCGACCAGTCTCGTGCCATTTTCGACTGATTATTCGGGTTGTTGGTCCATTTATTATTAAAATTTCCTGAAGCTGTTCCTGACCAGCCTGTACTCGGTGGTAGAGCGAGTTGGCTGTCAAATCCTGTGGGCATGTTTGGGTTATAATTGTATGGTTTTGGTCCGATGGAAGTGTTATAATTAGGCTGGTTAGTTAATCCCGGTGTGCTGTAATTTGGAGTTTGTGCTGGCATACTTTGTGTCGGTGATGTGTAGGGTTTCTGAGTGGTTAGCTGGCTGAGATTACTATGTAGAAGAGAATTTGTGAGGTCTAAGGGTTTGTGCAATTGCTTGGGCGGCGCGGAGATGGCCATCGGCATCGGTTGCTGGGTGAACTTTTTGACCGTCTCTTGTTGCTTCGCTATCCTGTAATAAAATTGGAAAATATCATTTGATTGAAAACCACTAACCGTAGAGCACATTGCATAAAAATTGCAAATAAAATGCCAATTCTACCCTTTAATGCCACTACTGGACAACAATGAAATATCTATTGTGTCTCGTATCCCGGGACAGGTTAAGACACTTTTATAGCCTTCGTTATCCCAGGAAAAATAATAAAACTGCATTTATTAAATAAAAGACTAAATTTTAACCGTAAAAGTTTATTTTAAACAAATAAAACTTGTTTACCTTTGCTTGTCTTCAATACTTAAAGACCCCCCACTGTCCCCAATGACTGGTAAGGCAGGTTCCGTTTTCTCCGATACTTTTGGTGTGTTGTCGAAAGCAAATGGATCCAGACCTAATCCAGAGAACATTTTGTCTATGTCTGTTTGAGGCGCGGGCGCCGCTACCAGATTGTCTGTGGCCGACGTCAACGCTTGTTCCATTACTCTGAGGGAAAAAACACCAAGATTTAAAAAAAAAACCAAGTTTAAAAAAAAAACAAAGTTAAATATGATTTTAGTGTCATAAAAGGACCAGAAAATTTCAACATTATTATTGTGGGGTAGTTTACAAACATTAATAATGATCAAATTGAGGGGTAGTTCAACGTAGTACTTATATCTATTCTGTGGTTCAACATAAAAGTGAATTATATTTGCCTTAATAAATGAGTGGGTTTCTACTACTCTTTTAAGATTTTGATCCATTGGTTTTTAATTCCTATAAAACAAATAAATATTACACGAAAGACTTACTTTGATTCACTTTGTATTGAATTGAGCTGTTCCAATTTCGCCCTATGTTCTGTTTCCACTTTGGATATCATTTGTTTGACCAATGTTATCAGAGCATTGAACTGGTTAAGTGTCAAGCCGTTTTCAACACATAACGGGATCAGAAACGGTAATACTTTGGTTGCCATCACCTCTTTTGTGATCCCTAGCTTTTTATGGCTTAATGCAAGTTTATAGATACCTGTAAATTGTAACACATCATTTTTAGATTAACATGCTTAACAATTTATCATACAATTAAAGCCTACTGATGGAATGTTTCAAAATGTAAAAAAGTGTTTCATAATTGTAGCGACTGCAACTGCTAGCGACTGCCCGCGACTTCGTCCGCGTGGATAGTGTTTTGTCTATCCCTGAGGAACAGTTCCTTTGTTCGTAATGAAAGGTACCCTATGTCCTTTTCTGCACGCCTAAATGCAAAATTTAATGATAGTTGAGTAGTTAAGACGTGAAGGCGTAACAAACAACAAGTTTATTTTCTTTGTTTCTTTCTATTTTAAGTTGAATTTGAAAAGAATAATAATTTGTACCCAGATAATAAAATTCATGTGAAGATGTGGGGTTTTGTCAGTCAGTGCCACATTTGCATGCTGTGTTAGTTTGTGAAGTGTTATCAAGAATAATTAGAATATAAGATCAATTGATCGAAGCTTACATACCTAAAATCCCCATCAATACTGCAGGCTCTCTTGATGGGATTTGTGGAAGAAATGGAATGATCTCGTCCAAAACCAGCCATTTGTCTAGGTGCTCTAACAGTTTCCCCAAACAAAGCAAGCAGTTCACACGCACCGATATGTAGTTAGTGCTCATGCACAATTTCTTAATACGTGGCATCAGTGCATTCTTCATAGCGGGGTAATCGATCAGCGATGCAAACGTAGGGAGAACAGTCAGACACAGCTCTTGTATTTGTTGTGCATCAGATTCTAATGCTCTATACAACATCGGCAAAATATCACTCTTCACTTCTTCCCCAGGAGTTAATTTTAGCAAGAGCTCCATTTTCTGCATGAATATAAGCAATATCTGTATGGGATCTTGAATCATCATAACAGGCTTCAAAACAGGAAGAATATACTTTATATATTCGTCTTTTGATGAATTTTCGGCGATTAACAATACATTTGGTAAAACAAATGGCACCATGGGTGGATTAACAAACTCCTTTGTGAGGCATGGCAGGATTCGATAAATGCATATTCGATGGGGCATCTTTTGTATCACCTGCGGTAATCCCTTGTAAAACTGAGATTTCTGTAAATTATCCCATTGGAATAAGGAGTCCAGATAATTTAGTGTTCTGACTCCAACATCCTCAAAATAAGGTACCTGAAAAACAGATAAATATACCTAAGTGACACAAATTGTGTATTAATCTAATTGTATGGAGGAGTCAATGATAGTCTGAAAATTGTCAGTTTATTTGAATAACATCAGTACAGTTCATCTGAATTACTTAGGCAATAGAAAAGTACTATTATATTATGATCTTATTACCTACATCAAAACATTTTTAATTAACAATTGTTATCAGGATAAAAGACTACTCTATCTATAGTACCAATCACCCTGACGGCACTGCGCATGGTGGCACTGCAGTAATTCTCAAATCTTCTATAAAACATCATGAATCGCTTCCCTTCAAAACTGAAGCCATACAGGCAACAACGGTCACAGTTCATGACAAACACTGTGATATCAACATCTCTTCCGTTTACTGTCCACCAAAGCACAGAATATCTGAAGCTCAGTTCACAACATACCTGAATTCATTGGGAAATAGGTTCATAGCCGGTGGAGATTGGAATTGTAAGCACACCATGTGGGGATCGAGATTGATCTCGACCAGAGGCAGAGAACTTAAAAAAAGTGTTGATACAAACCACCTGACTCCTATTGCGACATCTGAGCCAACGCACTGGCCTACAGATCCTAATAAGCTCCCGGACCTTTTAGACTTTTTCATAACAAAAGGAGTATCCAGACTTTTTTTCAAAATAGAATCATGCTTAGATGGATCGTCGAATCACACTCCAGTTATTTTAACTATCAGTGTCCATGTTTTGGAAAAAACATCTCCTCCAAAACTGTACAATAAAGGTACGGACTGGAATCGATTCCGTGAAATTATACAAGAAGAACTAGATCTGAAAATTTCTTTAAAAACTAGTGACGATATTGAAAATGCTACCATAAAATTTACTCAAACAATCCAAAAAGCATCATGGACCAGTACTTCAGAATCAAGGCGGACTACCCCCAGGCATAAAACCGTTCCTATAGACATACGTCACAAAATCTTGGAAAAGAGGAGACTTCGTCGAGTATGGCATACGAGTAGACAATCGTCCGATAAAACTGCATTTAACAAGGCAGCAAGAGAATTGCGAGATCTCATCCAGGAGACAGAGAATGCTACCACACGATCCCAAATTGAAAACTTAACAGCCACTAAATCAACGAATTACTCATTGTGGAGAGCATGTAAAACTCCGATCACACCTAAACCTCCAATTCGCTTGCAAGACAATACATGGGCTCGTACTCAACAAGAAAAAGCGGATGCATTCGCAAATCATCTTGCTTCAGTATTCAAACCCAATGATGGTGATGAAGAAACGGACGACCCATCCATGAATGAAGTTCTCCAACAAGATTTTCAACTAGACCTACCAGTAAGACCGACAACGCCCCGAGAAATTAAACATCTGATAAAAAATATGGAGGAAAAAAAAGCGCCAGGATTTGACCTAATAGATAAAAAGGTGCTAAATGAACTGCCACGAAAAGGAATAGTATTTCTCACTGTACTGTTTAATGGTGTCTTGAGAACAGGATATTTTCCAGCTGCATGGAAGATATCGCAAATCATAATGATAGCAAAAGCTGGCAAATCACCGCATGACGTGACGTCGTACCGTCCAATTAGCCTATTACCGCTTATATCTAAACTGTTTGAAAAAATGCTGCTGATAAGAATACTTCAAATACTCTCAGAAAAAGCTATAATTCCAGATCATCAGTTTGGATTTAGAAAAGAACACGGAACCATAGAACAAGTCCACAGGGTATGCAAATTCATTAGAGACACCTTTGAACGTAAAGAATATTGCTCTGCAGTTTTCTTGGACGTGCAGCAAGCGTTTGACAAAGTATGGCACAAGGGTCTCCTGTACAAAATCAAAACGCTCCTTCCACATACTTTCTATCCAATATTGTCATCATATCTCAAAAACAGACTCTTCCAAGTTAAGGAAAATGATTGCACCTCCACTTTTCATGAAATCCTTGCAGGAGTGCCACAAGGTTCGGTACTTGGACCAATTTTATACACTATCTTCACATCAGACCTACCTGAAACTCCGGGAACAACTGTGGCTACATTTGCAGATGATACTGCCATCTTAGCAACCAGCACAAGTAGTGAGGAAGCCTCTAAGCTCCTACAAAAAAGTCTCAACAATGTCGATCAATGGCTAAGAAAATGGAAAATCAAGGCAAGCCCATCAAAGTCGATCCACATAACATTCACACTTCGAAAAGATAACTGCCCTGAAGTGAGACTGGGTTGCAACCCTCTACCAACCAGTGAATCAGTCAAATACCTGGGTATTCATTTAGATTGTCGTCTTACCTGGGCCAAGCACATTCAAACAAAAAGAGACGAAATAAACCTCAAGTACCGAGGAATGTACTGGTTGCTCGGAAGAAACTCAAAGTTGTCTGTGGACAATAAGTTACTCCTGTATAATGCCATCCTCAAACCCATATGGACCTATGGACTTCAATTGTGGGGTTCGGCTAGTGATTCCAATGTCAACAAAATTCAGAGAGCACAGAATTATATCCTAAAACAGATCTCGGATGCTCCTTGGTTTATTCGCAACTCAGAAGTTCACCAACATCTCCATATCAACACTGTCAGGGATGAAATCTCAAGGATATTTGACAAATACAAAAATAGGCTAGACAACCACCCAAATGAACTAGCGAAACAGCTGACATTGCCGGATTGTATGAGACGCCTGAAAAGGCGCAAACTACCAGATATGTAAAACTCGGCTAAGACTAATTCAAGAATGAGTGGGCTCTCGATGGAGCGCCTTGCTCTACATGCCATTCTTGACAACAAATCTGCTCATAGTCCAGGAGACTGATTGCATGATACAATTTATAAAAAAAAAAAAAAAATTAACAATTGTAATTTTTTATTTAAACAGATTTGATTTCATTAGATTAAAATCTAAGGTATTAAATATGTTAAAACTAAAACCATCAGTGTTTAACTTTAAACACCTACCTTTTCCCAACGTTTTGACTGATTTGCATCAGCTGTTTAAACGAGTTTAATACCTGTGATTTTAATCTAATAAAATGCAACGTAAAAGTTTAAAAGTATAGATTTGATGTTTACTGTTACCCTTTATAAAAAAAAAAAAACTTACTTTGAGAAACTGATGTGGGTCTGGTCGCAGTTCAGGTGTAACATTCAACATAAGTTTAACATACTCTCTTAGACCCTCAGCAACACATGATAGTCGAGAGGCAGGCAAATTCTTAATTTCTGTTGCAAACCGTTTAAATTTTGAATAATCGTTGCCTACATTTCCAAGAGTTTGGTGAGCAGTGCTGTGCAAAACATATATCACCATCCCAAGACTGAATATATCACTGGATGGAGAGTGGGAGGCTGACAGCACATATTCCGGAGCCAAATAGTCAAGACTGGGTTGAGTCAAAGGGGGCATAGCTTGACAATACTCTGTGAATGGCCAAAAAGGAGCAGTGCCTGGACCACTTTGGTTAGCAATACAGAAATCAAAGCCAAATATCTTCCATGCTCCTTGCTGGTTCACTATAATCGACTCTGGGGACACATTATGATGCAGAAGTTTGACATCATTATGCAAGAATGCTAAGCCCTCTGCAACTTGCATCAAACCATACTTTATCTCTAGCTCATACAGTTTATAGTTATTCAAGTGACTTGGCACTGGCTGTGGCATGTTCTCAGTATTGCCTAAAATGTTAGCCAAACTTGCAAACACGGGTTCAGTTGCGAAAGCCAGACTTTCTCTGCTCTCCTCAAGGCTGTGTTGAACTGTAAGTATTTGAGGATGCCGCAGCTTTGTTAGCTGAACGATACCGCGTCTTAATGTTTCCAACATTATATCTCTGTCGGCTTTAGACCACCTATCCAGATGTTTCTTTTCGAACACAAATATAGATGCCTCTTGCTTTGTTGACTTTTTGTAACCCTTGTAGATTTTCCATAGTAAACCTATAATAAGAGAAACCGATTACATAGAACAATCGAAATATTTATTAATAGTTTATATTTTGATTTCTAACGTCCTATTTTCGCAAATATCGCAATATTTACCTGGACCTGCGCTGGCTAAAAATTGGGTTGCTTCAAACTCTCTCGTCACGGGATTGCCTGGTAAAACTCCCGATAGCTGTGAAACGGTATTGCTAACAGACGAGTAAAACTTGTTGAACACTTCCATTTTTGTTGTTGTAATTCTTTAATTAAGATAAATATGAAAACAAATTCATTTCATTCAACAAATTAACCGAGAAAGGAAATCAAAAAATTCTATTTCGCTTATTGACACTGACTAACAGTGACAGATGACATGACATGACAGCTGTAAAGGATGCATTCCAGCAGACCTACCGCTAAGTCACCGATCACCACAGTATATATTTTTAACCATGGAAAGTAAGGGAACGTTAACACGAGCGATTTTTACTGCCAACGATGTTCCACGGGAAAAGTTACCTTATGGCCAGCTTTTCCCTTGGAACGTCACATGGCTTCTTCTTGCGCTCTCATGAGTGTAGGACCGATTCGTATATTCTTCGCAGCTTCGCGTCGCGTTCGCGCCTCGTTCCCGTACATTGTCGGATTTTTGTCTCGCTACAAAGGGATCGCAAGCTGCGAACTTGGCGCGAAAGCGACTAGGCTCCACATTCGCACTGTTTTCGCGTGTGAAGGCGAGTTTTAAAAAGCATAACTTTATAAGATTAATTTACTCTGAAAACATCATAATTTGCTGATGCGCAAAGTAACCCCTCACCAGCAGCAGCAACTTCAGCATCCATCTTTGTTGAGTGCGCGAACTATACTGTGAGTGAACCTGGCGCGAACCTTTGCGAATGTGGAACCGTGGGGCATCTTTGCCGTGATTCGCAAGCGATCCGCGCCGCGACTTCACGCCGTGATTCGCGCGTGTGTCTGGAGAGGCCATCTTAGCTGTGTGTTCGCACGGACGTTATTTTTAGTAATCGTTCACACGAGCGATTTTTCCTGAGACAGACATTACGGATTGAACAAGTTGTTGGCTTTCATCATTATCGAGCAAAACAGCTTAATTAAAGTTTTAGTGTTGCAACGTGTAAACGCTTACTTAAAATAAAATTAAGTCACTTAAAAGTATTTGGGTGGTATTGGGGGGGAAGTCAGTGTTGGCCTCGGTGGGGTGTGTTCTTGCCAGGGAACACTCCTCTATAAAAAGCCGATTGCGCACGTCTAGGAGGAGCTAGACTATAGGCGCGCACTGGCCAGTCCTATTCACACCACGTCCTCGCCATCGCTAGAATGCCGCCGCGATCTAGCAATGGATCCACTCTCAGCAGTGGATCATCCTCCCTGGGCAATGTCAAGGTCTGAATGGAGCTCCACCATCTCGCACCTCCGGACCTTGATAGCTAATGTGAAGGGCACAAGCGAGCCTTCGGCGCTATAACCGAATAACTGGCTAGGGGAAAACAACCCTGAATTAAAAATTAAAAACCATGGAAGCAAAATCAAAAGAGGTACTACCCCAGGAGGGTACCAGCGCCAATGCTGGAGAATCCCCCCTGAGAAAGAAAGAAAGAAAGAAAGAAAGAAGAAATTAACGCGACCTAGGTCCGCTTCAACAGGTACTTATCCTGAACATAGAGCAGAAGCTGCAGAGAACAAAACAAGAAATGAATGTATAGAAATGCCACATTCTGAAATGAACCTGAAAAGTCCTCCACCGTGGCAAAGAGTGCCTGCTAGTCGACAAAAGAAAAGAAAACTAACAACGAGCCCCACTGTTGAAGCTACACCGATCTCGAACCGCTATGCAGAATTGCCAATAGATCTAACGGACGACAAACCTGTGAAACAGCCTAAACCACCGCCAATTGTGCTATATGGGGTTGAAAATCTAATCAAACTCACTGAACTTCTGGAAACAGTAGCAGAAAAAAACCAATTCACATTTAAGATAGTTAACAAAAACCAACTCAGAATAAGCAGTACTGATACAGAAGTCTATAAAAAGCTCATCCATATTGTCAGAGAAAATGGTCTGGTGGGTCACACCTTTAATAGGAAAGACAACAGAAGCTGTAGAATAGTCATCAAAAACTTACATCCATCGACACCACTGCACGTAATCAAAGATGAAATAGAGGCCACAGGAAATGTGGCGCTGAAAAAAAACCTACCTCAACTTTTTTTGCCAATCTAGCACCAGCGGGTCTACCGGCTAAAAACAATGAAGTTAATGTTAACTGTAAGTATGTGATACATTGCTACTTCGTTTTGGCACAAATAAAAACTTACCAAAGAAAAGAAGCAATGTATCACATACTTACAGTTAACATTAACTTCATTATTTTTAGCCGGTAGACCCGCTGGTCCTAACAACAAGAACATAAAAAACTTAAAATTCATATACCACCAATCAGTCATAATAGAGGATCCAAAGAAAAGAAAGACTCTAGTGCAATGTCAGAGGTGCCAACAATATGGACACACCAAAAATTACTGCATGCGACCATATCGGTGCGTCAAATGTGGACAATCCCATAAAACATCAGACTGCCAAAAACGCGACCGCAACTCACCCGCAAATTGCGCTTTGTGCGATGGCCCTCACCCAGCTAACTATAAAGGCTGCGAGGTGTATAAAGAAATATCGGCCCGGAGAAACAAAAACTCAACAAATAAGACTATCATTGATCACAATAAACCCACCAAGTTAAATTACTCAAGAAAAGCTCCAACAAACGCCGAAAAGGAAGAAACAAATTTGGATAAAAAAAAACGTATGCAGATATAACTAAACAGACAACTCAAGAGAATAACACTTTTGAAAATCTTGCCCACAACCTAAGCCCAACCCAAGGACTAGAGCAAATTCTCTTGCAACAAAATGAAAAATTTAATACAATCCTACAACAAATGAGTACCCTAATGGACCTCATAGTCAAACTAGTCAACAAACTGACAAAATGATGGCACTCCGGTTAGCCACCTGGAACATAAATGGTCTTGCTCCAAACCAACAAGAAGTAGAATTATTAATGTCACTACACAAGTTAGATGTATTACTTATCTCTGAAGCACACTGCACAAGTAGAACCACCGTGAAATTTTCAGACTTTCTATGCTACTTTACGTGTCATCCTGATGGAACTGCTCACGCCGGAACAGCGATAGTTGTGAGAAGATCTATAAAACATCACCGGTATGCCTGATTATAGAACTGAACAGATACAGGCTACGACTATTGCCATTGAAGACAAAACTGGTAACATCAATGTTTCTGCAGTGTATTGCCCCCCAAAAAACAAAATTAGCGATACCATGTTTTCCCAATTCTTTCATACACTTGGCAATAGATTTGTGGCGGGAGGAGATTGGAATGATAAGCACACCTACTGGGGCTCCAGGCTTATTACTACCCGAGGCAGGAAATTAAAACTTAGCATTGACAATGATCACCTTGTTTCCATATCAACTTTCGAACCAACGTACTGGCCCAGCGACAGAAATAAGATACCAGACTTATTGGATTTCTTTGTAACTAAGGGATACTCAAAGATATACACCAAACCTGAATCGTGTTACGATGGATCATCTGATCACAGGCCTGTGCTGTTAACAATTAGTACAAAAGTCATAGAGTGTACGAAACCGGATAAACTGTATAATAAATATACTGACTGGAATTCGTTTAGAGAATTCATTGAAGAGAGAATAGAAATGAAGGTAGCACTAAAAACTCCTGACAATATAGAAGATGCTGCTAAATATATCACCTCTCTCATACAACAGGCATGCTGGGCCAATACTCCTGCATCTAATTATGAGAAAGTTACAAACTATCCACTTCAAATAAAAATGGCAATTCTTGAAAAGCGAAGACTGCGCAGAGTTTGGCATCAAAGTCGACTTCAAGAGGACAAAACTAAATTCAATAGCGCATGCAATGACCTAAAAGATATGATGCAGTCCTGGAACGATGACACTCTAAAAACACAACTAGAGTCATTGACAGGAACAAGCTCAACGGACTATTCACTATGGAAGTTCATGCGGAACCGTGACAGGCCCCAAATAGCGAAACCTGCCATAAGACGTAGTGATGGCTAGGCTCGAACATCAAAAGAAAAAGCAGACGTCTTCGCTGAGCATCTGGCTACCATCTTTTGTCCAAATAACACGAATGACCAAGAAACGGAAAATCAAGTTGATACTATCTTGAATCAGGACTACCAAATGTGTTTACCGCCAAAACCCGTCACAGTGAAGGAAGTATGGAAAGTGGTGTCAGAACTTAAAGACAAAAAAGCACCTGGGTTCGACTTAATTACAAAAGAAGTCATCAAGCAACTGCCGAAGAAAGCTATTGTCTTTTTAACAACACTCTATAACGGTATCCTTAGAGTACAATACTTTCCGAACTTGTGGAAGGTATCCCAGATCATAATGATACACAAAGATGGCAAATCACCACACGAGGTTAGCTCATATCGACCCATTAGCCTGTTGCCAATCCTCTCAAAGATCTTTGAGAAACTTCTACTGCGTAGAATCCTTCCTATCCTAGAAGAAAACAACGTCATCCCTAGCCACCAATTCGGATTCAGACAAGCGCATTCTACTGTAGAACAAGTCCACAGAGTACACGAGCGAATAAGGAAGACTCTGGAAGAAAAGGAATACTGCTCTGCTGTGTTCCTGGATATTCAGCAAGCCTTTGACAAGGTCTGGCATAAAGGTCTCCTCTGCAAGATAAAGAGTAGCCTCCCGCACAGCTTCTACCAAATCTTCGAATCGTACATTAATGGTAGAATATTCCAAGTGAAAGAGTCAGGGGAAACATCAAAATTCTACGAGATACATGCAGGAGTTCCACAAGGCTCAGTATTGGCCGATACTGTATACCATTTTTACAGCTGACTTACCTGTAATGGACAAAATCACAACTGCCACATTTGCTGATGACACTGCTATTCTTGCAAGCAATAAAAACCCAGACATAGCAACCCAAACATTGCAAAAGGGGCTGGATGATATTACAAAATGGCTTCAAAAATGGCGAATTAAAGCCAGTAGGTACCTCTAAATCAGTGCAGGTCACATACACCCTCAAAAAAGGCAATTGCCCTCCAGTACAATTGGATAATGTTACACTCCCCCATCAGGATTGTGTTAGATATCTGGGGCTACACCTGGATAGACGTCTTACCTGGAGAGAACACATAAGAAAAAAAAGAGAGGAACTAAACATCCGATATAAGCGTCTCCTGTGGCTACTAGGCCGTAACAGCAAGTTGGCATTAGACAACAAACTTTTAATATATAAAACAGTCCTTAAACCACAATGGACTTATGGTATCCAACTCTGGGGAAGTGCCAGCAATTCGAACATCGCATGCCTCCAACGAGCTCAAAATATGATACTCCGAACCATTAGTGAAGTGCCATGGTATATCACTAACTCTGAAATACATGAACATCTGGAAATGAGTACAGTTATGGAAGAGATTGCCAATGCAACCCAGAGATACCGGGGTAGACTGGATAGACACCCAAATGTTCTGGCATCACAGCTTTTAACTCGAAGCTTTACCAAGCGCCTCAAAAGGAAAGATATCCTGTAAGGAGGAATGAAGGAGGAGATGTCTCTGCTGAGGGACACACTCTACACCGATCGAAGACTGGAACTCATTTGCTCATAGTGGAAAGCACCGATTGCAGATTTCAAATCAGAAAAAAAAAAAAAAAACTTAAAAGTATTACTTGACTACTTAAGGCTCGGCTATGCGGAAACATTTGACTCTCCGTCTTTTTCTTAACGTGTCAAGAGCTCAAGAGTATGGATTTCGATCATTCGAAGCTCACAAGGCACATACGAGATGACGATCCTTTCCGTGGTTAAAATGTATACTGTGGTACCGATGACTTCGCGATTGGTCTGATGCAATGCACCCATGTCAAATTGATGAAATTTGATTTGACTCAGGGGCTTTTCACTTAGTACTTGACTCACTACAAGGGAGCGCGGCCTAAGATTTTAGTTGCGGATTTATTTGATAGATGGCGCTCATTTTTCGTTTGTCAAACAGTCGAGAGATGTCGCTATCCCGTGCTGAATCGCGGTATCGTGTGTCTTTCACAGTTTTATATAGTCAAAGCTGATTAGCTATAAAGTAAATTATTTTAAATTTATTTCATGACATAGCGGTTACCTCCCAAAAAAATTACAAGTCAAGATTTATAGAAACCTAGTAGGGTACCTATATTATAATATCGTACACTTTTTGTCACATTTCGTTAGATGGCGTTGATCATTAGGTCTGACTGATAACTCTATCTCTAGTATAATAATGTACTCTATGATTTGACTCTGTTTACGTTTTTATAGCACACACAGCAAGATTTTGCAATGTAAATAATTATTTTTATTTAGTTTCAAGACAAGACGGTGTGCCGTATGTGAAATGATCGAGTATCGAATCGCAAATAATGAAAGGAACGAAGGGGCTGTCTACAATTTTTGCATTATTTTTCACAATCTTACCATCAACAACTACAGAAAGTAATCCCTACGCTGATGAGCCATACAGGGCACTTGGGCCACTCGTGAAATGTAGTTTTCTGCCGATGGAGTTCTTGAACTGCGACCATCCCATTGACCACAAAGGCAACCAGTCAGCCCATGATGCGACGGGACATGGGTGTGTTAACTTCGGAGGAGTTCTGTATGAGAAAGTTAAGCGTACTAAAGTGCAGTGCAAAGCTCTGGACAACATCGAGTGTCACGGAAGTAGGACTTTCTTGAAAGACGGCTTTCCTTGTGTACGATATTCAGGACACTATTTTACGACTACATTGATATACAGTATCTTGCTCGGTTTCTTAGGGATGGATCGGTTCTGTCTAGGACAAACAGGAACTGCAGTGGGAAAGTTGCTGACTCTTGGGGGTTTAGGTATCTGGTGGATAGTTGATGTGGTGCTACTTATTACAAATAATCTGCATCCAGAAGATGGAAGTAACTGGAATCCTTATGTGTAGAACTTTATGTAGTAAATTATAATTATATAAGATTACATTGACAATGGACAGTGATCTGCGGCAACTTCACTTGAGAATGTACGCCAACAAAAGAGTAAATTTTACAGATTCAAATACATTGTTCACAAGCGCTTGCGAACATCACTTCTGTTGTACATTGTTAAATTAATCACATTGTACCTAGATTATTACTATAACTTAAAGCAATGTATAAATTAAATTAATATATATTAATTTGTGAAAGACTTTTTTTATTTAATTAAATAACATGATATAAAACACTTTTAACGGATACTAGCGTGGTTTTATTGAAAGTACTTTGGTAATTAGTTGGTATTTGGTCTGATTTTTGATTTTCCCGACGTTTCGGTACCTTTGCAGCTGCCGTGGTCACTGGGGACTGAAGCTACTTGTGAGCCTACCCTCAAGCGATGAATTTTTTAGAATGTTCAGAAATTAACTCATCATTTTAGTTCATCGCTTGAGGGTAGGCTCACAAGTAGCTTCAGTCCCCCAGTCAAAAAATGTGGGATATGAGGTATTGTCTGTTAACCGTCGATATATAATATATATTTATCTAATGCATATATTTACAGTATAATATTCATAAAGTATTTTTTATTTTTTTCGATTTCTATTTTTGAGAGTGAGGCTTCCCTTGGGTACTCTTTTTTCTAAGTTTTTAATTTCTTAAATTCTAGTACTTACCACTTTGGTACTCATATAAATAAAATAATAAAAATAAGGATAATAATAATAAATGTATCATGTCTTGTCACGCTAATTTGAGCACAAAATGTTAAACCGTTGCATAGTTGTAATTGGCCTACACAATTGTTAAATGTGTTTGTAACTTTAAATGATATCGTGCTGTGTACTGTCCCCAATAAATAAAATAAAAGATACATTCACTTGACCAAAATCATTGGATGAATCAAACTTCCCATCAAATTAGATTTTGGGTTTCAGATGGCAGCATTGGCAGCTAAGGTAGGTACCTAAAAAAACTTTGTTGAGACTGTTCTTTTTTTACCAGACTAGGTATGGGGAAGTCAAAACGGTGGGGGTGTACTGATTTTGACCTGTATGTATGTATGTTCATGTTACATAGTATCTTCTAAACTACCTACTTATCATTCTTTATAAATAAAAAAAAGGTTTCACTGCAATGATTTTCATATATTATGTTGATGGATAGACAAAATGTTCATCTCTCAAATAAAGCATTTCAACCACATTCGAAACCTCTCAATTTCCTCAAAACATAAAAACAGCCGGTTTTTGCATTCCATACAACTTTGTTTAGAATAAATCTTTTGTATGTTTGAAGTAATGGAAAAATTCTGTAGTTATTTGAAAGATTAACGTTTTATGTAGCCATCAACATATACAACCAATACAGGAGGTAGAAATGGCCCTAAAAAGACAAATTGCCACTATATTAAGTTATAACGTAACATCCATTCTTTCTCAAGGTTTACTAATGAAAATCAAAATAAAATTTTACATAGTTTATTTAAACTTAAGCAACGAGGGCTGAGGCTGTGCTAGACTCGTATTTCCAGTTGGGAGGAAGAACGCTCTTAGTTTTGTAGTAACGAGCTAGCCTGTGAATCCTGGACTCAACAAGAATCAGTCTGAATTTGCTGTCCTTGTCTTTCCTGTTACGTTCCAAGTGCTTCCTCATGGCAACGGCTTTCTTGATCAAGTAGTAGAGGTCCTCGGGTAGGTCAGGCGCCAAACCCATAGCTTTCATGATCCTCAAGATCTTTTTACCTGTCACAAATCTGACTTGGGCAACACCGTGTGAATCCCTGAGCATGACACCTAAAACCACAAGTACCTTATTGAAATAATTCATTCCATAGAGCAAAATACATAATAAAATATTTTAAAATGATCAACGAGTTTCTGATTTCTATTGAAGTAGGATTCAAGAATTCACGACATTGTGAATATCCCCATACAAAAAAGTTTTGTCATTAAGCAGACTAAGGTAAAATTGCGCGGTAAGTAAATAATGGTGCGTGCGAGTTGATATTCAATCAACGCAGGCGTGATTAGACTAAGCTAGATAAAGGTGGAATACTCACCAATTTGTGAGGGAGTTAGACCCTTTTTGCCAAGCTTGAAAATCTGTTCTTTGACATCATCGGCTGTAAGTTTCAGCCAGGTTGGAACACTGCGCCGGTACGGCAACGCCGATTGGGAAATACCCTTACTGAAAACATAAAACACACACTTTGAGCCAAGCCATGTGGAGCACCGACGAGGTTATGTGCCGTCGTCAGTCACATCAAAATTGAAAAACACTCTATGTTGAATCCATGTGCATTTCTTCTCTGTGATATTTGTTGCAAATTAGAGGTCAAAAAATTACCCAGGTGCGTGCATACGACCCATGGTGGCGGCTATTAAAAATTGCCCGATCTGACAACGACAACAAGGTACACGAAAAAGATGGTGGCCGGAAACTAATCTGTCAGTTAAAATTCATAGTTGTCTATGGTGGGTCACTAGTGATAGACAAAAACCAATTTTTACCGCAAAAAAGAATTTACGATACAAAGATTATTTTTTTTTTTTTTTTTTTTATTTATTATCAGACACAGTGTAATACATTTTTTATTTTACAAAAAAGTACTATTTAAACCTCTACAGTTTGAGTATAGTACCTGAGAGATTCGTACACGTAGACAATAAGTGATACCTAAGTGATTGTTAATTTACATATTATGTTAATTAATCTAATTACATAACAATTATATATTAGGAGATCGAGCATGGTTCTGTCAGTAGGAAGCAGGAAATTTCATTGTAATAAGGACAGAAAATATTCTTTTAAAGACAGGGACCGGAATACCGATATTTTTATCGATATCGGAACTGATATTTTGGTATCAATTTATCGATACTGATATCGGTATTTTATTTCAGTACACGAATATCGATACTTTTTAGAAAATTATCAGTATTGATACCGATACTGAAATACCGATATAATACCGATAAAATGCCTTTTGCGCTTTTAAGTTTTTTTATTTCCTTTAGTTTTCGCACTCCGGCGGGTCTACCGGCTAAAAATAATGAAGTTAATGTTAACTGTAAGTATGTGATACATTGCTTCTTTTCTTTGGTAAGTTTTTATTTGTGCCAAAGAAAAGAAGCAATGTATCACATACTTACAGTTAACATTAACTTCATTATTTTTAGCCGGTAGACCCGCTGATCAGGGCTTGGAAACCGGTAATAATTTTTTGAACTGGTTCGACGAAATTATAAGTGGATCTTTTTGGAAATTGTTATGTTTTTGCCGTCTCATAATTATAAAAATGTTGAAAAATAACGAACGAAAGTAGTCGCGTGAATAATCAAACAACAAATGAATTAATTAGTTGCATGCTAGCTGCTTGAGCGCTGTTGCCGTACCGTACCTCTCCGCAACCCGCCCGCCCCGCAGCGCGCAAACATGCAACGTCGCTTCGCAGCCTAGCATATCAGTACTGGGTATTGATAAAATTATCGATACAAAATACCGGTACTTTAAATTACCGATACAAATATCGGTATTTATCTCAGTTATCGATACCGTTATCGGTATTTTCGTTAAAATATCGATATTCAGAATATATCGGTATCCGGTCCCTGATTAAAGATCTTTCATAACCCGTTTCTGTAGGCCTAGCAAGTGTGGAATGGAACGTAACCTAAGGATGAGTAAAAGAGATAGCATAAAATGGAGTCCCTAGACGATCAAGCATTGTCAATCATTTATGGACCCCCTAAACGATCAAAATTGCTTGTCAATCATTTACATTGCATTGCTTGTCAATCACATTTTGATCGTCTAGGAGCGATGCTTGACAAGCACCACAGAATAGATAGATTACCGTGGCCAATCAAAAGTAGGCCACGCCCCCAAATGGCAAATGCAATGTAAATGATTGACAAGAAATGCTTGATCGTCTAGGGGCTCCATAACATTGCATTACCATTTGGGGGCGTGGCCTTCTTTTAATTGGCCACAGTAATTCTGTGGTGCTTGTCCAAACATCGCTCCTAGCTAGACGATCAAAATGTGATTGACAAGCAAGCAATGCAATGTAAATGATTGACAAGCAATTTTGATCGTTTAGGTGGTCCATTAGAAGATGACGCAGCACTGACCTGCGGGTCTACCGGCTAAAAATAATGAAGATAATGTTAACTGTAATTTGACAGATGGATATGATACATTACTTCTTTTTTTTGGTAAGTTTTTATTTGTGCCAAAACGAAGTAGCAATGTATCACATACATCTGTCAAATTACAGTTAACATTAACTTCATTGTTTTTAGCCGGTAGACCCGCTGAAGATTTTTTTTTCTATTGACGCAGTCATGTGTAAGACGACTGCAAACGAAGTGATTATATAATATAAAAGATTGTTCAGCATTTTCGGGTCTGATGACCCAAAATAAAAATGAAATCTTTTATTGTGTTTTGATAAACACGTTATTATAATTATCGCGTGATATAGCGTTTTATCACGTTTAACTGTCAAAAGACAATGGATATTGACAGTTGAGTGTCGTTAAAACACGCAATACCAAATATCGTGTTTTTTCTCTCATGCTAGTGGGGTGTCAGATTGATTTTATACTACCTATTTCGAAATGTCAATGACATAATCTGTGGATTGCCATTTGCCACATGCCGACTATCCTGTGTCTGTCTTCTTCTTCTAATGTAGTCTCTATAGGCGCATAAAATAAGCTTTATCTGGACATAATTCGTAAACTCGTTGTTTTTATTATTTTATCGAGGATTGATATTAAGTGTCAAATATTAATTAGATATATGATGTAAAAAATCCGGGGTGGTAACCGTTTTATATAAAAATCATGAGATTTCGTACACTGCCTAACTTTTTCCTAAAAGCAAAATAGGTAACCAAATACCTTGTTAGTAAGGTGCATTCAAATGCCTTAAACTGATAGACTAGCTAGACGATGAAGCATGGCTTGTATGTACACGTGAGGCCGGGGCAGGGGCTTTTCACTTAGTACTTGACTCACTACAAGGGAGCGCGGCCTAAGATTTTAGTTGCGGATTGATTTGATAGATGGCGCTCATTTTTCGTTTGTCAAACAGTCGAGAGATGTCGCTATCCCGTGCTGAATCGCGGTATCGTGTGTCTTTCACAGTTTTATATAGTCAAAGCTGATTAGCTATAAAGTTAATTATTTTAAATTTAATTCATGACATAGCGGTTACCTCCCAAAAAAATTTACAAGTCAAGATTTATAGAAACCTACTAGTACCTATATTATAATATCGTACACTTTTTGTCACATTTCGTTAGATGGCGTTGATCATTAGGTCTGACTGATAACTCTATCTCTAGTATAATAATGTACTCTATGGGCCGGGGGCCCTACCGCCTATCTCAAAGCGATAGCAATACTCTATCCGTCCTTTTCATATCACGGTGACAAGGACCATCGGTTCTACCGGCTAAAACCAATGAAGTTAAGGCGAGGCCAGTTCACGATTTGATGAAAAGATTGATTTTTGAACTTCCAATGTGAAGAACTGATGTAGAATTCTACTTCACAAAAAATACTGTAGACTGAAAAAGAAACACAATAACCGAACAGAATATTGAAAAATGCCATGGTTTCTCTGTAAATAAATCCTGAATAACACCATAAAAATAAACTTCAAATCGTGAGATTTCGTTATTTTCAACGATGCAAAAAGGATAGCTTTTTTATTGATCTAACACAATAACCGAGTACATTTTTAATAAACGATCCAGTATTTCAGAAATCAATAAAAATGTACTAAATTTCGTCAAATTTCTGGCGAAGCGTCAATTAAAGGTATGCAATATTAAACCTTATTCTAAAGACATGGTGAAAGAGTAAATTTCGGGAACTGCCTCGCCTTAATGTTAACTGTTAGTATGTCAAATTACAGTTAACATTAACTTCATTATTTTAAGCCGGTAGACCCGCTGAACTCGGCGCCAAAAACTCTTAATTACCAATTTTGCGGGGATAGTACTGTGGCGATCGATGACTCAGTAATTGGTCTGCTGGAATGCATCCAATGTCACATTTTGTTATCTCGTTCTCGGGGAATTGATTTGATTTTGTGTTTGTTTGTTTGTCTGACTCTGAACTAGTGATCTGTGGTCCTGACCTGAATTGAAAAGTTTCAGGGAATTAATAAAAATGGCAAATAATTACGGCATCTCGGATGCCGAGATGAATGCAATCAAACAGCAGGCATCACGCCGTGCTGACATGAGAAAAGAGTTCTTGAAACAAAGGACCAATCCTTGGAAAAATGCTTCGGAAGCTGGCTATGTTGTGGGTATACTATTATTACGTAATAAATGAGATTCAAATAAGTGAAGTAGATACAAAAATGTTACTAAATATTTGGTTTATTCTGTGTCTGATAAAACGACAACGTAATTTCGGTGTTTTTCTTCCCAACAATGCAACCTCTCAATTTATTCAACCCTGTTTTTTCTCAATAGTCAGTCATGCATGGTTTTCTGGGATAAATCGCTTTTTAGCGACAGCGGTTATATTTAATAACCTAGATTTGTTGAGAAGCAAAGTAGGTACCTATTTCTTAAAAATCAATATCATTTACATACTTTTCTTTGTATATTTTTCCAGTTTGACACAGCACTACAAAACTACATGTCGATGAAAGTTACTCAATTTGAATATTTCAAACCAAACATGAGGACTAGTTTATTTGGAATTTGTGTTATTGTTTTGCCCATGGCGGGATACGGTTACTTGGTGTGGAACGACAGACACAAACGTGAGCAGCAGATCAGAAGTGGTGAACTTCGCTACAGAGATAGACAGTTCAAATTTGCCTAATTGTTATTCTATCATTGAATTTATTATTGTTATTATTAATAATAATAATATTTAGATACCTAAATCATTATAGTATTTAATAAATCCATAGATATATCATATGTTGTTATTATTTTACCTTTAACGATGGTTTTTTTCAGTGATTGTACAGATTCCAGCAAACATCTTGACGCTCTTTTTAACCGACTTCATCAAAAGGAGGAGGTTCTCAATTAGATTGTATGTTTTTTTTTTTTATCGTTCGCGCGTATCTTCGACATTTATGGACCGATTTAGATAATTCTTTTTTTGTTCGATTGAGTTTTTTTGCGAGATGGTCCCATTTATTTTTTTTCAAATCGGTTCAGTAGTTTACAAGTAATCCTGAAAATACTATGATATTAAATCAAGTAACTTGTCAATTTTGTTATTTATGAACGGAATTAGATGTTTTTTTTTGTTGGGGAAGGGATACCTTTGTGTAGTCTTTTTAACCGACTTCAAAAAAAGGAGGTATTCAGTTTGTATGTATGGATCGTCGTGGAGATCCTTAGGGGAGGCCTATACCCAGCAGTGGGTGTCGTGCGGCTGATATGATGATGATGATGATGTTTCTCCGCGATTATCTCACGTTTGGCTGAGCCGATAATATAAGGTAGTTACACTAAAAATAAAAAAATTGTTTAAAAAACAAAAAAACCGACTTCAAAAAACCTGCCTCTAAAAAAGCAAGAAATAATATACAAATCATTAGATACGCATTATCATTGTTATAATAAAACACGTCAATTGAAGTCGGGTGGGGCTTTTAGAATAAAAAAAGGAAGATGTACTCCAGCCCCACCCGACTTTAATAGACGTGTTTTATTATAACAATGATAATGCGTATCTAATGATTTGTATATTATTTCTTGCTTTTTTAGAGGCAGGTTTTTTGAAGTCGGTTTTTTTGTTTTTTAAACAATTTTAACGGAGTGGGAATAAGTTCGCGCATGTAAACTTGTGAGCGGCGGCAAATAGCGCGCGGGCAGATGATTGCTGGATGCTGCACCATGGGCAACAGCTTTGCTTAACCACCACTAGCAGCTAAAAGCAGTTCCCCAAGGCACTACTAGTAGTGTCACGTGGTTGTAAGTACTACGGGTAAGAAAGGGTTAAAATCGCATGCACGCTGCGTCCGTCACAACCACGGTCACAATCACAACACAACATACATTTAGTTCGTGCTGGGGTTGCGTTACGTGCGCACACGAATTTTGTTGTCAACTGGTTGCGCGACACTGTTGCCCATAGTACCTTTACTTCTTATTACTGGCTGTGTGCAATAGAAAAAATATATTATGCTTGTCACTGTGACACCATCCAATTTCAGAGAAATCTAATTTGGCATACCTGTATATGAACTTATAATAGTGTTTATTTATAGTCAATTTCAACTTTGTTTCCAAAGAAATGTCTAAACAATGTTATTCAGATATTGAATGCAAAATAATCAAAGCTCAAGTTGAACGGCGGGCTCAATATAGAAAGGAATTTTTGAAACAACGCACTGACCCTTGCAAACATGCTAAAGAATCTGGATATGTTGTAAGCAAAGATATTAGAATTAAAAAGATGTGTTATGTCAGTATATGCGACGCCATGAATTTGTCCGCAAGGCGTATATACCTGCCTCGTTATAACACACTAAATAATACGATATTACACGGTCAAGGTAACTCGGCACTTTAAGTCGATAATTTCGTATGGTCGCATAGGCCGACTTAACTTGACCGTGTTGTAAAGTGTGAACAAGATAGTATGATTATTTACAAGAGCGTAAACAAGACAGATACATATTGCGCAATGTCGTCGTGAATGTCGCGATACTAATCATAGAATATCGTTAAATGTGTCACAGAAGAGACATTCGATGGTTTGATGCCTATGAACTACAATGATGTCTGAATAAAATAATGAATCATTTTACTTCAAGCGATAAAATAAAAAAGCTACTAATAGTCATAATTAGGGATGTGCAAGGGCTTAAACCCAAAGGTTTAAACCGGGTCTTTACGAGTTTAAATCCGATTTCGACCCAAAAAGCGGGTCGAACCTATTACCACTAATATCTTGGGTTGTTTTTGGGCACAATAAAATTTACCTATTAGTTTCTATTGCTAAAATAACAAATAGTCTGTTGCGTAATGGATTTCCACTTCGAAAAAAATATTTTTTGTAACCAAAGCGAATTTTTAAAATATATGTAACTTCGTAAAACTTGTAAATTTAAATAGTAAAAGTGTTCAAATTAGTAAGGAATTTAGCTTTAATTAAATATGGGCGATAAGAAATTCCATGTCACAAGGTTTAGGTAATCCTTACTAATATTAAAATGCGAAAGTCCGTTTGTTTGTTACGCTTTCACGTCTTAACTACTAAACCGATCATCATGAAATTTTACATACACGTTGTCAGGGGTACAGAGAAGGACATAGGGTACCTTTCATCCCGAAAAAAGTAATGATCCCGAGGGATAACAAAAAACCATTCCACGCAGACGAAGTTGCGGGCGGCCGCTAGTATTTTAATAAAATTCAGTGGCATTTCATTTAATATATCGCAATTCATTTGCTGGAAACCTATAAAAATAATAGTAAATATATAATAAGTTAATGAGGGCTTTTCAAAATGACATTTAAAAAATAAAAACAGTAACTATTTGCCTCACTAGATCGTGTTGATACTCGTCGAACCCTAAAAATAGTAACTATTTGAATCACTAGATGGTGTTGACACTCTTCGAAGCTTAGTAAAAAACTCACATTGTCACCTATTTTTATCAACGCCATCTCGATAGATCATCTGGCTCGATAGCCTACAGTTTTTTGTCATTGTGAAAAGCCCTCATTAATTATTCATCTCGTGGATAATGCTTGAGCAATGTCGTGGCATTGTCCGTTCTGTACATTTATAATCTATGACAGACATCTCTATCACACTCGGTAATCGGAGTATTTGCTGTCGCACTCAATCTTTTTAGGATAATATTTACTGACATTTTGTATTTCTAATGTACAAATATGAACGAAAATTAGTTAAAATATAATACTTACGCATGATATGTGATCCCTAGACTTTTGGAAGTCTTGCTTGTGTAATTAGTACAAGTTCGCATTACGCAGGACGGCATTTTTACTGTGTTTCGCGGGAGCACTTCAAAGTGTCAACGTTGCCGATGCTTTTGCGAGACTACACTCAGGTGAGCTAATTAGCCAAGTTTAAGACTGCCAGTGTTAAGGCGCAGGTAACCCATCTACCTCTTTTTAAAATTCTAATATCTTTGGTTGTAAGTATAAAAATGTTTCAAGGAGGGCGCAGTCTGCATAGTGTGCGCGCCATTGAAACGAGAATGATAGTGCTTAGTATAATAAACTTTTACTACGAATTTGTGACCATTTAAAAAAAAGTTAAAATGGCTATAGTAAGCTATCCCTAAAAGATAGACATAATATGCCGTCGCGGACTTTTTTGTAGACCTATAACAGAGAAACAATTCCTTTGTACATTATTTTGTTATAGCTCGAAAGGAGGCAGCGTTTTCGATGCAAGCTCCAAGACGGCTTAATTTTTGCCGACGACTTCTTCAACACTTATCGTCATATTTTTATTAATTTACATAAAATCTCAACTTATTATACACCCATAACCTTCCTCAGGAATTACTCTATCAATTGGTGAAAACCGCATGGAAATCCGTTCAGTAGTTTCCGAGTTTATCGCGAACAGACAGACAGACGTGGCAAGGGACTTTGTTTTATAATACCTATGTAAGGATACTGCTGACTGCACTATGCACTATAATATCATTTTCTCGTTTCAATGCCGTAGCTAGTGTGCAGACTGCGCGGCCTTAAAGCCAGATTTACATTGATACAGTAGCTAGCGCTAGTCCTCTTGGCATATGCCAGCGCTGGATTCATGTAAGGGTCAGGCCAGGGATTTTGCCACATTCCGGGGGGTTATTCACGATTGTCGGAAAGCAACTTTCCGTATCGAATCGGAAAGTTTCCCGAAACACGCGATTCACGATTATCGGATCGAATATTTTTGACATTACTTTGTCGATTGAATTCGATTTAGTATCCGAGAGCATATTTCTATCGGAAAGAGATCCGAACAATATAAGAAGGTAAGAATGAATGTAAAAAAACATAACAGGTGATAAATAAAGGTAAAAAAACTTGAAATTTAACAACATTCGAGACCCTAAACATCGTAAGTAAATAATATTTTAATTTTTGTGCTGTACCTACCTATAGTTTCTAGGTTATATTCTATGAAAATTAAATGTATGAAAGTGAGACTAATTAGACGCTGGTCGTAGGAGCCTAATATTTTTTAGGGTTCTAAAAAATATTAGGTATTATTTTTGAGTCCACTGTGGTCAAATATAAAAACTAAGAATTTTTCATCACTCACTGATTTTTCCATTACACTTTTTTTTCCAAAACAAACAAAACACTTTGAAATTTCAACTAAGTAAACACAAGTATTGCTTTCTTTCTCTGTGAGTGAGTAAACAAAAACAAAAAGTCAAAAACATAACCTCTACGTTTGTTTACGTTACGTTTACAAAGAATGTTACCATGTAAAATGAAATATATTATAATATATTAAATATCGCAGATTAATGATGACTGTTAGTTTTTTTTTAGATAAATAGGATAAATCTTGTGAAATTTCAATGTTAATTTTAGTAATTTATTACGTAAAACTTTAAAAATATCAATGTTATGTTATCGAACTTATTTTTTATCATTTCTACCAAAAGCTACAAACTTTGTAAATGCATTTCACAATGACTAAAAAGTCAACGTCGGAAAGCGAGTCGAATGCTAGTCGAATGTATTTGTGAATAGCAGTTTTCGAATCTATCGGAACGGAGGGGTAGATTTCCGACAATCGTGAATAGCCCCGCGGTGACAAAAGTCTCCGCCTCCTTTAATTTTAAATATAGTACTCTTAGAAATTTCTCAATTTTATCATCTTGTTTCCTAAGTAATAACGAACCACGGCAGCTAAAGATAATTGGATAAGTTTATAAATTAGGAAAACTATTTGACATTTTCCCCCAAAAGTGACGATTTTTTCACAAAAACTGCGAATCTGCATGGGTAGGTGTACAGTTTGAACATCGATAAAATGATCATTTCTTAACATATTAATAAGCTGTTTGATTTGACATGTGCGTGTGGTGTGAGTGTTCCTATCCTAGAAATTGATTTGACCATACGAAGATTTTAAGAAATAATTGTGAAAACTTGATGGTGAAATCGAAAAATTTGTGAAACCTATGTAGACTAAGTTATGGTCGCTTATATAGAACACTCATACCGCCAGTCTCGCGAAAACGCCATACTTGATATCATACAATATACTAGACGTATGTTAATAAAAGATATATGGAAAATTTGTGCTGAATTTGTGACAACTATTCACAAAATAATCAATTCATTATCATGGTTAATTTGGATTTTATAAGGGTTTTTTAGGAACACTCACACCACACGGTGTGTGGTTTTATTATTGTATATGATAATTCGGATTCAGAGTAAATTTGTGACACATAAATCTTGACACAAAACGTGATAGATCAAGAGCAATTAAACATTTTGTTTCTTTTTCAATGCTCGTGTGAGTGTTCCATATTTTGGCATTTATTTGATTAACCAGACCTCGTTACAAGTGGAGGCTGCATCCAAAATTGTGAAAAGTTTGTTCTTAAAATTTAAAACATCGTCTATTTCCGTAAGTGTTATACTTTAATAGTTATCATTTTTTTTACATCTTCCAAGGAAAGTCTTATGTAGGGTGACCATGCATATGATCAAAAAGCGGGAAAAAACATTTGTTTAAGCATTTTATTACAAAAAAAAATTGATAAAAAACACAAAATGTAAAAAACAAAATTATATGGTTGATAAATGCAATTAAGGGTTGCGTTTATTGTTACCAGCATCTTTATGTAACGGTTATTTTGTTACTTACGCTATAGTACCTAGGTATTACATTTATCGATTATAGTTATCGAGCCCAATAGGCTCGATAACATCTTTTTAGGGTTCCGTAGCCTAAATGGCAAAAAACGGAATCCTTATAGATTCGTCATGTCTGTCTGTCTGTGCGTCCGTATGTCACAGTCACTTTTTTATTTAAGTCTAAAAGCCCGTATGACAGAGAATGTAAAATAACAGGATCATCTTTACTATTGTAATAATTTTCCCCTAAGTAAAATACGGGAACGGGAATAGGAATGAGAACGAGAACGGGAATTACTAATATTAAAAATGTGAAAGTTTAACGTTTTGGATGTTTAGATGTTTGTTACTCAATCACGTAATAACAAAAATAAAAAATTTCAAAAACCCCCGACACACGGCTGATCAGGTCATGGTTACCTTACCATATACTTCCAATCTCATTGAAATAACACGATACCAAATTTCGAATCGATAGGACACATGGAAGGTAGTCAGATCCTCTCATCAAAAGCGCATTGAAGTAACACTGTACCAAATTTCAAATCGATAGGATATATGGAAGTTAGTAAGATCCCCTCATCAACTATTAAAGAGCTGATGATCTTCAAACGGCTGATCAGGTCATGGTTACCCTACCAATCGGTTCATCCGTTTAGGTGCTACGATACCACAGACCAGACATTACCCCCCGGTCAAAAGTTCCCTAGGAATTTTCCGAATATCCACGCGGAGGAAGTCGCGGGCAAAAGCTATTCAGCCCAAATTAGATAAAATAAATAAAAAGTACCTATAGAAAAATATAATAACTTACATTATTGCTTGTTATTAGTAAACAGAAACACTGGAGAATTTAACAACAGACTGCAATAAAAATAGAATTATTACAACGCCAAACTACAAGTAAAGGTTAGCCAATACCACCACGCACATGCCAATACGAGGGTAGACGAAAATTGTGTCCGACATAATAAAAAAGCATACCCACCCTAAATAAAATATTCCTTTGAAAATGTAAAAAAAAATATTACTATTAAAGTATAACGCTTACGGAAATAGAAGATGTTTTAAATTTTAAGAACAAACTTTTCACAATTTTGGGTGCAGCTTCCACTTGCATACGAGGTCTGGTTAATCAAATAAATGCCAAAATATGGAACACTCACACGAGCATTGAAAAAGAGTTTAATTGCTCTTAATCTATCACGTTTTGTGTCAAGATTTATGTGTCACAAATTTACTCTGATTCCGAATTATCATATACAATAATAAAATTTCAATATTATTCAGTTAAAGTTAGTGATTTCAGGAACACTCACACCACTCACCGTGTGGTGTGAGTGTTCCTAAAAAACCCTTATAAAATCCAAATTAACCATGATAATGAATTGATTATTTTGTGAATAGTTTTCACAAATTCAGCACAAATTTTCCATAGGTATATCTTTTTTAACATACGTCTAGTATATTGTATGATATCAAGTATGACGTTTTCGCGAGACTGGCGGTATGAGTGTTCTATATAATCGACTATAACTTAGTCTACATAGGTTTCACAAATTTTTCGATTTCACCATCAAGTTTGCACAATTATTTCTTAAAATCTTCGTATGGTCAAATCAATTTCTAGGATAGGAACACTCACACCACACGCACATGTTTTATTTGTGGGACATTCGTTCGCAGAATTAAATATCACATGTCGTCGGCGGCTAGCTCGTCACGTAGTTTTTTTGACAATATCTTTAATTGCCTTCGCTTTTTAAGACGCGAAAGACTCATATTTGATAAAACGTGTTGTTACCTACCTCAACAATATCAGTATGTCTACTGGACGAATATGGCAAATAAGAACTTTTATTGATAAAAATTGAGTTAAGTAGTTGGAGATAAACAAAATCCAGGGGGGGCAGCTGCCCCTCCCTGCCCCCCTCGGTACGCCCATGGGCTTGATCCAGTACCTATGCCGATCCAGTGCTGCAATCCAGTGACGTTGGCGCCAGCCACTGTATCAATGTAAATCAGTCTTAACAGCTGTTGTTCTTACAAAGTTAGATATTTTAAGATAAAGAGACTGAAACCCATGAGTAATGTTTTTTTTACAGTTTGACCCTGCTATACAACGCTTTATGACTATGAAATGCTACCAAATGTATTACTTTAAACCTTCAATGACCACTGCCCTTCGTGGAATAGTATACATTGCACCATTTTTCTTGTATGGCTCTTGGCTTTGGAGTGACAGACAAAAATTTCTAAAGAAATGTGCATGTGGAACACTTAAATATCGTGATAGAAGATTCAAACTTATTTGAAAAGTTCATATTCCTTAGTTACTGCTTGAAATTATGTAAAATTTCTATTTTTTGACAATAAAAAGTTTGAGATAATATGATAACTTTATTGATAGGTACATAATAGATTACCACTAAATAGTGTTAAATGAAATATTAGGCTAGGACCACACTAACGATCATCAAGTGACTTATCCCTTGCAATAACAGAGTCATCAAACTTGACCATATAGGTAGTTCCCTTGTGCCAGTGTGCTGTTACTTTAGCAGACTGAAAAGTAAGACACATGGATTAATTTTTAAATTTGAGATTTTTGCATTCACAATGCTATTTTTACACAATACTAAATAATATACTAGAAAAAATACGACTCGCACCAGATCAATACTCAGACGGGAATCGAACCCGCGACCTTTGGATATCCGGTCCAATGCTCTGACCGCTGAGCTACCGAGTCACATCTGGTGCGAGTCGTATTTTTTCTAGTATATTATTTAGTATTTAGTATCACATGGATTAAGTTAGGAATTTCAAATAAGCATATTACCTACTGTACTTGATATAAAAGCATCCTGAACGATGGATATGTTACTGCTAATACCTGAAGGAGCTCGGTGGCGCAGTGGTATAGTGCCTGGCCCAGCGATTGCGGAGGTTATGCAACTTTCGCAAGAATCGGTCATGGGATGGGTGACCAACAATTTATTATCGCAAACTCCTCCGTGCTTCGGAAGGCACTTTAAGCTGTTAGTCCCGACTGGATTTGCAGTCGTTACCACCAACAAATCCGCTTGGGCCGGCGTGGTGGGTTATGGCCCAACTGCCTTATCTACCCAAAAGGAAGGCCTGTGCCCCAGCAGTTGGAACATTAAAAATGGCTGATGGTCAATACCTGAAGTGCGGCTATACCCAGATTTAGCCGGCAAAAACTAAGTGTAGCCGGTAGCTGTTGGTGAAACTTAGGTGTAGCCAATTTGCTCGCGGTTAATACTAGGCGTCGCCAGTTAAAACTAGGTCTAGCCTTCTTTGTGCTTCTACTAAGGGGTAGTTTATGGGGTATTAAGAAAGTCATTTCTGTTATCTGTTAAGAAAATACCCACGAAATTTAAGGCTCACTCTCCGAAGCGCTATTCTTCACCAGCTAAAACTAGGTTTAGCCGCACTTCGAGTATTAGCCGTGACAGATATAACTCACAAATCCACTCCTAGTAAGCACTGCCTCAATGATGCCGGCATTAAATGTAGCGCAGTTTAGAGAGCCTTTGTCTTTTGGCACACTGATGAATTTGTTGACCTGGAAAACATTACAAATAAAAGTTAAGTTAATGAAATGGATACCTACATAAGGGCGCCAGCAGAAATAAATCCCAGGGGGCAACTTTTGGTTTTTTTATGTGGATTAGTGCCGTCCCACAGAATTTTATTCTTCAATACATTGATCTCGAGATCCCTAAGGGGTAACTCTCTATCTTACACTTATTTTCATAAAATTAAACAACCAACTTACTAGAGCATCTTTTTCTATAATATAATAAGTCCTTTCATCATCATTAGCATGCTCCAGTTTATCAGCTTCTTTGCCAAACAACACCTGAAATGAACAGATATTGAGTATGGAAAAAAAACCAAATGAATGTCTCATCAACACCAGTTAATTTAATAATCCAATTTACCTTCCATAAAGTGGACTTTACAAAGAGTAACATGTTCAGCAACTTTATTTCCCTTTTACTGTTTCTTTCCCTTACAAAATATAGATCAAGAACCCGCGTTCCAACATCCTGGCCAATTTCAGACAGTCTGAAAAAATCATAACATTAGTACAAATAATGGCCTCCGATGGTTTTGGGTAGAAAAATAAGGCTAGTGAGCCCTATGTTAAGCAGAAATTAGATGGTTAATTTTAAGTGCTTCATTTTCGATGAAAGGCAGTGAACAGTGAACGACTTTTTGTATTTAGACACTAATTAATGTAAAATGAATTTCGATTTCTCACAAAATTTCGCGGCAACCGGTTGTGCGTGATAATTTTGATTAAAGAATTAAGAGTTAATTAAAGAGAGAGAAAATGCTTGCATGCACTGCTTGTATGCATGTTGCATAGATAATAGAGGTTAAAATAAACAAAAATAAGTTACTGATGACATGCCATTCACTGCAGTGAGTGGCACTGTTTACACACTTCATTTATTGTTCATTTCCGATGCGATGACTGATGAAAGGCCGATGCCCGATGAAAGCGAACCAGCTGTCTAGTGACTCTCATCAAAAAGGCGCATCAGCGATGAAAGATGACACTTCATTTTCGATGCTTCACCGATGAAGCATTGAAAATGAACGTAAAAATTAACCATCTAATTTCGGCTTTACGTACTTGTTTTGTAATTCCTGTACAGAGTGAGAACGGTTCTGGCAATATTGAACAATTTCTGAAAATAACAGCGCATAGAAAGCTAGAGACACTTCCCCTTTTCCTTTACTGAGAGGCTTATCCAATATCGTCGATTTTGATCGGCCTGAAGACATGGTAGATATCAGTAAATATAGTTTTCGTTTCCTAAAGAGGTATAGGCTAAGCTCCAATATACTTTTTATTCATTCCATTAATATGTTCACCCAAAAGATATCTGAAGGAAAAGAAAATAGAAAATCCGCGTCGAGAACAATCAATAATTCAATACACACGCAACACAGACTAATTAAATTAAATAATTGACTATCTGTCACTGTCAGTCAGTAATGACGGGTCCACAGATGAATAACTCATTTAGGCTCGTGTCGTGATACACGATACAAATTACAAAGGCTTGGGAGTTAAGGATCTGCGGGTCTACCGGCTAAAAACAATGAAGTTAATGTTAACTGTAAGTATGTGATACATTGCTACTTTGTTTTGGCACAAATAAAAACTTACCAAAGAAAAGAAGCAATGTATCACATACTTACAGTTAACATTAACTTCATTATTTTTAGCCGGTAGACCCGCTGATAAACGTTCAAACTGTTTGTCAAATATTTGCAGATATACATTTATATAAAGTAACTATATAGTAACTATCCTAGTAATTTCTGGATTTTATTTTCCATGATTGCGGTATAAATCTAATCTATAAGTAGTGAAATAAATTGCAGCTGAAACTGAAAGTCTTTTTCACGGCCAGCCGCCCTTTCCTGCCCCTTCTCTATTTCCCAACAGAGTAGGTACTCGTCAAGACGAATCAAACAATCCTAAACTTGATGGGGTTGCATGGATTTATTACAGTTCCTGTGGCCTTCTTTCGGCTCCATCATCAGACCCTGGATACTATTTCCCAACAGAGTACTCGTCAAGACGAATCAAACGAGCCCAAACTCGATGGGGTTGCACGGTTTCAATACGGAGTTCTTTTTGTTTCATCATTGAACCCTGGATCTTGTCACATATTTTACATCTAGGAATAATTATTGAATTAAAACAGCAGTTCCAAAATTTTAATGATTTTGAAATGTGACATCACGAAATTCAGGATCCCTTCCACCCCCTTGTCACACTTCGTTGACCCCCTCCCAGCCCCTTAACGCGCCATACCTAGACTCTGCGGCCTTTTACCGGCTCCATCATGGCGTCACAAAATGGCGTCGAAAATGAAAGGCAGAGTCAAAGCGATTGAGTTGGGCGGTAGCACCGCCGGTCAGCTCAATGACACCATAATATTACATTGTCTTCCTTCTGACCCAGGTACACAGAATACCTACATAATATAACTGTTTTGCATTACAACAAAACAATTATTATGTGTGGGATAAAACACAGTGTTGTGTGAAGAATCTGGGGCCTTACTATGAGCTCTTATAGCAAGACTTATATTGAACTGCCTATACTTTTTCGTACTATGACCTCAACGGTTAGTATGAAAGCAGGCCTTAAGCATTCCTGTTTAAGGCCTGCTTTTGAACTGAACGGTTTCTTATTTTGCTGATGGTAAGCCCCCTGTCCGTGATAATCTGCCTAAAATGTCTTTGGTATTAAAAAACTTACCAAATTGTCTCTGATTTTATGAAGTTTACCTCGTGATGACACGAAATGAAGTTAAGGGAGTTAGACGGTGCGCCAAGTTCATTTTCAAATGTCAAATGCAGTTAAAATTAACTTCATTTTTTTAGACGGTAGACCCGCAGAAGTCCTATCTGTTGATGTTTAATCTTTGAAATCGTTTGACCGCGCGGTCGTCCGCGGACAAATCGGCATCACACAAAGCATCCATAGAGTACATTATTATACTAGAGAGCATCAAACGATGCCGCCACGTCGCGCGCGCGTCGCGCGCTATGGCACTTGTACTATATGTATTCTGTGCTATGGCACAGTTAAAAAATAGTCAGTATTCTTAGTTGTTCCGATTAGCGTAAAATTCGTTAAAAGTTTTATCAACACACTTGCTCGTAAAGTGAGCCCTAATACATCGCTTTTAGGGCCATAAACCGAGCTATAACAAACGCGTTCAATAATATATAAAACCTAGTACGTAATAGAATTAACCCAACAAAGTTAAATTAGTACCTTACTGCAAGTTCTAGGCGAGTAAACAGAGCATTCCCAATTTAGCCGGGTAATACAGTTATTTTTTTAGTAACAACAAAGAGGTTTTATGCTGTTGAGAATTCATATAGATTTTTGGAATAAATAAATGTGTAAGTCCTTAATTAAGTCAAACAAATGTTTAATATTATTAAATTATTCATAATTCACAATATTTTGTTATAAAATAATAAAATATTTGCATTTTATCACTTCAAATTATAATTTTGAAGTAGGCTGTATGCTCCTCACCCCTTTGTTCGAAATATATTCTTGCGTTGGGCGCGTGAAAAAAACAAAAAAAACCTGCGCGACTTTTCCCATAATTGTCATATTATTTTGTTTTTGACGTATTTGTTGCTGTGTGGTAAATTACTGCGTTTTTTCCTCGCAAATGTGTTGAAAAACGTCGTATGAAACTCGTGAGCTATTGCTTATTGCACACTCGGCTGAGTTACGCCCTCGCCTACGGCTCGGGCTGCAACCCACAGCCTTGTGCGCAATGAGCAACCTAAGCTAACTTGTCTCATAATGTACTATTATGGTATTCAAATGTCTGTAGGTGCAATGCGATTAATTTAACTTTGTACTACAGAAGTGAAGACCTTCAGAGCGCTTGCGGTACAAAAGGATGTATTATAAAAATGTATTTTAATCTCTTGAAATCTGTGGGCACCGCACATACATTCTCGAGTGAAGTTGCCGCGGATCACTGTCTATTGTCTATTTAATCGCATTGTATGTTTACTATTGATATATTTTTATTTTAATAAGATGTAATGATAGGATAAAAATACTATCGGACGTTGTGAAAAGAAATGAATGAAATCTCTACTGTTGTTATTAACGCAAAGACTACCTAGCTGTCTAGCTGAGCAGTGTCATAATTTTAAAAGATAATGAGAATTTTAAAAGACTGAACTTGTGACCTTTTATTGATTTAACTCGCATGTTACGTAAGGAGCATAGAATATCTACGAAGAACTTTCCGCTGTTCTTCCTTCAACTAGGTGTACGTAAATAGTTTCATTCATGATCAAGGTTGAATATGTAGATGTAAATTCCTTTTTGGGTTCCGTAGCCAAAATGGCAAAAAACGGAACCCTTATAGATTCGTCATGTCTGTCAGTCCGTCCGTCCGTATGTCACAGCCATTTTATTCCGAAAGTATTAGGATTACACAGTTGAAACTTAGTAGGTAAATGTATTCTGTTAACCGCTTAACGATTTTAACACAAAAATAAAAAAAAATAAACCTTAAGGGGGGCTCCCCATACATGGAACTGAAACGGAAAATTAATTTTTTCTTCATACCAATACGTGCGGGGTGTCTATAGATAGGTCTTCAAAAATGACATTGAGGTTCCTAAGACAATTTTTTCTCAAAGGCAATCCTTTGAAAGATAACACTGCCAAAGTGGTAAAATTTGTGTCCCCCCTCTAACTTTTGAAATAAGGTGAGTGAAAAATCTAAAAAAAATATATGCTATAGATCTTAATAAAAAATTTCACTGAAAATTGGTTTGAACGAGATATAGTAAAAATAAAGATTAAGGGGGCTCCCCATACATGGAATTGAAACAGAAAAAAAAAAATCTTTATACCAACACGTGAGGGGTGTCTAAAGATAGGTCTTCAAAAATGACATTGAGGTTCCTAAGACAATTTTTTCTCAGTCAATCGTTTGAAAGATAAACACTGCCAAAGTGGTAAAATGTGTGCCCCTCCCTCTAACTTTTGAAATAGGTGAGTGAAAAATCTAAAAAAAATATATGCTAGAGATCTTAATAAAAACTTTCATTGAAAAATGGTTTGAACGAGATATAGTAATTAGTTTTTGAGATATATCATATTTTCCAAAACCGAAAATATAACTTTGTCATTCATACCAACACTGAAAAACAAAGTTATTTTTACAGACGAAAAATTATAGTGGTATTTAATATGGTATATAAGGTAACTACGAAACCCTACGGCGCGTGGCCCGACACGCACTTGGACGGTTTTTTTATTTAATTATTGTAATCAGACTTTTCGTTTAGAAATTACGACGACGGGTGTTTTTTCTAGGCAATTTTTTTTTCGTTTTGAAAGATGGATACCATAGATAATAATTACGTCTCTCCCTCTTCTCTGTAGGAATGAGGCGAAAAAACAACTTTAATCAAATCGTATCTACCTACCTACTAAATGAATGAAGATGTACTTTTATACTTTTACTATGGTGCGGGTCGGTCCGTCTGTCGCGAGTCGTTGGGGGTCTGTGGGACTGCCCCCCTAGCCAAAGTAACATTTGCAAATTTTCGTTATCGCTTCCCTTCGAAACATGTATGGATTTGACGTTTTAAAATTCGATTGTTAACGAAACCAATGTTACTTTGGCTAGGCCCTCAGAGGGCCTAGCCAAAGTAACATTTGCAAATCTTCGTTATCGCTTCGCTTTCGAAACATGTATGGGATTGACGTAAGGTTTCGTTAACTATCGAAATTTAAAACGTCAAATCCATACATGTTTCGAAGCGAAACGATAACGAAAAATTGCAAATGTTACTTTGGCTAGGGGGGCTGATCTTCGAAAGTTGTTTCGTCGATATCGATGGGCTTTTACGCCGGTGGGTCGTTTCACCGGGGGGCCGCCGTTTGACGGAGGACTTACATCACCGATAACTAGCGTTTCTTCGAGCGCTGTGTTGTCGAAGAGCAATAAAATAATCTCAATAAAAAGTTTTATTTAACAATCAAAAATTTTAAATAGTGACGCTAACTTACTTTTTATAAAAATCAACCAATACTCGCATTATAAAAAAAGTATTTAGTACCTAGTCAACATTGATTTTTTAGATGTTATTTCTCTTTCGATGGTGTGGCGTGTGGCGAAGTGTGCTGACGGTGATTTAGGTTTTCCGTCGGGTGACTTTTCGGTGGGGTGGCCCGTAGGTGGAATGGCCCATCGATGAAGTGAATCTTCGATGATATGGTGGTCGAGAAATGGCTTTCATTTCAGAGATCGGTCCGCGGACGCGTTGGAACGAGTTCAGTCTTGAAATAGTGATGTGCTAAACATTGTCGATATTTTTAATAACGATTAAAAATAGCTAATTTTAGACGAAATTAAAACTTAATATTAGGAACTTAAAAAAATTACAGAGGTCTCCTTACATGATGTACTTCAACCACCTTTCGGGATTAGGGGTACTATTGTTACACGTTGTATACTTATTATACATAGTTACACCCAGCCCCGTCACAGAAATTAAAATTCATCATTTCAATTTCTGCCCGGCCGGGAATCGAACCCGGGACCTCTTGCGTGGTAGGCGGCATGTTGACCACTGCACCACTCAGGTCGTCCTTATGAATCCTTGTTTGTGAAGAAATTATTAAAATTGAAATCTAGAGTGTATCGATATTTTTGCTGAGAAGAGTAGGCAGATATTATTGTCTGCACTGCCGTCATAATAATTGTGTGCACTGCCGTCACAATAATTGTGTGCACTGCCGTCATAATAATTGTGTGCACTGCTTTTAAGTAATCGCTTTTAAGTTTACATAATATGATTGATGTCTAAGTTTGCATAGATATTTATGATCATTTTATTGCATACAATATTTTGAACCATTGGCCCTGCCAACAAAGATATTCAATATGTTTATTGACTCGACTGTACATAATATTATTATGAAAACATGTTAATATTTCCGAAGAAGGAAACAATATTTAATTTTAAATAACAAAAACTTTAATTCATATAAAGCATATTATAACAGCAAGACAATGTACTTACACATTATTAAATTAAATCGTGACATAAATTATTCCATTACCTATTCACAAAACATACTAGGTATTTTATGTGTGCCTTATTTTTTAACTATTTTCCTAAATATTAAAATGTACTCCATGTAAGGGAATCGAAGGTATTATAAAAAAATATACCACCCAAAGTAAAGAATGTTGATGGATGGATGACAATGACATGACACCATTATTTAGTATGCTGAAAAAATACAGCAGCTATGTTTAGTTAATAAAAAGGCCTTGAGAGTAGTTGACATAAGATTGAGTTTAGAAGAAACACACTTTACCGTTATGTCATTACGCGTGGTCATTCGATGATAAACTTGACCCGAAAGTAAACTGTCCTAATTTTAAAGACTTTGAAAACTGATAAAGCTATCATTTGCGAATAATATTCATTAAACCCGCTTTTTGTGATAATTGAGTTGAGTATAAAAAGCGAAAGAATAGAATGGACATTTCGAAATGAGCTTAGACATTATTTGTCGATTCGTTCAGGAAGGTTGTTTTGTTTTAACAAGTAAATCAAACTATATTATTCTGTAAATTATAGTTATTTCGTGCTAAATTTGGAACAGCATGCAGTCATTTGACAACTTCAGTTGTGACAAATGTGGAACAATATGCAGTACCTTAAATAATTTACACTATCCAAATTTTAGAACATCATGCACTGAAGTAGGTATATTATAATGTTTACTAAAAACCGTAACTGTTTTAAGGAATTTCCCACAACGTAAAACTTTTTTTAGACCCCCCCCCCCCCCCACCTGGAAAATATCTCTAGATACACCTATGCTGGATATATAATTGTAGGTGATGCGAAGTTCACAGGGTCCACTAGTAAGTAATAATTTAGCAAAATTAAAGAAAAGTTAAAACAGCACCAAAAATGAGCAATATTATTCAGCTTTCTATGAACATTACTGTAGATCTTTACATAATCAAATATGGACAACACTGGCATCTTTATTTTGTCGTTTGTTTAATGGTATTAACTTCTTCGTAATTATATTCTTCGTATTCTTTCTTAAAATATTATTTTCATTACATAAATATTATGTCATTCAGGCAATGAGTAGTCATTGGGGGTGTCGGTGAATGGAAGTTTCTATTACGCAATGTGACACTAATTAGTGTAACTGAAGCAAAATTAAGATTGTCATGTGGAATTATTTTGTAGCAACTAATTAGATACCTATTTAAATTCAGCTTTGCTTTGCTTTTGAACGTCGGATGGACATTTTATAAAATAACAACTGAAAAAGAAATGTTATAAAGAAAAAGTCATCTAAAATATTAGATAATCCTACCCAATCAAGTTTTATTATTATTCTACTTATGCACATGAATGGTGCACAATATTACAGGTACATTTTTAACTTATTGTTAGTTTCTTTAGTTAAAACTATATCAATCAATATAACTTCATTTAAACAATAATAACAATGTTAGGAGTTGTATGAAGACCAATCTTTGGTTGAAAAAAGGGCATGTAACTATTAACATGTAAATGTTTGTCAAATATTCTGAATTGTAATTTATTATTCCATTAAAAAAATCATTTGGTTTGTTTTACATAACAAAACGGAAAATAAGGATCATTTCTAACACCAAAGGTAAATCAAAAGAATTAAAGCTATTTTTCATAGAAGATGAATTTCTGATTAAAGTTTTCATAAATAAGAATGTTATGTTCATTCATATAACATAAAAATTGACCTCTTTAACCTTGAATCAGTGAATAACATATATTTGGCCAGACTAGTTGAGTATAAGAAAATCCAAACTCTTATGTATGTGAATTATAAAATTATAAATTTATCTTTGAAATGTTATAAATAATCGCCTTCTTTACTATACCAGAGGCTTATTCACCACACCACACCTTAATATTTAACTTTCAAATATAAAATTATGCTTAATACAATGTTACATCTATGCTGCAAGTCATTATGTACATATAGTTTAATTTTAGTTAAATAGATATTTTAGCAGCATGTAGATTGGACAGTTTCTGCTTCGAGAAGGTTGAAATCCATTCCATAGGGCCCGTTGAAGCCAGTTTTAATGCCGTCCCAACCATCCCCTACTTTATATTCACCTGTCTGTATACGGTTGTAGACTTCCTGAGCGACAAGCACAAAAGCTTCTTCAACATTATGTCCCGTTTTTGCTGAGGTTTCAACATGATGTAGACCTTGAAAAAACGTATTAGTTAAAATTTTGTTTTTTAGTAGGTAGGTCTTATTGTATTGTTATGGTAATAATTATGGTGAAAATGTTAAATATTTATTATATTTTCTCTACAATAATTACCATTTTCTTCAGCAAACATTCTGGCCTCTTCACAAGAGACTTCTCTTCTTGCACCATTTTTGTTGTCCGTACCAACCAAGTCTATTTTGCATCCAACAAGTGCAAACACAGGCCGGTGAGGCTCTATGTGCCGTTTTGCCTCCATCATCCAGAGTGGTATGTGCTCGAAACTAGATCTATTACATACGTCGTACACTAACAACGCACCAACAGAGTTTCTATAATAAGATTTTGTGATAGATCTAAATCTCTCTTGTCCAGCTGTGTCCCATAATTGTAATTTGATTCTCGTACCATTTTGAACTTCTATAATCCTTGCGAAGAAATCTACTCCTACTGTGGGGTCAGATAGCTGAAATTAAAGTGCGCAATTTAAATGTGTATCACTAAAAACCTTGTCAACAACACGAAAACAATGAATAGAACATACCTCTGCAAACTTCCCTTCTGTGAAATATTTCAACAATGAGCTTTTACCCACTGTACTGTCACCAATAAGGATAAGCCTAAACTGGTAGTCAAATATAGGATCAACCATTTTTCCAATTCTCTTTTTCAAACATACAATTGGGAGCAACAAAGATCTCGTCAAAATTACGTAGGTTTGTTTGACAGTTAACACAGACAAGATAGATTCGTCCACTGCTCTTACCACAGACCAGAGACCATGACCAAGGGTGCTTCTACACGGTGCAAGTAGCCCGCGCAAGTTAAGCACTTGCACCGTGTAGAAGTACCCTAAAGAGCCGATTACACGGGTCAAGCTGTTAAGTAATTTAGTTAAAATTAAGTTGTCGGCCAACTAAAGTTTCGCGTGTAAACAGCCAATTAAGTAGTAAGTTGACCATTAAGTGGGCAAGTGATTAAGTAAATAAAAGGAAGTGTCTATTCATCGGTGCGCCTCGTGACGAATAGTATTTTTTTCCATCTAGCGGTGCGCACCGCTGAATAGCGCTTTCTCTAGGGATTGGCTTTATGTCGGTGCTTCCTTTTTAGTCGTCGTAATCGTATGTTAAACTATTCAAATAATTGTGTTACTGCCTCTGTGGTTTAGTGATTAGAGCGTTGGTCTCTCGATCCTGAGGTCGTGGGTTCGATCCCGTGGGAAGCAACATCTTTGAGTTGTTGTTTCTAGTTTTGTTAGGACTTAGGACATTGCAGGCTGATCACTTGATGTCTCATAAGAAAGATGATCCTTGCTTCGGAAGGCACGTTAAGGCACTTTTCTGACCGACAGTGGCGCCGCGGTGAATTTTATTTATTTTATTCTTTAAGGTACAAAACCTGCTTAGAGACCAATACATACAGCTACAACATATTATGCAATATAAACTTAAAAGCCTTACATTGTACATTGTTCAAAAAGTTTAAGAATATTAATGGATTACAATTTTATTATAGGTACCTACTATCCTACTAATTCCTGGGGCCTTACTATGAGCTCTTATAGCAGGGCTTATATTGAACTGCCAATACTTTTTCGTACTATGACCTCAACGGTTAGTATGAAAGCAGGCCTTAAGCAGCCCTGTTTAAGGCCTGCTTTTGAACTGAACGGTTTCTTATTTGCTGATGGTAAGCCCCCTGTACAGTGAATCAGAGACTAATGTTTAGAAAGTTCTTATAACTCTGTAAGCTCCGATGAAAAATATCAAGTTCTATGTCAAATTTGTTTATAAGTTTCACACATTCTGAGGATAGGGTTATTACGAGATACGTTATTGTTCGATGGTGGAACATAAAAAAGCCGATAGTGTCTGAGTGGATCGCTTAGGAGTGTTAAACTGTAGTAAGCTAAGTAGATGTTCACTCAGTAAACCATTGGCCATTTTGTGTAGTAAACACAAGTCGTTGATTTTACGTCTAGTTTTAGGCCCTCCGCTGTGTCAAGCGGGACACGCGGGGGACATAGATTAGAGCTTACTCATCACTGCGCAAGCATCTGTCCGTCCAAAAACCAGCAATCTACATTCCCGCGCCGTGTACCCGCGGCGGGATCCCGCTTGACGCAGCGGAGGGCCTCAAGACTCAAAAGTGCTTCATGCGGTCTGCTGCGTACTCTGGAACAGGAGGCTTACCATAAGCAAATAAGAAACCATTCAGTTCAAAAGCAGGCCTTAAAAAAGACTGCTTAAGGCCTGCTTTCGAACAAACCTTTGAGGTCATAGTACGAAAAAGTAAGGCAGTTCAATACAAGTCCTGCTATAAGAGCTCATAGTAAGGCCCAGATGTCGTCTCTGACCGGTTCTGGTAAAAAGAAAACGTAGAAATCGTCGCTGTACCGACTCGATTTTGTCATTATCAACTTTGTAAATGGGAAAAATAAAATAAAAAAATTACTCCAATGCTAAGCACTGTACCTACTGAACAAATATGTTATAAAACCACAACACAACCAAAGAGCAATATTGTAAAAAAATACACGAACATAACAAAATAGGTAACATTTAAACGCTTAGAGCATTCCAACATGAACGGTTCGGTTATTAACCTTAAAATAATATGTCAACAGGGGCCTTACTATGAGCTCTTATAGCAGGGCTTATATGGAACTGCCTTACTTTTTCGTACTATGACCTCAACGGCTAGTATGAAAGCATGCCTCAAGAAATCCTGTTTAAGGCCTGCTTTTGAACTGAACGGTTTCTTATTTGCTGATGGTAAACCCCCAGAGCGGCCTCTCGAGGACACCGATTAACAGCCAATCCTTAGTAAAAGCGCTATACAGCGGTGCGCACCGCTAGATAGAAAAAAATACTATTCGTCGATGCGCCCCGATGAATAGACACTTCCTAAATAAAATCTATACTCCAGCCAACTCGTGGAAAGAATGTTTGTAAACAAAACTTTGCGCATTTTTCGTAATTATTCCACAAATACGTTAAGTTTCAGTAAATTAACACCATAAATAAACTTGGACAACATAGGTAAGCTATCAATGATATTCTTATATTTATAAAACATGTTATAAAAAAGTGTTTTTGAGGTTAAGTATGGGCGGTTTGTTTGTAAACATTCTTTCCATGAGTTGGCTGGAGTATAGTCTTAAGTTCCACAGATTATATTTTGCTGTTGTTGTTGTGTGGTGTGTCATTGGCCGCGTTCCGAATCACGCTAAAAGCGCTGTTAGCGCGGATCCGACCAAATTAAATAGTCACAAAATATTACACAAGTAAGGTATTTGTGTACCTACGTCATTAAGGCAGCTAATCCATACAAATCTATGGGCTACCACACACATGCGTGATTTTTCCGTACAGAATCTTCATACATTATCGAAATTCCGTTCGGAATTCCGTTACGTGATTCCGTCTGTGTGTGGCCGGCCTTAATGGATTATACGCTAACAGGGTTGCGTTCAGAGCCTTAGAGCGCGCTGCGCGAAGTTTTTTTTAACTCACTCTTTAGACTGGTATACACTTTGATTAGTTAAGTGCTTAGTGTTTAGTGCACTGTTTAGTGTGTAGTGATTAGTAGATTTAGTAGGTGATATCCCATACTGTTTAGCATACACTGTTTAGTTAGTAAAATTGTAAAAAAAATAAGACTTATAAACTAAACACTTAACAGTCCTGTCCAGACGTGTTTAGTGCGATAGTGCGTAGCTGCAATTGAGGGGTGAAGGCGGGACGTGCGGGAGGAGCTACTCGCAGAAAAAATAGAACGCGCTCTAAACACTGTCCTTCGCTAAGCACTAAACACTTAACACTAATCAGAGACTGTCCGAACGTGTTTTTTGCTAAACACTAAACGAGCCACTCGCTGCTAAACACTAATCAAAATGTATACCGGCCACAAGGTTCAGAACGACCAAGAACTTTAAATGTCAATGTAAATGCATGACCTGTTGTTTTTATACAAACTAGCGAATGGTATCCTGGATGTTCCTGAATTATTACAAAAACTCTCATTCTCAGCTCCACTAAAACTTCCTCGACCTTCAAGATTTAACATTCTCGTAGAATCTTATAACAAATCCAATCTTGGTCATTTTGCACCTTTAAACCGTATTATAAGAGAACTAAAAAGCGCGAGTAGGACTAAAGATCTGGATCTATTCATAGATGGCATTCGTAAATTTAAAAGAGCGCTCTTATTCTTTTTATTAATTATGATATACTGTGGCAAAAGCTTTACTGTGACACTAATGTACCGAAAGACGTTGTAGAAATATTTAAGTTCTGGTATAGTAACCAGAAGAATACTGTAAAATGGGCAGGTTATCATTCTGATGAGTTTGGTTTACAATGTGGCGTGAGACAAGGTGGGTTAAGTTCTCCTCGTCTGTTCAACCTGTATGTGAACCAGCTGATAGGTGAACTCAACAGTGCCAATGTTGGCTGTTACATAGACGGCATTTGTATGAATAACATAAGCTACGCTGATGATATGGTCCTGTTGAGTCCATCTATCGGCGGACTAAGAAGACTCTTGTCTATTTGTGAAGGTTACGCGGTTGCTCATGGGCTTAAGTATAACACCAGTAAAAGTGAGTGGATTCTGTTTAAGTCAGATACACCTCATTATACTAATCTTCCTGAAATCACACTTTGTGGAAAGCCTCTGAAGCGGGTGCAGAGTTTTAGGTACTTGGGCCACTGGGTTACTGAGAACTCCGAGGATAACTTGGATATTGAGAGAGAGAGAAGGTCGTTGGCTGTTCGCTGCAATATGCTGGCCCGCAGGTTCGCGCATTGTACTAGGCCAGTTAAATTAACGCTTTTTAAAGCTTACTGCCAATCATTTTATACGTGTAATCTGTGGGTTACCTACACGCGGCGAGCATACAACGACCTAAAAGTGCAATATAACAACGCATTAAGGGTGCTTTTGGGGTTGCCGTGGCGATGCAGCGCTTCCAATATGTTTGCGGAAGCTCGAATCGAAAGCTTTAGTGCGATAATGAGGAAACGGTGCGCCTCTGCGCTGAATCGTTTGCGTAGCAGCACTAATAGCATCCTGAATGTATTTATTGATAGGTGGGATATGCCATTATTACAACGGTGGGTACAGTGTCACACAATATATAAATTTAAATGATTCTTAATTCAATAATTAATGATAATATTGTAATTATGTTAAAATGGTATGAATTTGAATTGAAATGACGTGTAATTTTATTAATATTTTATTGTAATTTACTAACAATAGTTTTTTAATGAAAATTGTTACTAACACTAATATGGGCTTTGCCTGAAATAAAGAACTATAATAATAATAATAATAATAATAGCACATTATATACATTTAACCACTTGAGCTCCACGGGTGCCCCCAGGCACCCGCGAGAAATTTATACCGTCAAGCATCGCGGGTGCCTCCAGGCACCCAGAGATCAAATATTTTGCCAGGCAATATTTTGCCTTATTGTAAATTAAATAAATCTTGGATTTAAATTTAATGTTCTGTGACATTGGGCCTTGACGGATATTCTTTTCAATGACGTATAACCCGTCTCGCGGGTGCCTGGGGGAAACCGTCGCGCTCAAGCGGTAGAGTCCTTAAAATATTTAGGGGTGCTGACGGAGCTGTGCGCGTCGCTGACGTCATAACTAAAGGGGGAACCTTACGCCGCCCAGCCCGTAAGCTTTTACCTTTAAGCTCCGTCGACCAGCCACTTTCCAACGATTGATTGTTAGTGTTCCATTTACAGTATTGTCTCGATTGCTCTTAAGCTAAGTTTTTTATATTTGGAATTCATTTAATTCATGATTGAAATTTTAATTTATAATCGGAATTATTATTTATACTGGATTTCTATTTGTAATTGGAATTTTTATTTATAATTGGAATGTTAATTTATACTTGGATTTATATTTGTAATTATATTTTTTTATTTATCACTGAATTTTTTATGTATAAGTACTAGGAATTTTTTGTTATTGCAATTTTTATTTATAATCGGAATTTTTATTTATACTTAATTGGAATTTTTATTTGTAATTGTAATATTGATGTTGCTTCTTATATACCTACGCATGAGGTCTTCACCTATAATTGTAATAGCATTATGCTGAATTCTCTTAAGATTTTGTCTTCGTTTATTGCTTGTGTCAATGTTTATTATGTTGGTGATCAATTAATAAAATAAAATAAAATAAAATAAATACAAAGTTCATTTTCCATATTATGGATTACGAATAATTTAAACTTTTCTTTATTCTAAATCAAATAAAATCCGTTTTTTGAGGATTTACCATGATTATTTTAAGAATTAGACTCAAAAACATCAAAATACAGAATTGACATTGACCTTTTTTCTATAGACAAACGTCAGAGCGTTTTCCAACCACCGATTTTGATGGTTAAAATGGTTTGCAACGCTCTGTCGTTTGGAACGGGATGGTTGTGACAACCGAACGTCACGCTCTAATGTTTGGAACGCCGCGCGCCGTTTGAGCGTTAGGTTGTGGTAATGTTGCACTCTGAGCGTAGGTTTGGAACGCAACCCAGGTTTGGAACGCAACCCTGTTGGCGTGATTCAGAACGCGGCCATTGTGTCAACAAAATACAAATGAAGAACTCTTCTGTCTGTGTGTCTGTGGGCGGTTTGCTGTCAGATTTTTCCTAACTGTAGTTTTCTAAGATTTGGTTATTTTTAAGTGAATAGTTATTAGGGATTAAAATGTATTTTTTAAGGAATTATGGTTAAAATGTATTGAAATAATCTAATCACCCGTGGGACGAGGTTTGTTACGTACCTACATAACCTATGAAAAAGTGTTGACGGACCGGGCAAACAGTGCAAACACTGGTTAGGTAGGCCTTCTCGTTTTGAAAGTAAGCGTGATTTTATATTTAATGTAAGTGATTTTGTATTAACATCAAACACTCGGTGAAAATATCTTGTTTCAGGTTAACAAATTGTGTAACAATGAGTTATACTCAGAGTTACAAGGGGAAAGATAATGCTATTGAGTACGTTGAAAACAAAACTAGACCAACGCCAGTCGGTACGTATCTGATGTGATCAAATAACATTTTAGTGTTTTTTCTATTTGAATAAAGGAATACTTACTCATTTTCATTTACATTTATTGTATTCTTGTGCTACATACATTTACAGGTATTACTAATACCTGTATTAGTATTACAGGGATACCTTAGATTAGGGCTACCATACGGTCTAAAGTGTTGTGTGCCAGTGTCAGGTTTAGCAAGTAGCACTGCGTGCCGGGGTCCCGGTCAGCAAGAAGCACTTAAATATTACCTGAGTTTTTGAAAAATCCATGGTTTACCCTATTTTTGTTCTAAATGTCCCGGTCGGCATCACAGCATTTATGGCAGCCCTACCTTAGATGAAACATTTTAAAATATTATGATATTTTTTAAAAGATTGATGGTAAGCTTTTGTTAATAAATATTTTTATCAATTTTAGCTATGGTAGCACCAGAGTTGAAGCACAGTACAGATGCAGACACTGAAATAACTAAAGCTTGTGCTGTCTTGGGTTGTGAGAACTCAAAAAATTTAGACAATGAATCCTTCTTCAGGTGATTTAATTAGTTTTTCCTATACTATACATATTTGGCATGCCATCAAACAAAAAAAATTGTTTATTTATTGTAGTATCTTACAATTACTATTATTATTACCAAAAAATGCTGCTGTTAGTCCGTCCACATACAGATGGAGATGATTCAGAATTCCGAAATGGAATATTGATAATGTATGAAAATTCCGCACGGAAAAATGTATGGGCCTACCACATACATGTGGTATGTGGTAGGCCCATACATTTGTATGGATTTGCTGTGTTCAGAATCATTCTAATTCTTGGTTTTGCTGGGTCTCCCCTTTTAAATAATAATAAAATATGGGCATACTCTGCTAAAACTCATGGATTCACTATTTTAAAAGATGAAGTTCCTATATTTGAGCCTATATCAAAACAATACCTTTGCTTTTAGATTTCCTGAGGATGCAAATCTTAGGCAGATTTGGACGGATCTCACAGGACGTAACAACTGGACCCCGACCGACTACTCGTATGTTTGCATTCAACACTTCTCTGTCGACTGTTTTGAATGTGACGCAACAAATACAATGGTGTTGAATGAATCTGCTGTACCTTCACTAAAACTGCCCAAACATGTCTTGGAGGTATAGTGAAAAGTTAAATATTTTATTATTACATGTCTTAGAAATATGTGAATATCATTGATAGCTTACTTTTTGTTGTCCCAGTTGTGTTCATTCACAAAATCTTTACTTATTTGTGGAGAGATTATGAAAAATGGGCAAAGTTTTGTTTACAAACATTCTTTCCGTAAGTTGGCTGGAGTTAGGTAGGTATCAACTCATCAATACCTAACTTATTAATTTTAAAATAAATTATAATAACAACCAAAGTGTAGCTCAGAAATAAAAGGCTTATTATTATTATTATAAATAATAATAAATATTAGACAACATCACAAACATTGCCCTGATTCCAACGCACATTGGGGCCAATTTGGCTATCGGTGATATTAATTATGATTATTGGTTTTTCTGGTTGGTTTATTGATTATTTACCTAAAAATGAATAAATAAGACAACCTGACCACACCTGACTTAATAACTGTCTTGAAATGCTATATTGTAGGTAATATCCGCATAGATATTGATAATAAGTAGTGAAAAATCATTCTGAATCAGAAGATTCTTGACTTGCTTTAAACATACCAATAGCGTCTTTGTGCTTTGTGAATGCTTTTCTGTTTATTTCTCTGAATTTAAGTGACATATTAAGTTAAAATAGGGTCAGAAGAGACCATCATTCTATTGAAAATGTCTGTCAAAGTATTGATTCTGGATGACTTTCTTGATAGAACATCGCGGTAATTTTTGAAGTCCTTATTACGAGCTTCCAATGCTTCCTCACTTAATTGACCAATCGGAAGAATAGAGCTCGATATTATTTGCCAGCCATGAATTAGGATTTTTTGTACTGTGGTACTCATATAATACCATGGATACAGTTTTACAAAGAATTTTCAAAAGGCTTTTAAAGCATTTCTAAGGTCTGTATACACGATTTTGACCACAGTATGTTTTCCCGATCAAAAATAAATCAAGATCTTCAAATTTTTATCAATATTCTTATAACTCAACTGCTATTACATATAATAACACATAACTTGCTAATATAAGTACTTTATTGAAGTAATATAATAAGTCTATGTTGTTGCCAATAATTCTGTCACCCTTTTGTAATTATGTTACCCTGGTAACGATATATTCAAGTTTGTAAATATCGTTACTTATGGCTGTTACAGCTGATAAGTTTCTTGCGCCCGTTCTTCTTGTCAGCTAAAAAAGTCTGGAACGGGTGGTAGGAAAATATAGACGATTCAAAAGTACTTAACAATTAAGTTTATTTGAATAAAGCTTATTTCACTTTCACTTTCAATATTCACAAAGGTTTGTATAAGGCAAGTATAATTTTGCACACTCATGTTTGTAACTGATAAATAATAACTCAATAGTTAAGAGGAGTTCCAAAAATAATAGTAAAATATTGATTTTAACAAAGAAAACACAATTCGTTTACTCTGGCGAAAAGGACATGAGAGTTTCAAAAAAAAAAAAAAAAAATGAAGAGCAGAAAGTTAAGCACTTCTGGCTTTGGATTTGTAATATAGATACTCTGAACTAAACAAAACAACTTACAGATATGCTTAACTTATTGCTCTTATGCCCTTTTTTCATTGTGACACAAAAAGAAATGGAAAAAACTGCATTTGTGGCTGAAAAGCAGTACAGAAATTCTGAGTTTTTTTTTTTTTACATATTTTAATTAAATATTACGTACCACAGTTTGTACGTCAAGTATAAAAAAAACACTGTAAAAATTACTGTTATAGTTTACAAAATACACCACCTTAAACTTTAACTTAAATTAGTTAAAACAGTTGTTACTAATCAAAATTTACTGAGAGTGTTAACTTCTAGCTATCAGAACGATGCAATGCAAGTCACAGGGTAACTCTGTCTGTGTATTTCCTATTAGATAATACGTTCAACTAGTCAAAACCAAGAAAAAATATCAACTATCCTCATTTTTTAAAAATGTCCTTTCTATCACCGATCCCATATAGCGGCCCCAATGTGCAACGTAAGAAGCTAAAGCACTTGTGTTATGGAAATCAGAGTCAACGGTGGAATTACAAATACCCAGACCTGCCGATACCTGCCTGCCTAGCATGACCGATTTTTATCGCGTGATATAGCATTTTATCGACACTGAACTGTCAAATTCCTTTGTCTTTTTGACAGTTAAACGTGATAAAACGCTATATCACGCGATATAAATCGGTCATGCTAGGCAGGCTGAGCCGATATAAAAAAGTTTGTTTTCTAAATAGACCCAGTCAGGGATTCGAAACCAGAACCTCGCACCTTGAAAACCAGTGTACAAACCACTCGACCACGGTGGTTGTCAGGTCGTTTTATTGATTATTTATGTTCTTTACAGATTGAATACATCGACGAAGAGAGTTTAGATAATGAAGACAATGAAGACACTTATTACGAGGAATACATGGATACTGATGAGTTTGAAGAGGAGGAAGAAACGAAAGCAACTTTGAATGGCGTTTCTCCAACCAATATTCCAACCACTGTTCCAATCAATGTTCCAACAAATGTTCCAAATAATGTTCCAACCAATGTTCCACCCAATGTTCCAACCGATGCTCAAAACAATGTCAAAAAACAAAGCAATGGCAGTTTTCAGACCATCAAGAATGAAACTAAAGATAAACCTACAATAAAAACAGAAGAAGTTGATAATGCTGTACTTTTAAAATTATTCACAGAAGTACAAAAGATGCAAAGACAAGCTGTAGGGCTTAAAGACAAGTTGAAAAGCAGCATGAGGGTATATAAGCGTCAAGACAAACAACTTCAGCGGATAGAAGAGTTAATAGAGAGGAAGAAAAAAATACTGGAGCAGAAGCGGAAGAAAAAGTCCAAAATTTTGTTGTCACTTCAGGACAAAATTAGTGAAGACATGAATGGATTGGTTTTGGCCATGCCAATAAGGCAAACTGAAGATTTTAAAAACTTTGCTCTTAGTATCTATAATTACTCTCCACAAGCTTACGTTTACATTAGAAATACGTTAAGGACAATGTTGCCAAGTACAGATGCGCTGGACTCGTGGCTGAGCTCTGGGTTCCAGCCCAAGGGTGTGCCAACTAGCACCAATATGATCAAAGTGTCTGCTGAGCAAACTGATAAGGAGTTAACATGTAAAATATCACTAGGTTAATGGTTAAGTGTAATCGTCAGTATCTTTTTTTGAAGTAAATGAGGTGAATGCACATTGAAATGTTTTTTTTAAATTTCTATCTCCAGCCAGAACCAGACTATAAAGTTAAGCATAAGCCTTGTACAGGCCTCGGCACGCATCTTGAGCGGTGACAGTTAACAGAAGAAATTTTTGGGTACCTACCTAAAATATACTTAGGTAGGTACCTAATTTTATCGACAAAAACACCCACCATGTATTGCTGGGGTCCATCCCCTCCTATTTGAATGACCGCCATTTTAAATTTTCCTTTTTATTGACGGCCCAGCGAAAAAATATTGATTTCTCTGGATCTATACATTTAGTATAGATTTATAATAATACCATAAATCTAGTAAAATTAAACATTTGTGTAAACTTTTAGCTTTAGGCCCTCCGCTGCGTCAAGCAGGATCCCGCCGCGGGTACATGTGCGTGTGGTGTGAGTGTTCCTTTCCTAGAAATTGATTTAACCATACGAAGATTTTAAGAAATAATTGTGCAAACTTGATGGTGAAATCGAAAAATTTGGATTTTATAAGGGTTTTTCTTTCCTTTGAAGATGTAAAAAAAATGATAACTATTAAAGTATAACACTTACGGAAATAGACGATGTTTTAAATTTTAAGAACAAACTTTTCACAATTTTGGATGCAGCCTCCACTTGTATACGAGGTCTGGTTAATCAAATAAATGCCAAAATATGGAACACTCACACGAGCATTGAAAATGAAACAAAATGTTTAATTGCTCTTGATCTATCACGTTTTGTGTCAAGATTTATGTGTCACAAATTTACTCTGAATCCAATACAATAATAAAATTTCAATATTATTCAGTTAAAGTTAGTGATTTAAGGAACACTCACACCACACGTGTCAGAAACTAGGACATTAATTTTCTTCGAAAAACTGGCTTCACAAAGAAATATTTTTAATTATTATCGAATACAAAACACGAGAATAGGTTGATAAATGCGATAGATGAGAACAATCGACGTGTACGCATTTTTGCCCAAGCTGAAACAGAGACGCTTCGCTCGTGTCCGTTACGCTGGCAAGAAAGTAGCTTCTAGAGGGAAGCGAGTTTGATGAATAATTTGTGCGCAATTCGGTGTAAATGTGCGCCAAATTAAAAATTTCTGGGCATTATACTTTTGGAATAAAACGGGAAAAACGAATTCTGCTGGGGTAACGGTTCTCCAGCAGGAAGAATCTAAACTAATGATCGGAGAGAAATAAAAGATTTATATGGGCGGGTAGCTTGAATGTGCGCCAAATATATAATTTGTGGGCCTTACAGTTTTGGAGATATTTGATTTCCTGCTGGCGTAACGTTTTGCCGAATCCCAGATCTCGGAAACTACTAAATGTGCGATCTTACAGTAAACCAGTAAACACATAATAAGTAGCCCCTAATTTGTGCTATTTGTGTGATAGAAAACATTTCAAAAATATTCACAGATTTTGAAGTAAGTAATCAGGCTATTTCTGAAAACAGAAAAAAATTCTAGCTCCTAAACTACTACATAAATAAAGAAACCAAAAACAGACTTTTATTCTTCTTGTTATTTCTCATTACCATAAAAAGTTTGAAAATCCCACATTTACGCGTTTTTGAATAATACCAATATGAAGGTGAGACTGACCAAGTCATGACTTTGACGGTCAGCAGGATAAAAATATCAGAGATTATTTAGATCCTAGCCCATTGAATAATTTGTGCGGTTACTGAAGTACAAGAACAGTAAACTAACCCTCCAAAAAACCCGAATTTTGGAAAATTTTGCAAAATTCCAAAAAAAGTTACCAGTAGTTTTTTAAAATTCAAACGTTCACACGTGTCTCGATAAATTCCTCGACTTTTGGTACTATTCCCATCTCGATCCTTCCTAAATTCTCGGAGATGTGGCCAAAAATACGTCTCAGGCGATTTGCACCTAAACATTTTCAATGGTAATTTTTTTTCTTTCGCAGTAAGAGTTGAGTTGGAACGAAAAATACAAAACATATTTTAACTAAAATATGTTTATTAAGCGTTAAAAGTTTTTATGAATAACACGGTAGTTTATCAATGCAATAGGTGTTTTTTTGTTTTAAATTTGAGATTTTGGCATTCACAATGCTATTTTTACACAATACTAAATAATATACTAGAAAAAACACGACTCGCACCAGATCAATACTCAGACGGGAATCGAACCCGCGACCTTTGGATATCCGGTCCAATGCTCTGACCGCTGAGCTACCGAGTCACCAGTGACATCGCCGAATTTCTTCTAGTATATCCTACTCTTACGCTGCAAGCCAGCGTTATTTCACCAATGTGAGGAATTACCTCGACATTCAATTGAAATATCTTTGCAGATATTTGGCAATCGATTAAGATGAAATAGCTTTAAAATGTTTTAAATTTGAGATTTTGGCATTCACAATGCTATTTTTACACAATACTAAATAATATACTAGAAAAAACACGACTCGCACCAGATCAATACTCAGACGGGAATCGAACAGCGATGTCACTGGTGACTCGGTAGCTCAGCGGTCAGAGCATTGGACCGGATATCCAAAGGTCGCGGGTTCGATTCCCGTCTGAGTATTGATCTGGTGCGAGTCGTGTTTTTTCTAGTATATTATTTAGTATTGTGTAAGGTGTTTTTTTGTATTAATATTTCGCTTGAGGGTAGGCTCACACGTAGCTTCAGTCCCCCGTGACCACGGCAGCTGCAAAGGTGCCGAAACGTCGGGAAAATCAAAAATCAAACCAAATACCAACTAATTACCAAAGTACTTTCAATAAAACCGCGCTAGTATCCGTTAAAAGTGTTTTATTTCAATATTGGTAAGTGTAAACTGGCAGCCAGCTAAGAAGGTACCATGAAGGTACTTTCCGAGTTTCAAAAACTGCTAAGTACAGAAAAGATACGAAACTGTTTCAACGAACGACAAACAAAACCAGCTAAGTACCTACCTATTCATATTTAATTTTTCCTTCGTAGCATTAAGATTTTTACATTCTTCGTAGCGTTAAGGGTCCAGTATAGGAAAACATGGTTTGCGGGTTTATTTTTATATACAAAACGTAAAGTTGTAGCCACAAAAAAAACATACGATAAGCTAAAGACATTGTCTAGTAGCTACAGGTATCTATTAAATTACGTATAAATCTCACAGATGATTGTGAAAAAAACAATAGGTACCATCAAAAGCGTAGGTTCGTATTTCTGTCGTAAATAAAGTAGCTGAAACGTATTGAATTTTTCATCAAGATATTTTTTACGTACTGTGATGTAGCTCCAATAAATTTTATTCAAGAAAGATAATTATGATACAGATAATGATTAAAAAAAACAACGAAAAATATCGAAAAAGTGCAGAAGTGAAGGTAAATACAGAGACAAATGTTTCCGCGTCACCGAGCCTTAACATATTTCAAATCCTACTAAAAGATTATAAACGACAGTGCAATTAAACAAATCCGATTGTTTTACGTAATTTCTCAAAGAAATAATCCACCCTCGCATCTCTATGACGTCATAATACAACATTTTGTTGTTGTTTTCTACGAATTTGCGTAGTGATTTTCTCGTAGCCGTCGTAGCTCGTAGCATAGTAATTATGTCGTGATGTCTGAAATTTGAACCAAATTGTCTTTCTTATTAGTTACCTGTCTAAGTATAGACAATACCATTACCATTAGTAGATAATATTCCAGTTTGAATTGGGTGATGTGATGATCCGGTGCGAGCAGGCGCAATGTAAATTATAATGTAAAAGTGACAAATTGATTGTAAGTTAGTGAAAAACTTTTTTCTTTATATTTTCTTGATAGTCGCAGTAATGACAACAATATTTTATCAAGGTTTTATCAGTTTCGGTTATTAGAAAACTCAAGATGTGTTTCTAAAATTTGGGGGATAAAAGCGAAAAAAAAAGTTAGTAATTACTAGTCGTTTTCCTAAAACCACAAGTTTTACCTTTTTTATCGTGTCTGTTGTGTAATATAACAGTTCAGCTACCCAGAGTCAAGGGTCCAGAGTTTATTTAAAGAAAGCTCTTCAGGACTCGCATGCGTATTTCTGCTGTTTTGACTTGGACTTGACAGAAATGTACCTAAAATAATTATTAAAATTCAACATAAACTTTGTAAACAAAACTTTTTACTTAACTTGATATTGTCTATCAATAACTTATGAACTACCTTTAAGCTTTGCTTAAACTCTTTCTAACTACTTACATGCTGGCGGTAGGGAGCTAGGAGCCGAGTATTACTACTGAAAGGAAAAATGCATTTTAGTTCACTGAAGAAAACGAGAAAATTTAGCTGTTATTGTGCACTCGTGCAGTACAAATAGTACAATCCACAGGTAGCTAGTTTAGACCGTAGCGACGAAGCCTTACTTAACGCGTCGCTTAGGTAATAGATGGCGTCATCAGCTCGCCTCGGTGTTGTTAGAAAGGGAGGGCACACCACGGAGGAGGAGGACGACATGAGGCGAGTCAAACAACTGTGTTCGCGAGTCTACTGTGCTGTTCGTTCGTTCCGGCTCAGTGCCGTGATTCCCTCCTCGCGAGCGGCGGTACGGTGTCGCAATCGCAACACGTGTCGTGTACTCGCGTCGTACGTCAACAAAAATAAATACCCCATCTGTTCAAATACCCGTGCAGTTTTTATTATACCCCGTAAAACAAACGCAAAATATGTGTGTACTCCACCTTCCGGGTGTGTCGTAAAATGTTCTAAGTTTGGTTCTTATTTTTGTGTTTGCGAAGTGCTACAGTGGTTTTTGTTTTTGTTCCGTGTATTGTGACTGGATTTGAGAACCGACACGATTATGCTGAATGGTTCATTAAAGGTATGTCCTAAGAGTCATCTATTTTTAAAAGAGAACGTATTCGTTTAAGTCTGCGTCGTGTTAAGTAAATTGAAGTCTAGCACAAGTCGCCAGTAACAGGACTTTCGCAATCACTATTCGAAGTGCGTGTGTGCATGCCTTAAAAGTGATACACTGTTCCATAAACAGACCACAGGTTGACCACAGTTGACTCAATCGGTATTGCAATACGTGTAAAATTTATAATGTTCACCTTTATGTGACCATAACAATTGCAATTATGATCAATGTTAATGTTTCATTCAAATCATGATCGGTATTTCATTTCTCCTTTTGCTTTTAAGGTTTGAAAATTTATAAATAGATGCAAATGAAAGTTGTCCCTCATTAACATAGAAATAGATCACCTAAGTTAGTGAAAGCCCAGAATTATAATAAATAGTAAAGTTAGCCTTCGACTGCTTACGATATTTCAGATTAGTTACAAACCTTAACTTAATTTAATAATTAATCCAGATTAGGACATTCACGTGCATCCTGTCATTCATGCAGGCTCTTCTCCATTCATTTAGTCAATTTATCTTCCTTTGTGGTCACAGTTTCCGAACGGTGGTCATTCATCATGTCCCCCACCCTTTAGTCGGAGGATTAATTACTTCGTTGCGAAATAAAAAAGGTCATTTTTAAACTATGAAGTTCCGTTACGGGACTGCTTACCTAATAGTTTCACTGTCGGTTCAATGACTTTAACAACCACACGACGTATTGATTGTTATCAGTTAAGTTACATTAAAAAGAATGGTTGACAAAAGGTTCTCCGCAAAGAATGGGGTCGCCAATTGGCGTTCTTCTACGTTACTTTAATATGTCTTCAATTTGGTATTTATTTACTTAGGTGTGAAATATTATAGTCAATGAGAAAACCAAAGTTAAATTGGTAAATAAAGTTTCTATACCATTTAGTATGTGGGGCAATAGGAATGCCAATAAGGTCCAAATTACATTGTTGCTCAAGAAATTGCCCTTCGCTTGCCCAATATCCATAACAGCAGTTTGATTGAGGATCTGCCTCAATAACACAGTAATGTAACAAAGAAGTTTTGGGTAGGGCCATTTAACTGTATAGTAGGTAGGTATGTGGGTGGTTTAGAAGTTGGTGGCGAAATAAATAAGTTCGACTTACTATCTTGATAGTTTATTTACCAACTCAGCACACACAAACAAAATGTAGAAGGTGTTAACAGGATTAACAAGCACAAGAGCAGTTTATTTACAAAGCATTCAATATCGGAATAAAAATTAAATCAACTAAATAAAATTCTTTGACAAATGTTTTACGTCGTGTTGAAGTCCCGACTGACATGCGTGCATGCGCGCGCAGGCCATGCCCCCCGGTCCAGAGACCAAAGAAACAGCTTTTTAAAATGCGCGCTACCACGGCACAAGGAGTTTTCGACCGTCGCACGAATTGAAGTGCGAGTAATAATATTGAGTAAATATTGTAAAGTGTGCAGAAACAATAAACGTTTGATACGTGCCCACATCACTCCCCTCCAGAGACCGTCACTACGGGCGATAGTGATCTGGGAACCTGACGCGCCGGCCCGAACGGGTGGTTTTTTTAGGTACCTCTTCGGGTTTCGGGTCTTTATCCGCATTCGAATGGCCATTACTGCCAGAAAGCAAATCAGGAATAGGTTCGACGAAAGTATATGCCGGTTTTAGGCGATCGATTGATACAGTGACATGTTTCCCTTTAATTAAAATTTTGAAAACTTTGTCGTCCCTTTCAACAACTTCGTAGGGACCAGAATAAGCGGGACTTAAGGCTGCTCTCAGTGAGTCTTCCCTAAGGAATACGTGACTGGAGGAGTTGAGATCCTTGTAAATGAAAATTTTGTTATTGCTGTGGCGTGAAGCGGGAGATGGTCGTAATTTAGCAGCAAATAGGCGAACACGTGCAGTAAAATCGGTTACATCCGTTGTGGCCTCCACTCCATTTCGGAAAAACTCTCCAGGTAGGCGAAGGGGTTCGCCGTACAGAAGTTCAGCGGAAGAAGCTTGTAAGTCCTTTTTGAACGCTGAACGAATACCGAGCAGGACCAGTGGTAAAGATTCGATCCAGTTGTTGTCGGCGTGACATACGATGGCGGCTTTTAGCTGGCGATGAAACCGCTCAACTAAACCATTACACGCGGGGTGATAGGCCGTGGTTCTTCGATGATTGAACCCTGCTATTTTCGCCAAGAAAGCAAACAGGTTGGATTCAAATTGGGGTCCACGGTCGGTTACTATGTCGGTTGGGCAGCCAAAACGAGAAATCCAACCCGACAATAGTGCGCGTCCTACCGTTTCTGCCGTCATGTCCATGATTGGTATTACCTCTGGCCATCGTGTGAAACGGTCGACAGCAGTGAGACAGTAGCGATACCCTTGGGACTGCGGTAAAGGACCTATAAGGTCGATGTGAACCACAGAGAACCTTCTACGGGGTAAATTGAATGTGCCCAATGGTGCAGACACATGGCGGCTCACTTTGGCCCGCTGGCAAGCTAGACAGCATTTCGACCACTCACGACAGTCTTTGCGAATGCCCGGCCATACATATCGCTCGGCTACTAATTGAGCAGTTGCATTTGGGCCCGGGTGACTTAGACTATGCAGACAGTCGAACACCTGCTTTCGCAACGGCTTGGTCACAAACGGTCTTGGTGGTGACCAACTAATGTCACAGTATATCTCGTGACGGCTGCCCTCCAGTACCAATTTTTTGAGTCGTATTGATGTTTCATTTCTGAGAAGATCGACAAGTTCAGAGTCCAATGATTGAGACTTTGCTAACGATTCGTAGTCAAGGGCTGGTTGGATTTCTTCGATCCGCGATAGTGTATCAGCAACCACATTGTCTCGACCGGATATATGCCGGATGTCAGTCGTGAATTGTGATATGTAATCGAGGTGTCGGTACTGGCGAGGCGAACAGTTGTTTTTGCGGTCACTAAATGCGAAGCTAAGTGGCTTGTGGTCGGTGTACACCGTAAAATGGCTAGCCTCTAGCATGTGACGGAAATATTTAATACCTTCATAGATGGCCAGGAGTTCTCGGTCATAAGGTGAATATTTTCGCTGTGCTGGGCTTAATTTTCGTGTGAAGAACGCCAAAGGTTGCCAGATGCCATTCTTCAATTGCTGTAAGACCGCTCCTAATGCCACGTCAGATGCATCCGTGACTAAGGCTAACTGGGCGTTGCAATCAGGATGTGACAGCAGTGCAGCATTGCAGAGATCCTGCTTACACCGCTCGAATGCTTCCAATGCTGGGCCAGTGATATCCACCGGATGCGAGGCTTTTACCGAGCCCGTTAGAAGAGCGTTGAGAGGGGCTTGGCTCTGTGCGGCATTAGGTAGGAATCGCCGATAAAAATTGAGCATCCCTAAAAACCTCCGGAGTTCTCTTACTGTTTTGGGCGCTGGACAGTCTTTGATAGCCTGAACCTTGGACTCTTGGGGCTTAGTGCCTTCCGCCGAGATGTGATACCCTAAGAATGTTACTTCGCTTGCACCGAAAACGCACTTTGAAGTGTTTACCAGAATACCGTACTGTTGCATCCGCTCGAACAGCTGTCGCAGGTGATCCTCATGCTGGGCCTGATCCCGGGAGAAGACCAGAAAATCATCAATGTAGGAGTAACAGAAATCTAACCCCCTGATCATCTCATCCACAAACCTTTGGAAAGTCTGAGCTGCGTTCCTTAGACCAAAAGTCATAAACGGGAACTCGAACAGGCCGAAGGGGGTGGTGATGGCGGTCTTTTGAATATCCTCCTCAAAAACCGGGATTTGGTTATAAGCCTTCACCAGATCTATTGTCGAGAAAACCTTGCAGCCTGCGATACTGTGAGCAAAATCATGTATATGACGGATCGGGTACCTATCGGGTATGGTGCGGGCGTTCAACGCACGGTAATCTCCGCAGGGCCGCCAGCTGTTGTCCTTCTTGGGCACTAAATGCAGTGCTGATGCCCAAGGACTCTCGGAAGGACGCGCAGTGCCGCTGTCTAGCATCAGCTGGAACTCACTACGCGCAATTTTCAACTTGTCTGGCGCTAACCTGCGAGGAGTACAAAATAAGGGAGGCCCTGGAGTGGTACGGATATGATGCACTGTGTTGTGTCGTGTAATGCGTGGCATGCCAGATGGACGAGTTATGTCAGGAAATTCATTTAAAATTAAATGGTACCGCGAATCTCCAGTCAAAACTTTAACAGACAGTACAGATTTTAAATCATTACCTATATTAGCCACAGAACACAATGAGGTAGTATTGTCTATCAAGCGTTGGTTACGTACATCCACAATTAAATTAAAGTGTCTAAGAAAATCTACACCAATGATAGCTTTTGTAACGTTAGCCACAACAAAGTTCCAGGCAAAGCTACGTCTAAGGCCTAAATCTAAATTTAATTGGATGAAACCATACGTATCGATGATACTTCCATTGGCCGCCGATAGCTGGTACGTAGTCTTCGTGCGCCGCTCGCACAGTGCGGATCGTGGAAAAACGCAAAGCTCGCTGCCGGTGTCCACTAAAAATTGAGTCTTGGTCTTGCGGTCTGTGACAAATAGGCGACCACTGGAAATAGGGCAATCGTTCGTCGCCATTATCGACTGCCTTGAGCATTTCCCGACTTTGCATAGTCACAGGGTTCCACGCAGTTGGTCGCCCTCGATCCGAACCTGAAGTGATACCAACATAAGGGAAACTTGCGGTAATTCGAACTGGATCGGCTTGACGAACGACTTCGGTGGTTGTCTCTTGAGCGTGATCTGGACTCACGTTCGCGGCCACTGAGCTGCAACGTCAGACTCTTCACGGCGTGCTTCAATTCCGCTATCTCCAGTGCCATTGTCTCCATAGTGCTCGAAGATGGTGTAGGTGTGGAGGCGGCTGCAACTTGGCGCATAGGCGATACAATATCCTGCACTCTGTCTGCCAGGTCTGCTAATGCTTCCAAGGGTGTAGCTGGTTGCGATGCCAGAAGCGCTTGGATGTTGCTGGGTAAACGACTGCTCCATATGGTGCGAATGAAGTCTTCTGGCACTTCTGAACCAGCCAGGCTCCGCAGGTGCCTAAGGAACTGTGACGGCTTCCTGTCACCCAATTCTTCGTGCATGAGAAGTTGATGCACTTTCTTTTCTTTCGACGCTGACAGGCGCTTAATGAGCTCAAACTTCAGCTTTTCGTATTTATTTTCGGCAGGTGGGGACACAATGACATCTTTTACTTCCTTCGAATATTGCGGATCCAAGTGCCCGATCACGTAATTAAATTTTGTGACATCCGAAGCGATTCCTGCCAAGGTGAATTGACCTTCTATTTGCGCGAACCAAATCTCCGGCTCTTCAGGCCAAAACGGCGGAACTCGTACACCGACACGGCAAATGTCAGATGGTGGAATGGAAACGCGCTCTTGACTATGATGCTGGGCGGCTTGCGATGCCGCCGATTTCTTCGAGTCATTGCTTTCGCTCATTTTTGCTTGACTTATCTACTATGTTCTTGAGGAGGTCACCAGTTGTGGGTGGTTTAGAAGTTGGTGGCGAAATAAATAAGTTCGACTTACTATCTTGATAGTTTATTTACCAACTCAGCACACACAAACAAAATGTAGAAGGTGTTAACAGGATTAACAAGCACAAGAGCAGTTTATTTACAAAGCATTCAATATCGGAATAAAAATTAAATCAACTAAATAAAATTCTTTGACAAATGTTTTACGTCGTGTTGAAGTCCCGACTGACATGCGTGCATGCGCGCGCAGGCCATGCCCCCCGGTCCAGAGACCAAAGAAACAGCTTTTTAAAATGCGCGCTACCACGGCACAAGGAGTTTTCGACCGTCGCACGAATTGAAGTGCGAGTAATAATATTGAGTAAATATTGTAAAGTGTGCAGAAACAATAAACGTTTGATACGTGCCCACAGGTACTTAAAAAGGATTCGTAGGTTTTCAGTCGAAGAAAGTTTAATTTTACTATCACTGCAAATTGCTAAAGCGCAGAAACCTTGTCACATTATCATCCACGTTTACGTCATCCGCAACTAAAAATGACATGTAACAAGAACATTCTAATAGGTAATTTATTGTATTTTATAATTATTGAATTATTATTTCCAATAAAATAATCGTAGTAGGTACACCTATATAAAAATAGAATTGTTTTCCTTTTTGAAGTTTAATAAATTGGCCGCCAGGCGCATTAGCAATTTGCGGGGATAGTACTTACTTACACCTGAGTATAATAAATTTAATTACTGCTAACTTGAAGTATTATAGAAAGTCTTACGAAAATCTTGCATAAAACTCCATGTTTTTTTGGAGCAAAACTGACATCTTTCTTTCGTTTAGTTCCGCTAGTAAAGTTAATCTTGCCATTCATTCCACACCGTGAAAATAGTCACGGCTGTTAAAATGTCTCACGACTGCGTTACTATAATCGTGGCCATTATCCGGCATTATTAGTTGTTGACATTATTTTGCCCTTAATAGTATAATATTTTGCCGCCGGTGCGGTGGTTGGCATGGGCTACTTCACGGTCAGTAAACCGAAAGCTTGACATTTTGTCGAAAATCTTATATCACTCTACGAAATAAATACAATTTCCGGTTGATAAAGATCAAAATTATTTCGTTTGGCCACTTTAAACATAAAAACATTCAGATATTTCGTAAATAAAAGGTAGGCAACAGTCGATGGATATTTCGTTTTGGTATTACTAAGTGGATCTAGAATTTTTTGGATAGATGAGTAAGCACCTGTCTGGCTAAAAATGGATAGGAACATGTACCAAGTCTGTTACTTACTGGGAAATTCGATTGCCTATTCAAATGTCAGTTTTGACGAAGGCCCTAAGTTACCAAGCATTTTCGCCTAGTTCAAGAGCATTTCTAGTCGATGGTGAAATAGTTTTATCAGATTTTGATTTTGTCGTGATGCTAAATTATTCGTACAAGACTTCAAATCTTTCAGTGATATAAGTAGATACTTAAGTATGTTAAAAATTGTAGTGTGTGTCATACAGCGTGAATTGTGAACGGGCTTTTTTGATAACCATTCTCAACTGAGCTCTCACAGTTTGATGTATTACAACAAGACAATGTTTCTTCATAAATAGCAAAGTGATGTAGATAAATAACTTACATTTTCCACTTGAGATATGTGTCCTGCCCTTACAAAGGACGGTGGTGCCATTCATCCAGATTATGGGCTCATAAATCTTGTGGTTGAAGGTGCTTTTATTCAAATGCTCTCGACGACACCTTTGCGCAATTTTTATGAATGTTTGACTGCATATGGGTTGGGGTATTGTACACAATTTCGTGCGTAATTTATCTTATGCTGCGATACGATGCGATGCTATAATCTAATTTGAGATTATTTATGTACATTAACATTACAATATTGAGCAATAACTGGTTATTCCCAAATTAATCTTGAACTATTCCTGCTACACTTGCGTGTCTGATGTTAACCGAGCGTATAAACCTAGCATTCGCAACTGTGTAAACGCGTGCCAATTAATTGGTTGCTTATTACGTCGGCGAGCCAGTCTAGATCGGCGCGATAACTCTACATCCACAAGCTAAGGCTTAATGTTTCGGTAATCTCGCGAAAGTTCGCGAGAATTAATATCCCTAATACCACGCACCTGTTCCGTTCACAACACACGCGGTGTAATAAATAGCACAAAATTTTTTGCCTCGATTCTGCTATGTTAGCGTAACAATCGTTTCTTAATGGTTTTTCAATGGTATTGCTTTTCGACACAGTTCTTGATCTTGATACAACATAAACCTCCTTATATAAACGTTGTTTTTCGAGGAGTTTGTTACACCTTTAACCAAAAAGTTTGCGCTTTGAGAAGTCAAACGTAAGGAGTTATAGTAGCTTACTCTTCTTTTATTAATAAGGCTGTGAAAGCAATACTATTGAAACTCCATTTAGTAACGATTGTTACATGAACATTAGTAGAATCGAGATCCAGGAGTGGCTGTTACAATCCAACGATTTCCTGATAATATTAATTCTGCGTTAATTGTCAGTACCGGAATTTAACTGTGTTTCTTTCGTGTTGTGTGTAATACTTGGTTTCTTTGTGCTGCCAACGTTTCGTCAAGCATGAGTGAATACACGTATCGAATTTTGACTCTTACCACCAAGGAAAGAAGGTGTTTAATCTACTGGGATTTGTTCCTGAGCTATTGTAGGTTGTGTTCTCGCCATTTTTGCACTCCAATCACTTTCTTCAATTAAGGCGCTTATTCGGAGTTTTAATTGCTATCAATTAGGAGAGGTAATTTAGTATAAGTAATGCCAATTGTGAAGTTGTTCCGGTGCCAGCTAGCTCTTTTCCGTTGAGTACTTATCTACTGATGTCTCATTTTGTTGAAGGTGGTAATTAATGAATGTCATCAATTAAGGATGGCGAGCTGTGTCTTGGGAAAAGGGGTTTAATTTATTGATCTACAATATTGTAATTTAAGTTCTTTACGAATTATCTCCATAATTTTACGAATCCTTGTAACATACTTATGTCGTGGTCAAAAGAACTACGAACTTTATAAAAATGACAAAGAAAACATTTAATGCTGGTTTTAAAATTTAGAGTGTGTACGGTTTCTGATTTAATTTCAATGCGATAATCAAACAGTTTTTTTTTTAACTTATCTGTCAAATAAGTAAATTATTGTAACTTAACCAAAAACTTGTGAAACAGGCCCTAAAATCGAAAAGTATTTTAAACAAGACAGATAAGATCGTTGCCTAAATATACCAGTGCCTTTGGTCTTGAACTATCGCTAGTTCAAGACCAAAGGCACTGTATAACTGAAATATATGTTGAAATGCCCGTAATCTTATATTCCGAAAAGTGGCAGAGACACAATTTTCAGTTACGCACTCAGATTTAAGAAATCTTGAGAAAACATTAAATGTGCGAGCAAGAGAGCAGCAGTCAGCGGCAAAATGTGTACGGACTCTGCTTCTTGTCAGTGCAGGCGGTTTCCGCAACTCGACGTCTATTGCGCCTATTTTGCCTTGGAGGATGTGCGGCCGGATCTCTCCAGCCAGCCCAGCTCAGCCAGTCAGGCTTTCACATTCGTGATCGCTTCCTGGACGCTGCCCGGCGAGCCGAGGTACCTCGCCCGGTAAGGGGCCACCCCTCTGCATTCCAGCAGAACGTGGGCGGCTGTTTCTTCTTCCTCCATGCATCCTCTGCATAGGGGACTGTCCGTGACACCTAAGTTAAAAAGATGTCTGTTAAATTGTCCATGACCAGTAATAGCACCTGTTACCAGGCGAAGTGTACCTACGGACTCTTAATAGTACACCTCAACTAGCCTAACGACGTATATAATGTATATATAGGAGTTCCATACACACAGTTTGTTCTATGTGGGTTTTTCTCAGTCACGCGAAGTCGTGAAGGGCAATATTAGTTGTATAATGCCCTATATTGGCTTCTGCAGTCTGCGTGCCCTAATTTCATGGCCGCCACTTAACCCGTTTTAATATTAAAAGCTGAAAGGGGAAATATTAATGAGCTGGCATATTGATAGCGCTTTGAATGTTCTAGTTTTACGGGGAAAAAAGTTTTTGGGGGTAAAAACTTTTCATTAAAATACTGGGTGCAACAGAAATATCAAGCTAAAAGAGCAGCCTACGTTACCAAGAAAATAATGGTGAAAATCTGTCATGGAAATCTTATGGGGAAAGATTTTCCATCATCAGAAAACCTTTAATAAACTCGCTTTATGAAAATTTCCGTAAAAAGTGTGTGTTCACAAATTGATGGCAAATAGATGAAAATAATATTGTTTGTCATCTTAGAATTGTTTTAATATTTTTGATACTAAATAAATGGATGGAAAATTAAGTACCTATGTCATCTTTGATCAAGAATATTCTAGATAACGCTTCACGAACTAAACAGTAGGTACGCAAAAATGGCACCTCAAATGACGTCCCACTTACAAAATTGGCGCTTATTTTGTACATAACCATCTCTTATTTTGTACAAACTCACATTTTATATCACTTATTTTGTACAAAATAAGCTTATTTTGTATAAAACACATCTTTTATCACTTTGTGCAAAATAAGCGCACAGTTTGTAAGTGGGTCGTGCCATTTTTGAGACTCTGACCGCACATCTAGGGTATTCTTGATCGAAGTATGTCATATTATTATAACAAATTCTGGAACGGATGGTAGGAAAATATAAACGATTCAATAGTAGATTATACAACAAGTGAAAAAAGAGGGAATTTAGTTCGAGGGACTAAGTTGGATCCCGAGAGCAGCGAAGGATTCTAGAGTTGAATCCCGAGCGTAGCGAGGGATTCAAAAGTAGAATCCTGAGCGAAGCGAGGGATACAAAGGACCGAGATGAAATTTTTTTTTTCACGAGTTGTGTACTCTACTTTTTACCATTGACTGCGAGAAAAAAAAATAGCAGTACCTATAGTATTTATAGTTGTCCATCAGCCATTTTTGATGTCCCCACTGTGGGGCACGCAGGCCTTCCTTATGGGTGGTAAGGAGGACGGGCCATAACCCACCACGCGGGCCCAATGCGGATTGGTGGGTGTTAACGACTGCAAATGCAGCCGGGACCAACGGCTTAACGTGCCTTTTGAAGCACGGAGGAGCTCGAGATAATACATTTTTGGTCACCCATCCCATGACCGACCCTTGCGAACGTTGCTTAACTTCCGCAATCGCTGGGCCAGGCGCTAAACCACTATGCCACCGAGCTAACTAAGAGGGAAACTACATGATCAGTCTTTCATCAGTCCACTTCATCAGTTTGTATATATATATATAGACTTTGAATTTTTACAGACTGAAGATCGTACCAGACTGATATAATGGACTGATGCAAGACTGAACAACTAATCTCCCTCAAATATATAAAAAAGAACCCAAATATAAGACACTAAAAAGGACCTAATTGATTTAGCGGGATATTTTTTAGAAAAGAACCCAAAGATAAGACACTAAAAAGAACCTAAATAAAATTGGCGGGATTATTTTTGTCATTTAATTGTAGAACTATATCTGTATCTATGGAATAGCTCCATACTTTCAGCACCTTTTATTTTTTTTGTACCTAATTCATACGATGCGCGCTTGTTCCAAATTCAAAATATTTTTATTCACTCGGTGAATAAAAACGCGTATTATTCACTGTTATCAATGAATAAGACGCACTTTTTTGAGTGGCGATGGTAAAAAAGTGCTTAATTAAGTATTAAGTTTATTTGAATAAAGAAATGTTGACTTTTACTTTGACTTAAAAAAGGTCTTATACTATCTATCATTTTAGAGAAAGCAAGCAAGTTCTTACAAAGTGAACGGGCTCAAATTTATTGCCTTTAGTAATGGAAAGAGTGCATTTTCTACCCTTTTATCGCAACACGTTAATCTTCCCAGTCTAGAATCGTGTCTGGGTGTTAATGGTAATTATTTAGTGTTCTTTTTTTACCAAGAATCTTTTAATATTTTGTTTTTACAGTGGAATTTGAGACAAGTAATGTTGTCCTGTGTCAAAAAATGACATAAAAATATAAGGATTTAGAATAATGTTGTATTTAGGTTGGTTGTCAAACTTTAACTCGAAAAATCATAACTAGGCCTAATGTAATTCATTTTCGAATTTGAATATGAATATAAGATTCTTGGTATCACACATAAACCCATTCAAGTCGTAAAGGATAAAAAATTATCGGGCGCAAGAAAATTAGTGTAGGTAGGACCTAGGTACTAAGTATGAAATAAAACACTTTTTCACTCCTCTTGCTCAAAAAGTGCGTCATTGTAACGTACAAGAGTCGAGATAAAATAGCATAATAAGCCCTAGGGGATAAAGTTTTTTCTTTTTTAATGTTTGTCTATTACCAATGAGCGTACTAAAACGAAAAAGTCTTTATTCATAATCACGAATAAAAACTCGCTCGACTTAATACTGGGGGTCTATTACGAAAAGTTTAATGCGATACACGCGGCTGCGTCCGTGCTTCGTTCTGATTGATTCCTATTACAAAGCACTTGCGTATGCGATATTGCAAAGTGATTGCGTATATTTGTCAGTTTCTCTCTAGTGGATCCGTCATTATTCGTTCAATAGACTATGGACTACGATAGCTACATTGAAAATATTTGTAATAACTATAACCGACGAACTGCGGACGACTATCGGACCAAGTTTCGTAATAGGCCCCCAGTTTCTCATTCTTATTTTTGAAAATGGAACTAAAAGCATCTCTTCGGTAAAATCATAGACTTATTTAAACTCTGTGTACAGAGTGAATCGTAGAATGCGTGTTTGTATTGCTTAGCTGCTACAGCAGAAATTAAAAAAGGTACCATGGCGCGAAATCTTTAGAATTTTTTTATAATTACAAACTGATTGAATTGTTATTGAATTGTGACTGTAATAGGAAATTAATAATTTTAATCTTCTGCCGTCAAGCACAAATCATTTATTTAAATATTGTACAAAAAGTTTATAAAGTGGAGGAAAGAAAAACGAGTGGATTCGTTTACGGAAGTAAATAGGTATAAACTATTTAATATTGTATTTTATTTTCTCGCAATCGTAGTGAAAAGTATAGTGTAACACACGACGCTAAAACCCATTGTAACTCGGTTTCTATTTATTCCCTCGCTAAAGCTCGGGAATAAAAATACCTCGTATGCAATGGGTACTTTTAGCGTCTTGTATAACAATCTACTATTAACGGATACTAGCGCGGTTTTATTAAAAGTACTTAGGTAATTAGTTGGTACCTATTTGGTTGGATTTTCCCGACGTTTAAGTATTTTTTGTACCTATAAGTAAATAAATATTTATTGTATTTCTTGATTAATTAATGTGTAAGTATATAAACAGTTTTATCGTAAATCTTTCGAATATGTAATTGTGATGTGACGTTATCTAGGTACTATCGGGACAGAATAAAATATAGTTTCACGCTCTATCCGTGACATGTGAGTTCGTGCATTCGGTTGTTCGTAGTCCATCGATCAAATAACCCATCGGTTAAACAGTTTTTCGATTAGGTATTTGGTGTTGTAAGTATTTGTACATAAAATACCTATGGGCTTCGTTCAAAATATATCATCCTAAAAATGTTTGTAAGAATGGCGTACCTATGTAGTTGTGGTAATCATGCCAATCCACATTGGGCCTGCGTGGTGGGTTAAATGGCACATCTTTTGCAATTCAACCATAAAGCCCTGGTCAAACAGACAGCAAACCGTGTGCGTGGCGCAGCGTTGGCATTTTGTAATGTACGGTCTCGTTTGAATCTACTAAATAGAAAGGCGAAAGCGAACCGTGATTCTATGTGACTAGGATCGTAGGATCAAGCGACACCGTGACCGTACGGCGTACATTATAAAATTACAACCCTTCGCCACGCATTCTCGCGTGGCGAAACGCAGACTCGCTATAATTGTAGACACATAACGTGTATTCCAGGATTTTAGCTTTTACACAATAATATTTTAGCGTGTCCCGAACTCCCGACAACTAACGACTATGAACTGTTATCAAAGCAAAATTATCTCATTAAATGCAATATGTTTGAAGTATTTGGCAAATACTTACAGCTTTAGTATGTACAAATAAGTGTATATATGTATGTACATACACTGAAGAAGATATGCCACAGCGGTGGGTTGGGTACATTAAATAAAATGATACATAATGATGATCATTTCATGATTAACAAATGTTTCATAATCACTTTCTAAGTTTACTTGTAGATGGATACAGCGGTTGGGTTGCGTGGTAAGGGGTAGGTATCCATGACATCCATGTTATTAAACGCCCAAATAGTTGCGTAGGAATGGATTGTCTTTTGACTACAAATACGTTTGTGTTTTGTTTGCGTTGCGTTGCGTGAGCGAGTTTCAAATTCTTGGTTTTGAATTCTTCTCCAACTATCCTGTGAGTCCCGTGGAGGGTCGCGTGCGTAGGAGTCATACTCTGTACTAATTGTACCTGAAATTAGATACAATATTAAGTATACTATACCTACCAATGACACTTACTCGTACTAATAAGTACTTACAACGTTGATATTATAAAATACAGTAGGCAATCATTATTATAACGAGTGGGAGACGACCCTACCATAGACCCAGAGACCATAAAGTTATACCAGTCCATAGCAATTTTTATCATGTAGGCGTTTAAAGGATAACATACATTCGACTTTCAATGCGCTACACTAGCGCCGCCAATGGAAAAAAAATCGTACTGCTTAAATATAGACGAAATTGTGAATTGTGTTCATCTAGTGTACTCCGAAAAAGCTTTGTTGTACTTTCTATTGCTTAAAAAATACTCTCTAGTCTGTCGTTTAGTTTAACGGAGTTTTATTGCTAAAAGTGGCCACTTTTAGCAATAAACTAAACGACATTAGGTTCTAAAATATTGTTTTCAACACACTTGCTCGTAAAGTGAGCCCTAACACATCGTTTTTAGGGCCATAAACCGAGCTATAACAAACGCGTGCAATAATATATAAAACACTAGTTCGTAATAGAATTAACCCTACAAAGTTAAATTAGTACCTTACTGCAAGTTCTATGCGAGTAAACAGAGTATTCCCAATTTAACCGGGTTATACAGATATATTTTTTAGCAACAACAAACTTCAACAAAGAGGTTTTATGCCGCTGAAAATTCATATACATTTTTGGAATAAATAAATGTGTAGGTCCTTAATTCAGTCAAAGAAATATTTATTATTATCAAATTATTCATAATTCACAATATTTTGTTATAAAATATTACTATATTTGCATTTTTACTTAAAATTATAATTTTGAAGTAGGCTGTATGCTCCTCACCCCTTTGTTCGCGAAATATTCTTGCATTGAACGTGTGAAAAAAACAAAAAAAAACCTGCGTGCCTTTTTCAATAATTATCATATTTTATTTTGTTTTTGTCGTATTTGTTGCTGTGTGGTAAATTACTTTGTTTTTTCCTCGCAAATGTGTTGAAAAACGTCGTATGAAACTCGTGAGCTTTTGCGTATTGCACACTCGGCTGAGTTACGTCCTCGCCTGCGGCTCGGGCTGCAACCCACAGCCTTGCGTGCAATGAGCAACCTAAGCTAACTTGTCTCATAATGTACTATTAAACGATAAAAAGTAGAACAAAGCTTTTTCGGAGTAGGTACACTAGAAGAAAACAATTCACAATTTCGTCTTTATTTAAGCAGAACGATTTTTTTCCATTGGCGGCGCTAGTGTAGCGCAGTAACCTTCTTAAGGGGCCGTACAACGTCAAATACCTTTCTTTGAACAAAGATTTCACACAGTATTACTTAATTTATCGGTCCCAAAAAAATAATGTAGAAAGTAGATGTACCTACTTAAGTAAATAAAAGAAAGTAGGTAAGTACTCAGGTTTGTGATTGATACTTTAGCTTAAACTTTTCTCGATAGAATAAAAAACGTAAAGTGATCTCCAATTTTGTAGTTTTTCACTGATATGCCAACCAATAATAAACCTATAATCTTTATTTATTTATTTATTTATTATTATTAGTACAGCCATATGGCAAACATTTTCACAACCAATATAATCTTGAAACTTAAATAAAAAGAAACCTTTACCACAGTATACATAATAGTACAACCTTTACCACAGAATAAATAAATAAGAAATAGTTTAGTACTTACTAATTAATTAAAAAAAAACAAATTTTTGCTATGAAAATTGCTTCCAGCGTTGTGCGGCTTCTTAACTTTTACGTTTAGGCTGTCTAATCTTGAATGTTTGTTGAATTGGAAGAACCTAAATCCTTATTTTTACAAAATAAAACGTTGTATTTTTAAATTGCTTGAGCTGGCGTTCAAACAATAAATAAAAAACCTAGCATGTGCCAAATGGTAAAATCCAGAAAATTATAAGTAAGTAGGTAGTAACTTTAATATTTATTGATATAGTTTTTTTACTGTGAATTTAGAAACAAGTTACTTTTCTCTCATTTTTTCTAGTATTTTTTACCTAGCTTTAAAAGGTAAGTAATTGATATTGATATTATTTATTTCGCCTTAATTAAATCAGAAATCACTGCCTTTTTGAAAATAAACTAAGCTGATAACTGTGTTAATATTAATAAATCAGGTTATTAACTAATTAAACAAATGGAAATTGACAAGGCTTTACACTTCTTAATTATTATTTAAAATTGCCAAAAGTTTGCAAAAGCTTTTCAACTTTACATGAATATTTTACACAATAATAGACAATCGTAAACTTTTGTATTTTACAGCAGAATAATTTAAGTACTTTCTTACCCTTTACCTAATTAACACTTGTAATTAATACTTATTCACGAATATCTGAAAAAAAGTAACTTCTACGAGTTCTATAAAAACAATATTTAGATAAAATAAAAAAGTGATTAATACGCGATCCTGAAAATACAGTTTTAGCAGACAGTCATTGCCAACAAAGTGATCCTGTAAGCCCGGCTACTAATTATGTAATTGGATCTCCCGTTTAATTATTATCATAAAAAATAAAATAAAAATAAAATAAAAAAAAACCACATACACGAAGGAATCCCAATTCGGAATTCCGAAAGGTAATATCGATAATGTAATATTAACAGCAATGTTACCAGAATAATCTAATCGAGTGTCAGATCATGCGTTAATCGCCGTCATCTTAATAAGCTTAGGGTTACTTTTTTAGGGTTCCGTAGCCAAAATCGCAAAAAACGGAACCATTATAAATTCGTCATATCTGTCTGTCTGTCTGTCCGTCCGCATGTCACAGCCATTTTATTCCCAAAGTATTAGGATTACACAATTGAAACTTAGTAGGTAGATGTATTCTGTTTACCGCTTAACGATTTTAACACAAAAAAAAAAGATTAAGGGGGCCTCCCCATACATGGAAATGAAACTGAAAAAAAATTTTTCTTCACACCAATACGTGCGGGCGGGGTTTTAATAGATAGGTCTTTAAAAATAACATTGAGGTTCCTAAGACAATTTTTTCTTAAAGTCAACCGTTTGAAAGACAAACACTGCCAAAGTGGTAAAATGTGTGTCACCTCCCCTCTAACTATTGAAATAAGAGTGAAAAATCTAAAAAAAGTATATGCTATAAGATCTTAATAAAAATTTTCAACGAAAATTGGTTTGAACGATATATAGTAATTAGTTTTTGAGATACCTATTCATATTTTCCAAAACCGCAAATATAACTTTGTCATTCATACCAACACTGTGAAAAACAAAGTTATTTTTACAGACGAAAAATGATAGTGGTATTAAATAAGGTATGGTATAAGGTAACTACGGAACCCTACGGCGCGTGGCCTGACACGCACTTGGCCGGTTTTTTTCCTTTGTAGTATATGTATGCAGATTGATTCCTAACTAAGTTCCTAACTACTTACCAGCACAAGTGGTCAATGTATATCTAAAGTTACTGTATTTTCGGAGTGCTTAATTTATGTAACAGAATTGCTTATCATAACATTTGTTTTCCATTACAAACTCTGATTTTCTGCATAAATTACGACGGGCGTTGTTGTTCTTATATTTTGTAGGTCCTTATTGCAAGGTCAAACCAACCAATAGTTTTTTAGTGAGAAAACATCAACATTGCGCATAATAGTCTTTTTACATTACACAGTATCTATCTAATCGTAGTTAATTGTTAATAAAAAAAATCGTTAAGCGGTTAACAGAATACATCTACCTACTAAGTTTCAACTGTGTAATCCTAATACTTTCGGATAAAATGGCTGTGACATACGGACGGACGGACAGACAGACAGACAGACATGACGAATCTATAAGGGTTTCGTTTTTTGCCATTTTGGCTACGGAACCCTAAAAAAGTAACCCTAAGCTTATTAAGATGATGATACCTACCATCGTGTGTCGATTATTTGTTAAACAATTCAATTGTATTAAAATTGAATTACCTAATCTTATACTTACTGACATGGAGAATCCATGGAGTAATTTTACTCCTGGGGAGAATCACATGGGTATGGATGTATACTGAAATGAAATACATAGGCCGCGAACGAGTAATACAAATTAAAAGGTTGATTTTAAGAATTTGGAATTAACCCTTCATGTGACACGATGACAATCTCACAGAGTCAGTGACACAATGTGTAATGTACAAAAAGGTTGTCCAATTAGTCGTAGCGAGAGGCGCGGCCCCGGTTCATTACTCGGTTGAGGAACACTACACTCTATTGTCACTCGAGCCCCACTACAGAATTTCATTATGCTGTGACGGAGCAACACTGCGAAAAGGTTAAGTTCCCTTTATCCCTTAGGCATATTAAAAATTATTAAAAAGTTAGGAATACAGAAGGTAAAGATTTTGAAAACGTTTCTTTTCTGATTAAGTATTTGAATGATTTAAAGCTAAGTTTCCCCTAAAATAAATATGACCTCTTTTTCTTGAAAACTTTTCTTAGTTTTCCCTTCTACGATTCGTGAACCCCGTTTTAGTATTTTTAGAGTGTTTTACTGTGTCTATTTTAAATTAAAATTAAGTTTTATTGTTGTTAGATTTTTTACTAATAAAAGATTTAAAGACTCTCTTCGAGCGATACTAAATTAAATTTATTATTAATACTTCAACATTTGCATGAAAGTTACTTAATCTAAGACAATGGGTTTTTTTTTCAAACTCGAATTTTCTTTCCAAATTCAAATCTAGCCAAAATTGGAACGTTTGCTAGGAGAGGAGACGCGGTGAAACCGGTGAAAGCCGTTGACGCTCCGTGTCCACGGCTCGATCCTGATAGTGGTTGATTAATCGTGGGCGGCGCGGGCGGCGGGCGGCGCGCGGCGGGCGGCCAATTGATTCCGTTTGTCACCGCGACCGACCGGCTAAACGGTGCGTGGACTGCCGAACGGTGCAGCTATTACGGGTTAAGGTGGCTTGACGTAGGTATGGTATGGGTCGACTTGACGAAATTGGACGGTGGAGAGAATACTTTGGAAAAATTTAAGTCAGTAACTTTACTTTTTATCACTGACCTGAAGAATTTTTTTTCTATATAGAGGTCAATGACTTTTTATTCTTCAGGGCAGCTGTTGTCAAAGAACGTTAGCTTCTGTGTGCGTTTATCTAAAGATTCTAAGGTATGAAGTTTACACGCAAACCGGTGGGTTAGGACGTAGCATAGGCAACAGAAAATATGGTTGTTAACCACCTTAAATATTGCTTATCAAACCAGTATATAATGGTATAGGTATACTTACAAACTTTGAGGAGAAACAAACAAACAAACGAGAAAGCAACCTAATAAAACCGTGTTATAAAGAGTATAGGTATTCACATCTTGTTCACATATGTATCACGAAAGTAAAATCTGATTGATATCGGCGTTTTCCATCTGATTGATTCAACTTGTAACTTCAACCCGCCTGTTCGTGGAAGTTCCTCTATGTTCCGAAATTAAAGGTTTATAGTTATTACAGCATTTGGTTTGAAATTGAGTGCTTAAATATTATAATTTCCAAATATTCAGTATCATGTGAACACAAAATCATGGATACTTACTTATAAAAATATTTTCAACACACTTGCTCGTAAAGTGAGCCCTAATACATCGCTTTTAGGGCCATAAACCGAGCTATAAATATTCTTGCGTTGGGCGTGTGAAAAAAAACGAAAAAAAACATGCGCGCCTTTCCCCATAATTATCATATTTTGTTTTTGCCATATTTGTTGCTGTGTGATAAATTACTTTGTTTATTCCTCGTAAATGTGTTGAAAAACGTCGTATGAAACTCGTGAGCTCTTGCTTATTGCACACTCGGCTGAGTTACGCCCTCGCCTACGGCTCGGGCTGCAACCTACAGCCTTGTGTGCAATGAGCAAACTAAGCTAACTTGTCTCATAATGTACTATTAACTCATTACGTTAACATTTACTCATAGTGGGATTTCATCCCATTACCGTTTTTTTACACTATCTATCTATGTGATTAACTAATATAATACAACATAATTTAGTTATAGAGTACATTGCAAAGATTGCAAACGACGAAGTTACCAGACATGAAAATGTTCGTACGAATTATGTTGGCAACACTAGTGTAGTGCTCTAATAGTGATGTAACCGAGTCATCAATCATTCGATACACGCCGATATCGTGGCAGATGGCAGAAATGGAACAGATCGATGTAGTTCGGGCCCGTTGACATATCGTACGGGAAAGTATCTCGGAGATATACTCGTACCTACCTAGGTACTCATAAAACTAAAGTTTTTTGTTTAAACCAGCCCTTTTGAACAAGAAGTATTTTGAAATAGGACGCAATGTGTAACAGTAATTTGTTCAGGACTTAACGAGATAGTGCCTAGCATCATGACCCTAGCCTCTCTTGTCGTACCATTTGCATACACAATCGATGGTCTAGAAAACAAACATGCTAATTACAGATTTACCAATTTTTCAGGAGGACTGTTTTTATTAATTCTATAAACTTCTAGATATATAATAACTCAAAACTGTGCGTAGAAACTGTGTATATACTGCCTATACTTAGTTAGGGTATTTATCTGTAAACTTATTTATCATAAATTTGAACGTCAAATATCCAAAATATTTTAAAAAATAGCAAAAAAGAGCATCACTTAGTACGTTTGTACAAAACTATCGTTCACTTAACACTTTCGTGTAGGTATTGTATTTTATTTACTAACGAGTGCTTGCTAAGACCACTAAAACCATTTGTCTACCGGCACTTGAAAAGATTAACATCTTTTAATATGATTGGGAATCAAAAGTTACAAAATTAAGGCCTTATGGTGGGTCAAATCCCAATATTGAATATAAATTACTGAAAGATTACGCGCGTGAAGCTATCATAGAAAAAATATATAATGTACTTGAAATAATACACAATAGATTTAATTGAAAGCATTTATAAAAATGTTACCACCTTTGATGTAAAAAAATATTCCGTGGACCCTGTTTCTGGTCTTATTTGCAAAATTTATCGGAAACAGAACATTCGTTTATGTTAAAACCAACCATAAAAATCGGCGATGTTAATACCTTCAATCTTAATTGAACAGATTTTTTTAACTAACTTGAAAGCGAAGAAAAGTAATAAAAACATGTAAAAATTGACAATTCGGTGCAAGTTCTCAACGCAACCGCCGCCGCGTTGGCGCGCACTGATTTGAACCCAAAGTGAGTAGAGTTACGTTCGATTTCATTTCATTCCATCACGGATCGACCCGCTCGTATTGACCCACCTTAAGGCCTTAATAAAAATATTTAGCTTATTTTGTCAATCGTGGTAAACGCAAGTGAAATGTTATAAATCTATTTACCAACTTTTGTAATTTAAACTGATGTTAAATAAATGCCAGTAATTTTATCGGCTTCTAAATGACATCACTTGCTATAAATGTACAAATACAGTTTTTAAACAGAAAGAGACGGAATTATGGAATTTAGGTAAGTGCAAACGGTAGAGCATGCTCATTTAATATTGTGTAGTTAGCACGTTTGTCTTCTAGACTAGACCATTGATATGTTCGTATATTTTACATTTAGGATTTATTTTGTCTAATGAAGTAAGCAATGGTTTTTTTGGACTTTATATCTACAATTAATCCCTATAATTATGTAAGATTAATTAAAGATCTTTCACATTCGATATGACCATGCCTTCTGTCTGGTAAAATCCATTTGTTTATGCGTGAGAATGTAAACATTATCCAACAATGGTACAATTGTTTTTAAGTCAGAATTACGATAAAATACAAATATTGTGTGCATAATTTTGATGTGAAGTTTTCTGCTACTAAGTATTATGTAATTATGTTGTAACTAATGTAGGTACCTACACACACATTCAACAAACTGTTGCATTTGCTGTAGTTATTAGTACATAAAAAAACTACTTATTGTGTATGAGGCAAAATACCTTTAGTACTATTTAATATTATGTGGCAAAAGTTGGTACCTATAGGCGAAATACATAGTGCGATTTTTCCTACGGGCCTAAACATTTTTACTAACGCCTATTTTAGTTTTAATAAACATTTTAGGGCTTTATTAATTATCAGAAAGCCAAAATAAGTCATATTAATAAAGTTAATTATTAAGTACTTTTGAATCGTCTATATTTTCCTACCATCCGTTCCAGACTTTTTTAGCTGACAAGAAACTTATCAGCTGTAACAGCCATGTAACGATATTTACAAACTTGAATATATCGTTACCAGATAATTACAACAGGGTGACAGGATTACATAGGAAGACATTCTACTACTAACCTATAGACTATTACAGCAACATTGTAATTAATCATCTCGCCATCATCTCCAAATCAAGTAGCATTGGCGTCGTTTGCATATTGTAATCGTGTGCACGAACCTAATCAAACATATTATTTGCCGATTTGCACATCAGTAATCCGCTGCACGTGCGTTAATGAAGATAGCATTCTAGGACGACTTAGGCAATGTTCTAAGTAGGAACACAGCCACAATGCAATTTCTCCACGAACAAATTACTGTGGAAAACTTAGCAAAATACCTGTTAAAACAATAAATTAATTAAGGATATAATTACCTTTATTTTTTAAAATAAAATCTTAAGTCATTAAGACACTATATCACAGAATAGATAATAGTACTAGCGTACAGAAGTTGCACTCCGCAAAATCGTGTAAATAAATTGCGACTCTTGCTCCGACACAATAAAGTGCAATTCAGGTCGCACAACGCTCCCTTCGCTCTAAAACATGCACTTTGTAGTTGCCTCTCTTTCTATCGCGTAGGTTTTATCTTTTCTGATGTATGAAATTTGTCCTCTCAGAGGACGCCGCGCGCTTCAGACTCGTGCGCGGAGTGACAGAGCCCTGACTATATATATACACAGTACATATATATAAGTTTGAAAAAACTTATATATGTACTGTGCTATATATCTACTAACTGTAGAGTAAGTTCTAATTATATACGGTACTTTTCTTGGTTTTTCAGTACATATAATTGCGTATAAATATTTCAGAATTATATTTTTTCAATGGTCATCTTTGTGTATGTAAGTATGTAACTAAAAAACTATTTACGAGTAAGAATTTTCATTCAAAGTAGTTTACGAGTTTTGTAAGTTTGTTTATCTCTACTTAAATTTGGAAGTTTCCATACCTAAGTATATACTTAAAATCTAAACGTAATTTAGTGTAATCGGGAAAAGCACATCCGCTTTAGCCGGGCGATGCGAATTGCAGGATTGTTTGAGCAGTGAGCGGTTCCAAGTACAATTAGTTTAATTACGACTTGCAAACTGGTTGAAAACTGTTACATTACAGGGTTACATTGCGCTAACTAGAAAATAATAGGTTGGTACTTATTGAAAATTTTACGCCAATCGTTTCTTATACTTTCGCATTTGAGTGCATATCCCTGACACTGTTTCAGTTATATTTTATATACTTAAGTACCTAAGTATTTACTACTTATTTTGTACTTACAATAGTTAATAAGTAACTGTTACTATAGCCTATAACTTAACTGTAACTATTTAACTGGATGTGTAGGTAATGTATGAGTTGTCAAACCTCATTTCGTATCGCTGTTGAGGTAGCCTATTTGATTTGGGGATATGCAAACTTTATGGACACTTTAGAAAGTCAAAGAATGTGACAGTGCTGAACTTACGAACGCGAATTTCGGCCTTTGTTCAGGAGCCGTGGTTCCTTTGTGCTTTGTCTCACTGTCGACGTCGAGGGCACGTGAAAAATCGGAAATGCTAACACCTCTAGGCATCCTCTAGGTCCCAATTTGATGTCGAGACAAGATTTTTATTCTCTTCGACTGGCAAGTTTATGATATTGGCGTTTCAAATGGGTACGTATTAGAATGTCTAAACATAAAATGGCATAGTTCAAAATGTCAAAAATTAAAATTCAAATGGTTTAAAATGTCGAAAATCATTATGTATAAATCAAAATAGCAAAATTCAAAGTATCAAGGAAAAAATGTCTAAGTTCAAATGGTCTTTGGTGATGACCTTTGATGAGCGTTGATGGTTAAAATTTACTCTGTGGTGATTATTGAACGATTGGATTGGTCTGCTGGAATGCACTGTTGTACTCTTTGACCTCCTGTCACGCGGCGTGACAATACCGCCATATTGCGGAAATATTTAGAGGCAAATTTATTTCCCTTTAAATTATTTTAAAAAGTAATTAACTACAACAATATTTAAAAGTATCTGATAAATTAATAATAATAAATATTGATATTTTATAAATAATAATTGGCGCGATTATCACAAAGAAAAATATTTCTGATTAACACCAAGATTCAAAGAACTTCACATGAACTTCAGATAATATTATAGACTCATGTCATGACCAACATATTTTTTTTATTTTAATAACTCGTTTGGTAAATTAAATAATAATGAGTTCATTATGAAAAATAATTAAAGTAATTTATACAGTAATCTAACATTTTAACATTACAAATGAAAATATTTTTATAATATGTAGTTATGTGAAATGTGAATCCCAATTGTTTCTTCCCCATTTCCAACATTATAGAATTTGTAGTTAGGAAATCAAGTTTGCTTTATTTCAATAATATTGCTATGTTATCTCAGAAATTGTTACTTTTATTTGTTGTTTTAGGAATAGATAAAAATTTGCTATCTGCGAAAGTTTCTAGCAATAAAAATGATGTAAGTATACGACTCTGATTGTTCAATTTCCATGAAAGTAAACTGGATTGCAATCGTTTATTCTTGGACATTAACGAAGAAAGTGTAACATCGTTATCAAGTTGTTACAAAACTTTACGACAATAAAAAACGATACGACGCAACGCCATGGGTCAGTTAACAATGCAAATGAGTAAATACCACCGGTTTATGGAAAATTTACTCTATTTCCTTGGTCAGAGATACGTATTTGCAATGCTGATATTGCTCTGAAAAGCAATTTTATTGTTTTTCCTACCGTTTCTGTTAGACGTGGGAAACAGTCGTTAGATTTATTCCATTTGGATAAATAGATTATTTCGCGACTACAATTTAATGTTGATTCGTGGTAAAGTTTAAAGTTACTATTTTAAAACAGTTTTAGATTCTTTATTTTTGTTAGGAAATTATTTCACGCTCCAACAATCTGACATACATTGCGACAAGTCAAACGTCCGGCATTTGTTATTGGAGAAACTTACAAATTACAGGGTTTTAGAAACTGAGTTTGACGTATACCAACCCAAATTAATTTAGGTACAACAATGCAAAATACTCACCAGCATTCATTGAGCTATTATTACAATAGCATAACGTTTAATCCTTCTCTGCAAATTCCGGCCCGGCTGCCAAAGCCCAAGCGCCTTATGTCGTGGAATGGTTAGACCAAAATGGTAAGCATTCGCAAAACGGTAAAGAAGCAAAATGGTAAAAAAGCGTCAAAAGTGCCATTGGTAAAAGATCACATTGGTAATGGTAAGAGAGAACTTGAGAGAGAAAGAGAGTTGAAAATGTTAAAACTATAATAATAGCGCTTGTACCATTTTGCTTTTTGACCTTTCCGAGCCTAAAGGGACCAAGCGTGGAGATTATAGCAACATGCTCTCAAGAGAAGGCCTACGTCTTGTTGTGGACTATAATGGGCTGTTATGAAGATGATGATGATCATTGCTTAAATTGTTCCAGCACGAATGACATTATGTTGATTCTTATTTTTGAAATTGAAACAAAAATAATCAACATAAATGACTTTTAAAAATAGAATTAATTCTGAAATCGGATTTTCAAGAGATATTTCTCCTTAGTTACACGATTTTGTTTGGATTATTATAATAGGTAACAAAAATCCACCCGTCAAAAGGATCTCGTTTGGCCACGCAAGGCCCTATCTGACTAGGACACCATGGTTGCGGCACCAGCGGGTGATTCGCTTGCCGCCTTTAAATTGGTTGCGCAACCAAACGGATATCAGGCAAAGAATATACACTACGCACCAGTGCCTGAAGTTTGCAAAGTTACGATTAATATCATGTACAAGATAGAATATAACTTGCAGTAAGGTATGGAATTTGCAACAGCGCCTCTGGCGGGTAACTACACTAAACTAAAAGTTGTCATACAAATGTCAACTACGTCGCTATCGAGTGTAGTGTAGTCAGCGTAAACTCATAATATGCTTAATGGTAACCCTCCCCTCCATATAACGGGTGTAATAAGACACTCAACAAAGCCGAAGTCCAGGCATTCCGCCTATCACCTGGATTGGACTATACCTGGGAAACCAATAGCTGCGAAGTTATTGAAGGTCAAAGTCATTTTTTTTTATGAAATCTTATTTTATTCGTTATTTTATAAATTTTGTCCAAAGAAACATTATCCAAATTTTAAGTATTTCGTAACAAACAATGGCTTCAAAACGTCATCACTCAATGTATCTCATGAGCACGCACATAAACGCGGCCTTTGAACTCGGCCGCACGCAGCCGTGTACGCGTTAAATTGCGTACTAATGTATGCAATGCTTTTTTAACACCAAAAATTAAAATCGTTTCCCAGCAATAGTTTTGAACAGGCCCTCGAAACCTTGGCTTCGTTGAGGGTCTTGTTACACCCGGTAACTATCTCTAACATTTTTTTTGGTAGCGCGACTGGTTGCGCCGCCCCTGGGTGTCCTAGTGAGATATGACACTAAAGGCTGTACCTCAATTTTCGTAATCCTTTTGAAGGAATCATTACATAAGTATTCTAAATATTTCACGGCTGGATGGATTTATGAAAGCCGATATTTTCATTTGTAATATATCAACAGAGCATTTTTTGTGAGCGTCAGGTGGTTTGAAGAGATTATGCTATTTCAGTACTTGCTAGCATAAATTATTATGAGGTAAAATTTTCAATAAGCTTTAATATCAACTGTCAATGTTTCTCTTTATTTACTACTCAAATATTAATATTATATGTGCGTACGTATGTGCGTAAAAAAGGTAAAGAATTTCATTACCTACAAAAGGAAATAGATTTTTCACTTTTCTCAAAATTCAAGAATAAATAGAATCACGAAAAGTGAAAATTTATTACAATAGGAAATGGATTTTTTAATTTTCGTGAATAGTAAGTATTTCCTAAAAACGAGAACTTTGTGAAATACTTACATGAATCACGAAAAGTGAAAAATCAATTTCCTTTTGTACCTAATTAATTTTCTTACATTTTTTTAAACCGTTTGTAATCTGTTTGGCTTTCGGGCTTAGTTCAAATATTTTAATTTTAATTGGTTGTTTTATAAAGGAAGACTATGTGTCTCATTGTATTTATACTTATCGATAAGTTTATTCAAAGGAAATCCTACAATTTGTTTTAGAAACTCATAATACGTAACTCTTTCTTCGGGTTCCAGTTGCTGACAATAATTAACAATGGGAGATAATCAGCTTTGGACTTTAGTTCCTTACAATAGGGTAACAATTGCCTTGATTTATAGTTTACCCCTTGACGTGGTCGAACAGGAAGCTGTGACGGTTTCGGAATTTTTATGAACAGACAGCACGTCGACTATTTTGATGCTGATCTGGAATGAATTTTATTAGGTTGCAGTAGAGTTTATTTTTGTATGGAAGGTAATGTGTGGGACTTAGTTTCAATGTTTGGAAGAGGTTTTCTTTTTGTTGTTGGTCTTACCATGATGGGGGTGTGGAGTGGTTGTAGATAGGTAATCTTTAAATAAAGAGCATTGACCGAGCGAACGCGAAGCGCGAGTGAAGCATCGCCGTTTCAGCTTAGGCATAAATGGTTTCGTACAATGCCTACTATTTTAACGAAGTGTTATCATCAGAATTTTTATCCCAGTCAAAGGTTTACTTATGTCGACGCGGACGAAGTCGCGGGCAAAAGCTAGTAACATAATATAATAGAATAAGGCGCATATTCAGTCGGAAAACTCTCTGAAGGTACGAATTGTTGGAAATCCTAACTTGGCAACATTTGGTAATTGTACCTACAGTTCCATGAAAGTAAGGTACCTACCTAAGTAGTTCCAGCAGCGATGTGAATAAATATACGTTCTTACGTACTCGTATGTTATTATATTGTCAAATTCGACGTATTAATTTGTATTTATTTTTCCAGCCCAGTTGACGTGTGCTGACGTCATTCGTATTGGTTGTGCGCCAAGCGTATCGGTACTTATATTGAGCGTATAGATCTGATGATTGACAGATTACATCAGTCTGTCTGCTAGAGTTGAGTTAAACCACAAAATGTAAAGAAGTCAGAAGACCAAATCACGTGATTTGTTCTTCATACTTACACATTATAATATAATAAAATATAATAATAGGTATATATAATAATTTATTTTCATAAAAGTATTTCACATGTTGTTACATACATAGTACAGATTTGACACAAACGGTTACAAAATAAAAAGAATGGTGACACTAGCACCCATGCTAAGTTGTATTATGTATGGTAATCTCATACCAAACCAGACTATACTGCAGCAGTTACCAAGGAGTTCCTGGCGCAACAACCGAATACGATTAGAGCGGCGCGTGACGCCATTGTCCAAACTTTTTTGAGGTAAAGGTAGGCGAAACGAAGATTTCCATGGTTGAGAGCACGTTGAGAAAAGCTCCCTAATCTAGTAGGTCTGAATAACCTTTGATATTCAGGATTCAAGTATCAGTTGGATCAATCAATGTGATCGTTTTCCATTGCTGCTTTTGATTTTCCACACATTCAGGACACCTACATAACTACATTACGTCATATTTTAATTCTTTAAACATGCATATTAAATAAATTACTAATTATTATACTAAAATTGTGAAAATAAACCAAATACATTTTAGGTAGCCACAAAATAAGAAAAAAATAAAAAGAATAATGTCGCGTGTCGCTCGCTTGATTTAAATACAAACCAGTCAACGTCCGCCGGTTTTTCTAGACTAAAATAGCATAATAATCGATCGATTCACCCGCGGCTATCAATTTTTCACAACACTGCCCGCTCAAAGTAACGATCCCAAAATGTTCCACCGTTACCCTAAAAATGGTGATCTCATTAAATAACTCCTCGTTTCACGATTGAGATCGCTTTTATCTTGAATTTGTTTAAGGGAAAAAGGTTAGTTTCATCGCAATTTATTGCTATGATCCTCTCATAAAAGGGTTTTTAAGTATCCATTTTTCCCCACAGTACTTACGTGTTCACGGTATTTGAAGTGAAGGAAACCGTTGCAAATATTTAACCATCCTTGATCCATATAAGTACAATATGTTTGGAAATAGCCCTATAAAGCCGAATATGGTAGGCTAGCGGCCGCTCTCGACTTCGTCTGCTTGGATTGTTTTTTGTCATCCCTCGGGAACAATATATTTTTCGAGATGTACCCCTGACAATGTGTATACAAAATTTCATGATGATCGGTTCAGTGTTAAGACGTGAAGGCGTAACAAACAAACAAACGGACTTTCGCATTTATAATATTAGTAAGGATAGGGACTATCAAAAGAAAGGCTTTTAATTTTAATCTTTATAATCTATGTGGTGAGTGTACGTGTGTCACTTGTCAACTTGAGGAAAGTGAAGGCAACAAGCACAAAGTACTTAGGTATTTAAAATAAATAGATAGCTATTTTACGACAAATCGTTGCAATTCATTATGTAGAGCAGGATATTGAAAACAGCATCAACATTAACGTTAAAATACATTTGAGTTGTCCCTAGTGTACTTAGTTTAATAAAGACCCCTTTCTATTGTCAAAATAGTGTACTATATAGTGACAAACATATCCTACACGTTTAATTCCATCAAACTGTAGCTGGGACAAGACAAGTTAGTGCCGAATACCGGGATCCTCTCCCAGACAATTATGCAAGTCTCAAAGGCGGCCAAGTTATTCGTATGGAATTATGCTAAGTTCTCGCAACTTGGATGTATACTTTTTATTAAAGTTTACGTCGAGTTAACCGCCATTGTATTTAATAATTACACCGGAAATGCTCGTAATGAGTGCTTTCTTTATGTGTCTTGACAGTGTGCAAATTATTACGTGTTAGCTTTTGTAAGTAGTGTTTAAGTGTTTCTTGAGTAGCTTAGTTAGCTTAATATTAAGCTGTGCGTGTGCCCAAACTATCAGTTAATTCTATGCTTGTATATAGAATGTTATTCCAAGATTTTATATGAATTACTAAAACATATTACAGGTGCATTGCAATTTCAGGAAGTAAAATTTTATTTTTAAATGCATCTTCACCACGAGCAGCAATAAGAGTAATGAATCCCTTTTTATTTCATTCCGTAGAAACTTTTCCTGGAACAGATAACTTTTACGACACTTTTCTGTGTCATCATCTAATTAAACACCGATCTCGGAAGTCCACATGCAGGAATTCAAAAGTTTGACTCAAATACATTCCGTCGCCCCATAAAAAGTTCCGGGTTTTAAAACGGGCATGTTAAAATTTTAATCCCCATCATTCGTTTAAAAATAGAATCGGTTCCGCGGTCCCCCTAGCCATAATCGACTTAAGTGCCGGCGTCCGTCGTCTCGACTGCTATTGTGATTCGATTGAGACACCTTGGATGCACTACGGATTTAATTTTGGAACGACTGAAGACGCGGGAACACAACGGAATTTCACTTTTTGATGTTATTCCTTTTTTGCTCACATAAAAACTAGGTAGGTAAGTACTAAATAGTTTCGGTTTTAGAGTAGGCATAGCCTAGTTTGAAAATAAATAAATAGTCTAGCAAACTATTCTTTGGTATTTTGTGGACTCTACATTTTGTGGACAAAGAGAAGTTTAAATGCAAGAGTTTCAACAGTCATTTTACCATTATCATATTAACGTCAAAAATGATTGTAGTGAAAAATGAGGTTTCACATAAGTACTTACAAGATCGTCATGTCTGGTTGCTTTCACTATCTTACCTAAGTTTGTTACTAGTTATAACAAAAAATTTGTCCCAGTCGTGGAGGATATTGGGTGAAGTGCTTTTTCAATTTGTCACCTAGCATCTGTAATCCAGGTAAATTAAAGACCTAGAAAAAGCAATAAAACGCTAGTTAACTCTTGAAGTAGGTAACTCCGAACTGTAATTCAATAACAAGAAACAAATGAAATGCGCATCACATTAAAATTTGATGTGTTTACGTAATCAAGCAATATGTTTAGCGCTTCAAAAAACGTTATTTTTTCAAATTGAAAGTTTCGAAATCTCTTGACAGATAAAATCGCTTCCCCAAAATTCGTGGAGCACTTATCCGTGTGTACGACTGACAGACAGACAGCACTCAATTCCTGTTTATGCTCCGATAAAGAGCCGTTTAAATCCGATCCGCGCGCTGAGAGATTAGTTAGCTTACACTTAGTGGGATCCCTTTTTGATCGCATGCATGTTTTTTTACCAAAGCATGATGGGATTGGGTAGTCTGAATAATTATTCAGAATCATGCTTCGTCGGTATTATATATGCTTTAAAAAGTGCCGTACTCTGAGCTCTTATAGCAACCTCAAAGTGATGTTGTTATAGAGACAGAGCTAGGTATATATTAGTTATTCTGTGGTATAAGTACATCGCGTATAGCGCCATCTCAATCACAACATCGCTTAGATATTACTTTGACAGTTATTGTAGGGGGGCAGTTCAGCGGGTCTACCGGGTAAAAACAAAGTTAATATGTTAACTGTTTGCATTACATTGCTACTTCGTTTTGGCACAAATAAAAACTTATTAAAGAAAAGTCATCCATCTGTCAAATTACAGTTTATATACATTAACTTCATTCTTTTTAGCCGGTAGACCCGCTGTTTTAGTATTAAATAGCTAGGTACCTGAAAAAACAAACCTAGTACAAAGATGAACTTGTTACAACTTCTGTAAGTACAAAATAGACGGCATTTTATCATTTCATATTCATGCAAACGAGATCGGTGTTATGTCAGTTTTATTTCACAAGTATGTTTCCACACCTCTTATAAGATTCCGTCTTTTTCAACCCATAAAGAATTTTCTCGGCTGTAAGACTCAAACTCCCTTGCCGTGGCCACCATGACAGTTTTTCCCGCCCTTTCTTATTTTTTTGCGGCGCGCTGATTTATGGCGTCTGCAGGCTTGATGTTGGTCGTAACCCGCAACAGATGTTTGCGTGACTCGCTCGTATCGTATATACTTTAACTGGCTCAGCAAGTACGTACCCCAAATTGTTAGTATTGCTTTATTTACCGCGACAAATGGGGTGCCTGCTTTTATTTTCCCTCCAAAGATTGCTCCATTTTCAAATGTGACCCATAGACGAGAAACATTATCGAATGTAATGTGTTTTTTTAATTTGCTGCTTTTTGCATTGGTTGCAATACTAGCTAATCTATCATTGTGTCAGTGGGTAATATTTACTAAAAATGTTGGTCTCGGAATGTAAGAAATAGCTCTAACGTGTTATGCAAAAAGTTTAATTGTTTCGCGTGGTTTCGCTCGCGTTTTTTCTCGATTGTTACGTTACGACACTTGCTTTCGTTCAAAACATTATATTCTTCATAATCATAACACAGACCATTATACGACAGTATAATATTAAAAGAGATTCTAAGTTTGTCTATGGATTACGAAAGTCAATGGTTTTAATTAATTCATCAAACGTTCAGAAGATTAAGTACGGGGATGGAATTTTAAGAGGCAAAGTCTTTGGCTGGCATATTAAATAAAAAGAAAATCGGTCTTTGTTTACAAAACACTGATTTAAATACCGTGACATTTTGTATTCGCTTTGCTTAATTTGATACAGAAACGAATGCATAAAGAAAAAGGAATTTCTATTAAGTTATACAAGAAACCTCTTAATTATCTGTCACTTGTTGAATAGGGGTTAAAATGACGCCGTTTATACGTTGTTCACTGTACATTTCGATGGTGTCATTCATAGGACTGTGAACAGCATACAAAGCGGGGGTCGTGACTCGTGATGTGCCTAATATTTATTCCTGCCACGTTTGTATTATCAACGCCAGATTATATTTTTATTATTAGGTAGGTGTAATGTAGCCGATGTTGCCAGTAGAAAAAAGATTACAGTGATTGTAAGCAAACTGACCGAAGTAATATTAGATTATTCATATTATAAACATTCATACAAAATCTCTGACCAAATTAAGACTAAGATATATTTTCGTCCATGCTAAGACTTAAGGTAGGGCTTATTTCAAGTCTGACGCCATAACAACATTTAAAAATTTTTGTGTTTCGGCAGTTATTAGAGGTAAGATAGCCAGTTCCTCAGTGGTGAGGATTCCGGGTGTAGTGCGCTTCCGCCTTCAGCATTAATATATAATAATAATATTGTTTTTATTGACACCAATAATTACACAACAAAGTTAGGTAAATAAAATAAAAGAACTGTGGGTAGAACTTAAATATTGGGCAGAGGGCCTATTACAAAAAGAACCACGATAGTCGTCACGCCACAGTTTATCGTCACTTAACATCAGGTGAGGTGAAAACCAAGTATTATCCCGTTGTGCATTAAAAAAGACAACTTTGTTCACATTTCAGAAATTACGTATAATTACTATGCTACGAGCTACGAGACGGCTACGAGAAAAACACTACGCAAATTTGTAGAAAACAACAAAATCAAAAAAGTTGCATTATGTCATCGAGGGGGACAATTTCTTTGAGAATTTACGTAAATAATCGGATTTGTTTAATTGCACTTTCGTTGTAATCTATTAGTAGGATTTGAAATATACGCTACCAACTACGAAATATAGTTAACGCTACGAAGAATGTAAAAATGTTAATGCTACGAAGGAAAAATTAAATTACTTAGTATTTTCTACAGCAGAGTGCTAAATGAATAGGCATTTAATTAGCTGGTTTTGTTTATCGTTCGTTGAAGCAGTTTCGTATCTTTTCTGTACTGTAGGTGAGGTGAAGGCCAAGTACTATCCCATTGCGCATAAAAAAATACTTCTTATGATGTTTTCACATCATTTTATTTCGCATAGATTTAACAAAATTTTTCCAACAAACTGAAATACTTTTTATCCATTAATAGTCTCCTCGGATACGTCCGATCTCTTCAATTAATTTTATAATGAAAGTTGTGATCTCAAGAAATTGTTGGTCTCTGAGGACCGATCGGCTTGATTGCTCGCCTTAATAAGTGGATCGCCTGTAATTGAGATGGCGCTTTACATTAGACTGAGGGGCACAATTTCTTCTATCGTAACTTAATTTAATTTAAAAAAGTTAATTGAAGTTCTAGCCTCGTGACTTAGTCTACGTTTCAATGTTGACGTTACAATTACACGGTCTCCCGCTTAGGGTTCGCGAATCGATGGCGTAGCTTCTATGACATTCACAAGTGCTTGTAACAGACTGAATAAATTATTTTTAATTTGAATGAATTTTGAGGAAGAGTAGGTACTTTTTTATAGAAAGGTATGCCCTATGTCCTTTTGTATACCCCTGACAACGAGTGTGCAAAATTTCATGATGATTGGTGGAGCAATTATGATGTGATAGCGTAAAGCGTAACAAACAACTACGACAACTAGGTACCTACTATTGCATTTACATTTTATATATTTTTTTTTAATCAAAACAAATCAAATCTAGACGTTTATTAGAGGTTTGTTAGGGTATTACAATCAAATAGACAATTCATTAATACAGTTTTTTAAATTGTAAAATAGTTTTCTAATATGGTGTGCTAATCTTCAACTTATTTTGCATAAGCGGTTTTACTTTCTAAGTCAAAATATGATCGCTTTATTACTTAAATCAGTGTGATGCATAGCGCAGAATCTTTTTGTTTCCTCATTTTACATCGAAAATTTTAGAACTTTAAGTAAGTATCGAATTCACTATTAAAGAGTTCTAAGAAATTAAAGTGGTTTATAAATATTGGAATTGGAAGGTTTTGATTACCTTAGTTAGACCATCAGCCGTTTAAATGTCTCCACTGCTGGGGCCTTCTTCATGGGTGGATAAGGAGGATGGGCCATACCTCACCACGCAGGTCCAATGCGGATTGGTGGACGTTAACGACAGCAATTGCAGCCGGGACCAACCGAACGGCTAAACATGCCTTCCGAAGCATGAAGGAGCTCGAGATAATAAATTTTTGGTCACCCATCCCATGACCGACTCTTGCGAAAGTTGCTTAACATTCACAATCGCTGGGCCAGGTGTTAAACAACTGCGCCATCGAGCTCCTTTGATTATCTACCTATCATTAAAAGTTAGGTAAGTCAGAGTAATTTTCGTAAACAAGGTTTTGAAAATAATTTGATTGCACTTGGGCGTAGCTATGGTGGGGCAGGGTGGGGCGCTTGCCCCACCCTGGCTCTGACCTGTAAGGTCTACCTACCTAATCTTACCTAAGTAAGAAAATATGAAAATGACGCGGAATTAATGAGATAGGCCCGCCCGTAGCAATACAAAATATGCATGGAAAATGCATAGAATAAAATTTACCAGGGTAAGAAAGACCGCGGGTATAGTTTGCTAGTTACATATTATTTTAGACTGCTGCCCCACCCTGAGCCCATGGCTGGCTACGCTCATGTGCACTGTTGTAAATTTTCTATAGCTTTTGTGAAATAATATCAGCTTTCGGTCATCTAATGTGAAGCACTCAGTGTTATCTTAAAGGTATTATTAGATCGTACACTATTACTAGGGTTGTCAATCGTCGGGTTTCTTGCTTTAAAACTTACATGACTTCCGGGTGTAGGTTTTTGACCACGTGTTTTTTTAGCCTTTTTCTGTTAGATGGATGAAAATACTTATGCCTGTATAATACAGGTTAATTAACCTGTCAGTATTCGTGTGCGTGTCACAAAACAAGTAACCAAGCCACTTTTGTTTGTATTGAAAAAGTCTGACTAATTTAGCTTTACTTCGTACGTAGGTGTTTTCAATTGCCAATGCGTAATAAACCCTGAATATTGTAAGTACCTATTAAAATTACCAAAAGACCAATTTAATTTATTCAAGTAGGTACTTTCTTGTAGGTACTTACACCTAATATGAAAATACTGCATAACGCTTTTATAATCACTGAAAGTCATTAGTAAAGAAGACATTAAGTACCTTTTTTTTTTTTTTTTGTATGCCGAGGAAAAACGCATTTACGCGCTTCCCCGCCCGCAGGTGAGCGGGAGGGGGGTATGTGGGACTCGCCAGAGGGGACCGCAACATTCAGCGTTGCAGCTCCCTCCACGAAAGACATTAAGTACCTAGGTATGTTATGTATCTTCATAACAGCTAAAAATGTTCTGAATGTGTGGTAGGGTAAAAAATGACAATTCAAAAGCACAAATTGTTCTAGTCCGTTTGAAATTTTGCAATTTTATTTAATTTAATTTAAGGCGTCCTATGAATTCGTTTCGTATGAAGTCATAGGGTTGTCACTACACAACAGTTACATAAATAATTTGTAACTGTTGTGTAGTGACAACCCTTTGTGTAGGTACTGAAACGTAACATCTTCCGATAGTGGCCGCGCACGCAACGGCATCAAACAGTCGCCCCCAATAATTTCGTTTTTATAACCTTCCTGTATTGCCGAGCACCTGATGCTTATGTTATGCTCAAAATAATGTTATGTTATACGTACACTGATTTTTTTAAAGGAAATTACCTTTTTTAATTTTGTTTTGTTATGATAGCTAAGGTAAACAGTACTCTTGAATATGTTTTCATCATCTCTATGTTATGTTTTGTCCTAATAAGTTTTAGCTGTTGGTAACTTCGGTTGGTAACGATATTGTCCGTCTGAATAGGCAGAGTAGGTATTTTATCTAAACAGTAACACTACATTTTTCAAAGCAGGCAAAAGTAAATAAAATAAGCATTTGGTAAGATTGAAATTTTTAAGTTCAAGAAAACAATTAACTTAAAGTTTTCGTTAGTTCGGTTCAGAAGATCTACGTAATAAAACAAATGAGTTTTAAACTTCTGAAAAGCTTGTTAACTTTTCTATACCGATGTGTTCATCAGACTTATTTTATTTTGTTTATAGTCAAAATGATGATCAATGAATATTCTTACACCGAGTTAATAGGTAACTTATTTGAAGCGAGCGATCTTAACGAGGCCCAGTAGGGCTCCATTCAAGTAAGAAACAATTCAATTCAACTGAAAATAATAAAGTGACTCGCTTAAGTCGTTGTGACACTGAGTTCCAAGGACCGGCCTCCTCCACTTGAACAATAGGTACGCTGAATCTAGGAACTACATTCCGCGAAAATGTGACTTAAGTTGAAACGCGCAGAGTAGGTTTTATTTTGCGAATCTTGGGATACCTGCGTCCTTTTAACAAACCATAGACAACTGACAGCTTCCGTCAGTAATCAGGTCACGCGCCTTTTTTGAAACGTGGTCGTCGCGTACCTAGTTGTAGAGAAATTCTGACGTGAATGGCGGGCTTTATGCGACGCGTATGGGTCGGGCCAAATAAAATTTATTGTACCTTGCCTAATTTGATATCGTGTCTAGTTTGTACTAGTGGGTTTTCTATTGAATATCGGATGTTTTTTATTTTAAAAAAGGTTTGTTACATTGATTCGTAGATACTCAGTTTTTCTTTGTGGTTTTCTGATACCTCCAATACTCCAATGTACTTAGGTGGTCATGTTGTTTTAATATAGGTACTAGGTACGTGAAAAAGTATAAAAAAAACAAATATGGACTATTAGTAGTGAAGGAAGATGTACTATTTATTGATCTCACATAACATGCATACAACTCTGTATTGTTTATGGGCTGCGCTATTTTCCGGCTCAGCGATTCCACCGACGGCGAAAACGATAACAAAGCGCCGCCGCCGGTGTGACAACTGGGTAACAATGATAAACCTTTATAGATTTCGCATAAATATACCTAGGTACAAAGATAGATCTAAAACTAATTCATTTTAATAAAGTTTGCTATTCCTAAGCCTTTTGAAGATTTCAAAATAAACAGTAGGTAAGTATGTCAACGCTAATCTGAGAAGAAAAATTGTGTACTTACAATACAACTTAGACGATCGAAGACTTACAACGAAAAACCTTAAATTTTTCGTCCACTTTTCGAAAATTGAATTTAATTCGTTATAAACATTTTTTTAAAGATTTAGCAGAATTATTAATTTAGATGAATTTATTAAAATCAAGAAAATTTCAATTGCGCTTTTTTCATAAAACAAAGGCTAAGTAAATTTCAGCGGCAGCCATTTTCCAGGACAGCGGCTCCATCAGGAAAAGTGGTAAGCGATTATGGTCACAAAGGAAGACGTGTCTGTGACGGGCGCGGAGAGTGTAATGGGCTCTTTATGGCTTACGGCCTTAATTTATACAGATTCAGTTCACATACACACACTTTAACGTTATATGACAATAGTTAATTAATTTTGTAATGCAACAACCACGTGTTCTTAGTAAAAATATTTTCACTTCCGTTTCATGAGATTTTGGTCTACCCCTAACCAATTGTGTGCCCAAATAGTACAAACAAGGCATTCCTTATGAAAACAAAACCACATAGGATCAAGTGAAAATAGCTTTGTCACTATCAGGCCCGGCTATTTTCCAGGTCAATGACCCCTGTGTGGACGCGACAGGAACGAAACGATGCAATGTTTATAAAGAATGATCCCGACTGATAGCGACCTTCAATCATTCCCATTTTCCGATACTTCTGCGGATAGGTAAGTTGACTGCTATCAATACAGTGCTCCAGACAATAGTAGATTGTTATACGAGGGTCAAAAGGAAGCAATTCCCATTCGAGATATTTAGACGCCTGAGCATAGCGAGAGCGGCTATAGTTCGAGAATGGAATTGATGACTTACCCGTGTTAAACACTCTACTTTTCATTTCGAATTTCAGGAAAGTAAAAAAAGTCTTAGTTATTCCAAAGAATACGTTATTCCAATATGTTTATTAATAAAAACATGTACCTACTTAGTAACTACATTGGTAGACCTTATAATTATTACCTAATACCAACTTACCTTTAAAAACCTAGAAAAATTAGAACAATTTGTGAAATTTAAAGTTAAATTCTTGCTTGGAATATTTACAGTTTGATATAAATTATTATGATGATAGATTTGGCTTTGTTGGATACCTGTAAAAGTTAGACATATTCTTTGGTCTTTGATAAGACGGTAAGTCCATGGCAGAGACTCTCCTGAAGTAGTTGTTTCCTGTAGGCGAATTACAGCGTAGTTTTATTGTTTCTTTTATTTTAGTTGAACTTTTTGTTTTAGTTTTAAACTCATTTTTAGTAAATACAAAATCAACACAAAACTTTAATACGGCACACACAGCTCAAAGTCACAGAGTTAGGTAAGTCTCCCTCCAATATTTTATAGTTTTTATTATTTTAAATTTGGAACACGTCGCGTCGCCGGCCGCTCCGCCCAATGTTTTTAATTTTGCACTGGCTGTTTATACCGTGTTTTGTTGTTGTTCGTGAATGCGCCCTACCAGGCTGCAACTTTTTTAAACCATTTGCTTTTTACCTATTCTAAACTTTTTCATTGCCAAATTCAGTTCTATTTTTAAATTACTTTTTCACCCTAGGGTGGAACGAAGAGTTTTGGACCCGCTGCTCAGTTCAAATATACATCACTTTCCGAATATGAGAAATGAAATAGTGGTTTTCTATATGGTATTGCCTACAACAGGGACTCTTAAAGCACAAGCAAATTTATTCATTTATCAATGAAATAAGTTTTCATAAAAAAAGAGAATCCAGAATATGGTAAGTATGATCAATTACAATATTGTGCCGAACTTAGAACTTCAGAAAGCAAAAAAATAAATGATTTCCTAACTTTGTTGTAACGTCTTTTGCAACATTTTAAGTACTTTCACATTCTCTCCATTCTACTCTCTTGGAGTTTTATCATTAAATTAGTCATCAAGTCGTTATGGTGCGGTGCGACGTAAGGAGGTAACTGCATCGGCCCACATTTAGTACGTGATGGAAAGCCAAATGTCTCCAAATGTGTTGCCATCCGTCAGTCAGGTGTATCTAGAGTGACAAGAATTTTCACGGAAAAATCCGAACTAAAAGCTTCTTTTGAACAAAATAAGTCTTGACATTGCGAGAGTGAGGTGCGATGTCACCTACAATTTGTTGATAAAAAAAACCAAAAGAAAACGTTTATTAGCCGATGACACCTATACCTACTACTTATATATATTCTTTTTTTTTAAATACGTTTTCTACGTAGGTACTCTTTAAGTGAAAACCAAGAACTTTGGAAAACCTTACGTTTATACCTAATTTAATTCATATAGTTAGTCTAGTTAGTTCCTATAACGCCAGCGTGACTTGATTTATCGATTTCATGGTACATATAGCTTTGTTTCAGCTCTTTACACGAACTTTCATCCTCTATTTCACTCCTGACGATATCAATTTAATTTTGTGTCAAAAGGTAGCTTATGTCCTTCCCCATTGTCCTATCTGTCCAATACAAAACTGGCCCCTGATTACGTAACTCTGTTGCTAACTATTCTCGTTTGAAATCGACTGAAACCGTTTGAAATCTTTTAAAATTAAAGTTTCTCAGTTTCAGTTCAAAACAGAGTGCTATAATAGCACTTTGCTAATAAATTAAACTGTAAAATTTCATTGCATTCAAATTATTGTAATCGATTTCAAACGAGAATTGTTAGCACAGAAAGTAACTTAATCAGTATCTGATCAAAATTGGTCAAGTGACGCGTAAAAAGGTAGACAGAGCAAGTACTTATTTATTTACTCGTACAGTATGGATTTGCTACAAATTAGTAATCTGTGGTATGGGTTCATAACCCTATCATCGCGGGCGTGGTATTGATTATAATGTCAGATACACACAGCACATTACGGTAACGTTCTTGTAATATGCTGACTGCGTGATTGGATCTCACATCATTATTCATACATCGGAGCATCGGCCGAGTTGATTAATCACTGAGTTGACTACGGAGAAATATCTACTTAAAAGTTTGTTTTTGATGTTTCTTTTAATTCATAAAAGATTTTGATAGAATGAGTGATAAGATAAACAAATATTTACACACATACTAATAGTAATTTATTTCCCTCACTTAAAATAATCTCATTTAGTCCTCATACATGATCGCCGATTTCGGCTGCCCAATCTTCTTTTGGCCATCCTGTAATAGTAGTTTATGATACAAGGTTGGTAAGGAGGTTTTTAAAACGAGTTGACGTTTTATAAGCCCGAGCCGCAGGCGAGGGTTTATAATCGTCACGAGTTTTAAAAAACCTTAACAACCGTGTGCCATACTACGTTTTTCAATACATTTGCGAGAAAACATTATAGGTACTGCTGAAATTGTAATTTATTCATATAATAAAACTGTAAATTCTAAATATTTGTGCGCGAATTACGCAAAAACCGCTAAACTAATTTTGATGGATTTTTCACAGTTTAGTAGATTGAGGTCCAACTTAAAATCTAAGCTATGTTTCATCAAATTCAGGTGGGTGGAACCAGGGAAACAGCTTGAACTCTCCGTAGTACTAGCTATTATACACTAAAGGGGTCATTTTAAACTGGTTGCAATATTTTTCTACTGTCCACGCGGATGAAGTCGCGGGCGGAAGCTAGTAGAAATTAAAAAAAACGTTCGTAAACAAAAACGCACGGCGCCGGCGTGCGGTAAAATCAACTTTCCGCACGCTGTACTACTCCGTAAACAAAAACGCACGGCGTGCGGTAAAATCAACTTTCCGCACGCTCGACTGTCATCGTAAACTTACATTTTCGAGCAACTGTATTGAAAAATATTTTAAAACCTTTTTTTTCTAGGTTTATAAATGAAATCAATGAAAATATTTTTTTCAGTTATTTATCAAACGGTATTAGACAACCGTTATTAAGTAAAGAAACTGGACTTGTATGTAGAACCTTTTTGTTCCTGATGAAAACATTTTTTTTCTGTTCATACGCTGTCTTAATATTTATAAAGTAGTAATGGCTGTCGTCATGTGCCCTTTACGCCACGCCCCCTGCCGGATCCCTACCCTAGACCTGTTAAAACATTCAGGTTGCTAGCTTTTTGTGGGCATCCGTAAGCATAGCTTATTTTTCACCAAAAATCGCGTAAATTATAAATCAAACATTAGTGTTGGTACGTGGGATAAAATGAAGTATCTACATAGTTGTGTTTCGTTCGTATCTCTGCCACAGAATAACTAATTTTTGTCAAGGGTTCGTTAGTTTAATCCTACTATTTCAGAGGGAACGCAAAGTTGAAAATTGGGAAAATGTTATTGCCGATTGAATGTCATCGATTTACTGATTTTACGTTTTTACATTGCGCTCACACTTGTCAATCTAACATAACTAGGTAGTAGATAATCTATAGTTTGCTAACCACTAATAAAGTTAAGAAAAAAACAAAACAAAACACAACTTGATTCCTGATTTTAACTGTCCACAGTTTCACATAGACTGGAATTTCAATTTGACGAATTTTACGAGCATGCCATTCATTGTGTTTTGTCAGAAATAATTATCCCAATGACGATACGAGTAGCTCTGCTTCACACCTGCCATACTTGACAAAGAATTTTTATAAAAAAACCTTTGAAAAGGTCCCGCATCTAAGTACCTAGGTAGATAATAATGTTTTGACTTCTTTTGATGCTCGCAAGTTTGGCTCTATTTCACTGGTTCCTTTTTAGGGTTTCGTACCCAAAAGGTAAAAACGGGACCCTAATACTAAGACTCCACTGTCCGTCTGTCACCAGGCTGTATCTCATAAACAGTGATAGCTAGACAGTTGAAATTTTCACAGATGATGTATTTCTGTTGTCGCTATAACAACAAATACTAAAAACAGAATTTGTACGGAACCGTCGGTGGACGAGTCCGACTCGCACTTGTCCGGTGTTTTCTTCCTATTTCATTTCACTATCTTCTAGTTTTATTTGAAAATGGAACAGGATTTCTATGACTTTGTCTGACAAGTAGGTTCGTTGAACCTGTGTGAGACTGGACGAGAGTTACTTACTTATCGAATTTTAGATTTTAGCATTCACAATGCTATTTTTATATATCAAGTTACTTATTTTTTTCAATTATATTAAGTAACTTAATATATAAAAATAGCATTGTGAATGCTAAAATCTAAAATTCGCGAAAACGTAAAAAGTAGGTACTAGAAAATTTCGCCACTCCTAGCGACTCGGTAGCATACCTAATTGGTTAGTGCATTGGATTGGGCCGGAATCCTAAGGTGCGGGTTCGAGTCCCGTCTGAGCTGCTACGGGTGAGTCCATTTTTTCTAGTATTTTTTCAATTATATTAAATAACTTAATACTTACTTATCTGAGTCAAACTCGATAATTATTATGGCGTTGACGATCCTTTTCAGATGAATCCAATAAGCTGTACGTTGAAAGGGCGAGGCAACCGGCACCTTTCGCGCTCCGCATTGTTCCTATACAAAATGTCAAATGTCAACGTTTGACAGCCCACACATTTCCGCTAGAGAACTAAATATTTAATGAACCTTATTGCGACTTTGTCATAAATAACGTAACATGTGCGGTTGTGTTTCATATCAATTAACACTGAGCAAGTAATCACTAATTAAACTAGTGGCTCCGTGAGCTGTAGTGTACCTCGCGCTCGCGACGCAATAAAAAGTGGCTCAAATTATACAAAAATAAAATGTTGCCATGAGGTTTTCAAAAGTACCCACTTATTCGTTCATTTGATATTAAATCACAAGTATCGCAACTTGGAAAATGGATAAGTTAAGTACTTTCTTCATAAGACATTCTTTTCACTCCTCTTGCTCAAAAAGTGCGTCATTGTAACGTACAAGAGTCGAGATAAAATAGCATAATAAGCCCTAGGGGATAAAGCTTTTTCTTTTTTAATGTTTGTCTATTACCAATAAGCCTACTAAAACGAAAAAGTCTTTATTCATAATCACGAATTAAAACTCGCTCGACTTAATACTGGGGGTCTATTACGAAAAGTTTAATACGATACACGCAGCTGCGTCCGTGCTTCGTTCTGATTGATTCCTATTACAAAGCACTTGCGTATGCGATATTGCAAAGTGGTTGAGTAAATTTGACAGTTTCACCCTAGTGGATCTGTCATTATTCGTTCAATAGACTACGATAGCTACATTGAAAATATTTGTAATATATACAACCGACGAACTGCGGACGACTATCGTGACCAAGTTTCGTAATAGGCCCCCAGTTTCTCATTCTTATTTTTGACAATGGAACTAAAAGCATCTCTTCGGTGAAATCATAGACTTATTTATACTCTGTGTAATGCGTGTTTGTGTTGCTTAGCTGCTACAGCAGAAGTAAAAAAAAGGTACCATGGCGCGAAATCTTTAGAATTTTTCTTTAATTACAAACTGATTGAATTGTGTGACTGTAATAGGAAAGAATTAATTTTAATCTTTTGCCGTCAAGCACACATCATTTATTTAAATATTGTACAAAAATTTTATGAAGTGGAAGATAGAAAAACGAGTGGATTCGTTTACGGAAGTAGGTATGAACTATTTAATATTGTATTTTATTTTCTCGCAATCGTAGTGAAAAGTAAAGTGTAACACACGACGCTAAAACCCATTGTAACTCGGTTTCTATTTATTCCCGAGCTTTCCTCGTATGCAATGGGTAATTTTAGCGTTTTGTATAACAATCTACTATTGTTTCCAAAATACAGACTTAACATTTTTGATGAAGTTTGTATCTATGTATTCTATAAAATAATGTAGGTATTATCTTCGTTCCTCGTCTAGCCTTCTTTAAACTAAGTTACGTAGTTGTTTATTGAAATAAGCCATGTATGCGTAAAGTACTTTCAGCGAGTAACCCTAAACTAGGCGTGGAAGTTTGCGGTGCGGTCCGGTGCGGCTTCCAATCCGCGCGCAACTTGACACGCCACACAACATGGCGGCGGCGCGGATATCGCTTACAGTACAGCCCGAGATCCGGCTTTATATGAATATTCTTTGTTGAAGCCTTGAACAAAGACTGAACTGTCAGATAGAGAGCCTATTAAATATGGAAGATTTAGCTAGCAACGTTTGAAGCTATTTCAAAAGTCGATTTCAAATTCTGTATAAGAAACAAAGGTCAGCAGTCAGTTGTGCCGGGACTACCGGGAGTCAGGGATTGTTTTTAGGGTTCCGTACCCAAAGGGTAAAAACGGGACCCTATTACTGAGACTCCGCTGTCCGTCTGTCTGTCTGTCTGTCACCAGGCTGTATCTCATGAACTGTGATAGCTAGACAGTTGAAATTTTTACAGATTAAGTATGTAATTCTGTTGCCGCTATAACAACAAATACGAAAAACAAAATTATATAAATATTTAAGTGGGGCTCCGTGATACAACTAACGTGATTATTTTGACGTTTTTGGAACGGAACCCTTTATGTGCGAGTCCGACTCGCACTTGGCCGGTTTTTTATTTATACCGCATGATTAAAAAGTCGACCGAGAGTTCACCGTTTTCTAATTCCAAATACTATGAACTGTTTTGTTTTTTTTTAAATAATTCACGTTAAATTAAAATACTTAAGTACCTCAAATAAAATTATAACAAGTAATTTTTTGTTACAGGTAATTTAATGAAACAACTCGGCACTCTACATTTTACAACTTGGTTGGTTTGTTAAGCCCTTAATTACCACAAAGTTTTGATGGTAGAACAAAGAAAGGTAATATAACATTCGCGTGACTCCTTCAATAATCCAAGTCTTCTATGACCTGAAGCACCTAAGTATAGTGTCCATTAAAACCTCATTGGATATAGGTAGTAAGTAGGTACTTTATATTTTTACGGTCAAGCCTTTAGAGACCCATTGAAGACACTAATAGGTCATGGCACCCATAATATCTGTCACGGTAAAGACATTTCATGGTGGCTAATGACCACAAAGTGTCTGTATGAATGGTTTGTGACCAAAATGATTACCAGAAAACTTTTAGACAACATTCAAGTTTTCGACATCTAGTTTAAAAAAAGGAAATGAGGAAAAAATGGAAAGGAGGTTATTATGAAAAAAGATTTAACGATTGAATTTGAAAGAGGTGAATATTTTGTCTCTTGGTCTATAGTTTTTTGATTCACAAGTTTCTTTTGGTTTGGAAGTTCAAGTTCAACTTACCTCTGGAGACTGATTAAGATTCCTCATTAAGAAATCAATTAGTGAATAGGGAATAAAGTTTCAAATCCTCTTCTAAATGGTGTCCGACAATGGGAAAGTTTGCCTATTATACACCGTCGTTGAATAATAGAGTATACTTTTGAAGGTTCCAACAGAGCGGCCGGTGGACGATCAATCAAACTGCTGTCTGTTTTGGACAGAATTTTTGCTGACACTGAGTACAGGGCTTACTCATTCTGACTGATGGACGTTGTTAAATTAATGGAAAAAAAGTTAATAAAAATCGTCCTTTTTCCTTAGATTGTTAGTTTTGGAAACTACCTATTGTTTGTGTTTTTTTATTTTTAATGAAATTTGTTTTGTATGGTTTAATAATAATTTTCGAAGAAGTCATTGTTTTTTTAGGTAGGTATTAATCAAAGTGTATACTTGCAGAAGGCCTTAGATGGTCAATAGTAGCTTTGCGATTTTTGTTCTGATTTAAATCATTCCTGAAAATCTTAAGAATATAATAATATTAAAATGCAACACAATAAAATAATATTTAAGGCGCTGTGGTAGTGAAACTAGCGCCGCCACTACATTTATTTTAATTACTCGTAAAAAAGCCACTTTGAGCTATAATGGTTTTTAAAACATACAGAAAGAACTTCGATCATATCTGATCAAAGAGAAAGAATGAAAACTGTAGAAGAGTTATTAAAAAAATATTAAGAGACAATTTAAGAGATTATTACATGAGCTTTTTTAAATATTGCCTTGGTTTACGAGTAATAAAAACAAATGTAGTGGCGGCGTGGCTAGTTTCACTACCTACAACGCCTTAACTGTTAAAAACTTAAAATGCAACTAAAATATTATATAAAATACTTACTTGACTGTTTCTGCGAAGCAAATCTTTGCAATTATTACTTAACCTATTTGCGTTTTTGATAATTTCTTCAAAGTATACCGGTTCTGTCTAGCGGTTAGGCTGTTTCTATTGCGAAACCAACGGTTGGGGGTTAACATCCAGTAGGCTAATGTTTATGAAATGAACACATCATTTTAAAAAACCGTTTTTTTTTTAAAGTTGAAATAAGAATCTCTGTTTTCATTGAATGTTTTATTTGGCTCTCGTATCACAGTTCAGCTGCTTTAAACGAAGATATAACAAACCCACATAATAATTAACGATCGACACGCAAATTGTATTAACTGCAGTTAATACGATTTAATTTTGCGAATCGGTCGCTATCAAAGTTTTCACTTAAAATTAAACTGGTTCAAATTGTGATCTGAGTTATTTTCCATAAATTGTTTTATCTACATCGTAAAATTGACTTTATAAAGTTTTATCCCTCTAAGTTCGCAAAGCATTTTCATTGAGTTCTCAAAAGTTTTATACTGCTGTAGTGGCGCAAACCGATGATTTATAGTCGTAATCTCGAACAGCTGAAAGGGAAACAAGCATTTTTCTTAAAGTGAACGACTCTTTATATCTTTCAGAAAGCTCTTAATCCGGCTCAACTTGTAGGTACCTACTTCTTTCTGTGCTCCCTCAATTACTAAGTTTTGTGACTTGGATTAGTGGGGACTGGCAGGGTCGCCATATGGTGGCAAGACTGGCGAGCGAAGGATTTCAGTGAAAAAGTAAAACTGTTGTGAAACGTTTCTAACCGATGAGTTAAATCGGATAGAAACGTTTTTTATGAAAGCACTTACGTATGTATTTATTGCATCAGTTTTAATGTATTTATTTTCCTGCTTTTGCTTACATAAAAAATATACTTAACAAAAAGTTATTTTACGAGTTTTCAATCAGTTAAAATCATTGTATAAAACGGAGCAACTTAATAACATGACGGAAATTATTATATTGATTATTTTCTGTTCCAGGATAAAGAATGTGCTGGAATAATTTGCAAATGGAAAATACTATTCATGTCCAAAAACAAAAGATCAAAATCAGAAATCGAAATCTAATCGGAAAAACCGAACGTAAAATGTAACTTTTGATCTGAACTTTTTTGTTTGTTTTCCACTAGATCTTCAGGATATGGTCTCAACTTTATCCGCTACCGCTCATCGCCTTTCCCCTCGTCTCCATTGACAGGTTTCGGGCTGAAGGAATCTCATTGTGAAGTTTTGAGGGGTTTGTTAGGATTATGCCGGCTCCCCATGAAAATTAATTGTTTTAATTCAACCCGGTTGTCATAACTTAATAGAGATGTACGCAGGGCCTTGTTTGTATAATTAATTATGAGATTGTATCGACGCTATACGGAACAGTTTGAGAATCCTTATAATCCTTCAGTTGGGTTTCCATAGGTGCTGTAAGGGGCTGAATCGATTCGATGGTTGTATATTCGAAGTGTTAAATGTATTTTTGGGAGTAATAAGTTTAAGCTAAGCAAAACAATGTTCCCTATTATGGGTTTATGAGTAGCTAATACAAATAGGGATTAAAAATAGACTTACAATGCGATTGAATAAAATATACAACACTGATAGAAGTGACCAAATTCAGAGCGCTTGGGGTACAAACAATGTATTTTTACCGACTTCTAAAAAAGGAGGAGGTTCTCTGTTCGTCTGTATATTTTTTTTATAATTACGAATACTACTTCTTGCTTTTTAGAGGTAAGTACCTAGGTTTTTTGAAGTCGGTTTTTTGTTTTTTTAAACAATTTTTAGCCGTAAAATTTACTCCTTTCCATACATTCTCGAGTTTGCCGCTTCTGTTGTACGTACATAGTTTAATTAATCCGTCGAGTCGTTATTTGGATGGGTGACTTTTATTACCTCAAGCTCCTCCGTGCTTCGCAAGACACGTTAGGATATTGGTCCTGGGCTGAATTTGACATCAACCAAGCTGCATTATGAACTGTCTGCTATGTCAACGATAATAAAAGTCAAAGTGGGGACAATAAATTGATAAAATGTTGTTAAGTTTTTATTTTACTGTGTTTCAGACAGTCAGTGTATACTTTTATCAAAGTTAGTGAGTTTGTGTTACCTACTTATTTATTGGAACGCTGTCTCTGTTATTACCGGAGACGGGCGTTGGCGTTGGTGCTGCGACACAGTTTTTATAACTTTTGCGGTTATTAACGTGTACAATGTAACTTGTTCCAAATAAACTATTATTAAACTATAAAAAACTAAAATTTATTTTGAAGAAAACCTTTGAGTATTATTTTATCTACCTTCTAGGAAATTGCATATTGATATGATATCACCACGTGGCGCGTGGCCAACCGCCCCGGAAAGTTGGCAAAGTGCATACAACTTGCCAATTTCCTGAAACGATGCGCTGTGAGCAGATGCCCCCAATTTATCTACAATATGTTACAGAAAACGTGGTTTTTAAACGAAACGTTTTGCCGATAATATTGTAAGCTAGAATTTTGCTATATATAAGTACATTTCCTGCACAATTTTTGAAGTGGTGAAACTTTTTACTTTAGACAAAAGTCCTATTATAAATAACTAATCAAGAATTAGATAAATCGGACGCTGTTCGTCCACTCCGTTTTAGTTTACACTCCTGTACAAAGTTCAAAATAAAGTAAATAAAACGCCGAAAATCGATTAATTATTGCGATTCTTTTTTGTAATAGGCCCTCAGATCAGAACGTTTAGTGCCTCAGACAATAAAAAACTTAAATAGATAATATTATTTTAAAGTTTCGTTTACAATGGCAAAGCTATGCTTTAAGATTGAATGGTTACCAATATCCATACTTAAGCGATATACCTAAGTCTTTCGAACTTTGTACGTAAAGCATTGAAACAAAAAGCAGGTGGCCCTCTGCCAGCCATTGTCACTTAGTCGCGGCTGAGCCTGATCTGGTGCCAACATTTGAAATGACACTGTCACCAAATGGAAGACGTCATAAAGTGCTTGAATTCTTCATTTTATGTCCATATTTGTACATGAAGACAAACTGTGATGCAAAGGAAATTAAAACCAGTTTTTTTTATTAGCTTTCGTAGCGAGTTATGGCTTTCAAAGTACCTAGGCATCTCTTTAAAAAGATTACTGACTCCATTTACAATTTTTTTTCCACTTATACAAATGTAACCATTGACGTTTCCTGCAATGGCTGCAATTTGAGCTCAACATATCGGAAAATTTGATTTTCCTGTTATAAATGTTTCTTCTTATCAGTAGAAATACTTCAAGATCAGAGTAGTAATTAAAAAAAAACAAAAAACCGACTTCAAAAAACCTACCTCTAAAAAGCAAGAAATAATATTCGTAATAATAAAAATACGTCTATTGAAGTCGGGTGGGGCTGGAGTATCCTTTTTTTTATTCTAAAAGCCCCACCCGACTTCAATAGACGTATTTTTATTATTACGAATATTATTTCTTGCTTTTTAGAGGTAGGTTTTTTTAAAGTCGGTTTTTTGTTTTTTTTTAAACAATTTTTTATTTTTTTATTTTTAGTGTAGGTACCTTGTAGGTAAGGTATATTATATATGTAGAAAAATCGGCTCAGCCAAACGTAAGATAATCGCGGAGAAACATACTTAAATACGGGTCAAACTGAGAACTTCCTTTTTTAAGTCGGTTAAAAAACTACACTTAAGACTATTATGTATTCTGTTACAATTTTATGATGGTAGTAGATAGTACTTTATCACAGACCTATATTACAAACAGCTAAGACCCCATCTACAATACTTACATTCATTGTACAAAAAATTTCCCGAGCAGCATTGCATTTTATTGCAACCAAACACAAATTATTACATAAAGAGTAAGATTGATCTTTTTGCGTGATTTTTATATGCCAACAAGCTCAAGTTTATAGTTTGCGCAGGCTGTCAAGGGCCCTATAGCCGTCAAAGTGGCGACCTCATCTTAATTAAATTGTTTGCTCTGGAGCTTTAGTCTGTTCTATACTATTTATAACACTGTGTGTGCCATGTAAATGTATTTTCATTTTGAAAAAAAAGCCATGGGCAATCAAAATTGCACGAATTAAACATATGTTGTGACGGAACCGCGTGCAAGCGATGTTAACCTTTGGAGTGGTTAAGCGACGCTGTTGCTCATAGTACATGTGAATTACCGATACATTATGTATCTACTTGACCATCAGCCATTTTTGATGTCCCCACTGCTGGGGCACAGGCCTACCTTATGGGTGGATAAGGAGGATGGGCCATAACCCACCACGCGGGCCCAATGCGGATTGGTGGGTGTTAACGAGTGCAAATGCACCCAAGACCAACGGCTTAACGTGCCTTCCGAAGCACGGAAAAGCTCGACATAATAAATTTTTGGTCACCTATACCATGAACAACTCTTGCGAAACATGCTTAACCTCCGCAATCGCTGGGCCAGGCGCTAAACCACTGCGCTATCGAGCTTCTATGTATCTATCTTCTTAGTAAGCAATAAATTTAATTAAGATGAGGACGCCACTTAAGGGGTTTAGGAGCCTTAAGTTAACCCATTCGTGGTCGAGTCGAATTTCCCCACCTGCTTCTTACGAGATGAGTTGTCCAAAGTGTGCTCTACCTGTAGAGTTGCCTGATTTCAACTTGATTCGGCAAACTTTGCTCAGGTTAAAGATTAGCCTGCGTCCCTCGTATCAACAGGCAACTGGGGACAGATTATTTCATTGCAGGGTTGTCAACATTTACTTTTAATTAACGGAACTGAACAGGTTATGCTAAATAATTAACAAATTAATTAAAAAAATATAATTGCGAGAGGAGAAATGAGTTAGCAGTCAGATTTAGTCGGGAAAATATAATTTTAAAAGGTTTACTTTTTTACATTTTCAAAGAGCTCCGCGTTCAACTAATTTTAATTATTTGGACATTTCAGTTTTCAACCACAGCCGCCGTCATTTAGACGAGATGTTAAAAATGTGGCTAAAACTAACATATAATCGGAAACTGCTAAGAAATCTGTAGGTAGTCGTTTAAAAACTAAGGTACAAAACAAATACATCTTTGGGTCCTCTTAATGAACAATGAAATAACTATAAAATAGTTAGGCACCCAATAACGATGGTAGCCCATATTTATACAAAATGTTGTTGCTTTACAATTACGTGATCAAAAGAATCATTTAGATGATCATTTAGTCCGACCCGACCCTTACTAAGTATTGTTAGATAGATAACAGATCATAGAATAGGGTCGGATATATCCCTAAATTGCAAATTGCCTATTAAGTTAGCCACAATAGAGAATATTACCGAAACGTATGGGGCTTCTATCTATTGACAATATAATAATGATCACTATCCAATAACAAGATGTTGGCTTCCTAATAAGAGATTTGTTATTAATTTGCATTTCAATGTTATATTATAAAGTAATAAGATTTGTTAATGTGTAGTTAGAGGTAAGGTATGTTTATGATTTTGGTGGTATGGATCTTGTATGGATTCTTATTTTTTTATACAAATTTATTTATCGAAAAAAAATATCGAAGCCGTCGATTACCAGGAGCTTCCAGTCATTTAAAAAGAAGAAAAGAGGTTTTATAATTTTAGTAAAAGATGCTATTTCAAGTTAACCTACATTAGTTGTCGAACTCTTTGCCTATTTGGCAACCCTATTGAAATGACAGGTGGAATTTCATTACACGCTCCCGCAGCCTTATGGGCCTAGTTCCAGTCGCGGTACGCAAATTAAATTCTCTGAGGACCATCGGCAAATAAATCTCACATGTACCTACTTGTTACTTATTGCTGTGGTCACGTGTGGAGCAACACTGAATGAAGGTCAGGTTGCAATGAACTTCAATAGTATTTAAGAGGAATACATTAGAACATTGTTAGAATATCGTAAAAGGCTTTCAATAAGTACTTATTCGTTTTAACGAGAGACTTAGGCTCAGTTGCACCAGCTTACTACAATAAGAAGCTTGTTAAAGTACCGGTTAAGCACAAGCAATTATTTTTATAATGTATAATGTTGGATTAGATTCTAGGGATGAGCGCTGTAGTCTGAGATACAGGTTTTTCAACCTAGTTCGATTACAGATGACCGATATATATGTAACATTCGCCTATATATACCTGAAATGTTTGTACTGTGCTTCTTTGTTATTTATGCTGGGAAATAAATAAATAAATAAGTTAGCCAAAACAGAGATTGCTAGCCAGCATGATGTCCTTTGACAAGTTTGACGTGACAAATAGGTAACTTTAACTTTGACAGCGTTTTCGTGCAAATCGCCCTTAATGTTAACAATCGTGACTTAATACAAATCATGAATTTAAAAATATGAAATATTATTTGAAACGTGGAAATTATCTAAAATTATTTGAAACAATTTTTTTTTTATTTCTTTCCGTAGATTAAGAGACACATCAATTTATAACGTCTTTTGTTCATATAACGTATAGATAAAGTAAATAGTATAAGGAGCAGTTTCACTTTTCATTCACTTGTAGGACTTATATAACATTAATTATATTTTTAGATTTTATAAGTGATTTTATATTTTAAACCATTTCTAATAAATCATATGCTTTCGATAGTCTTTCAAGTCAAAGTCTCACAAAACCTTGACTAAAAATAAAATCGTGACTCGTTCATACATACTTACTGATACATAAGATGTCTGATCTTATTAAATAGCTGTCTAAGGGCTTGGTTCCCGGGGTCGCAATATCCACTTTATTGCGCCCAGGCTTAAGCCGGCGCGTGAGTGCGGATGTGGCGTGGAGGGTTAAGACGCGCATTTATTATCTTGAGGAGCTCGTGAGCTAGCTTAGTGGCATCGTCAAACTAAATCGCGATAGTAGGGACATTATTCATTGTTCTTTTATTTAAGTCTTCGGACAGCCAAAAATGCTAAAATAACCGAAAAAACTTACAATTAGCGCAGTGTATGCAAAATGGAGGAGCTCGGTGGCGCAGTGGTTTAGCGCCTGGCCCAGCGATTGCGGAGGTTAAGCAACGTTCGCAAGGGTCGGTCATGGGATGGGTGACCAAAAATTTATTATCTCGAGCTCCTCCGTGCGTCGGATGGCACGTTAAGCCGTTGGTCCCGGCTGCATTTGCAGTCGTTAACATCCACCAATCCACATTGGGCCCGCGTGGTGGGTTATGGCCCATCCTCCTTACCACCCATAAGGAAGGGCTGTGCCCCAGCAGTGGGGACATCAAAAATGGCTGATGGACATGCAAAATGAGGTTTATCGATGAATACCTTAATTTTCATAAGATTTCATCCTACTAATATTATAAATGTGAAAGTTTGTGGGTTTAGGTGTTTGTTCCTCAATCACGCAAAGACGGAATTTCCAAAGTTAGCACCCAGCCAATTTCATGTTCGCAAAACCTCAATTATTTCGCCATACATTTCCTTTTAAATGATGGTCAGGCGTCGTATAATAGAATGGATGGGTGTGCGATGCTATTAGGGGCATGAATTAAAGATCAGGCTTCGAGGGCCGGCGGGTTATGGCCCTACGGTAATGGGGGCCTTAGCATTGTTCCTTTTGTGACGGACCCGTGGAATGCTGAAGGAAAGGACTACTCATTTCTTCTTTTTTTTTTATCAAGTCAATTCATAAAAGCCTTTCTTTTTACAGGAAATAACGATTTGCCGCAACGCTATTTTACGTCAGTCCCTGCAATTCGTGGCATTTTTTCATACGTGTTTTATGGCGCTTAATACGATTCACATCCCGTTAAAAACGCTATCTGTACAGTGAAAAGTTCTACATTAATCTGACCTCATGTGATTGATTAAACATGAAATATATCTCGTATGGCAACAAGTGGCAAGACAGCTTCTCTTAGTTTTTTTTATTAGTATAAGATTTTAATTGAAACAATTGCTGTCAATATATCAGATATATTTACTAAGATCGTGTTTCCAAAAAAAATAAAACTAAACTATTAATTTTGCTTTGCCGTTTTCTACAAGCATATTGGATTCAAACAACATTGCTCATTAAACGACCAATCTTTTATTTCTTATTATGCTTTATTACTTAAGTATTGATAAGTCTATAGATAAGCCCATAATTTCATCTGATCGAAGTTAACTCTACGTAATTACTGGGCCCAACAGTTCGCGTCTTTATAGTAGTTTATGATACAAGGTTGGTAAGGAGGTTTTTAAAACGAGTTGACGTTTTTTTTAAAAAACCTTAACAACCGTGTGCCATACTACGTTTTTCAATACATTTGCGAGAAAACATTATAGGTACTGCTGAAATTGTAATCTATACATATAATAAAACTGTAAATTCTAAATATTTGTGCGCGAATTACGCAAAAACCGCTAAACGAATTTTGATGGATTTTTCACAATTTAGTAGATTGAGGTCCAACTTAAAATCTAAGCTATGTTTCATCAAATTCAGGTGGGTGGAACCAGGGAAACAGCTTGAACTCTCCGTAGTACTAGCTATCATACACTAAAGGGGTCATTTTAAACTGGTTGCAATATTTTTCTACTGTCCACGCGGATGAAGTCGTGGGCGGAAGCTAGTAGAAATAAAAAAAAACGTTCGTAAACAAAAACGCACGGTGCCGGCGTGCGGTAAAATCGACTTTCCGCACGCTGTACTACTCCGTAAACAAAAACGCACGGCGTGCGGTAAAATCAACTTTCCGCACGCTCGACTGTTATCGTTAACTTACATTTTCGAGCAACTGTATTGAAAATTATGTATGCGATTTTACCTTAATGCTTTTGCTAAGAGCTCAATTTCTCATTAATATAGTTCTGTACTAATTAAGGAGCATCCATTGCTCATACATGTTTTTTGTAAAATATATTGTTGATTTGTTTTAGCCACAAATTATAATGACCAATGACATGAATTACAAGCATTATTTATGCAATTGTGACTCCCTTGAGATATTCTATAAAAAAGCTATATCTTTTAGTTATATGATATTCCATACAAAAAAAAGTGGGACGAGTTGCAGAATAGAAATATTAATCAATTTGATTTTCTTCAACTCGGACTAAATATGTATGTGGGTGGGACGAGTTGACGAATCACTCATAAGTAGCTGAAAAATTACCTGAGTTTTGTTTGTTATAGATTTTTCTTGTGGTAACCACGAGTACCTTCGTAGGTAACCTAACTTTCAATGTTTTACTAGGATAATAAAACAATTATTTAGTTAGGTATCCTACTTCTACCTATTATTAGTTTGATTTTCTGATAAAGTAATTTGACTTGAAAGTCCCGCGTTGAATTCCAATATTTCCAATATACTTAGCTAATTAGTGTTTTTGGGCATAAATTTCATTTCATCAAACTCTAACATGCGCGTAAAAAAGTGTGAAACACAAAAAACAATGTTTGTGTGTGAGTCGTCCGGATTATCCGGCGAGGGTTGGGGTCAGGGGCCAAAAGTTGGGGCCGCAAACTGATGAGCGTTATTTAGGATATTCATATTTCAGCACAGTAGGACCCTTTTGTGTGATGGTTATCCAAATTACGTTTTACTCTTTATTTTTTGGCACCCTTTAGTAATACATATTACTATTCTACCCTTTCCACCGATGGACATACGTCATCGCCAAAATTTGTAGGCCGCCGAAAAGTAGCGTAATCCATACTCATTAATTTTACCGTGACAGTACTTTTCTTTTCTACAATACGGGCGGTTTCCGCAATTCGCCGTCTATTGCGCCTATTTTGCGTGTGGAGGGTGTGCGGCCGGATCACTCTAGTAGCCTGACCAGCTCAGCCTGGAACGCTCCAAGCACTTTCAAGAGCTTAATAACAGATCCGATATTCAGTCGCTTCTAAATTTAATTGCATTCAGGAAGGTAGGATCCGATTTAGCATCCGTTTTCAGGATGAAATGGTCTCCGACGTAACGGATGCTTAATCGGAAGCGATTCAGGAGAGTAATCGCATTCGATCTGAATATCGGATTCGTTATTCAGTAAGGTCTAATACCCACTTAAATCAGATCCCACCTTCCTGAATGCAGTTAAACTTCTCTGAATTTAGAAGCGACTAAATGTCGGATCCGTTATTCAGGAAGGTCTAATCAGGACCTATGGCGACTGAATTTTTCGTCCTAAATCGGACTCTGATATCGGATCTGTTATTCAGGAAGGTCTAATAAGCTTTTCACAGTCGTGACCGCTTCCTGGTCGCTGCCCGGCGAGCCGAGGTACCTCGCTTGGTATGGGGTCACCCTTCTGCATTCCAACAGTAGGTGGGCGGCTGTTTCTTCCTCCTCCTTGCAGCCTATGCATAGGGTAGTGTCCGTGACAGCTGAATCAAAAATATTGTGACAGGGATTCTGCATGTGTGTTTGTTTGTCAGGTCTTCATTGAACCTGATGATTTAATTCTCTAGCCCTACCTCACGAGAAATGCTAAGGAAATCGAGAAAAGCTACTAACCCCCTAGCATGATTGACAACCGAAACACGACATGTTAGAGCGCTTATCGACAGTCTTTTGACGTTAAAGTGTGATTAGCAAAAACAAAATTGCTACAAGAATTTACCGTTTTAATTTTACTGAGGAGGTCAGATCATTTCATGTCGCTGGTCAGTTGATCGGCAATAATGACGGCACGAACTTGTTCATAACCGAGTGGAGTAAATAGTTCATCCGGAATGACCCGGAATCGAGGGAACGATAGCGGAGTGTTATGGACTGCATTCTGCGATGGATAATTTCAAGTGATGAGTACAGTTGGGTACAGAGCCGGCCTGGACCGGCAGCGGGGCCCGGGCGATGTGTTACCTATTTTATTTTCGAGACAAGCGAGTCCTCGTCCACTATTAGATCCCGAGTGATTAATAAGGCAAATGATTCAGTAGCGACATGTTATTTTGTTTTTTTTTTAATTCTTATTTGCTTAGAACTTGTGGAAAAAGAAAAGCTGTTTTTTAATTTATATACTAAAAGACCGGAGTTTTTGTCTTTTGACATGTCATCGTAACCTTATACTATTCCGTCTGCTTAATGAATTAGAGCTAGAAAGTATAGCTATTCTACTGTATTATAATAAGTCCTCCATCTATCCATCAATCTGTCCATATAATAAAAAAGATCTTAACATTAGGTAAATTGTCCCTGATGCAAACGTATTTTGAGAAAATGATGGATGTTTTAGTCTTGTCGGTGTTGTACATTGGGTGGTCTCCTTGTCTGTGCGTTCACGTTCAGTCCATTATAGAGACTCGCCTAAAGCCGGCTCTGCCCTGAACCCATTCAAGCGAGTGCATCGCAAACTCACTTCTTGTCCAAGGATTCACGTACTATGATCAATTCTGTTCACAGTTTGTAGTAAAAGTTTAGTATTTGCGAAGTATATCTGTTATGGTAATTTGAACTACACTGGATGAGTAATACTTATTCAAGTTATAAGTTTCCTAGTTATACTTATATTTTAGTATCCAAGTAAAATGTATATTACTAAATAAACTTTATGTACCTATGTACACTCACTCACTTCATGAGTGTTTCGCAGGTTGTCTGGTTCGCAATTCGTCTGGCAGAAAATACGCACATTAGAAACTATCAACCATGAGAAAATGGATTTGTAAGACTTTGTGCTTTTATGTTTACGTATAGTTACTCACATCACAACTGTTCAGTTTTGCAAGTGACTTATATTCCATAAAGCAAGTAAATCTCAATAAATAAATACACGTTATTTACGAATCTACAAGTTAACTTTAACCCTAACAAACCGCTCAGATGGAATGATCTAAACCGCGGCGCATATCCATTTATCACGGCTATTTCCGTCCAAGGCTATAATATCTAAACGGTCGGGCCTTTAATTGTGGCCAAAATAGTTGCAATTAGTACTTGTTCAGTTGTAAAAATAATTATTATAAGCGCGAAATAACTTGTCATGGGTTATAAAGTGGTTCAATAACAATATTTTTAATAGTTTTAGCTTGGAGGCTATGTTTAAATTCAGTCCACAGAAGATGAAACGACAAAGTTATGTTTGAATCTTCGGGTAACTTGTAAATTAATGATATTGGTAGTTGTTGTTTAATACTTGTTTTAAACGATCACATATCGATTGATCTATTTTATGCCTTAAATTCTACTAGTATCAGTGGTAATCTTATAAGGGTCACCGGTCAGCTTACTCTAAATTAAGAAAATTAAAACTTAATTTATTTGCTTATTAGACGATCGAAGCTAAGTTTGATTTAGGTGTTTTATCGATCTGACACCGATTTTAATGAATGAACCCAAAATAGGAAAACTGTTTCATCAAACTGAATAACTTTTACTATGGGACCTGAATTTGCGAAAAGAAATCAACAAATTAATAACAAAAATATTAAAATGTAAGCACCAACAGTAATTTTTCACGATTTTAGAGTTGGTCCTAAAAGTTGTTCAGTTTGATGGACCAAAGAAACATTAACACGTTGATATAACTTAACTTTAGTGTAGTCTATACCCTGCAGTGGGTGACGTGCGGCTGATATAATGTTATAACTTAAGTAACAAAGCGCGTTAAGGTGGCACCCCGAGCGAAAGTGGCGCCGCCGCCGCGGTGAATTTTATTTATTATTTTAATTCTTATACACAATTTAAATAATAATAATTATTTTTTTATAATTTTAAGGGCTCGTAGTCACTGCTAGAAGTAGATAGCAAAACTGCTAAAAGTGACCGTTTTTGACACATTTGCTATAGATTTACTTCTACGAATGACTACGAGGGCATGTAGTGATACCTTCTAAAAAACTAGACCATGGGCCCTAAACACTCCACGTAAAACATTATTTAAATCTGTTTCTTCTAATAACTTATTAAATAAATACCTATGAGGGCGCCACTTCCGGTTATATAGGTACAACCGCCTTAAGAAGTATATTGTTTATTTTCAATAGTGGCCCGGTTCCGAGTGTCCTGAAGCCGCATCAGTGCACAGCACAAGTGGCTGGTCAGGTCAGGTCAAGCTATAGTAACTAATGCCACGCCTATCTCTTGTCAGCTGTGCGATTGTCGTCGGTGCGAATGGTGCGACCCAGCTGACCCAGCTCTAGCTGTGATACACTGAATGAAAATGTAGAAAAAACTTTCAATTTATTCATTAAAATAAAATATACGAGTATTATTAATTCAGATGTTGTTATCATTATATTTATTGAAATTTAATTGAATTAAAGATTATTTATTGAATATAGATAATTAACTAAGAAACACACTAGGGTTGTTACATTATTTGTTATAGTGTATGATTTATTTTAATAAAAACATTTTATTATTATTTTATTATAAATAACTGAGCATGCATAATGTTTCTCGACTTAGATTAATTTCCAGCATCTAACGATTTTATTTTTGATAATATTGTATTGAATATTCAAAGCTTCAATGATACTAAAACTGATGGATCGGCTGATTTATTGACTTTAGTACGTATTTAAAAGTTTTGCCATAAAACGGGACTTTTATTACTTAGATAGTATCACAAGTACTAAAGCAAGTACCTAGTAAATAATGATTTATGCAGATCCACGTATTTGTATAATTTTATGAGCGTATGTTACAGCTACGTTTCACTATTATTATCTGACGAAACAGATTTAGAGATGAAATAGTTGCCCAAAATGTGAAAAAGTTGATTTCGTTTTGACACAAAGGCCTGCCACATGCAGACGGAATTTTGATTCGGAATTCCGAACCGGAATCATTCAGAGTTTAGCAATTCCATACAAATCTATGAACCATACATACCACTTTCATTTTCCGTTTTTATGGAGTAGGTACCTATTGCTATTGTTCCAAAAAAAATGTGTTCTCCATCTAAAATATATAATTTCAGTAAATTATTATTATTTCAGTCAGGTGTTAAAATTAAAAAAAAACAAAAATTCAAAAATTTCATACTTCAAAAAGCGCGATGAGAAATCGTTAGCTGATTACTAAATGGAGTTAACTGATCCCGTGTGGGATTGGATCTGTGTAAGGAATGGGTGAATGACCCAAAATAGGAATATTACTATGATTGCACTTAATACTCACGTACTCCCAGACTGAGCCGAACAGTAGTACATTACGAGGCAAATATCTTAAAATCAAGTGGGGATTGCGCGGAACGCGAATTTTGTGCATGCGTAGCGATGAGGTAGGCGGGCGGGCGGCGGGAGAGCGGCGCGTGCTATTGGTCGCTCACAAACAAGAGCACATGCGCGAACTTATCCCCACTTCGTCGAAAAAATTTCACGATTTATTCTGCCTCGTAATGTACTTTGCCGTATAAAATGCAATAAAGGGAACTTGATAACCGTGACCGATCATGCTACTAAAGCACTGACCTCATAAAACAATTAAGGTCAGTGTACTAAAGTCTTTAGCTACCTGAAGTCGGCCGGGGTTAAAACTCTACAATGTAGAGTTAAAAAGGGATTATGTAATGTAGAGTCTACATAATCCCTTTTTAATTCTAAGCGTAAACACCAACGTGTATTAAGTTAACCAAATTAGCGTAAAATATGTAAGAAAAGTCCCTTAAAAAACGCTTCATAAGATTCTCTACCTGAATAAAAAACTCGGATGTCCCATGACCCTTCTCAAAATTTCGCAATAACCTGTCCTAAAATCACCTTTATATCCGACTACACAAGGTTGGGTATCAGGGCCGGATTTAGAACAAAATATCTACTTAGTTACTTCATAAGGAAATATTTAACAGCCTTTTTATGTAGTATCTCTTATCATAAAGGACTCGAGCTCGACTGAAGCTTTGTACAGTATGGTGACATTCATGAACTTGTGCCTCACGATATTCATTATAGAGTTTAATCTTAGAACGTGGATAATATATACTAAGTATTAATATTATATTTACTACTAGCACAGATAAGTGATAAGCTTACCAACAAAAAAATAAAAGATTGCTTGTTTGTCGTCTAAAATAAAATACCTACCTGTAAATTTTTTTATACGATTTATGCTGAAAAATTCACCTAAACCTAGTCATGGTTTTCGAGTTCTACCAACAGCACAGAATACATTGCCAACAGTGTGAAAACTAAGTTATTGTTGTATTCAGTGATTGTTAGTGGTTGTTATTGGCTTCCTAAAAATGTGAAACAGAAAGTCTTTATTATTTTACATCAAAAAGTTACTGTAGGATATTTTAGTACTTATTAGAATTAGTTATCAGCAATTTTCCTAGAATACTCAACTCAACCAGTATAATAATATTAATGTTGATTTCGTTAAATAACTAGAACATCCCTAGTAATCCTACTAGGAAAGACTGCCTAAGTCCGGTGCTGAGGGGGAACTTACGCCTAAGTGCCTACATCTTGGGAAGTTCCTACTCGAGGGTTCTTTCACCCGAAAAGTGGTACAAAAGTTTTTGTTACAATAAAATCCAGGATAAGAGGCATCCTGATTTGAAGTGGAGGACCAACTAGGTATATTATATAAAGGCATAAAAGATAGGGAACAAGTTACAAAATCTAAACTCTAAAGTATGAAATACATTGTTTTTAACCGACTTCATCAAAAGGAGGAGGTTCTCAATTAGATTGTATGTTTTTTTTTTATCGTTGTTCGCGCGTATCTTCGACATTTATGGACCGATTTAGATGATTCTTTTTTTGTTCGATTGAGTTTTCTTGCGAGATGGTCCCATTTATTTTTTTTTCAAATCGGTTCAGTAGTTTACAAGTAATCCTGAAAATACAATGATATTAAATCAACTAACTTGACAATTTTGTTATTTATGAACCGAATTAGATGATTTTTTTTGTTGGGGAAGGGATACCTTTGTGTAGTCTTTTAACCGACTTCAAAAAAAGGAGGTATTCAGTTTGTATGAAGTCGGGTGGGGCTTTTAGAAAAAAAAGGAAGATGTACTCCAGCCCCACCCGACTTTAATAGACGTGTTTTATTATAACAATGATAATGCGTATCTAATGATTTGTATATTATTTCTTGCTTTTTAGAGGCAGGTTTTTTGAAGTCGGTTTTTTTGTTTTTTTATTGTCTTATAAGGTATAGTGCCCGTAAGTGAACATTTTCAGTCACTTATATATTGGTACTCGTAAATATCTAATTCTAATAAATATGATTTGTTTGAAAATGTACTTTTGAACTTAAGAAGTTTTAATTTCACCAGAAAATACAGCTGTCAAAAGGTAGTTCTGAAAACATTTTTTAACCTTTTTTAATACTTAGGTACTAAATATTACCTACTTTAATTATGCCAAGAGGATATTTAGTAAATGATGTACAGACCCAAGCAATTTCTTAGATAAGGGCGCCACAACAACATACTGAAGGAAATTCCTTTCTTCTTTTTATCGAATGAGGATAAGTGGCCACCTCTGATGGTGTTAGAGTTCATCAAGCCGCATGTAGGGCCTCTAACTTGGCTTAACGACTGTTATCAGATGACAACAGCCGGGACCGACGCGAGACGGTTTGACGTGCCCTCCGAAGCACGGAAGCGCTCAGTTGTAATTCTACTTTAACGGTCACCCATCCGACACCTGACCAGACCGAGCGTTGCTTAAGGCGCTGTAGGTAGTAAAACTAGCGCCGCCACTACATTTATTTTTATTACTCGTAAACCAAGTCAATATTTAAAAAAAGCTCATGTAATATTTTTTTGAATTGTCTCTATATTTTTTGAATAATCTTCAACAGTTTTCATTCTTTCTGTAAGTTTTAAAATCCAATTTAGCTGAAAGTGGCCACTTTAGACAATTATGGAATTTAAAACTCACAGAATGAATGATAAATCTTGAAGAGTTATTCAAAAAATATAGAGACAATTTAAAAAAATATTACATGAGCTTTTTAAAATATTGACTTGGTTTACGAGTAATAAAAATAAATGTAGGTAGTGGCGACGCTAGTTTCACTACCACCGCGCCTAATGTGATCACGATCACCCGATCGGGTACGATCAGTCTATCAAGCTTCGCCATGAGCGCTTCGAAATTCCTTTGAAAACGCCCATTACCTACTTACTCGTTCAGTTCTAAAATAAACATATTGCTCAAGTCTTTAATGTTCATAAATCATACTTTTTAGTATGTTAACAGTTGCCTCACAGGCACTCGATTTTGTTGTAAAACAAAAAGTGTTTACATTACCCAGTTTTGATGTACGAAACGTTTACACCCGTGACCTGAATGTGTCCAAAACCCAAAACAACTGCATTATTTTTAACTAAATAGTTAGTCAACAAAGGTACATAAGAGTTACAATAGTTCTAGCATTTGTGTTAAAATACTTATAGTATTTTTTGTTTTATTGAAATTTTAGCTTTATGATCATACTTATGTACCTACACGTTCGACAAAATAAACAAAATTAATAAAACCTTTGAAACATGAAAAAAAAGGATTTTCAAAACCTTTTGCTTAATTTTCTATAGCTTTAATAAAGCTTTAGCCATTTTATAAAAGGTTGAAATTTTCCTCAAAACCGAGAATCGCTAACTAGAAAGAATGGGGTTGAAACCTTACCTACAGACTTTATCAATTCTTAATTTTATAGATGATAGTAAAGTCTAACACTTGTACTAAGTATTATGTATTCTGTGGTCTAACTATGACCTTTTCACGTCTGAACCACTGAACCAATATTGAAGAACTTTAGTAAGTATAGACATAGGGGATGAAAATTCGTTTGAGGACCTTCGGGTCCATCAGCTAAAAACAATGAAGTCCATGTAAGCTTTGATTTGACAGATGGATGTGATACATTGCTACTTATTTTTGCCACCAATAAAATTGTCCAAAGAAAAGTAGTAATGTTTTACATCCATCTGTCAAATCAATGCGATTACGATACGATAGCAATGTAAGTAAGGCGATATCATTGAGCCCCTGGAACAAGTCAACGCAGACAAGTGCGGATGAAATCGCGGGCGGAAGCTAGTTGTTTATATTTACATCTACCGTATGCTGATAATGCACAAGAGTCTATAGGTCAGATAGTGTTACTCTCGTCCGGTGACTTTCGATTTCATTAAAAAACCTGCTTGGGTTTGTCTCATGCACGAAAAAATGGGTAACGAATCTTCTCATTTATGTCATTATAACATTTCATCAAGTTAGGATTTGTCTTTGATTATTCCTAGTCGTTTATTGATATACAAGTACTTAATACATTTCTTTGAAAAAGCTACTATATTATGTACTCGTTTTTCTTGTCAGCTGTCCATCAGCCATTTTTAATGTCCCCACTGCTGGGGCACAGCCTTCCTTATGGATAGATAGAAGAAGGACGGGCCAATGCGGATTGGTGGGTGTTAACGACTGCTGATGCAGCCGGAACCAACGGCTTAACGCGCCTTCCGAAGCACGGAGGAGCTCGAGATAAGAACTTTTTGGTCACCCATCCCATGACCGACCCTTGCGAACGTTGCTTAACATCCGCAATCGCTGCGCCGGGCGCTAAACCACTGCGCACTCCTTGTCAGCTGAAATAGTCTTAAATAAGAGGTAGGGAAAATATTGACAGTTAAAAATTCATTCATTTTTAAGTCTATATTATGAATAAAGATTATTTTAACTTTGACTGACTCGAAGTTAAGATTACCCATACCCACTTCCGGTTTGTTTCCGCATTTCTTGATATTTAGGTTTTGTTTTTGAGGCGGCAAAACCACTCGGATCCAAGCAATTTTAAATGCGCAAGTATATAGTGGACACCAATTTAGTTGAACGTCATACTGACCTCAGATTTGGTGTGTGAACACAGAGGCGCCATTACATCAGTGCTACAGTGTTGTGTGATGTACTTGTGTTTGTCAGGTGACGTCAACGGTGTTCCGGCTGTCGAGTCCACTGTTTGCCTAGCGACAGACTAATGGGTGTTCCCACAATGAGAAACAAACCAAAGAGCAACTTTGGATATAGCTAGTTCGTTTATCTTGAATATTGTTTCTTGTTTTAAATTTGAATCGATTAATTAAGTATTATTATTGTGTCAGCACGAGACGCCCTTCTAATAGCCTCCTCATTGCACTGCCGATATCCAGCGGCTTCTCATGACGTTCAATGAACTTATAATATTTAGTTATTACAGATTACAGACATGAATACTAAAGTAAGGTGGACAATTATTACCGATGATGTCCTCCTTAAGAAGTAGCGACATTAGCCAGGGACAGATATCTCATCTCCAGCTTATCCATCTTCTGCCCCTGTAGCAAGGCTTGTGACCACTGAACTGAGTAGCGACTTAACTGTCAAAGACAATGGATTTTGTCAGTAAAGTGTCGACACATCGTTATACATAATTATCATATTGTGCGGTTTGTGCGTGCGTCTGTTGTCATGTCATATTTCCAGAGCACAAAGGTTTATTATCTTACGATTTATTTTTCAGTAGAGATCTTACTTCGTTTGAAGATAAGGTTAGACAGCATACTGTTAATCCATTAAACTTTGTCGCTGTATCCCACGCGGGAATGGCTGGCGCCAGTGAATCCAGAATTGAATGAGTAACCTTACATAATACCTCTACACTAATTGTTATCTTATACTACTATAGGCAAAGAGTAGACGTACATACAGCCAGATCGACCGCGTGGGCGACCGGTCGGCCTTAGCCCACGCTCCGGTGCCGCTGACTCACTCATTACCATACGAAAACAACACACGATCGGCATGTCGATTGTCACAAATACTCGCATCTCTACTTTATCCACGACAATTTAGCTCAGAGTGCAGTTCTGTTCAGGCTGAAGTCAAGATTTTAAGGTCAACTACTTAGTTCTTCTCGCTGCCATGCTTTCATGTGTGTGCGGAACAATATCAATCGATTGTAGTAATTGGATATTTTAGGTTTGAAATGTTGTCAAGTTTTGTAGGAAAACTGGGTCGGTACTTAACTTTATTATATAGGACATAAGGTTAAGGAGGGTTATACTTTGTTTCAACCATAAACTTAATATCGAAAATATTAAGTTTATGGTTTAAACAGACAACAGTGTAATAAAAGTCTTTTGTAGCTCCGTAATAACGATAAAAACCAGTCGAGGATCTATCGGCCTTTGTAATTTAAATAATGCGAAATTTCACTTCAAAAATTTGTATAAGGTCTTGTCTGGAACGCTATATTAGATATCTTTTGTACAAATGACAGTGAAATTAGATATGTCTGTGGGAGACAAGACAGAATGTGATAAGAATCCTACGCGACAGTCTTTTCGTTTCGTTTTCTGCAAATTATTACAGGCATTTGTACACCTTCAGCATTTAAACACCTTCTTTACACCATTACTGGTAGAGTCTGGTCATCGAAAGATGAACCGGTAATGGAGGCGCCAGTTTCCCTGATAAATTAACGTTTAGAGGTTAAGTTATTTAACGTTTAGAGGTTAAGTTATTGGAAACTGAACCTTAAAATAAGGCGCAAAATTATTTCCATTTCCAACCGAGTCTCATCTTTCGTTGACCAAACTATAATGGTTGTAAAGCAAATTAACTTTATTTGAGCTCAAACATCGGTGACTCTCAATCAAAGTTCGGCGCTTGGCTATAAGTAAAAAGATTTTTCGTACTATGGAAGTCTTTTGGTTGATGTATATAAAGGTACTTACTTTACAAATTCTCTGCAACTATCTGTGTATACAGATACAATAATTTTATCGTCATATTGTTCCAATATTTCTTCTTAAGCTTTTGGTTGCTCATATCCTGTCCCTCTAAAGGAGATGACCTTTTGCGCGCCGTTCTTCTAAGGATAAGTTTGCTTGCACTTGTTCGCCATATTGGATCGTCATTGAGTTATTGCAAACAACGTTCTGTTTTACGAGAAATCGTCTGTTAATATTGGCTTTAGTTCTTAATAATTCGAGTTTATTTAAAAAGAAAGGATTTATAACGTGGTTCAATTTAGTTTTGTACTTTGGTACGTGTGTCTGGATATAAACATATTAAACATTCTATATTCTATAACAGTTTTTGCCCGTGACTTCATCCACATCTATACTAGGTTTAGGTATGGAAACGTAACAAAAGATACACCTGCCCCTTAATTTTGTAACTTTGTTGCAATCAACTCTGACAGAAATCGCAGTGACATTGCTGCTTTAGTATGAACCAATGTGACAACTATCTTACTTAAAGCAGCAATGTAACTGCGGTTTCAATCGATTTCAATCGAGAATTGTTAGCAACACAGTTCAGTAATCAGGGGGCTGATCGATCCACTTTTGCATAATTTACGAGAACCTATAATACTAGTAGAGTTGGGTTTAATTTAAGTACATAATATTTAATATACTTATACCATAATATGTGAAGTAAGTGGATTGGTATGTAAATAATAAATAATCTTGGATATGTTCCATTAAGTCCTGATGCCTCAAACAAAGTCACGTACCCAAGGGACTTCATTTCCGTGACATCAATCTTATTAAATTATTCGCTTCCGTGCATGATTTGCATGAAAATGTGTTAGGTTTCACGTAAATTATGAAATATTCATTAAAGGGAACTGACAATAATATAAAATACCTGTAAACACACAAATAAAAATAACCTAATATGCTTTAAGTACACAGATTAGAAAACCTTCAACGAAATGGAGTTCTTGAGTAGAGAAACAAAATAACAAAAAGAAAACTTTAACTTACACGTTTTCAAAATGAATCACAGGATTTAGGGTAGTTTAATGAGTGATCAAAGCTGTGGTTGAGTTTTTTGGTCAAATCAATGACCTTTTCTCATGACACTGTGTCAAATTATGCATCGCCTAGTGTTAACTTCGTAAATCAAATCAAGTGTCGTAATGTCTGTTTATTAGACTTAGGTAGGTATCCAAAAAAATTCATTAAAATCAAAATAATATAATTTAAGTGCCTGTCCATCAGCCATTTTTAAAGTCCCCACTGCTGGGGCACAGGCCTTCCTTATGGGTGGTAAGGAGGATGGGCCATAACCCACCACGCGGGCCCAATGCGGATTGGTGGGTGCTAACGACAAATGCAGCCGGGACCATCGGCTTAACGTGCCTTCCGAAGCACGGATGAGCTCGAGATAATAAATTTTTGGTCACCCATCCCATGACCGACCCTTGCGAACGTTGCTTAACTTCCGCAATCGCTGGGCCAGGCGCTAAACCACTGCGCCACCGAGCTCCTCATTTAAGTGCCTATTTGATTTTAATTCAAAGCAGTGCTCTATTCCAATCAAGGAAAAACATTGAAAATATCACGATCTTCATTACAACCTATTTGCTTTACCTCCCTAAATTAAAACCCAAGAATGTTTGTACGTAATCCATGGGTCAATGCCCTGGCTACCTGTCACAAAAGTCAGGAAGTAGTTCGGTCCTGCTTTGTCGTCCCTATTGTGAATTATTGTCGTCTCTTTCGCAGGTGCTCGTGGCGGTTTGTTGTTGGTAAACAGGGTTTTCCAAGGTAGGTCCTTTTAGAGGGTTTTTAAAATAATTTTCTTCAAGTTTTCTGTCTAGGGATTGAAATTCGTCGTCAGGTGTTAAGCGATCACAAAAAAATACCCACGTGTTTGTAATTCATCTGATAATCGCCCCTAGCGATAGATTCACATCAGCCTTTTTTAATGTCACCATTACCACAGATAAATAATACTGTACTAGCGCAGAATCAATAATAAAGCTTACCAGTTATACGGATTTGTCATGAGAACCTGTAAAGATTTCAAAAAACCCTCAACATACCTAACACTGTATAAGTCACTAATAAGAGCACAGTTAGAATATGCATCTGTAGTTTGGAATCCCTTTTTCCATAAGTATATTAATCAAATTGAAATGGTTCAAAAAAAATTTCTTCGCTCAGCTACTTATAAATGCTATCATGCAAAACAATCATACATTAATCTTTTAAAAAAATACTCGCTTTTATCATTGGAGTCCAGACGACTGTTCTTGGACCAAGTGTTTTTGTACAAAATCCTTGGCAACGTCTTTGATTGTACACAGTTGACCGACCACATATTCTTTCAGTTGCCTAGTCGCTCTCAGCGCATTCGTGACACTCGTACACATGGCGTATTTGCACCCAGATTTAGTAGGACCATAGCAGGCCAACGCGCGCCGCTGCGTCGTATCATGCACTCGTATAATAATAAAATGTCTGATTTAGACATATTTCAAAAGTCTCTTAACCAGTTTAAAAATAGCATTCATTTGGAATTAGAAATTAAATAAGAAAATATAAATTTAGATAATTTTTAATTTTCTGTTTTCGTATTTTGGGCCTGTTTCAAAAGTTACACTAAAAATATATATTTAGATTACAGTATTTAATTAACTAATTTATTTTTAGGCACTTTATCTTACCTTTAGCTTTGGAATTATGTTTTATTAACTTTCGCTCAGTAGCATGCATGTTATGTATTATTTAAGTTAATATTACTCTGCGGACAATGTTGTTGGTTACATAATTAGTACTATTTTCTTATATCTGTCACATTGGTAAGCATAATTATGTAATTGTTTTTTGTTCCAAATAAATAAAAATAAAATAAAATAAAATAAATAGCGTATACTAGTCCATTAATCAGTAATAGTGGGGTTTGAAGGGCTGATGAAGCAGTAACTACTGGGGTACAGGCCTTTCTTATTCTGTATTGGCACAATGCTCTAAGATTGGCACAGAATACTTAGATATTAGATAAGAAAGACGGGTCATAACGTAACGGCCTAGTAGGTACTAACCCACCAGGCGGGAACTAGCGATTTTTCTGGCCAGACGCTATTAGCATCTTTAGGCTGAATGCGCTAGTAATACCGTCAACTTTTTCAAGGGTTGAGCTCAAAAAAACTTCAAAAAAGGAACGCTGTTTTACATTATTAAACAGAATCAGTACCTACCTACCTTAGTAATTCGACCTTATCCGGTCAATTACCTTAATTACATAAACCCATTATGATTTTACGCTTGAAGATTTTATTATCTATCGTGTAACATCTTTATTATTATATTGTTTGCAATGGCACAACAGCCGCGGGCGTATTTGACATTCTGTTCGCAGAATTAAGTTATGGTGTCTGGTAGGAAGTTGGTGTTCATTGTTTTTGTCTTAATTAGCAAATAAAGTGTTACTTGATTAAGACACGTAACATTGTTAAGATTGTTTTGATGGTCTTTTTGATAATCGCAAAGTTACGCGTAATAATATTTAAGGTTTTTTAGATTTGGTAGGTATAGGTACGACTTGAGAAGTCTGTCTCAATGAATGTGGGAAGATCTTATAAAATTCATCTTTAATTTGGAGATAAATATTATGGAAATTAAGAACATACCTACTGCTTTTGGCATAATATTTTGAGGTCTACATAGTTATTTATTACTGCACACCTACGTGCAGCTAAAGTCTCCGCTAATGTCTCTCTTTACAAATTGATATTCTAAAAATACCCTGACATTTTGGTACCCATGCTGACAAATCAATATTGTTGAGGGAGATAAAAAGTACTGACAACCACAGAGGGATTGCTTCATGGAATTCACTTCATAAAGGGATAAGGATCACTCAGATCATAATAAGGATCTGTCGGAACTGGGAAAATGGACTTATTAAAACTCCGGACACGGTTTCAAATATTTTTTTCAACCTCGAATAATTATAATGTTTCATAGATAGGATATCTAAATCGATTTCAGGTGGGTCTAGAACGAATGAGTAGATTTATAATAAAACTTAAGGTGGTACCCTGAGCGAAAGTGGCGCCGCGGTGAATTATATTTAATAATAAAATTCTAATACACAATTTAAAAAATGTTTATCGTGGAGATTTTAGGGCACACAGTCTAGTATTTTTAGACGGTATCGTTACATTCCCTCGTAGTCACTGCTAGAAGTAGATAGCAATACTGCTAAAAGTGACCGTTTTTAACACATATGCTATCTACTTCTACGAATGACTACGAGGGCATGTAGTGATGTAGTGACCTTCTAAAAATACTAGACCATGGGCCCTAAAATCTCCACGATAAACATTATTAAAATCTTTCTCTATTAATAACTTATTAAATAAAAACCTCGAGGGCGCCTCTTTCGGTCATACATCCGCCTTAACTGTAAGTAATATTTTTCAACATTGATTAGTTTATTTTCTATGCTAATGCTTTGTTTCTTTCTAATCTATTTTTATCACTAGAAGCGAGTCCTTCATTATTATTAATGATGCAAAAAGGTTGGTTCATTGACTTTTAGGTCAGTTCATAATTTAATCGTAAAGGTATAATCAAAGGCAGCATAAACATAACTGGGTAACCCTAAGTAATTGGATTCATTTAATGTTCCTCAAATCTGCAGCAATTACTGCAGAGTAGAGAATTTTACAACCTCTCCCCTTGTAATTGCACAACATTAATAAGGCGGTCTGAAAGCACTGAAACGTACATGTATATCAGAAGAACAACATATCAAACGAATTCTTGCTCAAAAACAACCGCAAAAAGAAACGGACAAATGGAACGTTGGCGAGCTCTCTAAAATGGCAACACCGATTAAAACTGGCCGCAAAAAGTCCGTTGGCAATGCCGTCCAAATTGCCGCCAAAAAAGAAGACACCTTCCAGCGCAAACCGTAATCGTTGGAACGCGACGGACGAAATATGAATGAAAATGTCCGCCATTTCGGCGACGGCATTTTGTTTATTCGCGCCATTTTATTGGTTCGTCGATAAACCACGGAGATTAGGTTTTTCAGAAAAGTAGGTACCTATTCCATTTGTGTCTGGCTTGGGTATGCGGCGTGAAATCCGTAAATGGGTTCGGAAATGCGGAAGCTTGTTACGTAGTTAACAGTATCGACGTAGTCTAAGTAGATTGCTCTCGGATTCCATTTGTATCTGTAAGCTCATGTTTTTATTTATGTCCGTTTACGGGTTAGCTTATTACTGCTTATATTGCGTAACTTTACTGTATAAGATTACCTTTTAAATCAGTTTAAGCCGATCGCAGGTTGTGTAACAAAAAGTTAATGATTTCTAACAAAAGTAAGTTTACTTATGTCCTGGGGCGTAGCTCTGGCATAGGTATATAGTCCTTCATTTTTTTTTAGGGTTAGGCTAACAATTTTTTTTGGAATACGCTTTTATGCTTACAACTTCCTTAAAACAAACAAACACAAAAAATAGGTCTTAAGGTTAATAAGGCTAGCTCCTATCTCAGATTGTGTTGCCATGACACAACACAAGTGTCACAGCAACGCTTGTATTCTGGCAGGACCTATTTTTTAATTATATGTTATTGTTTCAGATCAAACTGATCTGCAGAATGGTGCAATGACCTGGAAGCTATGCTGCTGCAGCAGGGGTCGTCGTCGCCTGGTCCCAGCGGCACGGCCACTCCTAAATTCGTCCCCAACCCCAGACCGAACCCCAGTCCTAATTTCAACTCCAGGCTCGCTGGTAGTCCCAGTTTGAGCGATGGAGCGTCGAGTTCGCATAGCCCGAAGTTGGGCGGGAATAGTCCCAGGTTGGGCGCCAGTCCGAAGTTCGGGAGTCCGAGGTTGGGGGCTGGGAGTCCCAGGTTTAGGACGGCTGCGGAGGATGAAGCGGCGCTGGAGAGGATACAGGCGGAGTTGAAGGAGGGCTGGACGGTGCACACGGGGAGAGATGGCAGACTGTATTATTGCAAGTAAGTACCGATTTAATTTTCGATATACCTAAAGGAAGGAATTTAGTTAATTGACCATTTTTAAAATCGCAAAAACTATAGTCTACTGACCGTCTAACTTATGAAGATGGCACGAGTTGATGATGACCAATTTAAAATTTTCTAGTGGTTATAATAAATATGATAGGAAGGTTAGCTCAGAGATGACAAGTGAAAGGGATGTAGGAAAGAAAAAGAAATAGGCTAACCCCTAATAAATTTGGATAAAGGCAGGGATTGATAATTTGTATCAAAACTAAATGAAAATGAAAATAGTTAAACCGTAAAACTTATTGCAGTCATCTCATCATCATCAGCCTATCATCGTCCACTGCTGAACATAGGCCTCTCCGAGAGCACGCCACTGAGCACGATCCGCGGCTATACTCATCCAGTTTTTGCCAGCCACCTTGCGAAGATCATCACTCCACCTTGTCTGAGGGCGTCTCACACTACGTTTGCCGATACGCGGTCTCCACTCGAGAACTCGTCTGCCCCAGCGGCCATCGGTTCTACGGCTAATATGGCCGGCCCACTGCCACTTCAGCTTGCTAATCCGGTGGGCTATGTCGATGACTTTAGTTCTCTGTCGGATCACCTCGTTCCGGACCGGATCTCTCAGAGAAACTCCGCAGCATAGCCCTTTCCATAGCTCGCTGCGCGACTTTAAATTTGTGAACCAGCGCTACAGTGAGTGTCCACGTTTCGGCTCCGTATGTCATGACCACAGAAGGCAGGACGCACTGGTTGAAGACTTTCGTCTTTAGACTCTGTGGAATATTAAAAATACTAATAAAGTTATTGCAGTGAAAGATTCCATTGACATACAATTTGATGTACTCTTGCTTGTTAGTTCCCATTGAATTAAAGTTATTTATCAGTTTGATTATGTAAGTACATTTTTTTTATAAAAAAAACATTTCCCTTTATAAAACTGCATTAAAACAATTTGTTAACACTGTGACTAGAGTCATCCAGTATTCGATTACAGTGAAGTTGAAACTAGATCTGGCGAATCGTCGGTCGGCGTCGCAGCTGTGCTGTGCTTCATCCAACTTATTCCAGAACACTTTTGTATCCAATTTGTGTTTGAAGCCTAGATTCTTCGATCATCTGCCTAGATTAGTCCGTTGAATCTATGGTTTGACTTACAAGTTGTTTTATAAGAAATATTGGTTACGTTGTTTCTTTTCTGTTAACACTTTTCCTAATCATTCTACAACGGATTAAAATAAAAAAGTGGATTTGATATTTACTTAATAATAAAACTTTCCAATTATTATCAAAGGGATCGATTGTTTGTATTTGATAGTTGACATTTAACCTGCAAACGATTTATGAATTCTGTATGTTATTTATGTTACATTGTCATGAAGTGATGTTACTTTTGTTACTTAGTCCAAAACTTTTTAACAATATTTAGTACCTACTTAACTTAAAGCCTAGTAGTAAGGTCGATGTCAATAGGTTAAAAAAGCCTCCATTCGTTTATTGTCGAGATCTCGCCGAAAAATATCAGCCGTGAATTGTATACGACAATGAGCGCGGATTTTGATGCTTGGCTAGCGACCGCGCCACCTGCGATTCTCAATGGTGCGGCAAACAGTTTGTCATGGCAAATAATCCAGCCAGTATGTTGAGTCAGGGTTAAACCACTAATTAATAATAATATAATATTTATTATTTAATAATAATCATAATAAGTACGTTAAAGAACGAGACATTCCATTTACAGTAACTGAACGAATATCAACTGAAGTTTTTCACTTACATTAGGAGCCATCCATAAATTACGTCTCACGTTAAAGGCCTGGGCACACTGGATGCGTAGACACGCGCGTGGTCACGCGCGCGTGTATACGCGCGTAGTTACGCACGTGTCAGAAATGGTCATAAACATGGAGAGAACTAAAACAAAATAAATCAATTTAAATAAAGTAATGTTTATTAAATTGAATCGTCCAATTTCTTTTATCCTACCACCTGTTCGGACGTCTTTTTTTAGCTGAGAGAAGAACAGGCGAAAGAAACTCGTCAGTTATTATCAAATCGGATATTTACAATTAAATCGTCACAAACAACAACAATATAAACTTAAAAGTTATCAGTTAATCTCTTTTATTCAACTATGGATACTAGTTACCAATCAAATGCAAAATAAATGTACTTTACTTATTATTACTACAAATAATCAGAATAATCATAAAATTGGGAATGAAAATTAACAGCGGATAGCCATTAAACAACAACTAAGTCACACACAAAACAATTGATTCAGATAACACAATAACAATGAAGAATTTACTTAACTTAAGTCCCGTGGTGCTCCAAACTTAAAAGTCACCGTATGCTCAATTTTCCATTGCTTAAATACCCACTAAATTCAACACAAAAAGTTTACCCCTCACACCACTTTTCAACCAATCATAATCGACTATACTATTTGTACAAAAAAGGAATATCAGAGATAACATTTTATAAAACAAATACGTTGTAATCTTTTTGAAACTAAATCCCAATGAATTACAATAATTGTTATATTAATTACTGTAGTCTTACTTGCTTAAATTCTTAAAAATACGTTCAGCCAATGATAGGAGTTACAACTAACTCGTGAAATTGTTAAATATAATAAATGGTAACTCTTAAAACTTGCTAAGATATTTATAAGATATTTACATTATTTTTATAAGAACTGAATCAAAATTTAATCTTAAACAATACATGATTGATAATCCAAACATTAACATTCTGAAGTGTAAGGCAAAGGCAAATGGTCATACAGCCAAAAATACAATTAATTAGAGAATAACACCGAAAGCTCTTCATAAAATCCGTCACGGCCATTCTGACAAGTACTTCGCTCTCGAAGTACAATATAAAACATACATGTTAGGTATATTAATAGCAATCATAATGGTCCTTAAAAGTAATAAAACAGTCATATTGACAAAACCACTACTGCCAACAATGGGCATCAGTCTTCAAAACAGTCAAAGTCAAATTTTGGCTCGCAAGCCTTGGCTCGCAAGCCTCTGCCCGCAGGCTACACAAACATGGCTCGCAAGCCTCTTAAACATGGCTCGCAAGCCTCTCAAATATGGCTCGCAAGCCTCTTAAACATGGCTCGCAAGCCTCTCAAACATGGCTCGCAAGCCTCTCAAACATGGCTCGCAAGCCTCTCAAACATGGCTCGCAAGCCTCTGCCCGCAGGCCAAACATCTCATCTCTCCAGTCATAAGTCATAAGGCCACCATCATGATTATTACCAATATAATCTCCCACTTGTCTCATTTGATAAACAATGTTCGCCCAACTCTTTATTGAATGAAAAAAGATGTTTTACAAATAAAGATTACTAAAGAAATTAACTAATTATTAGTAACAATTTTGATTTAATAAGAATATATTTTAAAAAAAGTATTTTAATTTAAAAGACGATGAAGAAAACTGTCAGAAGCCGTTTACCAAATAGGACAAGTAGAATAAACATTATTGACTATATCAATATTATTCATCATAATGTCAATTGAATATAATGTCAATTGTTAAATTAATCAATATGATCAGAAAACAAACCTACTAAAACAAGTATTTGGTATGATGGATCATTTGGCTCCATCAATTTGCGAACAAGTTATCATCATCATTATCATCATCATTACCATCATCATTATCATCATAATCATCATCATACTCCGCATAAGTATAATAATCATCATCATTATTATCAATATCATCATTTTATCATTATCATCATGAAATTAAAGTCAGTCTATATTGAAATCAGAATCTAAATCGAAATCAATCAGAATCTAAATCGAAATCAGAATCTAAATCAAAATCAGAATCTAAATCGAAATCAGAATCTAAATCGAAATCAGAATCTTAATCGAAATGAGAATCTAAATCGAAATCAGAATCTAAATCGAAATCAGAATCTAAATCGAAATCCGAATCTAAATCGAAATCCGAATCTAAATCGAAATCAGAATCTAAATCGAAATCAGAATCTAAATCGAAATCAGAATCCAAATCGAAATCAGAATCTAAATCGAAATCAGAATCTAAATCGAAATCCGAATCTAAATCAAAATAACAACCTAAATCAAAATCGGAACCTAAACCGAAATCAAAATATAAATCGAAATCAAAATCTAAATCGAAATCCAAATCCAAATAGAAATCCAAATCTAAATCTAAATTTGAATCTAAATCTAAATCCGAATCCAAATCTAAATCCAAATTAAAATCTAAACCAAAACGTAAATGGAAACCCAAGTGTAAATTGAAAATCCAAACTAAAAATTGAAAATAAAATTTAAAATGTAAATCAAGATCAAAATGTAAATCGAGATCAAAACGTAAATCGAGATCAAAACGTAAATCGAGATCAAAATGTAAATCTAAATCAGCTAAATGTAAATCGATATCAGCAAAATGTAAATCGATATTGGCAAAATGTAAATCGAAATCAGCAAGATGTAAATCGTAATCAGTAACATGAAAATCGAACCCTAAATCGAACCCTAAAGCGAAACCTAAACCTTAATCGAAATCGAAACCTTAATCGAAATCGAAACCTTAATCGAAATCGAAACCTTAATCGAAATCGAAACCTAAATCGAAATCGAAACCTAAATCGAAATCGAAACCTTAATCGAAACCAAAAATTGAAAATCAAATTCGAAAATCAAATCCGAAAATCAAATCCGAAAATCAAAAATCAAAATATAATATCATGAACTTGGGTACAAACAATAAACAAACCAAAATCTCTGAATAAATTACTCAAAACATAAAATTATGCCTATATTGCTTATTGCAATTTAAACCCACTCAATCGTAATAATAAATCCGAATGACATCGAATCAAAGGTACATTTTAAACTTTTAACTTCTTGGCGTAGCAAGATTAATGACTGGCAGGAGACAACGTAATCAAATCTAAACTATTTAACTAAATCTATATTTAGATACACCTAAACAGGTTGACTAACTGTCGTGTTATCAATAACAAAATTATTGAAAAAATATCAAACTTTTACCAAAATTATAAATAAAGTAGGTACTCATTAATTATTAATAATAATTATGTTATTGTGTGAACATGAGTTTAGCATTTAAGCTTATTTTAATCACATTTAACTAGACGCCAGACCAATTACTCAGACTTTTGATAAAACCACATCAGTATCACAAATACCGTCACAAATAATTTTATAAACATCTTTAGTTAATATTGGTTTCTCAATGTATTTTAATGTTCATTTCGCTACAACAAACTAATATTCTTATTTTTCCACATCACAACAATAAATAAGTATTGAACTAACCAAGTAGCAGTCTCGTAAAATAAATCAATAAAACACAGCCACTAATGGCCTTACCGGCTAGCGGCCTTTGAAGCAGGATCTCCGGACTTATTTACTTCTCATCTCTTTCACTGACACCAACTTGCTGCTACTCAGTGGCCCTACCATGAGTTAATGCAAACTGTTTACGTTACCGTAAACTATCGGATATACTGCTCACAGTCAGTGCGAGTGAAAGAGACAAAACGATGGTTTACGGTAACGTAAACAGTTTGCATCAACTCATGGTAGGGCCACTGGTCTCAGGATCACACACAACGGCAACGGAGCGAGGTCACTTCAGCATCCATCCTGAAAATCATCAGGAATTGGTGTTAATATTTTGTAAATGGACCGAGTCGATCCCCACTTCTGATGTCAGAAATGGTCATAAACATGGAGAGAACTAAAACAAAATAAATCAATTTAAATAAAGTAATGTTTATTAAATTGAATCGTCCAATTTCTTTTATCCTACCACCTGTTCGGACGTCTTTTTTTAGCTGAGAGAAGAACAGGCGAAAGAAACTCGTCAGTTATTATCAAATCGGATATTTACAATTAAATCGTCACAAACAACAACAATATAAACTTAAAAGTTATCAGTTAATCTCTTTTATTCAACTATGGATACTAGTTACCAATCAAATGCAAAATAAATGTACTTTACTTATTATTACTACAAATAATCAGAATAATCATAAAATTGGGAATGAAAATTAACAGCGGATAGCCATTAAACAACAACTAAGTCACACACAAAACAATTGATTCAGATAACACAATAACAATGAAGAATTTACTTAACTTAAGTCCCGTGGTGCTCCAAACTTAAAAGTCACCGTATGCTCAATTTTCCATTGCTTAAATACCCACTAAATTCAACACAAAAAGTTTACCCCTCACACCACTTTTCAACCAATCATAATCGACTATACTATTTGTACAAAAAAGGAATATCAGAGATAACATTTTATAAAACAAATACGTTGTAATCTTTTTGAAACTAAATCCCAATGAATTACAATAATTGTTATATTAATTACTGTAGTCTTACTTGCTTAAATTCTTAAAAATACGTTCAGCCAATGATAGGAGTTACAACTAACTCGTGAAATTGTTAAATATAATAAATGGTAACTCTTTTAAAACTTGCTAAGATATTTATAAGATATTTACATTATTTTTATAAGAACTGAATCAAAATTTAATCTTAAACAATACATGATTGATAATCCAAACATTAACATTCTGAAGTGTAAGGCAAAGGCAAATGGTCATACAGCCAAAAATACAATTAATTAGAGAATAACACCGAAAGCTCTTCATAAAATCCGTCACACGTAACCCCCTGACACACCGGGTTACGCATACGTCTACGCTTACGCATACGCATACGCAACGCAGCCTGTCCCTTGCGTACCCAGCCGCTGCGGCAGCCATACTTTTTATGTTTGCAACTCTTGTGCACGATGTCTGACGATGATTGGATGGACGGACCAAGTAGTTCATCAGATGAAGAAGAAGCAATATTACTACTGTTGTGCCAGAATATTCCTTGGCATGCAAAAGACAATGGGTTCATGCGTCACGCGCGTAGTTACGCGCAGGAAAGATACGTGCGTGTTCGTATTTGTTCGGTGTGACGTCCAATAGGGAATGCCTTGAGTACAACGTCATCAATGCGTTCCGCTCTGCGTAAGTACGCAGCCTATTTGTCTCATGAGAGCTGCAATGCGTAGGGTTACACATCGGTCTACGTGCACGCGTACGTTACGCAAGCGGTGTGCCATGTCTCATAAAGTTTCAGACATTACAACGTCATGGTACGTCTACGTGCACGCTTACGCATCCGATGTGTATCGCACTTAAGGGGGAGGAAGGGGGTCGACGAAGTGTGACATTGTGTGATAAGAGGGTGGCAGAGGGTCTTAAATTCCGTGACGTCACATTCCAAAATCATAAAAGTTGAAATAAAACAAATTTCGGAAGTGCTGTTTTAATTTCTAGATGTAAAATTGTAAAATATGTGACGTCACACTAGGGAGAAAGAAAGAAAGAAAATACATTTATTTTGAAAGGGGGGGGGGGGGGGGGTTCTTACAAATGTAACCAGCAGCTGTGACAGGGACGGTGGAGGGATCAAAAATCATGAAATTTGTGTGACGTTATTAATGGATGGCTTCTCAGCAGCTTCATAAATTTTTCGCCAGTCAGTGGCCCTACCATGAGTTGATGCAAACTGTTTTCGTTACCGTAAATTATCGTTTTTCCTCTTTCACTCGCATTGACTGTGAGCAGTAAGTATATTATCCGATACTTTACGTTAGCGAAAACAGTTTGCATTAACTCATGGTAGAGCTACATTTCCTTAGCTGTCTTTCCGCTGCCACTCAGAATTATCGTTTACAGTGGAGCACACTAAACTAATATTACATACAAATTAAGGGAAACCTTGGTCATTTGATTAACGTTTAAAATGCAGCGATAAATTATTAAAGGATCTAGTTTTTGTAAAGTAAACTCTGTTGCTTTTGTTCTCAGAATGCAGTTAAGTAGATAAGTCTATGCTTGATTAGAAATGGAGTGTTTAATGAAAACGACGAGCGACGGATTTTATTTTTACAAAATAAGGAGGAACCTACTCCAAAACAATACCTACTTACAACTTATTGTGGCGCCAATAACTAAGATGTTTTCGTAGAATTAGCTAACTTACTGATTGGCCTTTTGTTTATTATACTCGAAGTGAGTACTCGCGTTTGTGACGTCAACGTTTTCCCGCCCATTGTCAGTCAGTATAGGGCTATCATAAAAATACTTACATAGGTAAGTACTGGTATTAAAACATAATATCAATTATTATATTTGAATAATTGATGGACATGGAAGGTCATATAAATCTTACACACCAATCTGTTAATCATGTGAATGATTTTTTACGTTTATTTTGCATTTTGTCATCATTCATCTACAGTTCAAATACAATAATTCAATCACGATTTTTTTATAAACTTATAATAACAAACAACGTCACAATTAAACACTACTATTCGCTTAAATTCTTATAATAATCGTGTTCTTTTAAATTCTCTGTTACCTTATGTAAGTATTTCATATTAATCTAAATTGTAATATTACCATTCGACTAAAACATCATTATAAACAGTTTTAAGGGGGTTATAATCAAATTAAAAAGTATTTAATTTTTAGTTTTAAGGGGTTAAAAATCAAATTAAAAAGTAGCTTTTTAACTTTTATCACAACATAATTTGTAAATCTTGTAATAACGAAACTCCAGACTCCTTTGAAGGTTTAATTACATTTATTGGCAGCCCTGAACAAGATGGCGCCCGTCGCTAGACTTTACCCGTCGGATTGAGTCGAGACAATGTTCATTATATCCGGCGAATTATATCCCTGCCTCTAATAACAGATAATGCTTTTAAATGGCGATCAATCAATGTTTCATATTGAGGCTGTATTTGGTAGCCAAATTAGATGGTAGGTACCAAATGAATTGAGTACCTACAATCAAGTTCGGTTTTAGATTAGAAATTAGAAAGTTAAAGTTGACAGCGTTTTGGTGCAACTCACACGAGTCTTAGAAGGTTAAGGTACTTAATATTTTCTCTTGGTACAAGTGTTTTTACACTTAAAAGGAGGAATCAACCATACCCTGTATTACCCACTTGTTTTTATGAAATAAATATTTTTTCATTTCATTTTCATTTCATTAATAGTACCGTACCACTTCCAAATGGGGAATATATAAATGCACTTTAAAAATAATGTAACACACTTTAAAATGTTTAGCTTCAAAATTTATTGAATGAACCATAAAAATAATGGTTGCCACTATAAATATGCTAAGCTTTAAAATTAATACATTGCATTTTACAATTTAATTGCTTAGTTTTAAAATTAATACTTTGCACCATACAAATTAATTTTAGGTTAGGTTCCATTGTGACCAACAACGCCAGAACCGACCTGCTGGCGTGTATGCATTATGCCACAAGTTGTCATCATCTTGCCTTCTCATTTTAACAGTGGTCAGTCTGCCATGGTTGGACTGAAACTAAATGGTTTCGGAGTTGGGACACAGTTATAGTGCAAACCATTATTTTTGTAGTGATAATATTAAATTATAGATCTATAATTATTTTAAAGTGCTGACAAAATTGTTAAAGTGCAAACCATTATTTTTGTAGTGATAGTATTAAATTATAGATCTTTCATTATTTTAAAGTGATGATATACAATTTTATAGCTGGTTTCATAAAATTTAAAGTGCTATTAAACACATCCCCTTCCAAATTGTTTCGCTAATACAGTAGCCCTAAGTTTTCAGTGATTTCTCACGCCTTACGCACATAAATATCGTATTAGTGAGAGATACAATATAATCCGTTCTAATAAAGAATCGTTTAAATTATCAATTAATATACTGATGGATGACGTCATCACCACTTTAATTATTATTATCTAGACTTTATGACACAACTTTATGAGAACCAAAACATATAGGTAGGTACATTATATTATAGAAACGTGTGATTCTTCGTTAATTAAAGTTATGCAGTCCACTCTGCGTGGCTGTGCTGTGATATAATATTATGAGTCACGCTTGCATGGTTAACATTAGAACGATATTATTATGTATTATATTATGTCTTAAAATAACGTAATTCGTCGTTATGATTATGAGTAATTAATTATCGAGGAATACCTCTTTAATCGCAAATAAAATTGGCCGGAAGCTTGAGAAAGTCCCTTGAGAAATTCACTTCTGGTCAAAATTTTAAGGTTATATTTACGTCATGTGACATCAGTACGAGACCCGTGGCATCATTTAGCCTTCAATAGTAAAGAGAGTTAACATAAGTCTGTCACTGGCCTGAAAGTACTTGACAGACTTCCGGCCATTTCAGAACTGACAGACTTATGTAAACTTAACTATTGAATGGCTAAATGATGCCACGCCACGGGTCTCGTACTGATGTCACATGACGTAAATATAACCTTAAAATTTTGACCGGAAGTGAAAAATTTTGTCAAGCTTCCGGCCAATTTTATTTGCGATAATCTTCTGATCCTCGCTCTGCTCAACATTTCCGACCGTGTGCCATGCATTTCATCGTGAAGTCATATGACGTAGGCAATATTGTCGCGGGCTTACGGACTATTAGGTTTGAAATTTTGAACTGTCTTAAACGGAATTTAGGAAAAATATGTAAAGCTAAGCTCCACGCGACTTTTTCCATTCACTCGTTCTCGTATTTTTATTAATATTACGCAATGTACACTATACAAAGGCTGAACTTCATTCCCGGTAACGCACTCATTGTTTCAGGCACACACAGCGCGGCGAATAAAATGCTTTCAGACATTTCAAACGATCCAGACGACGCGCGATGTCAGCGACGACAACCCAGCTTTGTTCGTTTCAGCCTGAAAAATAATACGGGGAACGAATTAGTTCGACTGGAAAAGTTGTAAAATAATTCAGAAGTTTGCCAAATATTATCTTGTGAGTAATAAAATAGGCAAGTTTGTGTGTAATAATTATAACTTTACAAACTTAGAGATTGAGGGCCACCTAGACCTAGCTAAGGTGAAGAAATTTCAACAAATAATATGACTGAGAATAGCATCTAAAGTAATTACAACGTACTAGACTAGTTGGTATGTTAAAGATAAATAAGAAATAGACTTTTGCATGAAATAAAATGTCTTTATAGAATTATTTGAGCCCCTTTTGTTGTGTGTGTCTGACTAGTCCATATTTATTACTGAAATAAATATTTGCAATATACATATTTTGACAAAGGCTTAGAATAATTACGGAATTATTCTAAGCCTTTGTCAAAATACTAAAATAATATAGATCACGGGATCTATAGTGAATATTGCATTAAAACTAACTCTATGTTAAAATAATGCAGTCTATTTCACATAGTCTAGTTGGGGGAAGTCCCGGGTTCCGGACATTTAGCGACTATTTATCTGTGGGATCGCCACACTTGGCGGTCGTACTAATGGCCCACTTGAGGGTGTTGAGAAAACGCTGTTTGTCGACTAGATTTGATTGGGATATTGACGTAAGTACTTACCCAATTATTTTTGTTGTGTTGGCCCTACACTCGTATGAAATAGTAGATTGTTATTCAAGACGCTAAAATGACCCATTGCATACGAGGTAGTTTTATTCCCGAGCTTTAGCGAGGGAATAAATAGAAACCGAGTTACAATGGGTTTTAGCGTCGTGTGTTACACTCTACTTTTCACTACGATTGCGAGAAAATAAAATACAATATTAAATAGTTCATACCTACTTCCGTAAGCGAATCCACTCGTTTTCTATCCTCCACTTCATAAACTTTTGTACCTACAGTATTTAAATAAATGATTTGAGCTTGATGGCAAAAGATTAAAATTATTTCTTTCCTATTACAGTCACACAATTCAATCAGTTTGTAATTATAGAAAAATTCTACAGATTTCGCGCCATGGTACCTTTTTTAATTTCTGCTGTAGCAGCTAAGCAACACAATCACGCATTCTACGATTCACTCTGTCTCTGCACAGAGTATAAATAAGTCTATGATTTCTTCTTCTTATTTTTGTTATGGCAATCTTCTCCTCTTTAGGGAGTAATTTTTGCCAGTGTCAAGTGTAATGATTTCACCGAAGAGATGCTTTTAGTTCCATTTTCGTTTTAGTAGGTTCATTGGTAATAGACAAACATTAAAAAAGAAAAAACTTTATCCCCTAGGGGTTATTATGCTATTTTATCTCAGCTCTTGTACGTTACAATGACGGACTTTTTGAGCATGAGGAGTGAAGAGAAAATTAATCGACTTGAGAAAAAAAAAATATAATTATAAAGATTCACATAACCCAACATTTTAACAACAGCAATACTTTATTTTAGATTTTGTTACACATTTTTTTGTGTAGTGAAATTATTTAAGTAATTAAGTTCTAACAACGATTCTGCGGTGTGACGTTATACAATCAATCCTTTCTTTAGATTTCCCCAACGTTTTCACAGACGACTGATTTTTGAAATGCGTCTAATCTTTTACTCGTGTAATTACTGTAGAGCTTACATCTTTCGATTACGTTCTCAATTGCCCACCCAAATTGCCATCTTCCACTTTGTTAATTACCAAAGGAAATTCAGGGGAGTGTCTTGAGGAAAGGCTCTACATCCATTTCTTAAATCCATTATGGCCCAAGTGGAGTGCTTGATGTTACAAACGAATATTCGTGATGGTGCTTTTTAAAATTAATGACTGAAGAATCTTTCCAAAGGGAATGTAGTAGAATAGAATAGTGAGTGTTTGAGGGTTAATTTTGGAAAGCAGTCAACCCCGTGCTTATTTTATAGTTTCGGAAATTAATCGGAACCAGTGAAATAATAAGCCCTTAAAAACCTTATTTGATGCAGTCTCCTGTTATTTATTCAGAATACTTATAATTTTATCACAAATACATTTTAAGAGGATTGTCAAGCAAACGGTCTCCTTAAAATAATGTCACAACAATTAAAATACAAATGAGATGTCAATATGATTCAGAATAATAATATTATGTCAATAGAAATTTCAATAATAACATGGCAATACGAACATACACAAAACAGAAAATAGACACTGAATGTTATTAATGAACACTTAGAGCATCCTACAGCAATGAATTTTTGGAATGTTTTTGAAATGCTTAAGAACTAACTAGGCCTGTACGTTTTGATTTTTTTATTATGTCTATAATAGATTTTGAAATATTTGCATTTTAGTGATTTCATACAACACAAAAAAGTGTCAATATTTTCAATTCTACAAGGAATATTTAAGAAATCAAAACGTAAACAGCTCTAGTTTTCAGGCATTTCAAAAAAATAAGTTGTATTGTAAGTAAAATAAATCTAAAAATCTAAAACCACATTATTATTATTTCAGAATCAGATCAAGTGCTAATCCAAGTACATTTTGACTGAATCCGACAACCAATCAACAAGCTCCTAGCACGGCCGGGCCGAGATTCCCGACTTTCGACTAAATTAAAACATAACAGAATTTAGTTGATCCCGATTGGGCCCTTGGGAGAGGGGGTAATAGATCCTGTGAATTGATACTTGCTCTTGTCTGTAGTCGAGTTGTAACAAATTCCCTTGTGAATTCGTGAATTTCATTCGCTATAAAAATATAGAGAATTTAAGTTATGCGAGGATTTTTTCCCAGCGTCGCGCGTCGTTACTCCGTCAATCTTGATTATTTACCTTAAGGTGGTACCCTGAGCGAAAGTGGCGCCGCGGTGAATCATATTTAATATTATAATTCTAATACACAATTTTAAAAATGTTTATCGTGGAGATTTTAGGGCCAGTCTAGTATTTTTAGACGGTATCGTTATATTCCCTCATAGCCACTGCTAGAAGTAGATAGCCATTTTTGACACATTTGCTATCTACTTCTACGAATGACTACGAGGGCATGTAGTGACACCTTATAAAAATACTAGACCATGGGCCCTAAAATCTCCATGATTAACATTATTAAAATCTTTTTCTATTAATAACTTATTAAATAAAAACCTCTGAGGGCGCCACTTTCGGTCATACAACCGCCTTAAAGATAATTGTATAGGTACTCAGAATTCAGTTATTTTTTTTAATTTTACAGACAATCTTTTTTTAGTAGGTACTATAAAAAGCACCTACGTTTTTGGACTATATGCTTCACGTTCATAAACACCAGAAACATTAAGACTCGCATCTCCCAAATGACATTTCCTGTGATCCCATAAATTATCCAAAGGATGGTATCTAACATTACACACATGATGGGGGTTGTATTCCGCTCCTATCGCATGTATCTCTCGATCCAGAATGACGCAGAAGATTAATGATCCTATTTCTCACTGGGTAGCTGTTTGCAGTTTTGCCCCCGAGGCCCTAAATGAAGGAACTTGCAATGATTTATGTAGAGATACTACCAACATCATTATGTGTGTTTACATTGCCGTTTCACTCTATGTTATCACTCGGAGTACGTGTTGGATGACCTTTAGCGATTTTTAGAATATCTTCTTAGTGTTGGTCTGTATGAAAATCAAAGGTTCAATGTTATTTCCTACCTACTTGGTGTAGAAAATATTTAGTAAGTAAGTATTTTAAAAATCATCTTTTTAACCGACTTCAAAAAAAGGAGGAGGTTCTCAAGTCGACGGTATTTTTTTTTATGTATGTTTTAACATAACTTTGTCAATCTCAAACCTATTTTAAAAATTATTAGGGTTCCGTAACCGAAGGGGCCAAACGGGACGCTATTGCTGTCATTGTGTCCGTCTGTCCGTCCGTCGTCTGTCACAAAGCCCTAGCAGCTAAACCGCTGAAGTTAATATTTGCACCAAGGGTGTGTCTTCCTTGCTACTTAAAGCCAGGTAAAGTACTTACATAAATATTTTGAGTCCCATACAAGTGAAGGAGGGCGTAAAAATTTTTTTTTTCCCGAACGTAACTGTATATTTTGTTTAAAAAAATATTAGAAAAAAGGTAAAGGAATGAGAAGCCGCCAAAGTCTGCTTTTTTTCCAAATTTTTTGTTCTTCTCCTGAAGTATTTTTTAACTTCCCATTGATCTATAATAATAAAATTTATTTATCCTCACAAAATATCTATCTCATCGAATCTATGAACTTTTGGTGATAATTAAAGACCGGATTATATGCAACATAAATAACCAAAATATGCATGCAAATATGCAAGAAAAAATAGCTAAAATATGCACGAAAATCCATAAAAAGGGCCAAAATAATATTGCATCCATGTAATAATACAAAAGTCATTTTTTAAGATTTTCTTTTTAAAAGGTATTATTACTCAACGATTACAATCGTATTTGCGGAAATATCAATTACAAAATATTTTTGACATTGCAGTTTACCTTTAAAAATATATACTAAAATATGTACTTCTCTCCTTTAGTATTTCTTTATACAAAACGGCAATTTCATATAAACCCTTATTGTATAATGAGAACACCCATCCCATGACCGACCCTTGCGAAAGTTGCTTAACCTCCGCAATCGCTGGGCCACGCGCTAAACCACTCCAATTAACTAGCTACTCCTTATAAAGATTTATTTTTCTTTAATTATAATAAGAAAGAAATTGCATTAATCTTGAATGGTCACTTGCTGAAAAATGTGGCGTGACGTGAACCCTTTCAGCTGATTGGTCCGAAGAAGTTAGACGAGCGGAGAGTAATGGCCGAGACCTTTGACTACGAAATATACTGGGTTTGCGCCGAAAAGGCATTTGGGATAGAAAACATTAGTATTTATTGGGCGTTCGAGTTAGTGCTCGAAAAACTATAGAGGAAAAGGAGGGGGGGCTCTTCGGCGAAAGGTTTTTACGTGCTTAAAGTCTCTATTTCCATTTACTTGTGAAATCCTGCCTGTTTTAAAAAAAAAATTCATTAGGTTGTTAACATCAACACCCATGCTTTAAATCCTCTATAAAGGTTTCTGAAACGGTTAGCTTACTGCCAACATTACAATATCCGAGCGAGAGGTTGTCGCGCTCCTCCAGAAGCAGGTATTAATTCTTAATTAACTAAGTAGTATTTTTTTACATCCGTATTCAAGAACTAACAATATTCAAACGACCGTTGCCTATGCGAACGCACTGTGTTGAAATAAACCTCTGTGATTGGTTCGTTTGTTGTACGTACGGTACCTATTACGGGCAATATGAGACCTCATAGAATGTTTGTGAATATAGTTGTTAAATTAAATAGGGATAAAAGAATTGAAATTTAATAAATCATGTTGCTACTTTGGTACTTACCGACTCGTAGATAAATTTTAACAATTATGTGACACATCCTAATTTTCTTTTTTATCGTCACAATATTTGGACTAATTTGTAAATTTCTCTCAAAAAATTAACTTTTCTCATTATTAAACTGTGGGCAATTATGAAAGCCACCTTATTTTTTTATTAAATTCCAACAAACTGCTCTTGAACACTTTTAACTTTAAACTGAAATGCAAAGCAGGATTATTAAGTTTCAACAACAAACATTAAATTAACATTGAGAACTGCAAATGTTGTGAAAATGAACGTCTGCAGCTAAGTTATTCGTGGGCAGGTGCTGGCTGTACCGATTTGTTGTTTGCTGACGCTACGATTGGGATATAAGCTTGGGAACATGAATTCATCAGTTTCATTTATACCCTTTAAAAGGAGATCGACATTGAATGGAGTCTTCCCTAAGTGGCGTTTGACCATCACCCTAAGATTTTTTTTTGTGCACAACGGGGTAGTGATTGGCCTTCACTTCATCTCACTTAATGTTAAGTGACGATAAGGCCGATCATGGAAGCGTACTACCTACACCCGGAATCCTGAACACTGAGGAACTGGCTATCTTACCTATAACTGCCGGAACACAACAAAATTGTTGTTATGGCGTCAGACTTGGTAGTAGATAGCTAGGCTGACTTGAAATAAGCCCTACCACCAACCAAACTGAGTACAAATAATACAAATTGTACCTCATCCTGGGAATTGAACCTGGGACCCCTACGTCTTACACGGGTGGGCGAACCACTAGACCACAGAGGCGATTGAAGAATGTTTATGATTTAAAAATTGTAGCCAGTAAAAGAAAAAAGCATTTTTGGGAAAGACGAAAAAGCATGAGGTTATCTTCGGGAATTACTTAGAATAATAACACGTAGAAGCCGTGTCCTCATATGCAAAGTGAGGCAACTAATACTAAGCCAAAATGGCTTAGTTTTCAGATTTATATCCTTCATACAAACGTTACCTAATCTCCTAAATGTAGGAAAATTGAAACTGTTTTGTACTTATTCGGTAGATTAGGTCATAATGGAGAATAAAAACCTAAAAACGGAGCCATTTTGGCTGTTTTAGTTGCCTCACTTTTGACAGTGCGCTATGAAGAGAACTATCGTTCTAGGTTTTGTTATTCTAAGGGGAATTATGAAATTCTTACCTATAAATTACAAATTATGTAAATACTTAAGCAAAATAATAGCATTGTCATCAACTATTTGGGCAATCATCGACCCAAGGAATACCGATCCGCCAAGCGTTGGCAAACTTCTCAGTTATGGATTTGGTAAACTTGCCAACTTAACCGTATGTACCACTTGGCCGTTGAATTCCCGACAAATACTTGGCGCAAGTTTGTCGAGATTTGCCCAACTTGTCACGTCATCGTCCCTTGCAAACTGCGTGGGATCTCTTGTATATGAAGGGGTATAAACAGAGGATATTAGTGTTAAACGTAGCACGTAACGAGACCCTTTAAACAGTTGGATTGGAGCAGGAACAACCTAATCAAACATCACAAAAAATGTTGTTACATGAACTACCTTGGTATACATTATATAGGTAAGTTAAGTAGGCAAGATTTAATTCATTAATTACCTATAAAATACATTACTTGGTTTCTTTCTATAAATTTACCTTTCCGATTTCTGTGGTCGCTCGCTTTTGAGTTAAATTAAAAAATATCACCTATGGTCATATTTGATTAAAGATCCGTAGTACAGAGTATTTAGTTCATTCGGTAGCTTAATAGTCCAATAGCACAACCCAACAAGTATTCACTCGTGAGACAATATGTCCTAAGTCTGTCGGTAGGCTATGGCCACGGTATATGGGCTATGGTTATGACCACAAAATACATAGTACCATAGTACCGTAACCCCGGGTTACGCCTCGCAAGATCTGATTGTACTAGCGACGGCACGGCATCAGCATATTGATAGGACGGGTAAGCCCAACGTATACGTCGACGGATTCATCAAACTTGAGCTGCATACAACCAGTGGTTAATTAAAATGACTAGATTTCAAAACACTTAACTTAAAATTAGATAAAAGTTCATTGGCTAAACAATTGTGCAATGTGGAGATTTCATTCTAACAGTTATTGATTTTTAGCCAGTCTGCCTTTGTGCCTCTTCCAGAAAAAAATCCTGGATTCGCTTTTGGCTGTTAAGGTTAAAAAAGTACGTACTTAAAAGAATATAAAATATTCTAGAGTTGAAAGTTATTGTAAACCTTATTTATTTAAAAATCTTTATTGTACATTAATTCCTAATGTTTTGATAATAATCGCGTTTTTACTGTTGTAAGTTGCCTGTTTGTAAGCACCTTCCATGTTATCTTGACTGAACCTCTGTCGGATTCAGTCAAGATGCTTTGCAACTTAGTTAATAATAATAGATAGGTAAGTGGAAAAATGTTGATTATATAGAATAAGGTTCATGATAGGACTGACATGTCTCTTATCTAAGACAAAAGTCCTTAAATTAAATAAAGAAAAAAAAAGTTGTCTATAAGTGGTATTACGTACTTTGAATAATGCACGCTAAAAGTATAAACAATGAACTCTTGCGTTATTTATCAAGAATTTATTTAACTCTAAACAAATAAACAAAGAAAGCAATAAAATTGGGTCGTGGTTATCTAACCACCATAATTTAACCGCGCGGCGATAAATATTATAATTTTGACATCATTAAGTTACGATAAACGCAGTTCCGCTCCGCTTACGAAGCAAGAAGTAGCTCCTATCTGTAAAGTATTACTTATTCGTGTTAATTCACAATTTCAGATTTATTGTATCTTATATCATTTTGATTTAGAGAGCCTACCTAATTTAATATATTTCCGACGATTTGAAAACGAAAAAGACTGGTGTGAGCCTACCTAATTTATTATATTTCCGAAGATTTGAAAACGACAAAGCTATATTTCTGGTGTTTACGTTCACAAACAATCAGTTTAGTTTATTTATAGACTGTTAAAACTCGAAAAATTAGTTTTAGCGAGTTGCCCATAATAAGAATAATAATAAATTGTAGGTATATAAATACTATTAATAATATGGTAACATCTTCTTCTTCTTCGATTGAAGGCGAATCAAATTTTATATTGCCAGTACTCCGACACAGCCACCCCTCGGGGAGTAGCCCTCCGCAAGTCGTCGAGAGTGCAGGTGGTGGGGCAACGTGGGCACTGCCACAGGTGTTGCATGGTATGCCCGCATAGGCAGGCGACACTAGCGTCCTCCAGCAGGATACCCCATTTCTGCATGTTCTCCCTAGAGCGACCGACGACGCCACATCGCAGCCGGTTTAGAGATTTGGTATGGTAACATAAAGATTTTATATTGATAATTTCCAGCTTAATTATAAAATATTTGGACGTGCTGATGTCAAATTACTTGCACCAATGTCACAGTAGAACTATGCCAATGTTCCAAACTGTTAACTGGAATCAACTGAAATTAATCAGTATGTACCCGTAGGATGAACACCTATCGAAAAAATATAACGCGCGTAAAAACATTCGATAGAGTGATTTTGTATGGAAAATTCGTACAGCGCCATCTACCGCCGAAAAGCGAAATGAAATTTCCCATAGAGAATAGGGATGTTGACTAATGAATAAAATAACGAAATACTAATAAAAATCGTAAACATATTAAACTTTTAGAGTAGCTTGTATACCTCTTGGTTTTATATATTGCATATTATTTGTTTTATGACCCTTCTAAGTTGGGTGGACAAGTCCATTTAAAAAGTATAAAATTTATTAAAATAAATGATACCTTTAATTAGTCCGTAAAATGTATAGCAAATTTGTCGAAGAAACCATTTTGATAAACACAATATTTAATATAGCTGCTGAACAAATTTCCTATGCGTTGCATACAAACTTGCAAGGCGTGACGTCATAACGTGCAAGCCATTAGTATGGAGCGTTTTTGATCGAGTCCATTTGTGTGCATTTCACACTGTGATATCTCGGGCAGTTTTCATGCTAGCGAATTAATTATTTTACCAATGTTTCTTTTTTTGAGAGGTAATTTATGTAACATAAAATAAAAAAAATAGTCAACATCCCTATTACGCTATCGAGGACTTTTACGTGCGTTTTTTCCCGATAGATGTCGTGGTAGGGGTACAGAGTGTTACCAGAACCACTAAGACCAAGAAACATATTTGGTCTTTACCTGTGAAATTGGCGATTTTTTTTTCTCACAAAAGAAGAACCTCGTCACTTCCCTGATTTAAAATATTCATTAATTGCTTGATATTTATACCTAATAATGACCATCATAGACTCTTAGTAATCAATTAATATAACTATTAGTAAAAAAAAACTTATCTTATAGTTTTCTTAACATTAAAAAAATACTAACTTGCCTTAAAATATTTAAGTCCTCTTTCCCTTTTGTTTTCAGAAATTATCACTTTATATGTTTTAACTTAGCCAAGACTATTTTTTACGGTTAACCTAAGTGGCATACGTTTTTTTAGTGTTTAAACATTAGTGCTTATAAGTTTTAAAAGATTAACGTTCATGGTTGTTAAATAAATTTAGAAAATGTTAGTATGAAAAATGCAACTTTTATAAAATTCTCCATACAAAAATCCAATTTCAAAGGTAATCTAATAGTAATACATATATTAATAGTAAACATCGTTTCCCACCTAGAGAAACTGAGGATTCCGAAACTTCAAAAACGTCACTATTGTCAAATAAGGGTGCCAAAAATAAGGATAATATAGTATTATTTCTATTGAATATAATTATAATTTATTTTTTACTGTACATTAGAAAAAAGTTTATTTCTATTTCTGGATATTGTGTTACAAGAAAGTTCTCTAAATGTTGTGTAACAAATTATCCACTTCCTTGTTATTGTTAGTGATTTTGCGGTCTCGATTGCTTGCGGTTGTGGTCTTTGCCGATAACTACTTATAGCAAAATGTGCGACCATTTTATCAAAGTTAGTTTACGTAATAAAATAAAGATTTCGTATCAAACTATTAGTCTAGGCTTAAGTCCTGATTGGGACTTATGATTTATTCCTTAGGTTTATTTTAGAGTGTAAAATCAAATCTCTATATTTTGACAATAATGTAATAAAAAGAAAATACAATTTTTCATATAAGTTTCGTTTTAGTTGAAAAGTAACTAAAGTCATCTTTTGATAAGGTAAAGTAGATAACCTAGGTAATAGTGTGCTATTACCTAAACTTTTTGGACAAATTTTTTTTTCAAAAAATTCTAATATATTTTGGAATCTGGAATTTCATTCTGGAATCATATTTAAATAAGTGTCTATTTAAATAAGTAAAAATTATAATATGGTAATGTTTATCAGTAGGCATAGACGAAATAAACATAAATGTAATGGAAGATTAATAGTAGATTGTTATACAAGACGCTAAAATGACCCATTGCATACGAGGTAGTTTTATTCCTGAGCTTTAGCGAGGGAATAAATTGAAACCGAGTTACAATGGGTCTTAGCGTCGTGTGTTACACTCTACTTTTCACTACGATTGCGAGAAAATAAAATACAATATTAAATAGTTTCTACCTACTTCCGTAAACGAATCCACTCGTTTTTCTATCCTCCACTTCATAAACTTTTTGTACAGTATTTAAATCTTTAAATAAATGATTTGCGCTTGATGGCAAAAGATTAAAATTATTTCTTTCCTATTACAGTCACACAACACAATTCAATCAGTTTGTAATTATAGAAAAATTCTAAAGATTTCGCGCCATGGTACCTTTTTTAATTTCTGCTGTAGCAGCTAAGCAATATCGCATTCTACGATTCACTCTGTGCACAGAGTATTAATAAGTCTATGATTTCTTCTTCTAATTTTTGTTATGGCAATCTACTCCTATTCAGGGAGTAATTTTTGTCAGTGTCACGTGTAATGATTTCACCGAAAAGATGCTTTTAGTTCCATTTTCATAAATACGAATGAGAAACAGTATGATGTCGAGCGACGAGCGAGTCTTTATTCGTGTTTATGAATAAAGACTTTTTCGTTTTAATAGGCTCATTGGTAATAGACAAACATTAAAAAAGAAAAAACTTTATCCCCTAGGGGTTATTATGCTATTTTATCTCGGCTCTTGTACGTTTGTAGCAAGAGGAGTGAAAACATTATTACACTTACAAGTGACAACCCTATCCAGGGTCCTCTTTCCAATTAGCTGATGCTAACGAACGCCTCGGCTAACTATTGGACACCCCGGCAATTCTAGCCGTCCACTTGTTAAAAGTTACTTGAAAGTTGAACACTGAAAACACTGAAATATTTACCCTGATATTTTGCGAAGGCAGCAGAGCAATTTTCTGAAATTCGTCGCGAATAAGTTTCTTTTCACAGCAGTAATTCATCAAGTGTACATACATCTTTCAAACGGTTGACTTTGACAAAAAATGTTTTAGAAACCCCAATTTAAAGACCTATCTAAATAGACATCCCGCATAAATAGGTTTGATGATTTTTTTTTATTGATTCAATTCATTGAAAGTGAAAGTGAAAGTGAAATAAGCTTTATTCAAATAAACTTAATTATTAAGTACTTTTGAATCGTCTATATTTTTCTACCACCCGTTCCAGACTTTTTTAGCTGACAAGAAGAACGGGCGCAAGAAACTTATCAGCTGTAACAGCCATAAGTAACGATATTTACAAACTTGAATATATCGTTACCAGATAATTACAACAGGGTGACAGGATTATTGGCAACAACATAGACTTATTATATTACTTCAACAAAGTTCTTATATTAGCAAGTTATGTGTTACATCATTTCCACGCATTTTGATCTTTAAGATAATCGTCAATTTTATAATAAATTTCATAATTGTATGGAGAGTCCCCTTTAATCTTTTATTTTTTTATTTGTGTTTAAAAATCGTAAAGCGGTTTACAGAATACATCTACCTACCAAGTTTCAACTGTGTAATCCTATATAATAGTTTCGGGATAAAGTGGCTGTGACATATTGACAGACGGACTGACAGACGGACATGAAGAATCTAAAGGGGTTCCGTTTTCTGCCATTAGGCTAAGGAACCCTAAAAAGTAAAGGTATAGTACCCATGTAAACCTAAGTGATTATTGACGTACTATTTGTAACTTGTAAATGCCTTAAACTATTGTTGTTGTTATTTCACGTAGCCATTAAAGGAAACAGTTTCTCACGTATAACTCACGTTTATTTCAAATTTAATCAAGTGACTTTACGACACGCGCCCCAGTGTAATTATAGCATTTCTTAATCCCTCTCTCGGGGGAAGGAAATGAGGGGGGATATACTTCAATGTATTTCATTTTATGTGTATATTTTCCACATTTTTACCAAGAACTTCGTGTTGATAATATTCAGATTACATTACAATACGTTTCATGTTATTTTTAACCGACTTCATCAAAAGGAGGAGGTTCTCAATTCGATTGTATGTTTTTTTTTTTTATCGTTGTTCGCGCGTATCTTCGACATTTATGGACCGATTTAGATAATTCTTTTTTTGTTCGATTGAGTTTTCTTGCGAGATGGTCCCATTTAATTTTTTTTCAAATCGGTTCAGTAGTTTACAAGTAATCCTGAAAATACTATGATATTAAATCAACTAACTTGACAATTTTGTTATTTATGAACCGAATTAGATGATTTTTTTTGTTGGGGAAGGGATACCTTTGTGTAGTCTTTTTAACCGACTTCAAAAAAAGGAGGTATTCACTTTGTATGTATGTATGTTTCTCCGCGATTATCTCACGTTTGGCTGAGCCGATTTTTCTACCTAAATAATATACCTACACTACCTAATACAGAAGGTACTTACACTAAAAATAAAAAAAATTGTTTAAAAACAAAAAAACCGACTTCAAAAAACCTGCCTCTAAAAAGCAAGAAATAATATACAAATCATTAGATACGCATTATCATTGTTGTAATAAAACACGTCAATTGAAGTCGGGTGGGGCTTTTAGAATAAAAAAAGGAAGATGTACTCCAGCCCCACCCGACTTTAATAGACGTGTTTTATTATAACAATGATAATGCGTATCTAATGATTTGTATATTATTTCTTGCTTTTTAGAGGCAGGTTTTTTGAAGTCGGTTTTTTTTGTTTTTAAACAAATTTTCATACAGAAGCAGCAAGATATATCTAATGTCTTTTTTTATATTTATCTGTTATATAACTTTAAGAGTACTAAGTTTGAAGAAAAGAAATCTACCCTAAAATCTACACCATTATAAAAGAATATTTAATTCTTTTTCTCTTTCCTTCTTCTTCTTAATTTAATAGGAATAGAATAGAATATATTTTATTGCCATATAGGTACTGTGTACAATTTGCAGGTTGAATTAAACCCATAACGGGTATGCAATTTGCGAGTTACATAATTTATTATTTATATAATTAATTTAATAAATAAATTAAGTTGCTAAATAATACCTATGATTTATTTAGTTTTATAATCATAGTATTCATTCAGACTATAAAAAACATTGTTTAGTAACCACTTTTTAAGCTTGAATTTAAACAAAGGCAAATCAAGTGCTTTGATTTCTAAAAGTAAATGATTAAATACCTTTATGCTAGTCCTAAAGCATGAATACTAAAAGCTAGTTCAAAGATAATGTAAATTATATGAATGTCGTTATAACATCATTAAAATTTTAAGTGCTATAAAAAAAATACTGCTATACTGCTATAAAAGAAGTAAAAAAATTTGCTGTCAGAAAATACAACAACTTTTACTTAGTACTTACTACCCAGCAAAGATAAATACACAATTTCTGTATTTTGCAGGATTTTTTTTCCCATCATTTGTGTTTATTGTAACACAAAAGCGGAATCTTCCGTTTTTATCCCCAGGGTCTCGTTTTCGGATAAAAAGCTTTCCTATTTATAGACTATCAGACTGTAGACTATCAGCTTTTTTAAAACAACACCCAATAAATCTATACCTATACTATGGCATGGAATGTCAGTTCTTTCTCACAAGGGAAATTAATTTTTGAGTATCAACACTTCACAATTAAGTACTTACTTACCTATAATTCTATCGAATTTGAAACTAATTATTGTATGTTTTTAACATTATGCTCACAAATTAAAGCTATAGGTTTGTATGAAGTAAACAATTATTAAAACCATATCAAACTAGATATTATAATTTCATTCAAAAAATATCTGGTGTGAAATAAACAAATTTTAAGCTTTTCTAACTAGTAAAACCATCAACTACGAACATTTTGCTTTGTTCTCGTAGATTCAGTTAAATTAAAACGTTCGCAATTCTCTATGGTATAATAAAAAGAGGACTAGTTTTATAGTTTGAAACAACAGTTTTTGACAAACCGGATGTACATATATTGGAGATAGTGTTATTCAAATACTCGCTTGAAATTTTCTATTCCAAATTGAGTCTAAATATAAACTCAATGAAACGATTTCAGATCTAAACAAAGTCACTTTTAGTTCTCATTCTAAGCTCGCAAAGTCAATTTTAAAGCACTATGTTTATGAATAGGCTTATACTTAAAGAAACTAAAGGCCTGTAATCGATGCAATATTGACCTGAACAAACCCACAAAGAATGAATAATCTAGCAAATACAAGCTTGTGACGGGATCGGAACAAAGATACCAATCTGCCAGCAGACGTGCCCTGCATACCGTAGCTGCAGTTTGGTTTGTATTCATTAGCTTCCGGTCTGATATCGGTTTTGAGACACACTGGCAATATAAATGTACGAAATACAAAAAATATCCTACTAATATTATAAATGTGAAAGTTTGTGGGTTTGGATGTTTAGATGTTTGTATGTTTGTTCCTCAATCACGCAAAAACGGCTGAACAGATTTCGATGAAATTTGACACACAGACAAGGGCCGTACCGGCTGACGCATCGAACTTCGAAAAGTCTGCCGGGTTTCAAATTAAAACAGATAAATCAAGCCCTAATTAGGCCAAAATGGTGAACCCCATTTCATAATGTCACACGAACATCGATATCTTCCAAATAACTTCGGCAAATAGTAAAATACGTAATTCCTTACTTTGATTTCTCTGTTTTAAGTTGAAGCTCGACATACCCGACGAAGTTCGAAAAATTAGCCGGTAGGGCCCCAGTTTGTAGCTTGGATTAAAACATAGGATACTTTTTATCTTGATATTCCCAAGTGAAACCGCGGGCGGCCGCTTGTATTAAAAATGTGAAAGTTTGTGGGTTTGGATATTTGTTTCTCAAACGCAACGGCTAAACAGATTTCGATGAAATTTGACACGCAGATAGTTTATAGCCTGGATTAAAACATAGGATACTTTTTATCCCGGTCAAAGGTTCCCTAGGGATTTACCAAATGTCCACGCGGACAAAGTCGCGTGCGGAAGCCTATTTAATAATTAAGTAGGTGAGTTTTAGTCCTTTTTATTCACAAAGCCATGTTAGTAAAATATTCAGGGTGTTAATTAATGAACAAAAATGGGAAAACCGTTTCTTCGGACCATCAAATTGAAACTTTTAATATGGGACCAACTGTTTCAAAAACAGCTGTTTCATACACTTTGACATACATTTTCGTTTTTAATTTTTGTATAAAACAGCTGATTTTTTATTTACGATATCAAAGTTGGTCCCATAGTAAAAGTTTTTCAGTTTGATGGTCCGAAGAAGCGATTTTTCCATATTTTGGTTTATTCATTAAGGTGTTCTATATGAAAAGCAAACTACTTACTTATCAAGTTTTATTGATGAAAAATGCGAGATATAGGGGATTTATCGTTAAAACATACATTATACCTCGAACTAAAAGTTAAAGTTTATATAATAAGGGAATTAATTAATTGGGTGACTGGAAATAACTAAAGGCGACTGTTAATGGGATACTTAAATACTTAACCTGGCAGCGGTTTATTTTTTGGGCGACAAAATAACTAAAAGAGCGACTAACTGTGGATTACAAAAAAATAAGTAAAACGGGCGACTACATAATGGGAGACAAGTAATTTAAGTTAGCAGTAAAAATTCTAAATGAGTGACAAAAATACTGAGTGGGTAACTATTATACCAAGTACTTAAATATACATATAACTTATTTAAGCTGCCGAACATGGTATATTTGTCATCTCGATTAGGATAATAGTCACCTTTTTTAAATAAAATATAAATGCCAAATTTTAAATGATTTGTGTGCCCTAAGGTTGTCGCCCAAATAGTAAATTTGGTAGCCCGTTCTGAATAACTAGTTACTCAATTTGTATTTTAAAGTCACCCATTTTCATTCAACATTTGTAGTCGCCCTCAGTCCGTCGCCCACTTAGTATTTCAGTACGCTATATTCAGTATTTTCGATACCCAAAATGGAAATTTATTGTTACATTAAATAGGTACTACCCTTAATATAATAACGAAAGTTTCCTTGCCTTGTGCTGCAGCCGATAGTTTTTTTACCATGTGCTACAACTGAACGTACGAAAATTAAGCAGGTACACCGAGCTTGTCTTCCGTGTTATTTTTACTTTGTATTCGCATTATGAAAGTATCCATTGTAAACAAACCACAAGCTGCGATCGGCCACAAGTAACGGTTTTACCTACAACATAAATCCTGGGAAACCACGTTATGTGCCTACAATAGCGAGTCACGTGCTAATGTTTAACCCTAAGGCTAAATAACCTACTCGTCAATTTACTCGATCGAGAATGTATGGCAAAAAGTAAATTTTGCAGACCAAAATACATCGTTTTAGGCCGCAAGCCCTCTGAAGTTGGTAACGCACAGCACTCTATAACAGGTAGGTACTAAAAACGACTCTTTGAATGGAAGAAAATCTAACGAAGTTATATTGAAACTATGTTTTGTATCTTTTGCACTAGGCAAATGAAGTTACGAAATATGACAGAATCAAGTTAATTTAAAAAAATATAACTAGCACGGCATCAAAAGATTAATAACATTATAAATTAATTGGTTGCCCAAAGCACAGAATATATTAAATAATTGTACCCCAAAGTCACGTCAAAGATAAAATAACTACATTAGTTCGAAAACGTAAAAGAGAAAACAGTATTTCAATTAATTGTGTTACAAACAGTAATTGGAAAAATTGTTAAAAATTATGTTTCTTTGAGAGTTGTTTTAATTATCAACCTTGTGAGCCGTGGGCCGCCCCCCTCCCCCTTAAAGTGGGGGGTGTTCTTTAACCCGACTTCCCTTCCACTTAAATTACCTGTTACGGATTTAAAAAGAATTTTTCACAGTACATTTGAATTATCTGATTCAGTTACGGCATTGCAGAAATGAAATAAAAGTTTAGTTCCTGCTGATTAAATGCAGTTTTTAGACTATTAAATACACTTATATTATAAGTGTGTTTAATTATATAATTATCGTTTCGGTTCGAATCCTGGCAGATGTTAGTGTGATGAGCACAACATCAACTATTAAATTATGTTAATCACAACTGCAAACAAAATATTAGTTCATTTCGGTGAAGGTAATGACAGCTCCCCAGTGTCTCAAGACGAAAGTCTATGAACAGTGTGTGTTGCCAGTGATGACTTACGGCAGTGAAACGTGGTCGCTAACTATGGGTCTCATAAGGAGGCTCAAGGTCACCCAGCGTGCAATGGAGATAGCCATGCTCGGCGTTTCCCTGCGTGATCGAATCAGAAACGAAGAGATCCGCAAGAGAACGAAAGTAACCGACATCGCTCGAAGGATTGCTCAGCTGAAGTGGCAATGGGCGGGACACATAGCGAGAAGAACCGATGGCCGTTGGGGCGGAAAGGTTCTGGAATGGCGACCACGCACCGGACGGCGCTCCGTGGGTAGGCCCCCGACAAGGTGGACCGACGATCTGGTGAAGGTCGCGGGAAGCCGCTGGATGCGGGCAGCGCAGGACCGATCGTCGTGGAGATCCTTAGGGGAGGCCTATACCCAGCAGTGGGTGTCGTGCGGCTGATATGATGAATGACAGCTCCGACGGTTCTTTCTTGCGTTTGTAATTTATGAATAGGTGGATAAATATGTATAGTTAGTACCTAACCTACATCACTTTTAGTCGAGGGATTTTCGTAAAAAATATTTTACTCTTTTTTAAATTAAGAGTAACAGATTTAACCGTCCTGGGTTTTTTAATGTTTAATTTTGCTTTAATTTTAGACTTTTTAAAGAATACGTTATCTACTCTAAAAACCGCATCTAAATCGGTCAAACCGTTCTAGAGATAAATGGAAAAATTATTACTGCAGCGTCCCCTAGCGGCTAAACACCATAACACATATCTAGACACCATCGCCGATTACTTACAAACCTATTAAAAAACCGTATCGAAATCAGTTTAGTAGTTTTTTAGAACTTTTCAAGTGCGACTTGTCTGGTTGCTGCAACGCCCCCTGGTGGTCTACTACCATGAAACATGCCTAAGAACCTGGGGGCTAATGGCTAATTGTCTAATTTCAAAATCTATCAGAATCGCTTTCAGGATGTGATACATCGATGCTTCTTTTTGGCACAAATTAAAACTTACCAAAGAAATGCAGCAATGTGTCACATCAATCTGTCAAATGAAAGCGATTGCGATAGATTTTGAAAATTAGACAATAAGAAGACTGCTCTGAAATGAAACCTTCTGAATGCAAAAAACCGCATCGAAAATGGCCCAGTATTTCCGAGGAAAACGGTAACAGACAAACATACAAACACACAAACAACCTCTAACCCCAAACGCATACTACCGACCGCCTCCGTTCCGTTCCGCCCGTCGGTCATGATGGGTAAAAATAGAACTAACTCGCATCAAAAAGGATTTAAAAGAGACAAGAGAGTGCTAGTAGGCCATGTTTATATTTACATAATAATATTATAAAACAAAGTCCCTCGCCGCGTCTGTCTGTCTGTTCGCGATAAACTCGAAAACTACTGAACGGATTGTCATGCGGTTTTCACCAATTCATAGAGTAATTCCTGAGGAAGGTTATAGGTGTATAATAAGTTGAGATTTTATGTAAATTGATCGAAATATGACGATAATTGTTGAAGTCGGCAAAAATTAAGCCGTCTTGGAGCTTGCACCGAAAACGCTGCCTAAACCTTTCAAGCAATAACAAAATAATGTACGAAGTAATTGTTTCTCTGCTATAGGTCTACAAAAAAGTCCGCGACGGCATATGTCTATCTTTTAAGGATAGCTTACTATAAATAGCCATTTTAACTTTTTTTTAAATGGTCACAAATAATGTGGTAATTGGAAAGGTATAAACGGAAACAGTATTTATCCTTATCAAATAAAATGCATTCGTTACCATAAGCATTTCATGCACATAACTTTAGCTCTTTACACTATATGGTTTAAATAAATATCTTAGGAGCTATCGCAAAAAGTTTAGAAAGAAAGAAAGAAAAAACATTTATTTAAGACAAAACAGTAAAAAAAAACAATACAAAATTATAATACATAAATAGTTTTGCCCCAAATCGGTCCCGACTCAGCATAATAAAAAAGTTTACGCGCGCGAAAAAAAATTCAAGCGCGTTCCTCATACCGATGATGATAATGGGACTCTAACAGGACGGGTAGAGACTTTTGGAGCGAAAATAAAGGAACCGAAGCGAAGCGAGGGCGGGTCGCTAGTATTTCTATATAAAAGTAAACCGCAGCAGAAATTCCACTTGAGAAAGGATTATCATTTGTGCGACGTAGATTATTTTTTTCTCTGTCGTGATTGTGCCAGAAATATTATTAGCATTTTTTTCAAGAGTGCGTGAGATGATTTGTAAGGCGACTTTTAAACTTTGTTCCGCCCTTTTTAATTTATTTTAATTACACTCCAAAGGATTTATTTGAAAAGGTTTTAATTAATATTAGTCTAGACGTTTAATTTGTTTTGAAAAGGTGTTTAAATAGGCCGAGAAGATAATGAAAATCATTAAATTACGATTTCTTTTCAAACTACTATATTTATTATAGCAGATAAAAAAATCAAAACTGAAAAAAACATTCTTCTGTGAAAGCAGTATTATTAAGAACTATAGATATTTTTAAACTTCCTGAACATAAAATATAATAAAACATATTAGGCCACTAAGGCTTTTCTGTAAATATTTTTTTTTTCTTCTCCGTTGCATCTGCAATCAGTGCATTCACTTTTAGCAGATGTGTTACATGCTAAACATGTAAATAAAAATTCGCGTGGTTTTTTAATCCAATATTTTTGAAAATATACTTACTGCTGTTGTTTTTTAAAAACACATGCTTCAACAGCTATAAAAAATAACTATTGAATTAAAGCAAATCAAGTTGTTTTTACATTAACAGTGGATTGATGTTAACGATCTATCCTCAAACATTTTTGACTAATTAATTGTTCAGTTTCCATCACCTGGATAGATGGAGTAGTAAAGGATTTAATAAATTCCTCCACGGTTTAAGTATTGAGCTTTCAGTGAATAATGTACCGAAACATTTTGTTAAGGCGCTGTACGTAGTGAAACTAGCGCCACCACTACATTTATATTTATTACTCGTAAACCAAGTCAATATTTAAAAAACGCTCATGTAATAATTTCTTAAATTGTCTCTAATATTTTTTGAATAACTCTTCAACAGTTTTCATTCTGTAAGTTTTAAAATCCATTTTAGCTCAAAGTGGCCACCTTTGGCAATGGATTTTAATTCATTAACGCCGGAGCGGTCGCTGGCGACCGAGACACAATAGATTTTCTATTGTGCATGTCTTATTTTCCGGGCGTTGAGGAGTTAAAACGTACAGAATGAATGATAAATGTTGAAGAGTTATTCAAAAAATTTTAGAGACAATTTAAGAGATTATAGAGCTTTTGAGCAGATACATGAGCTTTTTTTAAATATTGACTTGGTTTACGAGTAATAAAAAAAAAATAGTGGCGGCGCTAGTTTCACTAACACCGCGCCTTAACTACATAATAACATCATCTATCATATTCACTTCTCAAGCTTACGCGCTCACTAGACATGAAATAAAACACTTTTAACGGATACTAGCGCGGTTTTATTGAAAGTACTTTGGTAATTAGTTGGTATTTGGTTTGATTTTAGATTTTTGAAACGTCGGGAAAATCAAAAATCAAAAGTTAAAAGTGTTTTATTTCATATCATCTATCATATTTTACATTTTGAGTTACTTTTAACGCGAGGTCTACAGCCCACTAGTTTACGAGTAAAATTGATTAAATTTTATGTTATACCAAAATTCGTTAGAAAATAGCAAATCAAAATTAACATAAATCGGCATGACAGGGACATGGCCTTTTCACACCATCTTTTAAAGTAACAATAGGCTAGTTGACAAAATTTCAATAACTGCTTAATATTTTAGCTTATTAGGCATTTTATCGAAAAAAAAGGTTTATTTATTTTTAATCGAGCGTTTACATTATAAATTTCGCGTTATAAAAAACCAATTTTAATTTGGTTCCAAAACGCACAAGACTGTCATGGCGTCTTGAATGACGTCACGCCGTGCAAAACAAACAAAAGAGCGATCGTGTCTTCGTACGTTATAGCTAGTGTTTATCGTTTAAAAATGAATTTCTCATATTATAAGTACTGTATAGTGCCCCAGTGTGATAGCACGACTATAAAAACGCTAAACCAGTTATTTATATATGTTCCAAACAATGGAGAAATACGGAAAAAGTGGCTAAAACTTGCGTTCGGTTGTGGTTAGGTTGCACTCGGAGTGTAGGTTTGGAACGCGCCTCCGGTAGTGATACTCGAAACGTCAAAGACAAGATTGGAGTTTCGCACGGCGTGACGTAACGCTTTCTGATTGGTGTTCACTGTCACGTGACTAAAGGTTTCATTTTACGAAATTTATTTTTTAAAAATATTATTAATCTTTAACGCTTTTAATAATTAAAATTGTTTGTTATTTTCTCCATAATATAATTAATCATTATAAACCCCTATCCATTATATTTATTCTTAATGGAAACAAGCCTATTCTTATGGACGTCCTACGTAGTTAGGTGAAATTCTAATGATATTGTACATTCAGGAATTCTTATGTCTGAAAGAATCTCGAAATGAAATAAGCATAAAAGAGCGCCAAAGCAGATCGGCAGAAAATCAGAAAAAGTGTCACAAAGTATTGTACTTAAATAAAAAAAAAGATATAATAAAATGTTAATTTAAATTGCTGCAATTAAGTTAATAACTTTCAATTTCACTTATGAAAATTATACTAAGTATTATTATTTTTACAATTTATTTAGATAAAACTGAGGAAAAATAATCAGCTCATTTCTTATAACTTGCGGCCTCGCTGCAAAAGTTGCCTAACTAATTTACGTGACGAGCTAGGATTAATTGAATTTCGCGGCGCGCTGCGGTACCCAGCCTGTTTGCGCTCGCTCTCCCAAGTAAAATAATTACTGGGCGAAAAATGTGCGAAGCATCAGCTTTATGAAATAACAGACGAATGATAATGTAAAGTTAAACGAAGTATAAGTGTAAGTTTATAGCACCAATTCTGAAACCAAACCGTTTCTGAGTTTTTCTCGACTATCTCGATCTTCGGCGTAGCTTTCCGAAGTTCACTTTTTACTTGAGCTTATTTTTTCTTTTGATTTTCTATAGCGTGTAATTAAATTCATCTTTGTTGCTAGGTATATGAGTTAGCATAAAATATGGTTCTATGCACAGTAATATTAAAGCTGTGACGTTAGCGATAACCTTAAAATTGGATGCAAATATATTACTGAAGCTGTGCAGATGGCCCGTTTGCATGAGACTGATCATATGAGTTTTGCATTAATAGCTTGATTTGCATATTAGTAGAGTGATTTTCATAGACTCAAAATGAAATTAAATCCTGAAACGGTCTTGAAAAAAAGCAATCATTATTTTTTCCAGTAATATCCTACATGTTCATCCATGTAATGTGCTTGAGATAATCTTATTATGTCGCATCTCTCTTGTCCTAGTGACCCGCCTTAAGACGTCAAATTATCTTAGTTCCCGGATTATCCCGCCCCGGGCAGATTGATAGTCCGGTCCTTAGTCCTATGTCAAACTTATACTCACTGTGTAGGGGAATATACTAACATATATCGCTCCTAGTTTATAACGGCTGCAGTTGATTGTCGTCCAAATACCCAAGCATGTTATGGGGTATTTACATTCTACACTGAAAAAAAAATATGTTTACTGTAATAAAGATCTTGTTTAACGTTATCACACATCTTGACTCCATATGAGCCTAACAAGATCTTATCTATTGAAACTAAAAGAACTTTGTTAAAAATACTTTTTTAAGTCAACTAAGTATTGTTTTGGTTTAGACACGACTAGATGGTTTGTTTTAGCTTAGATCTTACCTAATTGAAGAATGAAACTTTATCACATTAACAAACATTATTAATAGATTCAACTTAGGTGTATTAAATATTTATATTGCTTTAGCTAAGATCTTAGACAGTTAGAGCAAGTAAGGGAGATAAATTAAGTAACCTCTTATTCGACATAGATATGAATTACTGTTATATTAACTAAGTAACTTGATTGCAATAATTATTGTTCTTATGTGCAGCAACAAAGTTACACTGTTGCAACAATTATTGTTCTTACCTAATTGAAGAATGAAACTTAGTCGACATAGATATGAATTACTGTTATATTAACTAAGTAACTTGATTGCAATAATTATTGTTCTTATGTGCAGCAACAAAGTTACACTGTTGCAACAATTATTGTTCTTACCTAATTGAAGAATGAAACTTTATCACATTAACAAACATTATTAATAGATTCAACTTAGGTGTATTAAATATTTATATTGCTTTAGCTAAGATCTTAGACAGTTAGAGCAAGTAAGGGAGATAAATTAAGTAACCTCTTATTCGACATAGATATGAATTACTGTTATATTAACTAAGTAACTTGATTGCAATAATTATTGTTCTTATGTGCAGCAACAAAGTTACACTGTTGCAACAATTATTGTTCTTACCTAATTGAAGAATGAAACTTTATCACATTAACAAACATTATTAATAGATTCAACTTAGGTGTATTAAATATTTATATTGCTTTAGCTAAGATCTTAGACAGTTAGAGCAAGTAAGGGAGATAAATTAAGTAACCTCATATTCGACATAGATATGAATTACTGTTATATTAACTAAGTAACTTGATTGCAATAATTATTGTTCTTATGTGCAGCAACAAAGTTACACTGTTGCAACAATTATTGTTCTCTTGTGCAGCAACAAAATTACTTGTTGCAAGAATTATTGTTCTTTTGTGCAGCAACAAATCCACTTTGTTGCAACCATATTTGTTATTATGTGCAGCAACAAAATAAATAATTTTCAATAATTATTGTTCTTGGGTACAGCCACAAAGTTATTTGATTGTAATAATTATTGTTTTGTTGTACATCAGCCAAACTGCTTGATTGGACACAATTATTGATAAGATGGTATTATTTAGGATTTGAAAAAATATGACTTACCCCAGGTGGGATTCGAACCCACAGCCTCTCGCAATCCGGGCGATTGTTCTTCCATTGAACTATAGAGACATTAGTTTAAATTTTTCAAGCGCTTATAACGCTGTGAGCCATCATAATCAGCGAGCAAACTAATTGTTCTGTAGTTCGGAAGAGCTAAGGTAAGTCAACCTTCTTAAGTGAAAAAAAATTGCAACAATTGTGTTCAATTAAGCAACGTGGCCAGCAACAGAACAATAATTAGTACAATCAAGTAACTTATAACAATAATTATTGAATACAAATTACTTTGTTGAGAAACAAAAGAACGAATTGTAGGCATATAGTTTTGTCGATCACTATTAGAACAAATGTATAAAGTATCTGCTAAAATATAGCACAGCTGTTTAATTTTGCGATATCAAAGTTGGTTCCATAGTCAATTTGCTTATATTAATATGTTATTCTCCCATTTTAGTTTGTCTACTTGCCTTGTGTAAACTTTAAATAGGTTCTAGAAAGAATATCAATTAAAAAAACAAATTTCATATAATTAGTTTTATTCATTTATAAAGTACTTCGCACAGTTACATATTTTTTTCCATTACTAAGAATATTTATATTGCACGGGATAGGATTTGCTCTATACTGACCGATTTCAGCATCGGATTTTAAATGTTTGATAAAAGCATCACGCGTCTCTGCCTTGGATGGTTTCCAGCTCAAGCTATGTTTCCCTTTTATTTGTTTATTCTTTGATTTTACCGTTGTTGAATTTAATAGATAAGGAATAGATAGAAATGCTACAACATTTGTATCTTCTTCTCTGGATGCTGAAACAAAGGAACATTACATACAGCCCATATTTTAGTTTGATTTAAATCAGAAAATAATTAGCATTTTTTTTTATGAACAACGGTGAGACTTAAGAGTCTAAGGCTAAGGCCTTCACAATGCAATGCTGAAAACATTGTTGTTATGGCGTCAGACTTAGATAAGATGGTAGCTACCCAAATGGACTTACAACAAGTTCTACCACCCTCCAAACCGAATACAATATGTAACCCCGCTGGGAATCGAACCCGGGACCCCTAGGTCTGATACCGGTGGTGGTACCACTAGACCATAGAGGCGATTATTTAACTATGTTATTTTTTATTTATTGTGAATAACCACGTGAACGGCTATAAGTTAATCAAATACCATATATGACATAATACTGAAACAGAAATAAAACTTACATTCAGCGAGACAGTGCAGCTCAAGGGCAAAGTTATCTCTAGTTTTCTTCTTCTTTAATAATTCCAAGATTTTTACTTTCACTATCGGAAAGTATATAAATAAATTGCTTTCTTCGTCTGCATAGGCTGCTTTAAAGTCGGCAATTAACTATTAAGCAAAACACATAAAATTATTATCACTAATAGAGAAACATAAAAACCGGCCAAGTGCGAGTCGGACTCGCGCACGAAGGGTTCCGTACCATTATCTATAAAAACGGCAAAAACGGTTGTATGAGAGCCCCACTTAAATATTTATTTTATTCTGTTTTTTAGTATTTGTTGTTATAGCGGCAACAGAAATACATCATCTGTGAAAATTTTAACTGTCTCACTATCATGGTTTATGAGATACAGCCTGGTGACAGACGGGCAGATGGGCAGACAGACAGACAGACGGACAGTGGAGTCTTAGTGATAGGATTTACCCTTGGGTTAGGAACCCTAAAAACAAACAATATTATCATAAGGCTATATTAAATCAAGTGATCTTAAAAAGGATGGTATTATGACTCTTTTTTTTATATCAGAGAAGTTCTAGTTTCATGCTCTATCGTTATATATTATATATTCTATCGTTATCGTAATATGTTATTTTCTATTATATTATTTACCAACATTCAAAATACTGTAATATTAGGTAGGTACTTACGTCAATAAATAAGTAGAATAAGTATAGGTACATACCGAAAAATTGTTAGAGTTGTTGTCAAGTTGGAGAAACTCTTTTTTCCATAGCTCCCAACACCTTGTAAATAAGACTCTTGGTCCTGTATGTGGTATCAAATCTTTAACGTCTTGTTGGGACAGGGCCGATAAAGCCTGCGTTGTAATACGCTGTTCTGAAAGAGAATTTTTAAGCAAGAATAAGTAAGTTTAAGCGGTCGGAGACGAGCTGAGGTTCGACCTCAGTAGCATACCGTTGAAGAGCCCTTTACGTATAATATAACAAGTCTTATTCTATGAACTATTCAGATTATATTAGTAGGTAGGGTCATAAACATCATTGGGTAGGGTAGGTACAGTACAGTCCGCGTGGCGAATGATGATGACCCCTGGCGAAATGTGGAAGATACGGTTTTCGCAGTCAAGTACATAATCCACGTAGGTACTGTAGGTAGGTAGGTACCCAAACGTTTACCAGTAAAACGGTACCCTTGTAGTTTTATTTTGTAAGCGTTTGGGAATCTACCTACCTATGTAGTCGTGTATGTGGGTAAGTACCTACCTATGTAGGTAGGCGCGTTTCGGCGGGGCGGCTCGAGCTGGCCCGTGATATCTCGCGCCCGTGAGAAACCAGCATAAGACCGTTGTTTGTTAGGTTATTACCTACCTACCTGCTGGCTTCTCACGGCCCGAGATTTCATTTCATGGGCCCGGTGCTTCGCGGGCACGAACGCGAGCGCGCCCGTGGCGGCCCGAAAGCGCGCGTGATAGTGCAGATGAAATGAACGTCAGATATTTATTTGTTTATTCACAATTCACGGTCACAATATCTGTGGACCTGGCTCTCAAAATGCACAAAAACAAAACAATGATAACATGAAACTAGTAGTACCTACTTATCTAAATTTTCGAGACGCGTAAGTAGGTATCGGGCAACGAAGACGCTAACCTTCTAGGTAGGTAGGTACCTTCCGAGTTTCATTGCAATCGATTTACTTAGTATTTTCAGCATAACAAACACACACACACACACAAACTTTCGCATTTATAATATTAAAATAATAAAGTAGGTAAGATAGGTAGTTAAACATTTAAATTACTTACCTGCAAATATAGGGATTAAACTCGGAAGGCCCCAAGTTCTTAACAATTCTGCTACGTCTTCGTCCATTTCACACACAGATGTCGATATCGTTTCACACATTCACCACAGTAACTGCACTTATCACTATCAAAAATAAAATATAATAATTAGCACCGGCCTACTACGTCAGCGTCGCGCGCGATATGCAAATGCATGCCTGCCTGCATGATTTGGTTGGTGCCGCGTTCGGTTGGCCGTTGAAGGGGCGAGCGGGCCGCGGGGTGTCGCTAGGGCTGCCACCTCTCCTGGTTTGACCCGGAGTCTACGGTACGGGTTTGAGTAGGTTCCCTAGCATAATATGTCAAAGCATAATATGATTTCGCCGAATGATGTTTACGCATAATATTAATTAGTCATAACAAATTTATGCATAATTTTTTAAGCATAGCTACTTTAAGCATAATATTCTTTAGCATAAATTTAAACACGCATAATGCTATTACCGCATATTTTTTTAAACAAAAAAAATGAAAACACTTCGAAACTTGCACATTTAAAAGCTAGCTAAAAATTTACACTTCAAATAAATATATTGTTTGTCACAGCATGACTAGGGGTATGTATTACAATGCCGAAGTTGAAAAGGCCGAATTTTACAAGACCTATGGACGAAACATCGAAAATCAAAAGGTCGAATGCTTGTTTGGCCATACGTTTAAAATCACGAAAGGACATTTTAACTAAATACTAAATCCCGAAGCTTTTTTCTATTAACAGGCAAGATAACAAGGTTGGTGGAGGCAAATTACCAAAAATCGAGCTGCGCGGGCGTTTTTTTCTATCAACAGGCAAGTTTTCAAGGTTAGTGGATTAAACTGACCAAAAATCGTGCTGCGTGGCCATTTTTTTGCTTTATTTAACAAAAAAAAAATACGATTTTTCGAAAATCTCCGGGTCTGCTCTTGTTGAAAGGTGGCAGCCCTAGGTGTCGCGCTCGTCTATTGGAGGAGGCAGGTCGGGACATGCACGGGCCTGCACGGCACGTGGAGTACCTATACATACTAATCTTATTTGAATTTACAAAGAAGGATAGTCAATTCGACGAAATTGTTGATTGCAATAGCAACTTTGTATTTATTAAATTAAGCTTCTAAAATTTGTTAACGCTATCATTAGGATTATTAGAAACAATAACTCGGTTATGTTTGAATTGGTTTAGAACATTATCAATACAACGCAATAATTGATAATGCATACACAGGGTCTTTGTAAAAACAAATAAAAGAAAAGTAATTAATTTAACAAAAATCCCTATAAATTCAAGGAAGTAATTAGTCGTTTTGATTAAGATTATTTATTAGAATAAACAGTTTACTTCTTTGTGGATTAGACAAATTTAACCTGACTGGTATAACTACCTTTTCTTGTTTTTAACATACAATAACAACGTTATCCCAAATATTTTGACGCCAACTAAGAAAAAATGCCACTTTGTTGGAGTCTATTTTTTTCAGATAGTAACTTCTATTTCATCTACTAGATTCTAGTCACCTGCGACGGTTGACTTTAGTCACCTAGCAAGTCGCTTCCAAAATTGAATCGCAATGAGGATCAACACGACAATTGAATATATCAATTTTGTATATCACTTCAAATACAATATCAACAACTGAGTAAATCTCTGTTTAAATTTCTCAAATCCATTAAGTAATGACAAAATTATTGAAGTTCTAAAGTGAGTTTAAAAAACGCGGCCGGCATGCGATGACGTCACGTGCCACGATCGCCCGAACAAACACCCGCCGCGCCGCTGAGCGGCGAACGTGGCTGATGACGTCAACAGCGAGGGAGCGTTTCTGAGAATGCGACACGAAAATCGCTCTATCTTCGTCATTTTTGGTCCAATTTCAATAATTCTTTCACTGAAATAATTGATTTTGATGTAACTGTAACTCTACATATTTAACTAAAAACCTCGTTGATCCTCATTGATGGCGTCGCTGTCGTCTATGTAGTTGATGGCGTAATCTATGTAATAATATGTAATAACGAAGTTCCAGTTTTGGCCACCGGATCAGATAATTTTATTCAGTCACTTGCGGCATAGTAGGCCGAATCGCTATTTACACGGTCTTCGGCCGGTTGGAAAGTTTGTGCGGCTTTAGTCGCTCATGTAAGTACCACATTACCAAATGTATGTGTGGATGTTGATGGAAACGAAATTCTTCAGGAATCGTCAACCACTAAGGAGCTGGATTTATTGTTTCTAATGCAGGAACACCAATCATTTTGCATTGTCGTAATTTCGATAGGTAAAAAGCTAATTATGGAAATTAAGGACTAATATGTCAAACCGAGCACAAATAATATGAAAATTAAAGTTGGGACTTAAAACACTTCTAACTGTATATTTATAGATACAGTGACAAGTATTTTATAGATAAGGTACGGTATTTTTACGACTTTGACAACGTTATTGATATCATTTTCCTTATCTATCTTTTTGTACTTACGTCCATATAAAAGAACAAAAGCTATGTTGAAGCCCCCAAATGTCCCGTCTTAAGTTACGGAATTATCTTTTTGTGGGAGGATTATCCGGACCCAAGTAAATGTTGGGGATTGATTATGCACTATCCCGTCTCTTATTCCCATAGGAAAGAGAAAAGTTGGGACTTTCGTGATACCACGTGATACTTACTTATGGTTTATTTACTGAATATAATAATACTCGTACTTTTGGGTTTACACATACACCAAACGAGGCCTATTACGAAAATAACGTACGCAACTGCGTAACGCAGTCATTTGGTCACGATAATCGTCAGCAGTTCTTCGGTTGTAGTTATTACAAACATTTTCATTGTAGCTATCGTAGTCCATAGTCTATTGAACGAATAATGACGGATCCACTAGATAGAAACTGTCAAATTTAAGCAATCACTTTGAAATATCGCAAACGCAAGTGCTTTGTAATAGGAAACAATCAAAACGAAGCACGGACGCAGCTGCGTGTATCGCATAAAACTTTTCGTAATAGACCCCCTGATGTATATTCAATAATAACTATACCTCATTATGAATTTCGTCTTTGTAACACAGTTGCACAGCTTCCAAATCATTGCGGAAAACTTCACTCATACCTCTCATAAAATTATTACATGAAATTCAAAATTGGTTTTATGAAATTCGAATGGATTGCCTTCCCACCAATGTTACGACAAATTGGAGTGTATAAAAGTTTATAAAAGTTGTAAAACTCCTTCAAATCTGTTCCTCAGAGATTCCGATCGTCAATTGCGTTTAAGCTTTTTATTAAGTTCGATAAGAGATATACGAGGCGGGAGTTCAGTTTATCATTTGAAGAAGAAATAATTTGTGCAAAGAATACGATTAACCTACTCGATAGATACATAATAAGGTACCTAATTTACTGGATAACAATATTATAAATAGACGTCAAAATGAAAATTTACTTTGATTTTTTTTCAGTTTTTTTTATTAGCATAGGTACTGCAGTGGCTTTCAAAATATATGGAAAACCCATAGGGAAAGCGGAAATTGGTTTCAAGTGTACGCAACAAAACGTATTTGCCGAGAGCAATTAAAATGGAAGCACTGTGTAGTTGTTTTATTTTTGACACGCCGCCCGTACTATTTATTATTTTATTTTGGGCTTTCGATGGTTTAGTTAGGGCGTGGACACATCACCAACAACGTTGTGAGACGTCAGTCGCGGCACTTTGCATTGTCGCATTTTTTGTGCCATTGTCGTCGCCGCGAAATTCCCTAAATATTTCAATAACAGAATCTATAACAAAAGATGAAAAGTCTTGTGCAGTGCATAATAGATATGTCAAAAAGGCGTCACTTTCATAAGTTAGACCGGGTTTAGACAGATTTTTTTAAGTCATAAAGCCGTGCTGCTGCGAAGTGTCGTGTCATTGTGACGGTGGTGGTGTGTACATATCTTTACGCAGCGAACGCACCGACAGGTCAGAGGTGCCTAGATTGGTGCCTAGATATATCCAGGTTACTTGGTGACCGCACTGGTAGGTGAGTCGCTAGGGATAGTCACCTTCGGCTCATAATATTTGGTTGTAAGCCTCGCGCCTACGATACAGTCTAGGTAGTCACCTGGATGTATCGAGGCACCTAGCGCATAGTGCGGCCCGCTGTGAACATTTGTGAACGTTCGTTTTACTTGATTACATCATTATCTAGGCTCAAGACACTAATCTAGGCACATGTCGGTGCATAGGCGGCCTTACTGTAACGCAGTAAATAAAATTTAACACGAAATACTACAAAGCTGAAAGTTCAGTTGTACACAAAATTTTCACCAACTTTCACTCATGTCCTGTAATTGGAACAATTTGAATTTCTCTGGCGATATTTGCATAGAGTTGGGTCGGTTGGCACCGGTTGTTTTTTCATCACATTAGTGAGGACGCAGCGACATAATTCGGCAAACACGTGGCTGAGTTCTGAACTCGGAAAGTTAAGGAGTAATCAGAATCACAGGCACGGGCTGAGGGAAGCAATAATGAATTTTATTGTTGTATTATTTTTGAATGTAGGGTTATTAACAAAACAACAAAATTTGAATGAAATTTCTAATAGGTATTAAGTGGTACCTATTCACATTCACGCCCCCAGCCTTGCCATTTCTGCGCGATCGAGGTTCATACTGCGCTCGAGCCTGACCCAAATTTAATTAAATCTATAATGAAAGCTATTTAAATCAATCCAGAGCTTATTTTTCTCCATATTACTATAGTTATTTACCACTAGCTTTATCATCTTATTACATCAGAGATGTATGCTTCTTTATTGTTGAATACTTAAATAATACAGGTGAATGAATTTTGTAGGTCACAGAATGTGAATTACTTACACACGCCTTAGAATAATAACAACAACGCCTAATGGCTTCCAGTTCGTCCCTGGCAAACCTTACCAAATATTGAGATGCTCGCAGCGCTCCTAATTATGTTTACACACCTTTGCGGGAAGCCTTGTTTTCTACGGGATTTCGTTTAATATTCCTTTTAAACAATAGGGATGTTGACTAATGAATAAAATAACGAAATACTAATAAAAATCGTAAACATATTAAACTTTTAGAGTAGCTTGTATACCTCTTAGTTTTATATATTGCATATTATTTGTTTTATGACCCTTCAAAGTTGGGTGGACAAGTCCATTTAAAAAGTATAAAATTTATTAAAATAAATAATACCTTTAATTAGTCCGTAAAATGTATAGCTAATTTGTCTAAGAGACTATTTTGATAAACACAATATTTAATATAGCTGCCGAACAAATTTCCTACGCGTTGCATACAAACTAGCACGGCGCGACGTCATAACGTGCAAGCCATTAGTATGGAGCGTTTTTGATCGAGTCCATTTGTGTGCATTTCACACTGTGATATCTCGGGCAGTTTTCATGCTAGCGAATTAATTCTTTTACCAATGTTTCTTTTTTTGAGAGGTAATCTATGTAACATAAAATAAAAAAAATAGTCAACATCCCTATTGTTTTGTGTTTTATGTTGAGGCGTGGTTTGACCTATTTCTTTCGATACTTAATAAATTTTGGTAGGTAACCCTTAATAATCATTATCACAGCGCTAAAATGAATCTTTCTTTATTTTATCAGTTTTCTCTAAATCAATTTTGTTTTATGGTTCAGTCATTTAATTACTTCTATAAAAGAACTGTTGACTGCTAGTGGGTTTCATAAAGAATCAATGGCGTTACATGTGGTCTTTCTTTTGATGGCCAGCCTTTGCGAAAATTTTATAACTTCTGCAATCGTAAATTAACCAGTCTTCGATCGTAGTACCTAAAACGAAGCCATATCTTGTACGACGTTTTGGGTCAGTCCCACTATTTCCATATAGTGGCACTAACTTTCCCATAATAACCATTACGCATTATGGACGTCATAAGTCAATTCTTAAATCAATGGTTGTAGTGGGACTGTTTTGAGAAAAAAAGAAGTCTCAGTATTACCATGCAATGGGTAAGGCCCTCCGCTGCGTTAAGCGGGATCCCGCCGCGGGTACACGGCTCGGGAATATACACACTAGTGTATTATACACATTAATGGACATGTTTTAAAAAACCGCGAAAATAACATGAAAATGTATGGAAATCCTGAAACTGAGAACTTTGACCCATCAATCTTTTAGAATGCTGATCAGATCAGTTGGGTGTGTATAGCGATCTGAATCTCCTCCATTCACTCCCTGGATGGCCATCATCAGATCACAGCACAGTACATCCCTGGCAGAAAACCAAGGCTTCAAAGTTACCTCGTTTGTATGAAAATAACACCTATATCCCTAGACAAAGTTGATGAGTATAACGGGTGTAACAAGACCTTCAACGAAGCCGAAGTTCACGTATTCCGCCCACCATCAGGATCATTTTTGTCTTTTAGACTATACCTGGGAAACCAATAGTTACGAAGTTATTGAAGGTCAAAGTCAAATTATTATTTTTTAATTTTTATGAAATCTTATTTTATTCGTTAGTTCCTACTTTTTGACTAAAGAAACATTATCAAAATTTTAAGTATATTTCGTAACAAACAAGGCTTCAAAACGTCGTCACTCGATGTATCTCATGAGCACGCACATAAACGCTGCCTTTCAACTCGGCCGCACGCAGCTGTGTAGCATACACTCGCAGGCGCGGCCTGTTGTACGCGTCACATTGCGTGGTAATGCATGCAATGCTTTTTTAACACCAAAAATCAAAATGGTTTCCCAGTAATAATTTTGAACAGAAATGGTCCTGATGATGGGCAGAATACGTAGACCTCGGCTTCGTTGAAGGTCTTGTTACACCCTGTAGATTGCTGGTTTTTATGACGGTTTTTATTACAGTGCATGAGTAAGCTCTAATCTATGTCGCCCCGCGCGCGTGTCCCGCTTAACGCAACGGACGCACTAATGGGAATAGTGGGACTGACCCGACGTTTTCCTAACTACCCACATAAGAGAAATAAAATGGCACCCGCCATATTGAATGAGGGAATGTATTCAAAAACCCTGGGTGCATAAATAAAAAGTTTCGGGACGTCTCGCAGCCATAAAGCACAGGGGCACGTTTGGCACCCTGCCAGCGGTTACGGGTTCGATGATCGGGCGGTATCTCTCACGAGAACTAGATATTGAGGGTCTGTTAAAAGTACCTAATATCGAAGCGATGTTGTGATTAAGATGGCGCTATACGCGATGTATAGCTCTGTCTCTATAACAACATCACTTTGAGGTTGCTATATACATAAGAGCTCAGAGACGGTCTCTGGTAAAAGGAGAAACAATACTATTACGATTTTTAATCTTTCGACCAACTCTTTAGTGAATCGATTAAGGAAACTTAGCGTCTTGAGTTGCATAAACAGAAAAAGTATTGAAGTAGATAAGTATTTATTTTTATTCCATATTTTGTATTTCTTTGTCAAATGTTTATCTTTACTAACAAAATTAAGCTATTTAAGTTATTAAATCTGCTGGTAGGTACAAATATTTTATGCAGTAAGTAGTATAGTACATTACTGCAGCGGCACGCAACACAGGCATTGAAGGACGAACGTGAAAATGTGGGCCGAGGCGAAGCCGAGGCACACATACGTGAGTCCATCAATGCCCAGTTGCGGCCAAGGCTTGTATAGTACTTTTCTCAAATAATGCGCGGAAATTCAAACCAAGTAGTAACTTTTCTAACATTTTATTTTTATTTAAAATTACAGTAATTGAAAGTAACAAATCGCACCGTCTTGAGTTTCTAGGTCTTTTACATAAATACTGAATATGTCGTTGCATCTTCATACACCGAAAATAGCAAAAATCAAACCTGAAACAAAAATAAAGAACGTGTAAAGTTGTGATGTTTGCTGTTTAACTAAAACAAAGTGGTAAATTAGTACCTATATAGGTAGGTACTTATCAATAAGTTTTACGAAAACTTACTTTTTAGGATCCAAATACACACTGTCTGATGCTTCTGACAAGAAAATTTGTACGTTTGGTGCAGACTTCCTACATTTATACCCTTGTGAATGTCTTTTGGGCATTGCAATCAGGTTTACATCTGGTTTACTCAATGTTTTTTGGTTTTTGAGACAACATGTATTCTATTACAGTTCTTGCCGCTTCTTGAATTTCAGGTGGCGTCAAAATATCACTTTCGTCGCTTGAACTCATTTTTATATTAAATTTATTACATAATTTAAATCAAAGATAAAATATTTGACAAAACAACAAACAATTTTAACAATAATAACTTCCCCCGCGCCAAGATCCATAGATAATACAATGATATTTTATGCCACCTGTCCGAATCGTATGTTACACTTAAGTTTTGTAACCAGGAATACAAATTAATAGGCGGGCGTTAGGTGCGCTCATGACACTGTTACCGTGATTCGGAACTTTAACGGAAATAATATACAAATCATTAGATACGCATTATCATTGTTATAATAAAACACGTCAATTGAAGTCTGGTGGGGGCTTTTAGAATAAAAAAAGGAAGATGTACTCCAGCCCCACCCGACTTTAATAGACGTGTTTTATTATAACAATGATAATGCGTATCTAATGATTTGTATATTATTTCTTGCTTTTTAGAGGCAGGTTTTTTGAAGTCGGTTTTTTTGTTTTTTAAACAATTTTATTGTTCTCCGAAAATTCGACTCGATTTATTGGACTAACAAAATGTTGGTATTATACGCAACCTTAAAGTTTTATTAATTGAATTGTTTCACACACAGGATAAAGTAAAAAAAGTCAAAGATCCAATCTGGCCGTGTGCTGGAGCCGCGCCAAACTGCTGCGGCCGACGGCTAATTACTTAACAGTGAGCTACTGGGCCTGTTGTGGTATAAGAGAGGCTTGTATTTACTATCTTGTTGAGACTTTGTGGGCTATTATGTTATACGGTTTTATATGGGAACTTAACTTCATAGGTATCGATGATTTTTGGGGTTCCGTAGCAAAAGGGTAAAAACGGGACCCTATTAGGTACTAAGGCTTATCTACTGTCCGTCTGTCTGTCACTAGGCTGTATCTCATGAACCGTGATAGCTAAGAAAGATGAAATTTTTACAGATGATGTATTTATGTTCCCGCCATAACAACAAATACTTACTTACTAAATAACATAACCCTCTTGAAGTCGGGTAAAAACACAGTAAATACTAAATATTTAAGTAGGGCTTCCATACACCAAACGTGATTCTTTGCCTTTTTTTTGTACGGAACCCTTCGTGCGCGAGTCCGACTCGCACTTGGCCGGTTTTTAATATAATAGAGACCTGTCTATATGTAGACAACAGACTTGCCATTGTCTTGTTTTCAAAAGCACGTGTTTATCATGTCTACATGTAAACACTAGACTTGTCATTGTCTTGTTTTCAAAAGCACGTGTTTATTTTCATTGCTCAGTATAATTTAAGGAAAATAGGTTTAAATTGTAATAGAAAACAAATTTTGTTATAAAGAACAACTTAAAAATAGGTTTAGTTTTCCACCGTGTGTGAAAGTGTCAGAACTGCCTTTGATCAAATAGGCCGATACTTGCATAGTTATTTTAGAAACTTACCTATAAGTGGGAACAGAAAAGATATAAGAACGACGTCAAATCCACACTTTCCAACACTTCAACAAAATAGATCATAACTAAGTACATAGTTATGTTAGTATTCTTGAATCGTAATTTTTTTACCCTAAAGGATTGTTACAGACAAAAGGCATTAGCATGGCCCCCTTCATTTCCGAATTTTTCACTCGTGCTCAGAATAAAAAGCTGCTTAAACCGAGCCGTTCACATGTCCCTCGCACGGGCGACGCAATTAGAAGACGCGTGACCTGCGTGTGATCATGTCCCTAAATTCAAATCATTCCATATCCTGCTAGAGTTTTGACGGAAAATGTGACTTTTGTACCTTGGTATAGAAATCATGAATAGCTCGGTGGCGCAGTGGTTTAGCGCCTGGCCCAGCGGTTGCGAAGGTTAAGCAACTTTCGCAAGGATCGGTCATCGGATGGGTGACCAAAAATGTATTATCTCTAGCTCCTCCGTGCTTCGGAAGGCACGTTAAGCCGTTGGTCCCAGTTATACTTGCAGTCGTTAACACCCACCAGTCCGCATTGGGCCCGCGGCCCGTCCTCCTTATCGGGTGGATAAGGAAGGCCTGTGTCCCAGCAGTGGGGATATTAAAAATGGCTGATGGACATAGAAATCATTGCAAATCATAGATGCGCTAGTCTAGTGCGCAGTGCTCAATCGAGCTCCTCTCGCAATAATTGGCATGACAAAGTTCTAAAGTGTTTATTAGCTACTTCTGATACTTCACATAGGTAGCACCTGGGTACTTTGTTCACAAAATTTTTCACTTAATTTCCCCGAAATATGCTTATTCACCTTAAGTCTGAGTAAAGAAAGTGAGTTTCTATGGTTTTTTTCCAGAGCCCTTTTAAATATAAATTTACATGAAGTCAATGTTGCCGGAAATTGATAATTATAATATTAAGTAGGTTTTTGTTTTCATAAAGAGCTTTTTGTATTGTTTTACATATTCGCCATAGGGAACTCAGGGACGGAAATTGCGCTATTAGTTTGATAAAATCTTTTGACAACTGTACCATTTTTATAACGTAGATTTTTGGCATGAATTTAATGGAAGTAGGTGCTTTATTTTTTTAATTGGTACCATTGTTTGAGGATAAAAGAATATAAAATATCATGAAATAAAACGTCCAAACGACAAAGACTTTTTTATTAAGTAGTACCTACTCAGTAAAATGTATAAAGGCTTTAAAAGAAGCTGCTTAAAAATGAAATTACTACATCCAAAAAAATAAGAAATTTTGCTAATGCGACAACTCACCAAAAAGCTAGTGAATATCTCAAACAAAACGACTGTTAAAATGAAACTACCGGGCAACTGTAGCTAAAGTTTTAACTTGTTCATTAGAATCGAGTGCGGCTCGGTTTCCTCGCTAATTACACGCCTTTGGACTCGCAATAACTTTGACGTTTCACCAATATTGGTAAACGATTTGTTTCACTGGAACTTTGGAATAAGGTTAGTGTTTATAAAATGTCAATAATTCTGGACAACTTAGTCCTTGACTAAATAGAGAACTATGACAACTAAATAACTGAAAGCTTATATAAAAAATACTAGTGGACAACCAGCGCAGATAATGTAGTCACACCGGTGTGACTACGGGTAAAAAAAACCCGTAGTCACATTGGTGTGGTAAAACGGTGTGACCACGGCTCGGTCGGGCAAAGACGTATATGTGTCTGAGAGAGCGATAGGTGTGGCGTTTAGTGTGCGAGCAAGAATTGAATATGAACGACGCTATTTCTAATCCCATTCTTTATCTGCGCGGGTTGTAAATTTATGTTTAGTGGTAATAAACTTGAAAAATCGGGTGAAATTCGCATTTAAATCATTATGTTTTTCTTTTCTACAATAGCAATTTAAATATAAGGTTTTCTTGATACTCAAACCCAATCCATTCTCCTGATAAATTGAATTTAAAACTATAACAGTCGCCTAGCTCGCTGCGAGTTTGGCGACGAACGAATTAATTACGTCGCCAACTTTTGAGACTGGATCGCTGGTTGCTAGTTCCACTTATCCTTATAGGATTTTTATTTAACATTGTTTATTTTTAATAATTGGACAACTTTACAGACGATTTCAAAATATGTAGCTTTGATATTATACATATCATATCACATATCATATATGTGATAAGGAAATCAGAAACCAGATTAGGTTTAATTATGTCAGTATCGAGACACTTTACAGGTACATACTTAGTAAAATATTGCGATTTCTATTTTTTTATCGCTTAAAATTGTATTCAACCTTGCCTGATAGTGAGAATATTCTGAACCAATCGGAATTTATCAATGTTAACATGGCGACAGACTTAGGTAACGGATTAGCTACCTATTTTTACCGACTTTCAAAAAAGGACGAGGTTCTCTGGTTTTTTTTGTGTATGTCCACCGATTACTCAAAGACGGCTGGACCGATTGAAATGATTCAAACGTTACATTAGGTAAACTCCAAAGTTGCTCCCATTTTTTAAAATTTGGAAATCGGTTCAGTACTTTTCAAGTAATATTTTGAAAAAAAGCTCGAAAATAGTATGATTTTGTGTGAACTATGTCGATGATCAGTCGTATAACTTCTTTGTTTATGAACTGAATAAGATATAGATATAGAATAAGATTTTTTTGTTGGAAAAGGGATATCTTAAGTGTATTTCTTTAACCGACTTAAAAAAGGAGGTTCTCAGTTTATGTAGTTCTTTAACCGACATAAAAAAGGAGGTTCTCAGTTTGACCCGCATGTATGTATGTTTCTCCGCGATTAACTCATGTTTGGCTGAGCCGATTTTTCTACCTAAATAATATACCTACACTACCTAATACAGGGTACCTGCACTAAAAAGCAAGAAATAATATTCGTAATAATAAAAACATGTCTATTAAAGTCGGGTGGGGCTTTTAAAATAAAAAAAGGAATTTGTACTCCAGCCCCACCCGACTTCATAGACGTGTTTTTATTATAACGAATATTATTTCTTGCTTTTTAGAGGTAGGTTTTTTGAAGTCGGTTTTTATAGACAGACATCACGCTCTATTACTAATTAATTTAAGCACATACGGATTACATTCCCTCCACAGACCATTGTAACTCCCGTCTACCTACCCAAGCGTCAAGCATTCTTATGAAAATAAAAAAAAATATGAAATTATTTTACATAAAATACTTTTATCCCGGTCAAAGATTCCCTAGAGATTTTCCGTATGTCCACGCGGAAGAAGTCGCGAGCGAAAGCTAACTATAAAATTCAGATTACGAACGTTGGTCTATTCCCATTTCAGTATATACTAAGTCAGAAAGTAGTTGTGTGTTTTCCAGTATAATATTTAGCATACAAAAATAATTAAATTCTAAAATCATAATCTTACATTGTCGTAAGCTTCGAGCATCGCGGCTTTGGAACAGAAACGCGTCTTACTCTAAGGTCGTAAGCTTGTCAATATCCTACAATAAATAAATGTTTGTGATTGACTTTGCTTTTTAAACTTAAAAAGAATAGAATGTTAGCTACTTGGATAGGGGGATTATGTGTCACATAGGAATCGGGAACCTTTCCGTCAAGTTGTCAAACCATTAAACCATTCTGGCACTTTCTGAAAATGTAGTCACAGTTTCTTATCAAAATAAACACACAGCTCACCTATCAAAACAATTTTACGCACAGACATTTTGTTACTCTGTATTTGCTCATGTTTAACCTCTACCTTGTGAGTTTATTTAGGGCCCGCTTTCTCAGGTGAAATACGTCATGTCTAAATATAATAACTTCTTCCGAAGAGGCGATGAAAACGCGTATAGCATTCTGAAATAAATTGCGCGTATTTTCTCCATAGGTCTCTCATACATAGGTTATTAATGATCGTCCTGTTTTTTTCAGAAGTAGGTAGCTGAACAGTTTTTCATCATTACACCAATTACAGTATTGTTGTTGTCACTGAACAAATGTTACGAGTACTTATGTCGCCAATACTGAACAGTTATTTGCAAAAGACCATTTTACTAATTTACTTAGCCACACCGTTCACATAGGTAATAAGCTTTGTATGACGTAGGTATACTTATTTTAAATATATGCTAGTCTGTGTGTTTGTTTGTGGGTGTAAGTAAAACCGTCGCAAGATAATGAGGGCTTTTTACAATGACAAAAAACTGTAGGCTCGATAGATGGCGTTGATAAAAATGTAGGTATGTGTCAATGTGATTTTTTTAAATAAGCTACGAAGAGTACTCAGGTACGCAGGTAAATGTCACCATAAAATGTTTCTCTTTGGGCAGAATATGTCAGCCAGCGAGCGCTTACTTGTCTCTTTGGTATGTACATTTTTCATATGTATTAAAAATGAACATTACATGTTTATTTTTAAAAGCCAATTTTGACACATCTCTTTCCATCAACGCCATCTAGTGAGTCAAATAGTAACTATTTTAATGTCATTTTGAAAAGCTCTCATTATTGTTGCTCTTTTTTTTTATCTTGTATTAATGTTCTGAAATGCTTGTAATTGCACATAGTTTCGGCCGTATTTCCGAGCGCTCTAATTTGTTGAAATGAAATACTAGATATTTTAATTAGTTTCATTATGAAAAGCAGAAATGCTAGTTTTGTCTAGTTTTGAGTTATTCAGACCGCTAATACTGGCAATTTAGGCTACGTACGCACCGGCAGGTGTCTTGCTTAGCGCCTAGAGCCTAGATAGTCACCTAGCCTGTAGCGTCTAGATAAGTCAGCTATCCTGTAGCGACTAGCGAAGGCGCCAAGCGCGCAGTGCGGCCGGCGCCCTTCACTAGTCGCCTAGCTGGTTGCGAACTTTCGTGAACGTTTCTTTTACTTCTACGCAGCTACACGCTAGGTGAATATCTAGGCGCTTTAAGCAAGTCAACCGTCGATTTATAAACGTTGTTAAAATGTCAAAATTTGACTTTCAGAATAATTTATAAAAAAATGTGATAACAAGAATACGACTTGATGCTCAGCACTTACCTACCTTACCATAGCTGTAAGTGCCGGATAATGTATTAAAGAAAACCCTTTGTAGCATAATGTACAATAAAAAATGTGCACCTATCGCAATGTACAATACGCCAAATGAACAATTCGCAAATTGTACATACGCGAAATTAATGTATGAAGAAACTTGACGGATATTTTTAACTTTAAAATAATGTTTTTCCAAATTTCAAATACTGAATCCTAGTTGGAAGTTTCGCCAATATAAACAGGGCAAATATGTAGCATAATATGCAGTTATTTCGCCCGCCCTGGATACCCGGCCGGGTGAGATTATGCCCGGGCCGGGTATCATTTATTTAAGCGTGTTCATACACACACGTACGGTCTGGTTATTGTTAGGCCGGGGCGCCTAATCGGAGGGACAGAGGTCCTAATTTCGGATTCTTTGCCTCTGATTCTGATGGTATTTTTGTTTTTATTGTGATTGTTTTCGTGCGCAATTCTTCGTTATATTAGACTTTAAAAATTTGGCTGAATTTTGGTTATTCTTTTCAGAATTCATTAGATTAGATTTTTTTAGATAGGTATCGATCAGTTCGGTATTGTTAAGAGCGTTGACTTTTCGATATGAATAAACCGATTTTAATGAAACTTCGTACGCATAAGCAGGCTTCATAGGTCTAAAAAGTTAGATGAGAATATTTTTGAAATGTCTTATTTTAAAAAGATAGTTGGAAATTTCTGTTTCAGTGATGAATTTAAAATCGGTCTTAATTTAGCTGTATAACACTATTTATCAAAAATGTTTTCAATTAAATTTTTAGACAAATGTATTGTGCTTATGATTGTGTGTCCTTTCGTAAAATAAGGACTCTGAAAGTTTTTATGAAATGCTGTATTTCGTCAACGCTCTTAAAAATATTACTTAAATTAAATAAGTTTAGAAAACACGAATAAAGTTATTAATAGTGTTTTTTTTTTGTTTCAGGTAAGTGAATCAACATCAAACGATCGTGTTATTAGATACAGTAAGTATTGCTTTATAATTAAACAAATGAAATAAAGGGCATCCTACTTTTAACACAGATGGGATTCGAACCCATTGCTTTCTGACGATCAGGGTGTGTGGTTTTCGGTATTGATTAGGTATATAAATTGAACATAATGATACCTATGCCACCTACGCTTTGTGTTAGTCTTAACATTTAAGTGATAATTATAGTAAACAGCTGTTAGATATCTTTTTCTTTGCATGTTGTGTTCGCCTTCAAAGATTGTTACATTTATCAAAATAAGTAGGTAGCTATTAAAATTTTAATGTTAATTATAGTGTAAGCAATTACTGGTACACCTAAATAAAAATATAATATACATATCAAATCAAAATCAAAAAATCAAAAATCATTTATTGCAGTCTATCGCGAGTTACAACTTTATACAGTGATTGGGACCAAACCCAGTAGGCATTATGAAATGCCTGTGTCAGGAGGCCCCGCTCTTCTATAACACAATCGTACAAAAAAGAAAGATAGACATTATAATGTAGCTATTCTATTTAAACGACTAATAACTACTTACAAACTACTTAAAACCAAAACTGATCATTCGCCTAATGTTGTGAGTGAACGCGCGTGGGGCGTGTGTGTGATATATGAGTGTGCGTGTGTGTGTTTTATGTGTGTGTGTGTGTGTGTGTGTAAATATGTGTGCATGGCATGAGTGTGTTTCCATATAATAGTAGTATTTAATATTTAATTATAACTAATTATGATTATTACATGCATTTATTAGTGATTATATAATTTTAATTTATATTTTCTTTATTTAAGAGTGCCTCAGTGTCTTCATAATCTAGAGTAAGTAACCATTTATATAAAATATCTTTACAGCTTTTGAGTTCCATATTACGAGTATGTATATCATGTATCGCGTTTAACCTATTATAGATGTGTGCCGAGAGAGCAAAGTATTGTCGATGTGCAAACAGTGTTCTAACTTGTGGATATGTTGCAATATTATAATTTTTTCTCCTTTTTGATACGTTTATGTGTTTAGTGCTATTCTGCAGTGTTTTATGTAATTTGAGAGTAACCATCAGGATATACAATTTTCGGACCGAAAGCAATTTACATAGTTCATAAAGCTCCTTTGTTGAAAATTTATATGGCTTGAAGTACATTACTTTAATCAAACATCGCTGACCTCTTTCAATTTCCAGAAATTTTGTTTTCGACGCTCCCCCCCAGACAGAAATACAATAAGTTATTACGGATTGTGCCAGTGACACATATATTTGATTTAACAACACTTTCGAAGCAACATGCCGGAGCGATTTGAAAATCCAAACCAGTTTTCTTATTCTGCTATTGATGTATTCGACATGTGGGTGCCAAGATAACCTCTGATCCACTATCACTCCAAGGTATTTAGTAGAAGCAACTCTTTCGAGTGTTGTACAGGTACAGCTTTGCCAATCAGTTCCGTCACAAACATGAATATTCACTTTAAGGTAATTATCTGGTTGCGTTACCTTGTTGATAGAAAAACACATGTAATTGGTTTTCGAAATATTTAAAGTCAGAAGATTAGCTTTTAACCAGGCAGTCACCACATTCAAACCACGATTAGCAGCATCAAATACAGACTCCCAAGTCGAGCCCTCGAAGACAAGTGCTGTATCATCAGCATACGAGTAAACCTTTCCCCCGTCAATTTTAAGATTAGTTAGATGGTTAATATAAATGAGAAATAGAGTGGGGCCCAAAACGCTTCCCTGGGGAACGCCATAAGAAATTTCCAAGTCATCACTCACATACTCGCCAATCCGAACTCTCTGCTTACGACCGTATAAATAGTTTTTAAATAAATCTAAGGGAACGCCACGGATTCCAATGCTTTCTAGCTTTTGTATTACAAATAGCTTTACATATAGGTACCTATGTAGGGTTCACTCTGATAGGGACATCGAAATTAGTTTTTCACTCCTCTTGCTCAAAAAGTCCGTCATTGTAACGTACAAGAGCTGAGATAAAATAGCATAATAACCCCTAGGGGATAAAGTTTTTTCTTTTTTAATGTTTGTTTATTAGTAATGTACCTACTAAAACGAAAAAGTCTTTATTCATAATCACGAATAAAGACTTGCTCGACTTAATACTGTTTCTCATTCTTATTTTTGAAAATGGAACTAAAAGCATCTCTTCGGTGAAATCATTACACTTGACATTGGCAAAAATTACTTCCTGAAGAGGAGTAGATTGCCATAATAAAAATAAGAAGAAGAAATCATAGACTTATTTATACTCTGTGCACAGAGTGAATCGTAGAATGCGTGATTGTGTTGCTTAGCTGCTACAGCAGAAATTAAAAAAAATGTACCATGGCGCGAAATCTTTAGAAATATTCTATAATTACAAACTGATTGAATTGTGTGACTGTAAAAGGAAAGAAATAATTTTAATCTTTTGCCATCAAGCACAATTCATTTATTTAAATACTGTACAAAAAGTTTATGAAGTGGAGGATAGAAAAACGAGTGGATTCGTTTACGGAAGTACCTATGTATAAACTATTTAATATTGTATTTTGTTTTCTCGCAATCGTAGTGAAAAGTATAGTGTAACACTCGACGCTAAAACCCATTGTAACTCGGTTTCCATTTATTCCCTCGCTAAAGCTCGGGAATAAAACTACTTCGTATGCAGTGGGTCATTTTAGCGTCTTGTTTAACAATCTACTATTTGTCCTATTGAGTCAAAACTCTTCATAATGCTAATCACAGAACAGTGATTTTACTTTTTACATACCGATAGGATAGTATGTAGGTATTTAAAATAACACATTAAACACATATGACACAACAAAACAAAAAAGTCCCGGTCGTGTGTGAAATTAGTTTCCGGGATCGAATAGATTTCCATCTGGAGTCAGTTTTCTTATCCCGCGTGTCTGTTAGGAATTGTTCTCGGAACTTGTTTGTCCCGAACTGTCCCGGGAGTGACCCTTGTTAATAGAAAAAAATATACTTTCTATACAAGGTGTACCTATTTGTTACCACTCTCCAAATTTTAAGGATGTGTTCAGTCCATGAAACTGAACAACTTTCTCTAAGAAACATAGGGTCAAATATGAAAAAAAATAATTGGCTTTTCATACAAATCAAAGAGATCACGTGTCGTGATCAGTTTAGTTTGGGATGACCAATACTTTTTGGCGTATTTCGACACATGTTTCATGGAGAAAGTTGTTTAGTTTCATGGACTGAACACATCCTTAAAATTTGGAGAGTGGTTACAATAATACACCCTGCATAGTAGTGAAATGGAAAATCTTTAACTTTGTACAGTTGTTATAATATAAGTGGTACCGCATAATGCTAAAACAGGTGGTAGTGTTGTTAAAACTGAACTCCCAAGAAACAATAGGTCGAAAAACTATTTTTTTTCGCCTTTCCATAGTATGTCGCACAGCTGACCAATACATTTTGTATGGGAGTATGAACTTTGTTTTTTTTTTCGTTTTTCGACCTGTGTCCCGTGGAGAAAGATGTTTAGTTTAAGTGACACTATCACCTGTTTCAGTAACATCACATTATTTGGTACCACCTTATATACCACTATGGTATATTGTATATTTGTCTGCAAAAACTTATTGAATTTAAGGATATGTTTTTACAAATTGTTATGAAATACCTACGACTTTTGTAATTAATATTATATTATGCGCACGTAACCTTGTCTGTTTATTAATCACAAAAGCCGTATTTAATAATAATGTGTAAGTAACAACCTTCAGGACAGTTCAAGATCAATAAATAAATAACCAAGTTAGTTTCAAACACAATGTGCCCCATATAATTAAACACTCGCTCCTTCAGGGACCAACGATTGATTAGTAAAGCAACAGTCATTTGTTTCACTGCCTCCATTTAGAGGAACGAGCGACCCCTTGCCTCGTTTGTTATACTGTGTTTCTATATATGTATGACTTAAATAATGATACTTACTATGTGAAATTGATTTTAAAATCATTTTTACTAAAGCCTTGCCATACCAAAATGACTGTGATACGTCGATCGTCTCGTGTCTTGTTGTAGCAAACATATTTTATTTGCTTTAATTTTTATGCTTAGCTTACAATCAATTTACATTACTTATTGCCTTTTTTATTAGGTAAATTAGAGATAGAGAGAGCAACTAGGTATGAATCGAAATTAATATGTAGTTTTCGGTATTCTGTTTTACTGCTCCATGTTAAGTAAATATTAGTTTCGATTCATGGGCTTTAAGCTTTTTTTTCGTGAGTTCTTGGTTTATTGCCTATAACATAGTATTTTAAGTCATCTCGATTAGGTTAAAAAGTAGCACTTTTCAAATAAAATATCATAAGTATTTATTTACCTACTAAAATTGTAACATATACCTAAGTGCCGTAAAGTTCACTAAAATAGAAATCTTATCGCTTAATAAATTGTACTGGTCGTCCTGAATAACTAACATTTGTATTTTACAGTCACCCATTTCCAATATTTGTAGTCGTCCTCAGTCTGTCGCCCACTTAGTATTTCAGTACGATATAGGTTTTTGAAACCTTGAATATGAATTTATTATCGCTCTGTTAAATACTACCCTTATTTTAATTATGGATCTAGTAGACCCCTTTTTAGGATACTTCGAAGTCGATTTAAATATCTAAAATAGGTAGTTAAATATGAGAATTTGGTTTGGTCTTTAAACATTTTATCGTCTAATTATTTTAGAACCGCATTTTCCTTATATTCCTTACTAATTAAAAGGACGCGTAGACTTTCTTTATGAGTTTACCTAAACAATGCTGGCCCGAAGTTCAACCCTACTTATCTCATGTCGTCAGCAGCTCTCCAGGGTTCACGTTGCTGACTGTACCGGCACTTTTATGCCCGGTTTCTATGTTTATAAAACTAAAGAGAGATTTTTAAACCACTGTTTTACTTAGACACTGTTTAAATGTGATGCTGTCAATTTTTTGACAATATTGTTTGAAAGAGATAGTATTACATTTTTGAAAGAGATAGCATCACATTTAAACGGTGTCAAAGTTAAACAAGTGTTTAAAAATCTTTTGTAATAACACCAAGAGTTTTTATCAGCCTTTTTACAAATATTGGGGAATTATTGTCACGCTATTAACCTGACATTTCCGATTCTGAGTGTGCCTCGGAGAAATAATTTAGTACCTACCCATTGGTTTGTAAGGTACCTATGTAAGCCTGTAAAATTTTCTGTCGAAAAATGTTTTAGATTCGATCTCAGCTGCTTTTTGAGATCTCATTGTTGTTAGAAGTTTTCTTTGGGGAATGAGATTTCTCCTTTGTTTCTATTTGACCTTACTAAAATGAATACTCAACTTTTTTAACAAACTAAAAACCCAACCCTTCTGTTGTCAGTGACGAGTCGTTTTATGTCAAAGCCGGGCATCGACCGTGCACCCGCTCATTTTATTTTAAGCCCGGATTATGAACTGTAGAGTGCTGTAATTTTAAAGTATGAGGTTGGCTCTATTATTAAACGAACAATGAGTTTGTAAAGTCTCGCTTACGACATTGTTCTTAGCCCGTTTTATTATCATGGGCGTAAGAAATTTGTGCTTTAGAAAGTAGGCGAAAATGGGCTTTATCTGGACAGCAACATGGTTTAATAATTAGTGAGGCTTGGATGCCAATCTGAGCAGTTTTCAATTTGTCGGGTGCTGGGTCAGGAAACAGGTTTTCTTCAATAATCTTCGTAGCATTCTAGTTCTAGGACAGGTTTTATATCATCCACTTCATTTGTTAAAAACCATCAAGTACCATAAAGTACCATACCTAACGGAATAGAGGCACAAACATAAGCTGTCAAACGAAACCGAAATCGATTTTACATTTGTGTGTGTATTTTTTATATGTTGACGTCTCAGTGATGTAATCTTGTCACAATAGACATTAATATCGATAGTATTATTGAACAGCAATAGATTTGAAAAATAGATAGGATGGAATTTTGCATAGGTGTTGGTACTAAAATTACGATACTGGAATGAAGTATGACTATTAAAAAAAGATCGGAAGATATTTAAAATAATTTATTTAACAAAAAAAGATCAAAGTTATTTAAAATCAATATACACTACATATTAAAAGTAGCTTCCCGCTGTCTGTCCCTATGTATGCTTAGATCTTTATAACTACGCAACGGATTTTGATGCGTTTTTTTTAATAGATAGTGAGGCAAGAGAAAGGTATATCCTATCCTACTAATATTATAAAATGTGAAAGTTTGTGGGTTTGAATGTTTGTTCCTCAATCACGCAAAAACTACTGAACGGATATGGTTGAAATTTAGCACACAGAAAGAAGATAGCCTAAAATGTTTATCCCGATATTCCCACGGGACCAGGAACCACGCGGGTGAAACCGCGGGCGGCCGTTAGTGTATAACACATTGTGTCAAATTCCACACTACACCGAAGCGACGCGAGGGCGGGTCGCTATTTATATCGGGTCATTTTGAACTTACCATCCAAATTTTAAGGATGTGTTCAGTCCATGAAACTAAACAACTTTCTCTAAGAAACATGTGTCGAATTCGCCACAAAATTTTGGTCATCCCATACTAAATTGATCACGTGATCTCCTTAATTTGTATGGATAGTAGATTTTTTTTATATATTTGGCCATGTGTTCCTTAGAGAAAGTTGTTCAGTTTTATGGACTGAAGGCATCTTCAAAATTTGGATGGTGAATACAAAATGACCCTGTACATAAAATTCAAAGTCCTGCCTGACTTACTGACTGATATATCAATGTACAGCCCAAACTGCTGAACCTAGAGACAAAGTTTTGCACATAGCTACCCTATACAGTGTAAGCAGATAAAACAGGGGATGAAAGTTTGTATGAAAGTCCGCCAGTTTCAAAATTAGGATCTTAAAATTTCGAATTTAGGCTGAATTATTCAACATCCGCCTAGCCCCTCGTATCTTGAAATCTTTTTCACTGCACAGACTTGAATTTTTCTTTGGAGTGCAGTTTGAACAGCCAATTAATGAAAGCCATGCATTTTTTGTTTCTAAGTTGGTAGGAAATCTGAAAGTTACTTATATGATGGTATTCTAATAGTCAGAAACTGATACCTATGGATCGACTTAAGTATCTTAAATGGGATTACATTCCCAGCTGATTAATATCTAAACATCATATAGGTAGGTACTTTTACAACAGTGAAACATATTCGTTTACCGCGTGATATGAACAATCGACAAAAAATATCGATAACTTAATGCAGCCCTAGTGTAAAATGAAAATTATTTATTTACACAAAATATTCGTAAATTTTGCGTTATGTCTAGTCGATCTTTGCTTTTTACAAAAATAAATGTTAACAGAAGAGAAAAATCACGCTCAGTGCTAAAAATTCGAAGCGCATCGGCAAAAATAAACCCAAAGTTAGGCGGCGTCGATTTGTAATAATTTACCTGTGAAATGAACATTTTCCAGGGTTATTTCGCTGTGTTGTACAACAATCAATCACTGAACAGGTCACCATGTTTCTGAAACACTATTTCGCAAAAATGTCCACGATTTCACGAAAAATCTGAAATATTCGCAGAACTCAAATTTTCAGCGTGCCGATAAATGCAGACCAACTGTCAATCAGTAGCGAAAAAGAGTTCTATCACGTCGCATCACGCATCTCTTTTTATCACACCGTGTTGTCAATTAGTGACATCTTGCTTGCTCAGCCCTTTGCTCCTCTATTCCGTTAGGTATATTAACTTTATGTTAAAAACTGATGCTTCATTTGTCTAATACTGATGATACCACAGAATAGGGAATTTGTGAATAATATACCGACTACTTAATTATGGGCTATTCACATGGTCGATTTTAGTCACCTGTGACGGCCGACTTTAGTCACGCTCGATTTTCGCTGTGCGGCGAAAGTTATGCGGTTTTAGCCATCCATGTAAATACCTCTTGTGATATAGAATAAAGCAGACTTAAAATCGCTGATTTCCTTTTTTTAAACTTACTGCTATAAAATTCCATTTGAAATCCATTTCTTTTATAGATTCTAATATTAATCAAGATTGTTCCGCTACCTCGGAAAGGCATCTATTTTGAATCGCTATTGACGACTATTACGGATTCGCCGATCGAAGCTGAAGTATTCGAAGTATCCGATAGTTCGAAACTTTTCGAAGTCTAGATCGAACGAATGTGAAATTGCAGACGAAGTTGAGCAATTAGGAGCAGACTTGATGTAAGTAATCGTATGGCTGATGCAGATGTTCAGAATTCTTATCATACTAATGGTTTATAGGTAGATATCAAACATTAAGGCTGAATTGCACCAAAACGCTGTCAAAGATAAAGAATAGAATAGAATATATTTTATTGCCATATACTGTTTCCAATTTGCAGGTTGAAATGCTATACCTATTTGTCACGTCAAACTTGTCAAAGGACATCATGCTGGCTGGCTGGCAACCTCTTTTTTTGACTAACTTGTGCTTAACCGGTACTTTAACAAGCTTGTTATCGTTAAAGTAAGATGGTGCAACTCAGCCTAAGTTATCAAACTATTGACAACTATTGCTTGTGCGCAGTGCGCTCTTGTGCGATTGCTAAGCAAATATGCAGACTTAAATCATTTTAAATGTTATAACTTAATAACTTTGTAATTGCACTTCATTTCCAAATATACAAAGTGTAACAGAATAAATTGTTAAACCAGAATATGGTAAATACGGACCAATCAAACTGAACCACTCTTACTATGGGACCAACTCTGAAATCACGAAAAAAATATAAGGTGTTTCCATTTTCATATTTTTTGTTATTAATTTTTGTACTCACAGTTGAAAAGCCGATTTGATAGCTCAAGGACTACGTCGCTGACATTAATTTACTCCGTCATTTAACACGTTGAATCCCATTCATTAGGCGGAACCTTTTACAGCCCGTGGAGAGGCTGGCTCCAGGACATAATACACCACTTTATTCCTTTATTTATGGTACAAGTTATAAACTTATAAGTCGATGCCATAAAAACCCTCATTCCCTACGGCACTACTACCGCACTACAACCTTGAATAACCTGTCGTATAGTTCGTATAAACCCCTTTTTACCCGACTGCAAAGAAAGGGTTATGTTTTTCGCGCGTATCTTGTAAGTATGTTTGATTCTTTTAGTCATTCATTTCATATCTTTCAAACGGCTGAACGGATTTCTATGATTATTATATCGTTAGATTTGTCTTTTCAGCTTAAGTGTTCTTGAGAAGGTGGCGTTATAAAAAACCAACATGGCGGCTGTACGGTGCTATTATACGTAGTGAAAAAAAAAAATTTTTTTTTAGAATATTGCAATATGGGTGTCAAATTAAAGGGCTTATTTTAAGGATTTTAAAAAGGTATATCATGCCCGTAATATATAATAACTAAAAAGAGATAAATATTTTTAAGAGAGAAATTAAAAAAAAAATAAAAAACCCGCCTGCCTAAAAAGACAAGTCGACTGAAAAGATGGAAACAAGATTAAATAAATATTAAAGGCAACATGTCATAATAACATGCAGTCGGAGGCATGCATAGCATAAAGAAAGTGACATTATGAATGATTTAAATTATATGCCTCCGACTGCATGTTATCATGACATGTTGCCTTTAATATTTATTTAATCTTGTTTCCATCTTTTCAGTCGACTTGTCTTTTTATGCAAGCGGGTTTTTTATTTTTTTTAATATTTAGAGATTTTGACAACGCTTATGCGGATTGGTGAGTGTTAGCAACTGCAAATGCAGTCGGGACCAACCATGCAACCAACACTTGTATCGGAAGTGGTTATTGTTCCTCTGAAAATCTTTTGCTTTTGCACAGAATCCTGTACTTTACTCCTATCTATACTTTATTAGGATTGATGTAACAACATGTTTTCCCGTTAGATCCTATTTCCCCATAACACCTTTTTAAAAGGGTTTATTAAACCCAAGGGCGTAAACTTGCACCAAACAACGTCGTATCGCGTATTTCATGATTTTAGGGGAACATTCGCGGTAATAATTCTCATTGTGCGCTCTCGCAATACTTTACGACAGTATTCTAGGGGATTATAATTATACCAGCTTGTCCCGCAACTTCGCCTGTTTTTGCGATCATTGTCTTGTTATAAACAGACAGTATTTTTTCCTTTGGAGGCTATTAAAAATTTTAAGGAGCTGTACAAAATGAAGCTTATTAGATTTTTCAGAATAAAACAAGAACACTGTAATATAAAACCAAATGAGACTAAAAAAATTAGAGATTATTGAACGTAATTTTATCAATTTGTATACAGTGCCAGTGCCAGTATAACATTAAAATGTTAAGATAATACTGGCACTTTAAAGAGGACGCCATAATCATAAAAAAGAAATAAAAACTTTTCAAAAGAAGAAAAACCATAAACAATTACGTTCGTTATCAGCCAGGAAAATGTTGCTCGAAAAAAGGAAAATTCAAAGAAGGTTGTTCTCAAAATAAAAACTCAACGTGAAGAGGTACTATTTGAAACGAGTTTCGAAACTTTGCCGTGTTCTTATCTGTGGATGCAATAAAAAATATGTTCCCTCGCAAGCAACAGGTCCCAGGGACTGTCGACCTCCGACCTTTGAGGTCTATTTCGGTTTTATGAGCTTACAGAAAAGGGAGATAGATCAGTAAACCTATTATCATGGATGGGCTATGAACTATAAAATTTTATTCGGCGGTAACAGAAGTGAATTTGAATTTAAGAGTGCCTAATGGCTCATATTAATTTCGTTATATTCCAAAATAGAACATAAAAGAGCCAGAATTTCAAGGATAATTTTCCTAAATTTCGTATCAGGGATTTTCTTGATCTGACTTTAGCTTCAAACAATTTATTGCAACGCATTCAATAGCACAACCGTAGCACATAGTTCGCAACGAAATTGCGATGTCGATGCATTTTAACCTTAACTGACTAAATGAACTCTGCTGTACTTGTAATAAAGTTCAAAATGCAACATAAATTAATCAGGAAAGAGCACAAAGACAAGAAGGAGCTATTTGAGACGTCAAAAGACGTATCAAATTAGGAACGGTGCGGCCTTTTGAGGCGTACACAGATGCAGTGAAGTAGCTCAGAATAATTGTTCACATTGAAGGTAAGAGTGTCTACCGTAGTTGCCGTTTGTACATACTTTTAATTGCACTAACGAGAAATGTAGTAACTTTGTCGTCCCAATGGTTGAGCCACTTTCACTGTTGGATGAACTTTCTGAACACAATTTTTAAAAGTTGCATAGTTTTGAGATAATTTAAACCAAAAAAAAGAGGAGATTTTCCAAATATGCACGCGGACGAAGTAACGGCGTAAGCTAGTAAGTAATAAGGCGTACCTAATTTTATTACTGACAATACTTATTCCTTTTGTTACCGTGCGCCAATTTAGGGAATTAATTAATTGGGTGGGTGACTATGGTGGAAAAGGCTTGTTTCCATTAAGAATAAATATAATGGATAGGGGTTTATAATGATTAATTATATTATGGATAAAATAACAAACAATTTTAATTATTAAAAGCGTTAAAGATTAATAATATTTTAAAAAAATAAATTTCGTAAAATGAAACCTTTAGTCACGTGACAGTGAACACCAATCAGAAAGCGTTACGTCACGCCGTGCGAAACTCCAATCTTGTCTTTGACGTTTCGAGTATCACTACCGGAGGCGCGTTCCAAACCTACACTCCGAGTGCAACCTAACCACAACCGAACGCAAGTTTTAGCCACTTTTTCCGTATTTCTCCATTGTTTGGAACATATATAAATAACTGGTTTGGCGTTTTTATAGTCGTGCTATCATTTTTTTTCGATAAAATGCCTAATAAGCTAAAATATTAAGCAGTTATTGAAATTTTGTCAACTAGCCTAATACCTAATTAAAGGCGAATAGGATACTTAAATCTAAAACTATTTATAAATAACTATTTTGGATACCCAAAATGGGAATTACTACACGCCAATTTATACTTCGCACTGTATACACCGTTAATTTTTAAGTATATCTAAAAATGAAAAGGGGATTTCAGACCGCGTGAATCTCGAAAAAAAAACCAGCTGTTCCATAGAAAAGTACAACATCGACTCGACTATAATGTATGGAACAGCTGATTTTTTTTCGCGATTCCGTGGTTGGCCCCATAGTAAAAGTTGTTCATGCACGTGGTCTGAAATCTCCTATTAATTTTTAGATATATACTTAAAAATTAAAGGTGTATAACTTTATTTCTGCGAAACGACAAACATCTTCAAATTGATAAATAATTATTATGTAGTGACACTTATTAAATTAAAGGAGCTCGATCCTGGCCCAGCGATTGCTGAGGTTAAGCAACTTTCGCAAGGGTCGGTCACGGGATGGGTGACCAAAAATGTATTGTCTTGAGCTCCTCCGTGCTTCAGTAAACACGTTAAGCCGTTGGTCCCGGGTGCATTTGCAGTCGTTAACACCCACCAATCCGCATTGGGCTCTCGTGGTGGGTTATGGCCCAACCTCCTTATCCACCCATAAGGAAGGCCTGTGCCCCAGCAGTAGGGACATTAAAAATGGCTGATTAAATACCAAAACCAACTAACCTACGGAGTTCGCAGTATTTGCGAAGGGCTTTTTAATTTTAAAGTAACGAATTGCTTCTGAAACCTAATCGGTTTGTAGTAATTGCCCCAACTTCAATATTTCTTTCGGCTAATTCTGACATATTAATCTTTTTAATTTTTCTTCACCCCTTATTTTTTTTAAACAAACTCGTAGGAAATTTCGCCACGTTGATGCGACTTGCGACTGCTACAGTCTTGGAAAAGGAACAGGGGGGCTATTACAACCTCTTAAAACTTGCCAGGTTTATTAATTGCTATATAAAAGAGATGCATTGATGACCAACACCGAATGAGTAACTACGCGTCCCGAGCCGAGCCGAGTCGGGAGCGGAAGTAAGCTACATTATCATATTTCTTTTTTTCACAATGGTTTGGGACTTCCGCCAAGTGACGCCTGAATTAATCAAATACAATATTAATCCTTTAGTTTTGAAACGCGCAGCGAAAATTTTTCTAAGTCTATGTTTGAAACACAATAAAAATATTAAATAAATAAAAAACAGGTCGCTTCTCTATGGCGGTCTGTCAGGCAGTTTTTGGCGAGGGGCTGTTTTAGATAAATTATCGGCTGTTCCGGCCGAGGCAAAGGCGGGTTTTTTTAATTATTTCGTGAACTAATAGTAGGTACTCGGCTCGTAAAAATACTTGGGAAAATTACTGAAAATTTGTTGAAATAGAGTATTTTTGACAAATACAATGTGTTACAAAAAACCCCTAATCATAAGAATAAATAAAAGAAATATATGTAGCTTACTTCCGCAAACAAAATATGCAAGATGCACCGCCCGCCCGCCCGCAAAAATATGCACATGCACACCACAAAATATAAGTGCACAATACCTGCATTTAGCAAGACAGCAACACACCTTGCACCTTCACCAATTAGGCTACTCTACACGCGTTTCGCCCCAACCCAATCCTCAGTTTCCAACACGTGTAGAGTAGCCTAATTAGTGAAGGTGCCCTATGCAGAAGTTTTGAAACGAAAAAACGTGGGGCGCAGGCACATGCAAAATATAATTTAATGCACCAATTCAATTCATCAAGTAAAAAAAAAATATAATGCAAATGACATGAACTATTATGTTTCCTCTCTTTAATACAAAATGCGCCCCACGTTTTGCGTTTTAAAACTTCTGTATAGGGTAATAATCCTACAGTTTATAAATAAATACTTACCGGTGAAAAGAACGTTTTTTTTATTTTATACTTTTTTATTTATACTTTTTTTTAAATTAATTTTTAATGTTTTTTTTTTGGATGAAACAGCAGATTTTTTTCGCGATTTCAGAGTTGGTCCCATAGTAAAAGTTGGTTAGTTTGATGGTCCCTGTATTATGAGTTATTTTGTAACAACGTGTTATATTGAGGCTACTTTTATTTTTTTGATTTACGCAATATAACTTAATTCTATTATTGAGAAACCATTTATTTATTTGTATATAAAGCTTAAGTACCTATACATACGTACACATAATATTAAAGGAAAAACATTTTTTTATGTTACGTACACACGGCGGCACCTCAGACTATTCATTTTGACCTTGAGACCGTCTTTATGGCCTACGTAATAAAAGCTGTTTTCGTAGTTTAACTGTATAACCTGACGTGCTGCCGTGCGTACCTATGACTTCAATTAACAATAACACAGATTTTTTATTTGCAAGATTAATATATTATGAGCATGTTATGGATAAAACTAATTAGTCTAATTACAAACCATTATATTACGTTATTTATTAGGAACTTTATTAAAATTTAAATCCTATGTTACATACACATTATATGTGATCCTAGATGTCCTATTGTCTAGATCCAATGATACTAGAGACAATAGGACTAACTTACAATTTAGACAGTTAATTTTTGCGGGGTTTTTAAAGGTTGGAAAGTTTGGGCATCAAAATGAGGGCTCTCCGAGTATTTGAAGTACATGGTCGTGTATTCTTCATCTGGATACAAAAGTAGATATCTGAAAAAGAATTGTAGGTATATTTACCTATTTTAGTGCGCTCAGAATACAAGAATACCCTAGATCAAGGCCGGCCAGACCCTGGCCCGCGGGCCACAAAGTAAGTAGCCCGTCAAGGCAATTGAATTTGCCCGCCAGAGATCGGCCGGCTGGCGCGCGCACGGTAGCACTGCCAGCCGGCCAGCCTAGCTTAAAAGATGTGGCCCGGCGCCGCCATAGTCCATAAAATCTTGCCCTAGAGATAGCTCAGCGATCTGGACGTACTTTTATTTGGAAATAAATAATTTGGACTTCTGCCAAATAGACTCTCGTCAGCTTAATGTGTGTTACCTGTCTATAGGGACTTTGGAGCCGAACTCCCTGATCTGCGCCATAAAAGGCAGCGCGAACCGCTCAGCCACGTTGACGTGCTGCACCACGTCGTAGGCCCACTCTGATAGATAGTATCTCGACTCTAAACACGAATTTAAGGTTTCATTAAAAGCTTATCTAGTACTACTGCTACGTAGTCGAGGAAATTTATATACAATTAATGAATTTAGATGAAAATGATGAATTTTAAATAAAAGCGAACGAGCAAAATATAATATGCTGGCATTTGAATTATGTTTCCACTAAAAAGAAAGAACACCTCAAGGTTTGTTGTGTAATGCAAATGCAGCTAGGACCAACAGCTTACGTGCCTTACGATGTAAGGAGGGGCTGAACATAATATTTTTTGGTCATCCATCCCATGACCGACCCATGCGAATGTTGCTTTAATGTCGCAATCGAAGGGCGAATATGCTAAGTTAATTCTAATCAGGATAATTTGTATTTTCTAACTGCGAGCAACAATTAGTTAGTACCAGTTAGCAAATAAAGGATACAAATTATCCTGAGTGCGGGCAACAACTAGATAACTAGGACCCAAGACAGAGATGTATGGAAAGAGATGGGGGAGGCTTTTACCCAGGTGGGTTCAAACCCAAATTAAGGGTCCATAATAGAAAACATGGTTTGGGGGGTTTTTTTATATAGAAAACGTAAACTTGTACCCACAAAAAATCATACGACAAGCTAAAGAGATTCTCTAATTGCTACAAATATTAAATTGCGTATTAACCTCACAGAATGATGACTGTAAAAAAATCAGAAAATCACCAAAAGCTTCACATTTTTGGCGTAAATAATAGATTCTACATCACAATACACTTTAACGGACTGTGAAGTTGCTTCAATTACTTTTATTCAAGAAAGATAATTTGTGATAATGATAATGATGAAAAGACAACGAAAAACATAGAAAAAGTGCAGAGGTTTTTATAGGTAAGGTTATTTTCCTTACTCTTTACATGTTAAGAATAAGACAGAAACAAATGTTCCACCGTTTATAGAATAAGTTTAAGATTGTAAAAATATGGGTCTGAAAGCTTTATTTACTAACTATCTTCCGCGGTGCCGTCTTTCAAGCCTGACAGATCGACGATGTCCAGAATCACGTCCACTCCTTCTTCACCGAGGGTCAGGTACATCTTGTCTTTCGTCTTCTTCACATAGAAAGGGAACGTTACGTCGATTGTGACTGAAAAAACAAAACATATATAGGAAATTAATAGATCCTGCGCACTAGACTGAATCGCGATAATCGGACAATGCCCGTTCGATTTACTTTATTTTAGAGCGGAATAAACTCATAATGTTACGAAGCCAAACGAAGATTGTAAGAATATCGTAGTTTGATTTCCGGAGTTCGTAGTTGCTACGGCGTAGTCGTAGTATAGCTGTAGCAAGATTAGATATTAGTTTTTTCGTTAGAATTGGACACTATCACTATTACGTTAAAATTCAATCATAAATTTTAGTAATTTAAATTTAGTAATCTAAAAATATTTCATGTTGAAATTGTTTAACCTTTTTTTTATTTTGAGTTACATACATAACGCCGCTAAGGGCACATGCATACAGGCGTATCTCATAAAAGATCTAAATTAAGTTATGAATACCAACATGATCGCCTTTTTTTCTGCTTTATGTCACCCACAAAGAGGCGTATCTCTAACTACTAGTCTGCCATGTGACGCGCATTCCATGTAACTTTTTGCATCATTCTTTTATACATATCTCCGTCATTTTGAAAAATTTCGAAAAAGTGGATCGAAAAAAATATATATATAAATTCGAACCTGCTTACAAAATTTCACAAGAATCGGTTGAGAAATGCGACCTGTAGAGGAGAACAAACGGAAAGCCGGACATACATACGAAAGAATTTTTGCCCAAGTTGAAGCAGCTAGCTAGACGTTTCGCTCGCGCTCGCTCGGTCAAATTATATCCTCGTAGTTTTCAAAATATCATGAGGCGTAACTTACTAAGCTATTAAAATGTGGTGAAAAGAGTCGTGACTGACTGGCGTACCTGAGTAACGCCTATCGGTGACCGAATTTAGTTAGTGACGAGGGGTAAGTATAGAATCAAACCCAGCTAAGTGCACAAATCAAAAATTTTTCGCAAAATAAAAATCATTTTTTCAGTACCTATTATATTTTGTATATTGCCAGCCTAATTGTATAAGGAAAAGTTTATCCGAAATTGATTTTTAATTCTGGCAAGAATTAAATCGAATTGGACTGAGGGTTATGCCAAAATTTAAAGAAAAGTTTCCATTTAAGCTCTTTGATCCTATTGATCCTAACCTATTAAATAAGCTGTGTTTGATTTCGACAGTTTATCAATTAGCTGGTTTTGATACCAATGCCTGTTTAGCAATAGGGTTTTAGCTGGATTTGATTCTAAACATTAATGGATTTCTTCTTTTTTTCGAGAGTTTTCTTGTAGTTTAAACTGATTGGAAAACTAGTTTAAATCAATACTACACCTGTTGCAAATAATCATTTCTGCCGCCATTTTAATTTTGACGCAATTTAAGCTGCCTTTGAATTTAACAGACGCAAAATAAGCGGACTTTGATCCCAATGCCTGTTTTGAAATAGGGTTTTCTTCCATATTTAGATGGTTTTGATTCTAAGTATTTTGTAGATAACATAGATAGTTCTTTCAAAGACGATCTGTTTGGCATTCACAGTTGAAATTTGAACAAATATGCAACTATCTGCGTTTGATTCTATACCCTTCGATTAGTAATCAGGCAAAAAAAAAGTTTCTTTGGTTCTACTGAAAAGTGTTTGAAAATGAGAGAGGCGGCGAAAATATGACAGATAATATGTTGATTCCCAATGTATATTTGTCACCAATTTTGGTAGTTTTTTTCAAACGTATTTATCATAATAATTGTTACCTACTTGACTAATGACTTGATCAATAGATACATGAACAATGAAGCAACCCTTATTAGTGGTTGGTATCGAAAATCACGCACACGTGGAACATGAATCCCTGCATAGATAATAATCTATTGTGTGACGGGGTTCTTATTGACTGTTTAGGGTTGCCAATTCCCCAAAACAGTTTAGCATTAAATATAAAAAAAGAATGTAAAATCTTGAGATATTTTCATAGGTTTCTTTAAAAAATGTTTTGCTCTTTAAAAAACAACTGTACTAATATTGTTAGTACAGTACATGCCAATATTTGTAATTATAAATAAACTCTGTGTAACTTTATAACTGTAGTTAAAGTGTATTTTGTTCTTTTTTGCTATTTTATTTATTTTTTTAGTTATTTATAAATCTTTATTGTACAAATACATAGAGTAAGGTACAAATAGCGGACTTAATGCTAATAGCATTCTCTACCAGTCAACCAACAGTAAACAGATAAACGCGAATGCGGCACAAATAAAGAAGAATGATATTTACATGCATACAAAATACATTGATACACACCAATAAATATATATCTACAGAATTATATAATATAAGTACTTACATTTCGATAAATAGATAAATATATATATTATATACTTACATATATTATATTATCTTATTTGGTGTATTATATACACCAAATGCCGAGTTTAGATAAGTAGTGACGTTGACCCTTCCACATCATTTTAGTGGCAACCCTAATGTGAACAGATAGTACATGTACATTGTTGTACAACAATCTTAATAGGCCATTGAGTGGCCTCACACAATAATTACACGAAATTCAGTACGGATCATTGCGCTTTGTTTTCAGGATAGTTCGCAGAGGTTATTGTTGAAAAGGTTGTATTCATGGTGCAATAATATACTGCGCGATATTAGAAATGCCTGTGGGGTACAGACACTACCTGCTTTGTACCGCTAATACATAATTTACCGAAACACAAAGACTATACTTTAATCACAGTTAACTGTAATTTTCTGAAATGTCTTTTTATTCATTTTTTTAGGGTTAAATTATTAATTTTTTAGTCGAAAATCCCCGCGTGCTACAGAGCAAGCGATGCTCTGAAACACACAGGCTTTTTCGACGTTATTTAATTAGAAAAATCCAGAGCGGTACAGAACAGGTAGTGTCTGTACCCCACAGGCATTGCTAATGTCGTCGCCGGGGCAGCGAACAATCTCTAAGTCTATGGCATAAAGTTAATATACCTAGCGGAAGGTATATTACCTTTATGGTCTATGGCGCAGGGTGTAGCATTCCGAGACAGAGTAACTCACGTGGGTAACACAAGCTTGTCTCACTCTATCGGTATTAAAAACTACGTTAATTCATCTTTAACTTGAACTGTTTAGGTTGATAAGAGAAATAAATCACAATTAAAATGTACTATAATAATTTTGTAATGAGTGTGACAGAAAAAAAACCTTCATTTACTACAAAGTCGCGCAACTGAATAGTACTGACGTAAGCTTGTGTTAATTACTCTCGGAATGCCAGACCTTGTTTTTAATATTATCAGTGTTATATAGGTACTTTGAATAAAATGTTGTATAATTATATAACCAATATACGAGTTTCGCCGTCTCTGAGGTCCTGGTGTCAATCTTTTGGAACCCACTACACTATCTTGGTTCACCATTGCAACTGCGTCAAATAATTCATACATAATTAATAGGTAACTATATTAGTAATTTTTAAATGAAAATATCTCAATTTTCATTGAAAACACGTTGTTTTTTTTAAGTTAATTTATTCATTATCACTCACCGTTCCCTGTGAACCTTTTCAGTGGACCTGAAATAATAATTAACCTTTCAAAGAAGTTCTTATTGAATAAAAACACACAGACGTAGGCTGCGTTCAGACGATAACACACGACCCGAGCTCAACCCGAACTCAACTCAAACTCAACTCAACTGCAGCCGACTTCTTGAAATGCATCGCTTACAATTTTGAGTCTTACGACACATTCATCCATTATATATTGTTGAGTGCAACCTGAACTCAATTCAAACTCAACCCGAACTCAACTCAGACTCAACCCGCACTCACCTCAAACCACAGATAATATAATACAATACTAGTCCTTAAATTCACCGTAAACTCAACTCAAATGCAGCTCGTGCCTTATAAAATTGTAAGCGGTTTTTTTTATTTTTTGCATTTCAATGAATGGTAGCGGTTGAGTTGAGTTTGGGTTGAGTGCAGTTGCATCGACTAAATATAACGGAGCCTATTAATGTGTCATAAAACTCAAAATTGTAAGCGATGCATTTCAAGAAGTCTGCAGTTGAGTTGAGTTTGAGTTGAGTTCGGGTTGAGCTCGGGTCGTATCTTTACGTCTGAACGAAGCCGTAGGTATTGACGAGGATCACCGCACACTGCCACCCTTACCACAGAATATATATAATACTTAGTACACTCCCTTACGGCCAAAATGCTTGCACGTTGTTAGTAACCGACAGACGCGACGCGCGGCGCGCGCTACCAACCGTAGAAAAGATGTTCAAAGAATGATGTTTGCAAAGTGTCAGAGCGCTAACCACGTGATGTTACAACTCAAAATGTACAATATAAATAAAATAAAATAAAAACAATATAAACTGAATCTAAAAAAAATTATCTAAGCTTTTTATTACCAGTGTGCAAAGTATAGTTCACATAGTAAATATTTTACAAAAGTTGAGTAAGACATAAGTTGCATACCTGCGTGTGTTGGCAAGTCAGGGAACGCTGAAAATAAGTAAAGAACTTGTGAATAGAGAATTTACTCAAAGGTCTTTTGGCATAAAAACTTAGATATTGAAAATATAGAAAAAAAATACTGAAACTTTCAATGGGATATTACAGGGTGTTTTACAAATAACCGTTATTTTGTTTTTAAATGTCACCAAAGTGTCACCAATTTTTTTTATTTTGTAACCGTGTGTGTCAAATCTGTAATATGTATGTAACAACATGTGAAATACTTTTATGAAATAAATTATTATATTATATTAAATGAATTTTCCGAGAAATTAATATATTAGTCGATTAAATTTAAAAAAATAAAGGTAGTTTTTGCTTACAATTATCAGGCGATTGGCAGGATCTTGTGTTCTGAAACAGCAGCTGCTGAAGTTTGAATGGCATTTCCAGGATCAGCTTCAAGTAGTGACCGCCGTCGTTCAATCTGAAAAAAGGTTTTAGAAGTTTTTGGACTAAGCTTCTTTTTAGAATGTAATATAATATATACTTGTTTAAATTTAATAGGGATGTTGACTATTTTTTTTATTTTATGTTACATAAATTACGTCTCAAAAAAAGAAACATTGGTAAAAGAATTAATTCGCTAGCATGAAAACTGCCCGAGATATCACAGTGTGAAATGCACACAAATGGACTCGATCAAAAACGCTCCATACTAATGGCTTGCACGTTATGACGTCACGCCTTGCAAGTTTGTATGCAACGCATAGGAAATTTGTTCAGCAGCTATATTAAATATTGTGTTTATCAAAATGGTTTCTTCGACAAATTTGCTATACATTTTACGGACTAATTAAAGGTATCATTTATTTTAATAAATTTTATACTTTTTAAATGGACTTGTCCACCCAACTTTGAAGGGTCATAAAACAAATAATGTGCAATATATAAAACCAAGAGGTATACAAGCTACTCTAAAAGTTTAATATGTTTACGATTTTTATTAGTATTTCGTTATTTTATTCATTAGTCAACATCCCTATTTACAAACTTATTGTATTTAATTTAAGGCTCTAGATAATTCATACTCAATTTTTTTTTTAACTTAAATGGATCTCTAGGTCGGTTTGTAGACATTTTTTACTTAAGCTAATACTTTTATAAGACTGTATGTTTCCTTTAAATAAATAAAAAAAAAATAAGCTACACGTATTGCGCAAATTTCTCACGGAGCAAGCAGATCGTTCTTAATTGATATTCGTTGATAACTTTTATGTATAATTATGTATGCTTATATATTATACTAGCTTCTGCCCGCGACTTCGTCCGCGTGGATATTAGAGAAAATCCTTAGGGAACCTTCAACCAGGATCTGACCAGCCATTTTTACGCATTACGGCTTCCCGTTCCAGTTCCCTTTCCCGTTCCCGTTCAAGTTCCCGTTCCCGTTCGCATTCGCGTTCGCGTTCCCGTTCCCGTTCCCGTTCCCGTTCCCGTTCCCGTTCCCGTTCCCGTTCCCGTTCCCGTTCCCGTTCCCGTTCCCGTTCCCGTTCCCGTTCCCGTTCCCGTTCCCGTTCCCGTTCCCGTTCCCGTTCCCGTTCCCGTTCCCGTTCCCGTTCCCGTTCCCGTTCCCGTTCCCGTTCCCGTTCCCGTTCCCGTTCCCGTTCCCGTTCCCGTTCCCGTTCCCGTTCCCGTTCCCGTTCCCGTTCCCGTTCCCGTTCCCGTTCCCGTTCCCGTTCCCGTTCCCGTTCCCGTTCCCGTTCCCGTTCGCGTTCGCGTTCGCGTTCGCGTTCGCGTTCGCGTTCGCGTTCGCGTTCGCGTTCGCGTTAGCGTTCCCGTTCCCGTTCCCGTTCCCGTTCCCGTTCCCGTTCCCGTTCCCGTTCCCGTTCCCGTTCCCGTTCCCGTTCCCGTTCCCGTTCCTCGTTCCCGTTCCCGTTCCCGTTCCCGTTCCCGTTCCCGTTCCCGTTCCCGTTCCCGTTCCCGTTCCCGTTCCCGTTCCCGTTCCCGTTCCCGTTCCCGTCCCCGTCCCCGTCCCCGTCCCCGTCCCCGTCCCCGTCCCCGTCCCTGTCCCTGTCCCCGTCCCCTGGATGTGCATGTCCAGGTCCAATCATGGCCACCGTGTTGGACTTAAAATAAATGTCATTTTCGCAACCACCATCCCATGAAACCTCAAGAACGACATCCACATCGATTTTCATGTTTACTTACCCCATTTACACCTTAAGGGAGAATTTTCAAAATAACAAAATATGTGTTTGCCTATTTATTTTTAGACATGCTCCTACGAATTTTAAAGTTGTAATGTCTATTTTATATTATTTTTCCATACAAAATTTAAACCCCATTTTCACCCCTTTAGGGGTTAAATCATGTCCACCGTGTTGGACTTCAAAATAAATCTCATTTTCGCAATCACCATCCCATAAAACCTCAAGAACGACATCCACATCGATTTTTATGTTTACTCACCCCATTTACCCCTAAGTGGTTGATTTTCAAAATTACAAAATATATTTTGCCTATTTATTTTTAGATGTGCTCCACTCCAACGAACTTTAAAGTTGTAATGTCTATTTTATATTATTTTTTCATACAAAATTTGAACCCTATTTTCACCCCTTTAGGGGTCAAATCATATCCACCGTGTTGGACTTCAAAATAAATGTCTTTTTTGCAATCGTCATCCCCGAAAACCCCAATAACGACATCCATATCTATTTTTGGGGTTTTTTACCCCTTTTCACCCCCATTTCATCCCAATAGGGGTTCAAATACTAACAATAACAATATACGTTGCGTTAGATGTCTATCCATAAGCCTAAATTATAAATTTAGCGATTTTTACTTCGAAAATAAATGATTTTCTTCAATACACAACTTCATCCCCCTTTTGACCCCTTCGGGGGTAGAATTTTGGAAAACGCTGAGACCCGTATTTATTTATTTTCAATGGTCAGTCTAAACACAAAATTTGAAGATCCTAGCTTCAAAACTGAGGGACTTTCATACAAACTTTGACCCCCTTTTTTACCCCCTTAGGGGGTGAATTTTGAAAAACCCTTTCTTAGTGCACCCCTAGACCTCATAAGGAACCTACGTGCCAAATTTGGAGTCTCTAGACCCAGCGGTTTGGGCTGTGCGTTGATAGATCAGTCAGTCAGTCAGTCAGTCAGTCAGTCATTCAGTTTACGATTTTATAAATATAGATAGATTAATAATTATTTATATACTATATTTATATTTAGTATGTATGTAATAATATGTTTTATTTTTAGTAAGTAATTGTTGAGTATTTTTATTTTAACTATGTAGTTATATCATAACATTTCTTTTTTTTTTTCATTTTTCTTTTTACCCTGGTTGTGCACCCTACCACACAAAGTCTCCACATCACCCTATGGTTGACTGGTAGAGAATGCCTAAGGCATTAAGTCCGCCATTGTACAAATTGTGCATCAAGAATTAAATAAATAAATAAATAAATTAGCTCTTGACCATTAGACAATTGTTTAATGTCGCCACTGTTGGGGCGCAGCCCTTCCTTGGTGGATAAAGGAAATAACCCACCACGCGGGTCCAATGCCGATAGGTGGATGTTAACGTCTGCAAATGCACCCGGGACCAACAGCCAACGTGCCTTCCGGAGCACGGAGGAGCTCGAGATGATACATTTTTGGTCACCCATCCAGGGCCAGGCGCTAAACCACTGCGCCACCTAGCTCTTATCGCAGTTAGCTAGCTAAATAATACTTTTCAGTTCGACCACCGAGTGAATAGTTTCCAAAAAATTTTTAAAATCTGTTCATTTTTAACCGGTAGTTATATGGTAGTTATTCGTTCTTTGATTTTAATCGCTGGATTATCTGATTATACAAAAACTTCTTTCTAACTTAAAATAAATTAGTGTGAGAAGCACAATTTAAATAAAGTAATAAGTAGGTATCATGTATCTGAATAGCAGTAAATTTAAATAAACAACAACAACAATAAGAACCTTAAACTTGAAATGTTGATTCCGAAACGATCCTAACAAAGTAGGACCACAGACCACGTTCCAAAGACATTGTAAGTGTTAAGTTTAGTTGAACTTGCCAACTTCGACACTCGCAGTTTAGTTCTCGAGGGTTCAAAGGCTTTAAAACTGTTTGTTAACAATTATCTGGTGGATATATTTGTCCGGTATTGTAAACAATGATCAAAACGTCTGTTTTCTTTGGTAAACTACCTAATAAAAAGTTGGAATTATGTTCTAGTTAAATTGGGTATTTGACTTGAGAATGGATTCTACTTTTAAGGTATAATAGAGCAGAAAGTTAAGCAAAATTAACCACTAGGTACGCGAAATTTTGGCTCGATTTGACGAATTTTACTATGATTTCACTCCAAAGTTGGTATAAAATCAAAATGCTCCAGTGACAAAATAGTGTTGATTATGAGAATCCATACGTAATTACAAAAAATGATTATGGAAACATTATTGTAAAACATAGATTTATTATGTGTAAAACATTTTTTTATGGAAATAAACTTGCTTAGGTAATAATCACAAATTTATTTTGCGGTGTGGAGCGAATGAAGGTGCCGACTGGAAGGTATTTGTTTTCTTTTTGGGGGTTGTGGAAAGTTGCAATTGGTAAAATAAAGGAAGAAATCGAAGCGAAGCGAGGGTGGGTCGCTAGTTTTAAGTAAACAATAAGTCAAAATATAATTATAAATATAATATATTGTGAATGCTAAAATTCTTTTTCCATCTTTAAAAGTTTAAACATTTATTTAGGATACATTAAGATTAAGACATTATTGGGTTTTCAACATGTTCTAAAGTTGTATAATGCTGACATCGAAAAATTATGTGATTGTCGCGCATATACTGTACCTGGGGACGAGGAATGTTTACCCTGCCGTAGCACAGTATTATACTAATACGGAGGGTATGTACATGAATCAACTCAGTGGTACAGTTCGGAGACAAATTGCCTAATCTTCATACTATTACTAAGATGCTATTATTAGTTGTATTTTTCTAGAACCCTGTACTGTTTGATACAAATAAATTAATTTTTATTTTTATTTTATTTATTTATAACTTACGAGATGCCCCTAAGCACACTCTCCTCAAACCCGGATATCCTGACGCAGGTCCCAGTAGCCCCGTATCGCAGGAAGTACGGGCTGTAGTTGCCGATGTCCAGCTGTGGGTTGCCCATCAACACGTTCTGCCGGAGTGACTCGTACTGCCGCTTGAAGCATTCGAAGTCGGTCGAGTGGCAAGCGATGATGTAATCTGAAACAATAGTAATGTCAGGATAATTTGATGGAAGCGAATTTTCGTAAATATCAATTTTTCTTCCCACACATTTTGGTTTTCTTCAATCTTTAATTAATTTACTGTCCAATTTCCAAGGAGAGACAGAGAGGGAGGGGAAAGGGAGGGGGAGGGGAGAGTGAGGGTAGGAGCAGAAGAAAAGAGAACGCAGCGCGCTTGGTGACTGAGGACCGGCCTAATCACGTAAAAACGGCTGATCTGATTTTGATGAAATTCAAACATAGATATTCTATGTTTCAATTTCATCAAAATCAGATGTTTATCTTCCTCCAGCAGCAGTAGCACCACCAAGCGGGATAAATTTTGTGACATCCCGCCATTAGAGTGAAATTGAATGAACAGCCCCCCAAAATCAGATATATGTAAGTACTTTTTTTGTTAGGAAAACTTACAGCTGTGAGACACGATATGAGTAATTACAAAATAAGTAACTTTAAGCCAGTCATAATCTTTCACTATAACAATGGGTAAGTAATTAAAAATTTTGGCATAAATAGCAAGTACTTATGTAGGTAAATACAAGTAAATCTTATAAACTTCCCTTTGTCGATTTTGTTAAAACGATAATGCTTTTGAAAGATGTATGAATTTCTCGTTTTGTAAGTATTAGGTAAGTAACACTGGCCACAGGGTAGGTACAGTTATTAGCATCAGAGACATAGCTTCGAAAAACGACAAAAAGCTTTCATTTCTTTACTTGGCATACCTAAAATTATATTCAGAATATTTTTCAAGTCAATACCGTTACTTATACGAAAATCGTTTTGCTAAATTATGGATGGTTTGTTGCGGCTCATAAATATTTATTGCTTCAGAATTTTCGATAGGCGATTGTTCCTGTAAATTGGGGGGTGTAAAGTGGGGTTTAGTTTAGAATTCTTCTCAATATTTTAGATCATTTTGCGATTTTGGTAGGTATATAAAAACATTAGCGTTACGGAATCTAATACTTTCACCAAATTTTAAATAATGGCATTTCCAACAAAAAAAAAGTTTTGGAGATCCTTGGGAGGGAGAGTTCTATGCTCGTGGGTGTCTCGTGCTGCTGGCAATGATGATAAAAGCCCGAAAAAGAATAATAGGGATGATGACAACTTTTTTATTTTATGTTACATAAATAACCTCTCAAAAAAAGAAACATTGGTAAAATAATTAATTCGCTAGCATGAAAACTGCCCGAGATATCACATTGTGAAATGCACACAAATGGACTCGCCCAAAAACGCTCCATACTATTGGCTTCCTAGTTATGACGTCACGCCTGAGAAGTTTGTATGCAACGCGTAGGAAATTTGTTCGGCAGCTATATTAAATATTGTGTTTATCAAAATAGTTTCTTAGACAAATTTGCTATACATTTTGCGGTGTAATTAAAGGTATCATTTATTTTAATAAATTTTATACTTTTTAAATGGACTTGTCCACCTAACTTTGAAGGGTCATAAAATAAATAATATGCAATATATAAAACCAAGAGGTATACAAGCTACTCTAAAAGTTTAATATGTTTACGATTTTTGTTAGTATTTCGTTATTTTATTTATTAGTCATCATCCCTATTGTAAACCTTTTGTATACGTTCCATGCGTCAGTTACAAATTGATAGATTTGCAAACATTTAACAACCCCACCTTTTGGAGAACAACAGCATCGTAAAAAAGAGGATTGTCCAATGTTAATTCGCAGCTCCATTTGGCAACTCGTAAATTTTAATCGCTGGAATTTTTTATAAAATCTGTTTGTTTTAACTGAGTCGATTGTTGGGTTGCGATGGGTTGCCTTTTACCATTGTGGAGTATAGAGGTTATTTAATGTTTTTTTAATTGATGCCAAACCATTTGTTTTTATGCAAGTCAGCATTTCGTGATGTCTGGATCAGTATAGCATTAAATACCTTTATTCCATGGCATACACACGCACACACACACACACAAACCAAAATTAAAACAAATGCTTGATAGTATAACATATTTTTAGGGTTCCGTATTCAAAATGGTAAAAAAACGGAACCCTTATAGATTCGTCACGTCTGTCTGTCTGTCCGTCCGTCCGTATGTCACAGCCATTTTATTCCGAAAGTATTAGGATAACACAGTTGAAACTTAGTAGGTAGATGTATTCTGTTAACCGCTTAACGATTTTAACACAAAAATAAAAAAAAGATTAAGGGGGGGCTCCCCATACATGGAACTGAAACTGAAAAAAATATGTTTAATCATACTAATACGTGCGGTGTGTCAATAGATAGGGCTTCAAAAATGATATTGAGGTTTCTAAGACTATTTTTTCTCAAAGTCAACCGTTTAAAAGATAAATACTGCCAAAGTGGTAAAATGTGTGTCCCCCCCCCTCTAACTTTTTAAATAGGTGAGTGAAAAATCTAAAACAAAATTATGCTATAGATCTTAATAAAAACTTTCACTGAAAATTGGTTTGAACGAGATTTTTGAGATAAGTATATCATATTTTCCAAAACCGGAAATATAACTTTGTCATTCATACCAACACTGTGAAAAACAAAGTTATTTTTACAGACGAAAAATGATAGTGGTATTAAATATGGCATGGTATATACAGATTATTTCCTCTGTAGGTATATAAGGTAATTACGGAACCCTACGGCGCGTGGCCCGACACGCACTTGGCCGGTTTTTTTTGTTTATACGTTGCTGTAGTACTTTGCTGCATTATCTTGGAGATTATTCTTTTTCCTAGATTTTTTTCCTTAAAGCTCTATATCGGTAAAGCGAGATAGCAATGAGAAAACGTCGCGCGCCGGAGCGAGACCGATTTGCAAGATTAGGCGAAAAATTCACGAAATCAATTCGTTAGTAAACGACGATAGCGATTATAGAGAAATACTTCTACACGATTGTGAATATTGATGATACAAATTACTTAAAGCAATAGGGATGATGACATCTTTTTTTATTTTATGTTACATAAATTACCTCTCAAAAAAGAAACATTGGTAAAAGAATTAATTCGCTAGCATAAAAACTGCCCGAGATATCACAGTGTGAAATGCACACAAATGGACTCGCCCAAAAACGCTCCATACTAATGGCTTCCTAGTTATGACGTCACGCCTGAGAAGTTTGTATGCAACGCGTAGGAAATTTGTTCGGCAGCTATATTAAATATTGTGTTTATCAAAATAGTTTCTTAGACAAATTTGCTATACATTTTACGGACTAATTAAAGGTATCATTTATTTTAATAAATTTTATACTTTTTAAATGGACTTCCACCCAACTTTGAAGGGTCATAAAATAAATAATATGCAATAAATAAAACCAAGAGGTATACAAGCTACTTTAAAAGTTTAATATGTTTACGATTTTTATTAGTATTTCGTTATTTTATTCATTAGTCATCATCCCTATTGCGACTTGAATATGTTGTGTTTAAATAATTTCAATTAATTATAAAAAAACTACAAAACAAACACTCACAATTTTTATCGTTAACATCACTACCCAGCTCCTTCCCAGGACACAGACAGAATATATGTAACAACACCACCAACCAGTAAGCGGCCATTTTGGCTGCCACCGCCGCTGATTATGTCAGACTAGCTGAAAACTAATACAGCTAAAAATTTAACCACGAAAACTGCGAACAAAGGATGCTGGCATCTCTGCATAATTCATGTTTTAACCGACTTCAACAAAAGGAGGAGGTTCTCAATTCGATTGTATATTTATTTTTATTTTTAATCGTTGTTCGCGCGTATCTTCGACATTTATGGACCGATCTTGATGATTCTTTTTTTGTTCGATTGAGTTTTCTTGCGAGATGGTCCCATATTTTTTTCAAATCGGTTCAGTAATTTTCAAGTAATCCTGAAAATACTATGATTTTACATCAACTACCTTCACGACTTTGTTATTTATGAACCGAATTAGATGATTTTTTTTGTTGGGAAAGGGATACCTTTGTGTAGTCTTTTTCGACTTCAAATTGTATGTATGTATGTTTCTCCGCGATTATCTCACGTTTGGCTGAGCCGATTTTTCTACCTAAATAATATACCTACACTACTTCATACAGAAGGTACTTACACTAAAAATTAAAAAATTGTTTAAAAAACAAAAAAACCGACTTCAAAAAACCTGCCTCTAAAAAGCAAATAAAATATACAAATCATTAGATACGCATTATCTATGCGTATTAATGATAAATATTTTTTTAATAAAGATATAACTGCAACAAGATCTATAGCCGACTGTTAAATAACCTTGATTAGTATTTGGTTAAAGATAGAAACGCTTTGACGCTAAATATAGCTTTATATCTATAGGGAAAAGTTGCGTTCTAACTTGTGCTTACTAATCATGTTAATTAATAAGAAGTGAATGACGTAATCACATAATAATTTTGAATTACATTTTGCTAAAAATGTTAACCAAACTCATTTTGGGGATGATTCATTTATCTTGATGAAGAAAAAAAAAGAATGAGATTCTTTTAAATTCTTAAGTTCCCAATTTTCTTGGTCAAAACATTTAATTGTTTTCTCCAAACAATGGACTATGCGTTCATTATTGATACTATTTACGAAATGATAATCAAACAAAAATATCTGGAGATTTTACTATAATATCTATTATATCATACGCATAGGTATCACCCATATAATTAGACTTCAAGACCAGTCCCTTGATTACGTAAGTCTGTTGCTAACAATTCTCGATTGAAATCGATTAAAAGCGCATTTGCATTGCTGCGTTAGTTAAGATAGTTGTCACATTGGTTCTTACTAAAGCATCGATGTTACTGCTTTTTCTGTCAGTGTTGATTGCAACAAAGTTACATAATTACCCCCCAGGTCCTTAAAGTAAGGATTCAAAAAGTGAAAAAAATATATAATATATTATAATAGTGTGACTGAGTACTAAAGTATTAAACTACTTTTATCGAATGCACCTAAAATTGTGTATTATTATCTGCATCTAGAACTTGGTAAAATGTAAGAACTACTTTACTGTTTTATTTTAACAGCGTCAAGCGGAAATACATTCCATGAACCCTTTAGATGCCGTCTTGAAAAGGCATTTTTAATAAACCTAAGTAGATGTGCATCGGTGTAATAATGGCGGCGGGCGGGCGGCGGCGCAGGGCGGGCGGCCTGCGTGTGACATCCCGCCCGCGGTCTTATTCGATCGCCTCAATGCAAATAGGTTTTATTCACTCCCTTATCCGATATGTCATCTTTTGTGGAAGAGCTTTCGATTGTATGACGAAAAAATGATCCTTATTAAATAACAGATTTTTTTTCGATAACATCAACGTTTATTTTGTTCTCTTTAGCCGACGTAAGAAAAAACAAATGCCTAAAACAGTATTCATGATCCTTCAGACGTGAAGATATTTATGATTCTCGTCTCCTTATAAAGATATACTATGATCCCGGAGATATAGAGGGATATAATGTGAACAAAGGGATAATAAATGTATCTACTTACATTCAAAATATATTATGCTGACAACGTTAAATTTATTTTTATTTATCAAATACGGTTCATTATTATTCACAGTCTTCGATAGAATTTTATCTGTCTTTTGTTTTAATTCTTACAAATTAAAAAATGAGATTTTTTTTCTCTTTATTTTTAAAGGAACTTTTGAAATAAAGTTACATGTCAGCCCCATCGTAACTATAATTTTATGTGGGGATATGCACATAAATTAAAATACTTATACTAATTAACATTAGGTATTCGACCTTAAACTGATGCTCTGTGCTGCGAACCTGTAAGTCAACACAGCTGCTTTAGACGTAGGGTCCGAAAGCGCACTCAGGAACACGCCAACATCAAGCTGATTGACTTTCAGCTTCGCGGCCAAGTCCTCACGTAATGCTCGATTCCTGACACACTCCGCCAACAAATGTTGGACATCTTCTATTTATCTTTTATGAGATCTTGTTACGAAATTATTAATAATATTTCATGAAGTATTTAATTTAAAATTAAATAGTTCAACAACAATAAACAAACTAATTCGTTAAACAACTTCATTTCACAAACATCAAAGCCGTAATGTAACTGTCGTAAAGTGTAAAATCTGCGTCTTCCTGCGTCATTAACGGGTCGTTTACGAGGCGCCATTATTGCTGCCGTTAAACATTCGTTAAAGATAAACGGTGGAGCCGGTCCCCTGTTAAGGCACAAACATCGCTTAGAACGAGATCAAAGCTAATAGAAATTTGATTCTGCAAGAGTACAGATGGCCATTCAAATATTTGATTCTTTTTATTTCGCTACTAAATATCAGTGAAAGAAAAGTTTCAATCATTATTACGTCTCCTATATCCTATGTTTACATACTTATGATAACATTAATACTTATATATGAAAACCTACAACAAATATTTTTATATTCACTTCTCAAGCTTACGCGCTCACTAGACATGAAATAAAACACTTTTAACGGATACTAGCGCGGTTTTATTGAAAGTACTTTGGTAATTAGTTGGTATTTGGTTTGATTTTTGATTTTCCCGACGTTTCGGCACCTTTGCAGCTGCCGTGGTCACGGGGGACTGAAGCTACTTGTGAGCCTACCCTCAAGCGATGAATTTTTTTAGAACGTTCAGAAATTAAAATTTATCAAATTTAATTAGTTTAATTTTGGTTTGGTTTTAATTTAATTTTATATGTTAAAAAGAGAGAATCTACTGAAACTACTACCATTTCAAAAAATTGGGAGGCCCCTCCAAGAAAGAAATGGCGAAAGAAAACTTGGAGAGGAAGGCCGACCTCCGTCTTTTATATTAATTAATTTATTTGCAAAAGGAACTAACCGTATCATTAGATCTTACAGTGTGTGTTTGGGGCTTTAGCTTGTGAATGATGGGGGTCCCAAGCTGGTGGAATTTTCCAACCATCATCTCTATTGAAATTAGGATATTTATTTATTTCGATAGCCTCGCGGAGCATTCTAGGAATGAATCTACGTTCCCTAGCAAGGATTTGGGGTTTGTCAAATCTAATATAATGGTAATCAAAAATCAAACCAAATACCAACTAATTACCAAAGTACTTTCAATAAAACCGCGCTAGTATCCGTTAAAAGTGTTTTATTTCAAATATTTTTATCCTAACCTACTGCTTGTTTGATTTTAGATTTTGTATTCTTCTATTTGATTGAAAGTTGGCGGAAGTCCTAAACCATTTTGGTGTTGGTTTACGCACGATCTAACTCCTGAGAATGCTCCGGGTTGGGGCGAAACACGTGTAGAGTAGCCTAATTGGTGAAGGTGCAAGGTGTGTGCTGTCTTGCTAAATGCAGGTATTGTGCACTGATATTTTGTGGTGTGCATGTGCATATTTTTGCGGGCGGGCGGGCGGTGCATCTTGCATATATTGTTTGCGGAAGTAAGCTAATTTATTTCATCTTTCAAAATTCTTTTTATCTTTTACTACATTAACGTTCCTTTACGTAGAACTAAAGTTATCTTATGTAGACTTAAAAATATTTCGGTTGATTAGGACATTTCAATGTTAATCTCAAAGTTAACGTCCAATTTCTTTCAAGAAAATGTCGGAACTTCGGGAACATGTATCCAGTAAAATGCCTCCAAACTTTTTATTTTTCTTAGACTTCGTTTTTAAAATATCTGGAGAAGAATGAAACGGTAATTAAGTATTCTAGTTAGTGCGACCCTTTTTATTTATATTTATCTCAGAAAAGCTTTTCTTAAAGAAAGATCTAGAATTTCGGTAGAAAATAGACTTCATTAATTTTGTCTGAGAGTTCTATTTATATAAAATGTTAAGCTGTTCTTGAAATTCTCATTTAATTTTCTTAAAGGCAATGAGATAATCGTTAAGATTAAAATTGTCTTTCTAACTTACGTGAATTTAAACAATTTATTATTTAAAGAATTAAAATAGAATAGAAAAAAATATTTGGGAAATTTTGATTTGTATATTAATTTGTAACTCATCGAAAAAATACTTCTACTTTAGGTAAGATATACAAATAATATGGACAGAATAATACAAAACACCCAAACATTGTCATATTCATTCATATTATACATTAGTGATAATGATAATTACTTAAAAGTATGATATAGGTAAGTAGGTGTTTTTAGTTCTATCTAGCTTTTTTACAAGTGCTTACACTATGTCATACTTAGACAAGCTATTCTTAAAGAACTATCACATGCTAATACATTCACTACGTGTAGAATCTGCTTAGCGTGCCCGCAGACTACAGACTTTCTATCGGCCGACAGTTTAGTCGGGCTCTCAATCAGTATGAAGGTTTATGCAAGTGCGCACACTAGAACGATTCGGTATTGGCCGATTCTTCATACAAAATCAACTATTGGCCAAGTGGGACTTACACGGATGACTAAAGCCGCACGACTTTTGTCGCACGGCGAAATTCTACCGTGGAAAATGAGAATTCGGCCTAGACCGCAGGTGGCTGAACTAACTTATCTAATCCGGTGGCCAAAACTGGAACTAAAGTCAAAGTTAAAGTCAAAATGGTTTTATTCAAATAAACATAATAATTAAGCACTTTTGAAACGTCTATATTAAACGTATAGGTAGGAATACCTACCACCCGTTCCAGATTTGGTGCAGGAGGCAGGTGGCTGAACAAACTTGACTAATCCGGTGGCCAAAACTGGAACTAAAGTCAAAGTTAAAGTCAAAATGGCTTTATTCAAATAAACATAATAATTAAGCACTTTTGAATAGTCTATATTAAACGTAGGTAGGAAAATCTACCACCCGTTCCAGACTTGTTTTGTAAGTGTTATTACGTATTGTTACCCAAGTTTTTCCATCGACTACATAGACGACAGCGCTGCTTTCACCGATATGTCACCTGCGATTTGAATTTACAAGCGACTTGCTAGGTGACTAAAGTCGACCGTCACGGGAGGTGACTTTAAAATCGACCCATGTAAATAGCGCATAACATAACAACTACCGATTTGCTTATTAATTCCACTTGATTGAAAGGCCCGATACTACTTAGGGGTACCGTAACTTGAATATGCTTAAGTGGTTTGTGGGTAAACTCATGTGAACTTAACTACATAATATTATGCAATGCAGTTAATATTCCACTTTCGGAACATCTAGAAATATCTGATACATTCAAAAGGAAAATTTGGTTTGAAGGGCAATAACAAATTAATGTTGAAATTGTATGGGTTAAGTACCTAATAATACACGGTTTTTCTCCATCTAAGCTTTGATAGAAGACTCCTCTATTATTTTACAATTTTGCTGTAAGTGAATCATATAAGAAGGTAAGTATTCATTCAACACTAATAAAAATCTTATTTAAGACACGAGTTTCATCCATCAAACTTTTTACAGCGACCGGCGACGTCCGGCGAATGTACGTCGCCAGAGATTGGTAAAAAATCGAGTAAAAATTCCGAAATGTGTTGCAAGAGAAAAAGACCATCATCCGAATTCAAAAGGCATTAATCGTCGCCCATCCCGGATAAAAGAACGGGGTCAATTGATAACCCGAGATTATGAAAAAAAATCTGGAAAGCTCCGGTTCCGTAATCTCGTTCCGGTAAGTTGGTTCCGGACGAAGGCAATAAGCGGGCGGGGGTCGACTCTTTTCACTTATTAGCCTGGCCGCACACAGGCGTTTTCCACCGGCGGATTCCGCATTCGTTTTCCGCGTCGACCCTAGCGCCAACTAGCGCACGCGTTTTATTTTGAATTAGTGTGTCAGTCAGTGTAGTAAAGCAAATAAAAGAATCTGAATCTGAAACTGTATTTTGTACTGGATTTGATGCATTTGGGCCTAAATAAAACGCGTGCCCTAGATGGCGTTAGGCTCAACGCGGAAAACGAATGCGGAAAACGCCTGTGTGCGGCCAGCCTGCCTAGCATGACCGATTTATATCGCGTGATATAGCGTTTTATCACGTTTAACTGTCAAAAAGACAAAGGAGTTTGACAGTTGAGTGTCGATAAAATGCTATATCACGCGATATAAATCGGTCATGCTAGGCAGGCTGGCTTAATGTTGTATTTAACACACCTTATTGAAACTATGTCTCACTTCCGAGAATGCTTGCGACGAACAAAAGGCACTTAATTCGTTATCGTGGATTTTGACACTGTTCTCCCGTAAAATCTTATGCCAAATTCGAATCTTTGATCGTGTTTCGCGCGCTCAGAGTAAGCTCCGATACGAGAAACGTCATTGATTGTTCTTGGAACGAATGTATTTCGGAGTAGGAAATGGCCCGATTGATCGGCCGAAACTTTGCCAATTGACGTTCGGAGTAGACCTCCAGCTCCGTTTTTTGACGTCTTTGTTTGACACCCTCGTTTTGTTTGTTCTTTTCGTTTCGTATCGGAACGTTGTGACCCTTTGTTTCGAATTGTTTTTCTATTACGTTAGTCGCTTACTGTGATATTTGATTCATAGGAATGTCAATACCTTTCCTTATTTGGTATATCGAAAATACTTTTGTTTTCTCATTTTTTCGGTTGATTATGTAGGTTTAGATGTTTATCTGTAATCACTTTACTTTTATCTAAAGGATACAGCTATCCGTTCATGTGTAGAGTAACTTTGCTATCATCAATTTATCACTTATTACTTACTTAATTATTTTTTATTATTATAGTACCTACCTATAGTTTTTCGTTTAAGACGCTCTCCTGAAAAGTAATAACTTTGTAAATAACCGCTTATTCTTTGCTGCTGTCAATATGTAATATATAAATAACCTATGCATCAAAATAAAACTCACACACCAATGAATGAAACTATCGTAGGGGACACGAGCATGATTCGTGAAACCTTCACGTCACGACCGGTCTGACCGCTGTCAACGCCATCCCCACTCCTCGACAATCGGTGAAACTCCGAGGTTAGCCAGAGTGACTGACGATTGACTTAATTACGTGTCACCGTTTAATCAATTAGCCGTGACAACTGTGGAACTGGCCTGAGGGTTGTTACATTCGTCACGGGCGGAAGGACAACCCTTTTTCCTTTATAACTTTTCGGCCACTTTATGTTGAATGTATCCATAATTCCATATTAAACAATACCTATAACATCCCTTTTACAACACGTAAGTACACCTAGCCAGCCTGCCTAGCATGACCGATTTATATTGCGTGATATAGCATTCTTTTTGACAGTTAAACGTGATAAAACGCTATATCACGCGATATAAATCGGTCATGCTAGGCAGGCTGGTTTAAAACGACTGTCATAATTTATAAATAGCAAAAATAGAAGAAATAAGTAATTTTTAAACGGAGCACAGATAAGTTTCCTTACTTAAACTTATTATTTAATTTTTTAATTTGAGATTTTTGCATTCACAATGCTATTTTTATACAATATTAAATAAGACTCGGTAGCTCAGCGGTCAGAGCATTGGACCGGATATCCAAAGGTCGCGGGTTCGATTCCCGTCTGAGTATTGATCTGGTGCGAGTCGTATTTTTTCTAGTATATTATTTAGTATTATTATTTAACTTATTAAGTTAAAACTTTATAAAGTAGACAACAAATAATTTCAGCATGCCTTATGCTCATTAGTTTTAAACCAGAGTTAAGTCCACGTTTTAGAACAAGGTAAGTGTCTTTCCTTTCGGAAAAATACCTACTTATAAAATAATGGGTCATTTAAAGTTGCGACTTTCGTAATAAAAATCCCGTCTTGATAAATCGACATAATAAAAAATACCAACTTCTCAATCTTGAAAATTGCTTGAACAACTCAAAATATTGGCAACAAATAATACAAAAGTGTATTGGAAACCATTTTGAAGGCGCTCCTCGGAGACAGGGCGGAACAATCGCGGGTTCCTCGATTACTGCGAGATTGGAATCTGTGGGAGTATTCCGGAACTCACGGAATATAGGTATGTTCGATACGAATACAAACTTGAATCATCAGCAAAAGAATTTACAAAAAGTCGGCAAAAAAAACTGAGTTTTTTCCACTTTATACGTAGGTTGTATTCATAACTTTTTAAAATAAGAAATATTAATTAAGTAAACGCATTTTTAATACTGGCACATGTAATATTTTTACATCTGAACAACCTTCAATCTCGACTTCTCGAGTTTATTAGAACATAATAGATACTTACTTATACTTATTTAGACTTATACAGAATAGCTCTGTTATTTAATATTGTAAGAATCGAAGCTTATACTTCCACCCATGAGAGAGAGAGGACTTGGTCATGGTCATGCGTTTACTTCTAATCTATGTTTCATCAATCTTGGTAAAAAACACAAACAAAGTGTCGGGATTTTCACTTCTACGGCCTTATTAATAAACGAAGAGTAAGTTTAAACCTGGCACAAAACTTTAAAAAAACATTGGCTTAGCAATATTACTCCTTACGTATGACTTCTCAAAGCTTGCGTCATATTCCTAAGCAAACTTTTTGGTTAAGGCGGTTGTATGACCGAAAGTGGCGCCCTCAGAGGTTTTTATTTAATAAGTTATTAATAGAAAAAGATTTTAATAATGTTTATCGTGGAGATTTTAGGGCCCATGGTCTAGTATTTTTAGAAGGTATCACTACATGCCCTCGTAGTCATTCGTAGAAGTAGATGTGTCAAAAACGGCCACTTTTAGCAGTTTTGCTATCTACTTCTAGCAGTGACTACGAGGGAATGTAACGATACCGTCTAAAATACTAGACTGTGGGCCCTAAAATCTCCACTTCAAACATTTTTAGAATTGTGTATTAGAATTATAATATTAAATATAATTCACCGCGGCGCCACTTTCGCTCAGGGTACCACCTTAAACTAGGTGTAAACTTAATCTTTGTTTATCAAGGGTGCTAAGGTTTATGCGCGTACAGACATTGATATAAAACACGGATACTAGCGCGGTTTTATTGAGCTGCCGCCGTGCCGTGGTCACGGGAGACGGAAGCCGCTCGTGAATCCACCCGAGCTCACGAGCGGCTCACGAGCGGCTTCATTCCCCCGTGGCCACGGCAAATGCAAAGGTGCCGAAACGTCGGGAAAATACTAAATACCAAATAACCACCAAAGCACTTTGGTACCGCGCTTTAATGAATAGGGATTACGAATTCAACAATATTTTGTATTTTTTTAAACGTTGCAAAGAAAAACAACACCATAAGTACTTAATAGCTAAATACTTGCGGCTAATTCTATGTAATTTATTAGTTCTTGCATCAACTTTTTGAAAAAACACGATCGAAGCTCATGTGACTTACGATTTTTATGGATATCGCAAGCTAATTTACACAGGTTTTTGATATCAAAATCTGTCACATAATTTCATGATTCATTTTTAAATTAAGCCTTAAGATATGAGTTATCTGGAAACTGAAACCCGTGGCCCGCAATCCAAGTTTTAGTTAGCACAAAAACCTATTTATCGCAAAACCAATATTCTTTGCACTTCACACTTTGAATGCAGTTGGCGTGCGGTATTACAGCTAGCAAAATAAAACGCATGACAATTTTCAGCGAATCTAGTTCTTACGGTCATTGTTATAAGGTTCGAGGTATGTTTGATTTGTCGTCCTTCATGTGTTGTTCGTTGTACCGGCTATTATTATGGTTTTCCATGGAGGTTTGAATCGATAGCCGTCGTCGCATTGCACACCGCAATAAAGCTTTCGATATTAAATCGTGTCGTGTTAACTATGCTAGGAAAAAGTGCAATTATGTTTGGGGCCCGTTGAACAAGCATTTTTTAGTTTCATTTCATTTTGTAAAAAAAAATACATCAAACCCGAAATTAGTACATAACTTAGTAGTAAATTGGACCTGTGAATTCTTAAATAGAATAGAACTACCTTCCAAGATAAAAAGAAATGGATTTTTCGCTTGCGCATTTGCAATACGCGACTGAGAAATTCGTTTGTCATTAAGCTATTTTTGATTATTTTTGACATTCAAAATGTCTTTTCGTTCGCTCCAGTATATATAGGCTCCGATTTCACGAAAAAGTGCGATTCCCTTATATCTCAGAGGGTAGTGAAGATATGATATACAAAAAAAAGTATGGCCGAAATAGTGGAAAAAAAGCTATTTTTTTTCCGATTTTTTTATTTTGACGCTCGATATTTTGGAAACGAAGAATAATATCAATATTTTGAGAAAATCTCCTCTGAACAATTTAGTCAGCTACAATTTGAGCCTAAAACAAAGACGATCGGGTTAAGGGTTTGCCCTGTAGCTTAACCTTTAACATTGAAAATGTTTTTTGATCGCTTCAGTATAGCCCCCATTTTCGCTCAAAGTGCGACATCGTATCGAAATGCGGTTTCGTAGGTTTTAAGGCTACATGAATAGTTGAAGCCTCAAAAGACGCGTATTAACGATGGCTACAATATGTAGCGTGTTGGCGTAATTTTAGGAAGCGCGCTCCTTAGATGCGCGTCGCGTCGCTGAGTTGCTATGGAGGTTTGACGTAGTTCAAATAAATCTTAGATTATTTTTTATATTTTAGGTTACAGTAGTACTTTTAATTTACCTTTCAATAAAATAGTAATGTTTATAATGTAATATTTTTATATTAATTTCATACAATCTAGATCCAAAATTGTTCATGGCTTTGCTGTGATTTCAAAGTATTGTAATGTAAGTACTAATTCAAACAAAGGAATATATTTTTTATAAAATTCGATAAATTCATTTTCATAAACCGAAGGTCGTGAAAGGCACGAGATCTGTGATTTTTTCTATTATTATTCATAATTCATTTACATAAGTAATTATATTTTTATACATGAATTTCATTAACGCAATAATGATTATGATTAGGTAAGGAGGTTGGTCGGTTCGCAAGCAACGTTCGCAAGGGTATGTCATGGGATGGGTGACCAAACATTTATTATCTCGAGCTCCTCCGTGCTTCGGAAGGCACGTTAAGCCGTTGGTCCCGGCTGCATTTGCAGTCGTTAACACCCACCAATCCGCATTGGGCCCGCGTGGTGGGTTATGGCCCATCCTCCTTATGAGGAAGGCCTGTGCCCCAGCAGTGGGCACATCAAAAAAACCGACTTCAAAAAACCTGCCTCTAAAAAAAGGAAGAAATAATATACAAATCATTAGATACGCATTATCATTGTTATAATAAAACACGTCTATTAAAGTCGGGTGGGGCTGGAGTACATCTTCCTTTTTTTATTCTAAAAGCCCCACCCGACTTCAATTGACGTGTTTTATTATAACAATGATAATGCGTATCTAATGATTTGTATATTATTTCTTCCTTTTTTTAGAGGCAGGTTTTTTGAAGTCGGTTTTTTGTTTTTTAAACAATTTTTTTATTTTTTTATTTTTAGTGTAAGTACCTTCTGCATTAGGTAGTGTAGGTATATTGTTTAGGTAGAAAAATCGGCTCAGCCAAACGTGAGATAATCGCGGAGAAACATACATACATACAAACTGAAAACTTACCTCCTTTTTTTGAAGTCGGTTAAAAAGACTACACAACGGTATCCCTTCCCCAACAAAAAAAATCATCTAATTCGGTTCATAAATAACAAAGTTGTCAAGTTAGTTGATTTAATATCATAGTATTTTCAGGATTACTTGTAAACTACTGAACCGATTTGAAAAAAAATTAAATGGGACCATCTCGCAAGAAAACTCAATCGAACAAAAAAAAAATTATCGAAATCGGTCCATAAATGTCGAAGATACGCGCGAACAACGATAAAAAAAAAAAAAAAAAAAAAAAAAAAAAACATACAATCGAATTGAGAACCTCCTCCTTTTGATGAAGTCGGTTAAAAAACGGCTGATGGACAAGGTTTGACGTATTGATTGTTCAAACATTTATTGTAGTTACTACAGTCGTATTTTTTTTCTCTTTTTATAACTTCCTGTAGCTTAATAACTAATGTTAAGGGTAAGCTTGAAGTCCACATATCCATCAGGGGCCAAAGTCCTTAAAGCTATTTGAGCCGCTGCGTCCCATTGCTATCTTAGCGGGGCAGGCGCTAAGATAGCAATGGGATATGGATGGATAGCTACCCATCGATCCGTAGTACCATGGCTTGGTCCATGGACCATGTAGTACTGACAAATTATGTATTGTGTTTAAGGTGTAGGGAAAAAATAATTAGTTAAGAGGGACTAATTCTAAAAGAAAACCCTTCTCTTTATGTTGTTTTCTATTTCTTTATTAAATCAACATTTTGAGAATTTTGTCTGTCGATTAACATATTTTTTTATTTAAATACCTACTATTATGTTTATGATATGGTTGATATTTTTAATGAATTTATCTATTATGTAATTACTTTATCTATAAGGGTACTATGGCTACAGACTTTTAGATTTATTTATTAGATTCTAATAAATATACTTAGCTTTCTAATACAAATAAATCTAGGAGAAGCCCTTACCTAAGAAGAGTTTGCGAATTCAAACTATCATGAATAAAATATCCCGAACCTAATGTAGCTCGCTTGTTCCCTAGATTTTACAAACAGACAAACAATTTTGAACCTTGTTAGTAATAACATAAGAGCACGATTTTATTGGATAAGCTAAGATCCACAGTCATCACCGAAGAATAAAGTTGAGGCAAACAGAGAGAGTTACACCTTGATCAATACTTATGTTCTTTGTTGTAAAAAGAACAAAAGTTATAAATAAGTACTGTAGTGTTTAAATTAAGCCTATAAGGCACAGTTCTTTTGCGTACAACGTTATTTTGCAAATTTAATATTTAATCGATTGGGTGAAAAGAGAAACAAAAAATATTTATTTTTCTTTCCTTTTTATTTCGGTATGATTTTTTATTTATATTATACACGATAACTGACAAACACCGCGTGAATTTTTATTGTACTCTAAAATTTCCACTAAATTTCACTGAATTTTGTCTGTCAATTAATTATTTCCTGTTCATATTATTCCAGTGCCTTCGTCAGGATTTGACCACTGGACTGAAATGCTTACTGTTATAATTTTAGGGGTTTGTATGAAATTGCTAATATGTTTTAACACTCAGCTTAATTCCGCATGGTGTTAAGTGAAAAAAATACTATCGGCTAATTTACAACGATATATAAGCGGGCCATCATGATCATAATTCGAAATAATAAGTACCTGAAGCATTTTTAACATTATAGAGGATATGAGAGCCTCTCATGTGTGTGTGAAAAAATACTTTAACAACCGGAAATAACAAACGAACATAATCTCTCTGATGAGCACTGCGATATTATTACTCCTTTTTTTGTTAAAATAATTTTATTGAATCCAAGCCAAGGCAAACTTCAGGCGACCGACCAATAAATAGAGCGGTCATGGAGTCTCGATGAATCTCAATTTACGGTATCATCCAACTATGGGATCCGGGACTGATGAATATTCTCGTCTCGTATTCGAATTATAATCATATCTGACCCTTCGACTCCGGAGCGGAGAAATATTATGTTTCGATTTAACTAATTTATCTCTCTGAAAATGAGAACTTAAAGTCTTTCTTTAAGGGATGTACCTATCTAATTGTTATAAAACCTCGAGTTGGAAAATTGATAAGTTAAGTGGTTTGATTTCTATCATTTTACTGTTGATTGTACCAAATTATCTCACGGACCTGCTGGGAAAAAAAAACTTTTTATTTTTAATGTCGTGGACCCGTTGGGAACCAAAGTATGAAGTTACATTTTTAATAATCCTTTGGGATAAACAATAGAGCTGTGGGCCTCTGTGAAACCCCCAAAGGTTAAGATGATGCCGTTCAACTACTGATAGCAGTGGAATGACAAGACGAAATTGTTCACAACAAACAGCATAACAATACCAAATTTATATTTCCCTATCTCGGAGTAAATAGATAAAAGTTCCCTTGTAATTTCGTCCGATTCATTTACACAAGACTTACACATTGAATGATAATCCTCTCTTCATTTGACGAGAGTTTTGAAACTGAAAGGCTCCAACCACCTGAAAAGATCACCCTCCTAACTTCAGACACGGAAAATACCTTTTAGTCTGGCGCAAGGGAGAAGCCGAGGCGGTTACTTCGTAGGTAAATCATAAGATTGACAAAATCTGTAACTACTCCTAGCACGAACATCTATCGAGCTAGATAGAGAAATTATCTATGGAAAATTTCATTTCGGTAGATGGTGCTGTACAAAGGAGTCGTTCTTTCCTGGGTTCACTTTTTTTAAATTTTCCTACACCCATAATATGTTATCGTGGGACAAGGTTTCCAAAAAGAAAAAAAATATTAATACCTGCAAACATAAATAAAAAAATATTTAAAAACTCGAATAATGGTGCTCTTCATCGTGTATTTCTTAATGTTTTCGCTTTAAAATGAAAGTGTCTTACTATTAATTTTACTCTCCCGAGTATATCAATAAATTCTAATGCTTGTTACAAGTTTTTACTGTTGATTTAATCCTGAAAAACCATTTTGTGCGGCTGCCGGCTGTTAAGGGATATTCCTTTTTATGACCGTAGGCCACGGGTTATACCCAAATGGGCCCAGCATCCATACAAAAATGGAACAACTCCTTTCCATACAAAATTACTTTATCGAATGTTTTTACGAGCGAATTTTTTCAACAGTTGTTCGTGCTAATAGTTAATGAAAGAAATAACTTGGTTGATATAATAGTATGTCATTGTAATCGAGTTTATTTTCTTTATTTTTATAGTAAAAAAGCATGCTATCTCACTTCCTCCTAATATCAAAAAAAGTAAAAAATTTACCTCTTTTTGATGAAATTATACACAGATAGGTGGTTCACTTCATAGTCTAGCTCACGGACAATGTTACGAGCAAAAGCTGGTACCTACCTAAATTCTAATTCGCGTGCCTTGAAAAGTTACTAACTTACACTGCAATTATATTAGGTACTAAAAATTCTAAGTATTACTGACCCACATTCCTTACATTTTATTTTAGCCAGTTATAGAAGCCTTCCATTCCACATAGGTATAATAATACCTACCCAATGATTTTTTTTTTCCATAAAAACTGACACTGAGAATATGATTACAATCATTATGGACAAGAAATAACGTTTTGTTTTATTATGTAGCATTTTACTAAAATTATATTTTGTTTAAAATTGCATTTTTACAAATCGCTATAGTTATTAACTTGACCCGCAACAGAAATTATGCCAAATTGCGGGCAATTGAAAACTGAAAGAAGGTCTGTTGAGACGGCGGGCGGCGTGGACTGAAACAAAAGCCTGCCCGCGGAACCCTACTGGCTGGTTTCCGGCTTGTTACGATGGAAAATCGAGCAAGCGTGAGCTGTGTTGCACCGTAACTGTTCCGTAATAAATGATGTTTATTGAAAACAAAGGAAATAATACGGACGGCCGACAAAGTAATGATAAAGGAAAAGATGAATGCAATACCTAGCATGTACTTGAACAAACCAAATTTCGATTAACAATGGAAAGCTGAGGACAACATTCAACAGGTTGATTTTCCGGGCGACAGTTTCTTTTTGATAATTCATACTCCAAAATAACCAAGGGGCTTCTTCAATCATAAATCTTTGACACGGGACCCTAAAAAGTACCTATGTTTTTGCAAGCCGCAGGTGTGTAGTTTACGACCGAATCTCCATATAAATATTATGTTTTACTGTTGAATAAAAATGTATACTCACTTTGCATGTATGAAGATATTTTTATAGCAGATTTATTCAAAAGACCTCGGGACATATTGTATGAATGGTGCTTTTTTGTGTGACTCGACATTATTGTAAAGAAAGATACACCAAAACTATATTCGTTAAAAAAAATTGTTTAAAAAACAAAAAACCGACTTCAAAAAACCTGCCTCTGAAAAAAGGAAGAAATAATATACAAATCATTAGATACGCATTATCATTGTTATAATAAAACACGTCTATTAAAGTCGGGTGGGGCTGGAGAACAATTTCCTTTTTTATTCTAAAAGCCCCACCCGACTTCAATTGACGTGTTTTATTATAACAATGATAATGCGTATCTAATGATTTGTATATTATTTCTTCCTTTTTTCAGAGGCAGGTTTTTTGAAGTCGGTTTTTTGTTTTTTAAACAATTTTTTTATTTTTTTATTTTTAGTGTAAGTACCTTCTGCATTAGGTAGTGTAGGTATATTATTTAGGTAGAAAAATCGGCTCAGCCAAACGTGAGATAATCGCGGAGAAACATACATACATACAAACTGAAACTTACCTCCTTTTTTTGAAGTCGGTTAAAAAGACTACACAACGGTATCCCTTCCCCAACAAAAAAAATCATCTAATTCGGTTCATAAATAACAAAGTTGTCAAGTTAGTTGATTTAATATCATAGTATTTTCAGGATTACTTGTAAACTACTGAACCGATTTGAAAAAAAAATAAATGGGACCATCTCGCAAGAAAACTCAATCGAACAAAAAAAAAATTATCGAAATCGGTCCATAAATGTCGAAGATACGCGCGAACAACGATAAAAAAAAAAAAAAAAAAAAAAACATACAATCGAATTGAGAACCTCCTCCTTTTGATGAAGTCGGTTAAAAATATACCTACAAACATTTTTACTTTAAAATAAACCTGGATTTAGGGACGCGTATTGATAATATTTTGAGATTTTAGCATTCATAATGCTATTTTTGTACAATACCAAATAATATACTAGTAAAACTAATGTCTAAACTAGTGACTCGGTAGCTAAGCGGTCAGAGCATTGAACCGGACATCCAAAGGTCGCGGGTTTGATTCCTGTCCGAGTATTGATATGCTAGGTGATTGCGTAAAGTCAATCGTATTCATTTGACAGTTCATATTGTATCATAATTGAATCGCATATTGCAGACAGGGCCTTAGTCCATTCAAGTTTACTTTAGGGAATTAAGTATTTTTTTTTAATTTTATCATAAACAAACTTTGGTGGACTCGTATTAACACATAGTAACATTAAGTACAAAAGTAAATAATATATTATGTGTTAATACAAGTCCACCAAAGTTTGTTTATGATAAAATAAAAAAAAACTTAATTCCCTAAAGTAAACTTGAATGGACTAAGGCCCTTTCTGCAATATGCGATTCAATTTAAGTTATCCCATACAAATTGCAGCCGATGGAATACGATATGAACTGTCAAATGAATACGATTACCTTACGCAATTCCACCCGGGTGCGAGTCGTATTTTTACCCGACTGCAAAGAAAGGGTTATGTGTTTCGCGCGTATCTTGTAAGTATGTTTGTATGTTTGTATGTTTGTATGTAATATTCTTTATTACCTCATATCTTTCAAACGGCTGAACGGATTTCTATGATTAAGATATCGTTAGATTGGTCTTTTCAGCCCAAGTGTTCTTAAGAAGGTGGCGTTATAAAAAAACCAACATGGCGGCTGTACGGTGCTATTATACGTAGTGAAAAAAAAATTTTTTTTTTAGAATACTGCAATATGGGTGTCAAATTAAAGGGCTTATTATAAGGATTTCAAAAAGGTATATCATGACCATAATATAATTATAAAAAAAACAATAAAATAAAAAAAGTAAATTATATTACGCAAATGCGAGCGGCCGCTATAAACATGTCAATGAGAAATTTATATTTTGTTTGTGTATGTAAAAATAGGCTATAATATCATCCCAAAATCCCTCGGGATCGAAGCCTCAGGCTATGCCGCAGGGCACGGCTAAGTTAATCAATAGATGGCGCTGTAGCCGAGTACATCGCGGTATGGTTTTGTATTCATCATCAATAGATTTCTAGTTGCATAGACTATATCAATAGATGGCGTTGTAGCCAAATACATCTCGGTATGGTTTAGCTCTCTGTAGATTATATAAGGTCTTTTGTGTTTATACTGAAATATAAAGATAATAATAAAAAAATCGAAGAAACGATAACGAGAAATAAGAAGAAACGATTCTCGTTTATGGTCTTTATAACAATTAACAACTTTTTTAATTGATAATTATTTTAATACGATTCCATCTAGCTAGCTAGAGTACATTCATTATTTGGAACGCGTGTTGCATTACTTTACTTGCATTTATTGAAAAAAATATTAAAGAAGTAGATTTTGTTAGGTTTTGTAGCAAGCATACCTAGTTTAGTTAGGACTAAGGAATAGGGTGTTTAGGAATATCTTATTACTGAATTAGTGATTAATTACATTCTCTTTGATATCGATAAAATATTATTTAGAAAATTGGTAGCTTCTTGTATTGATGTTCGGATTGAACCTTCTGCGTCTGAGTTTGATGGTTTACGCGGTAAAGGCAAGATCGAGCGACGTATGCTACCTCTAATTTTATGCTGGGCGGTAACTGTGCATAAATTGCAAGGTACAACTTTAGACCGGGGAGTTGTCGATTTGAGCAGTCACCTACTTATTTGCTAAAGGTTAAGCTTACGTGGCTTTAAGCAGAGTCCGATCTCTCGCAGGGCTTGCTGTCAGTTGTCTTGACCCTAAAAAAATCTTATTTAAACCACACGATGAAAATTCTTTTAAAGAATTAGACCGTCTACGTAATTTGTAAGGAGAATATAACTAAAAAGACGTAAATAAAAAACAACTAAATTTAAAAAAATTAAAAACCCGCCTGCCTAAAAAAAGACAAGTCAACAGAAAAATAAAATAGAAAAACTAAAAAACCCACATGCATCAAAAAACAAGTCAACTGAAAAGATGGAAACAAGATAATATATAAAGGCAAACTTAAAAAATATTGATGGTAGTGTTTAGATTAAAGGCAAACTTAAAACATATTGATGGTAGTGTTTAGAACTTTTGTTCAACATAATAACATGCAGTCGGAGGCATAGAATTGAATGATAAGTAAAATCATTCATAATGTCACTTTCTTTATGCATGCCTCCGACTGCATGTTATTATGTTGAACAAAAGTTCTAAACACTACCATCAATATGTTTTAAGTTTGCCTTTAATCTAAACACTACCATCAATATTTTTTAAGTTTGCCTTTATATATTATCTTGTTTCCATCTTTTCAGTTGACTTGTTTTTTGATGCATGTGGGTTTTTTAGTTTTTCTATTTTATTTTTCTGTTGACTTGTCTTTTTTAGGCAGGCGGGTTTTTAATTTTTTTAAATTTAGTTGTTTTTTATTTACGTCTTTTTTTAAGTAGGTACCTATATTATTTAGTATTTTGTCATTATTTTACCAATGAAAATGATAAAAGAAAATTCCGTTTAATTGAGAATCTCTCATTTTTAATATCGATTCATTCTTTTAAAATAAACACTAGCATATTAGTCATAGATACGTGAAAGTACAACAAGCACTCTAACAAATAGATTCCTCTTTTCTGCAGTGTGATTTCTGTTTAGCAGACTTCACTGCGTTCTCCGGGGATGATATCCAATAAACGGCTGCCCTTTTGGGAGCATTGCTCACATGCTTTCCGACTTTTCGGCGATTTTCTGCGGGAATGTGCGGCGGAATCAATCGCAAACAAGATCATATATCAAATTATAAACTGTTGAGCAATCTTTTTGGATCGAAGTTGACTTAAGTACAAGAGCTTTGTTATAAAATGGCATCGTACCCAACCTATTGCTCATATTTAAGGCGAGGCCAGTTCACGATTTGATGAAAAGATCGATTTTTGAACTTCCAATGTGAAGAACGGATGTAGAATTCTACTTCACAAAAATTACTGTAGACTGAACATTATGTCATGAAACACAATAACCGAACAGAATATTGAAAAATGGCATGGTTACTCTGTAAAAAAATCCTGAATAACACCATAAAATTAAACTTCAAATCGTCAGATTTCGTTATTTTCAACGACAGTGATATGATCTTTTATGCAAAAAAGATAGCTTTTTTATCAATCTAACACAATAACCGAGAACATTTTAAATAAATGATCAAGTAGGTATTTCAGAAATCAATAAAAATGTACTAAATTTCGTCAAATTTCTGGCGAAGCGTCAATTAAAGCTACGCAATATTCAACCTTATTCTAAAGACCTAGTGAAAGAGTAAATTTCGGGAACTGCCTCGCCTTAAGCTTTAATAAGCGTAGCGTTCAAACGTATAGAATTTTGGCCATTTGAGTAGGGGGGCAGTTTTAAGTTAGATTTGAAAAAAGCAGAACATTACTTTTCCAAGAAAAAAATTTTCTACATTATTCATTTTATTCTTAATATTTATTATTATAATTGTGATACCTATGTTTATTTAATTACATTGACAACATTTTTTTCTTTTGCTTTAGTTCCCCGCTTTTTGGCAGGCCTTTTTTTGGCAATTTTTCTTTTTACTTCTTTTTTTTTCTTTTGCTATATGGGCAATTTTCGTTTAATTTTTTCCACTTATGTTTACAATTTCCTTTCATTTAGGATTCTTACTTTTACAATTTTATTTCTTAATCTTACTTTCCATTTATGTTTCTTATATCTATTTTATTTATTCTAGTGTATTATACCAACTTACTTTTTATATATATATATATTTTTAGTGTATATCTATAATAATAATTATATTATTATTATTAGCTGTGGCAGATTACTTACTTGCTACTTCCAAACATTTCTTCAGTAACTTAAATTACCAATAATTAATTAGTGGTTCTATTGCTCCAAACATGGATGTTATATTTCAAAAATTGTTCGTAGAAATTATAATAAGATATTCGAAACTGAAAACCAAATTAATTTATTCAACTAAGTTAAAATAAATTCCAGTCTATTCTACACCAAGTTGTTCAGTTTATCAGACTTCCAGTTTCTCAGTTGCTAACTTAAAGTTGGCGCTGTTTCGTGTCGGACAACTTCCTTGATTCGTTGCAGCCTCTAAAATGCTTTATCGTCTAGAATAATCTGGATTCCATTGTACCTGGAAATGTAGGGAACAGAACCTAGCTATTAGCTACCATTCTATGTCCATCAGCCGATGTAATAATATGTATGGAAAAAGAGTTTCGACGTGTGTCCTCCCCGAATTGTTAAATGAACTTCCAAAAAGTGTAATCGATAAAATTAAAACGAAAAAGAAAAAACAAATTACAAAAAATACTTAAAAAGTTTTTCGTTTGTGACTGCGGGATGGATGCGCGTCCGGACTGATGTGTGTAATGTTAACTAAGTATTATGAACCTACTTAAAAAAAAAAGAATAAAAATATAAACAGTACTTGTCATAATCCGTTGCCCTGAGTGACCCTCCTATAGTGTCATAACTTAAATATTAAAGATTCTAACTCTAGGATAAGCCATTTCTTATATTGTATTACTTATCAGAAATAAACAGCTTTAATTTTTTTTTAATAGCCATTTTTTTAAATGTCCCCACTGCTGGGGCACAGGCCTTCCGTATGGGAGGATAAGGAGGACGGGCCATAACCCACCACGCGGACCCAATGCGGATTGGTGGGTGTTAACGACTACAAATGCAGCTGGGACCAACGGCTTAACGTGCCTTCCGAAGCACGGAGGAGCTCGAGATAATAAATTTATAGTCACCCATCCCATGACCGACACTTGCTAACGTTGCTTAACTTCCGCAATCGCTAAGCCAGGCGCTAAGCCACTGCGCCACCGAGCTCCTTACTCTATTTCATTCATTGTAACTAATCTAAGCATAATAGGGATGATGACTAATGAATAAAATAACGAACTACTAATAAAAATCGTAAACATATTAAACTTTTAGAGTAGCTTGTATACCTCTTGGTTTTATATATTGCATATTATTTATTTTATGACCCTTCAGAGTTGGGTGGACAAATCCATTTAAAAAGTATAAAATTTATTAAAGAAATGATACCTTTAATTAGTCCGTAAAATGTATAGCAAATTTGTCTAAGAAACTATTTTGATAAACACAATATTTAATAGCTGCCGAACAAATTTCCTACGCGTTGCATACAAACTTCTCAGGCGTGACGTCATAACTAGGAAGCCATTAGTATGGAGCGTTTTTGGGCGAGTCCATTTGTGTGCATTTCACACTGTGATATCTCGGGCAGTTTTCATGCTAGCGAATTAATTCTTTTACCAATGTTTATTTTTTTTAGAGGTAATTTATTTAACATAAAATAAAAAAAGTTGTCATCATCCCTATTATAAATTCGAAAAGGAGTTTGTTTTTTGTGCTGTTAACTCAGTTAACTACACAATTTCAATTCATGAAATGTTGCATTTTCGTACAAACGTAAAAACGTACATCATGAGAAATTTGTGTGTAAAAGGACATAGGATACCTTCATAAAAAAATGTTGTATCCGTATCCGTTCAGTTCTACTAGTAAAACTAAACGGAGAAAAAATTAAGTTCTACTAATTTCTGTACAAAATTTAATGGGACTAAACGGACAAAATAGTGCTTTTAGTCCTGTCTAATTTTCTGTACAAAATTCAATAGGACTAAGGGGTAAAATTATTTTAGTTCAACCAAGTCAAAAGGCTGAGAAATAGTTTAGTAACTCAGTTTTCTCAAGGCAATAGGATATTAACAGAAATAGACGGTTACCATTAAATCTTCAGAGAAACATTGGTAGAACTAAAATTATAATGCTTTAAAATACTGTTGAAAACCCCCGAACAGCTATTATGAACATTTGTAAACAGTGACCGATAACAGCGTAAAGCAAAAGCTCGTTAAGTTTTGGCACCTAAACTTTGACACAGCTGGTTATTAAACAGTAAGTTAGTATGTAATAAAGCTTGATAACAAAAATAAATCGTTTCACTGCTTTTTCATTGTTCTATATTAAATTTAGCTAAAAATCAGGAGAAGGCGTGACGTGTTCTTTAGTGAGTGCACTACAATTTCAGCTAAGAAATTCGTTAGGACATAGAAAGTTAAATGACCTAGAAAGAATTGAGTCACTGTGGGCCAAGAATCTAAGCATAGTTTTAACTGCTTTAAATTCAAGATATGAGTTACTGCTAAGTGTATCTAGTATGACTCGCGTAGGCACATAAACCACAAATTGAACTGTAACCTTCGCTTTACACAAAGTTGTAAAAACGCACATAAAAAAAGCTTTCTTGGGTTGTTGTAAAAGTTATTTTTTCAAAGAGATAAAAATCGTTTGTTGGTTATTATCTATAAATTGTTGGTATTATTTAATAGGTAAGTAAATAGTTTGAATTTCGTTTGTTTTGCTAGTAAAATTCATACCAATGTATACGATAGTAAGGGCTCAAAATACATTAATAATAGTTGGTAGGGTTGGTCCAATGAAATTAGGGTCTGTGATTTGACAGCTGGGGTAAGAAAAGTTAGGCCATTGCTTTGTTTGGTCATTGTTTTAATTAATTTTAATTTACCCCATTGTTTAGTTTGACTTTGTTTTTTTCTTTAGTAGGTACTTATTTAAAAAATATAGGTAGGCACATTAATAATGCAGAAGTTGGCTTAGCGATTTTTTAAGACTTAACATTCTACGTAATTAACTACGGTTAAATTCAGTTTGTTTTATTCATTTAGCTCGGCTATGCGGAAACATTTGTCTCTGCCTTTTTCTTTACGTGTAAAGAGTATGGAAAATAACCTCACTTCTGCACTTTTTTTATGTTTTTCGTTGTTTTTCTATCATTATCTTTTGCACAATTATATTTCTTGAATAAAGTTATTGGAGCAACTACAGTACGTTGAAGTGTATTTTGATGTAGAATTCAATACGTTACCGCTATTATTTACGCGAAGAATATGACCCGCGACAAGCGCTTTTGATGATATTCTGTTTTTTTTTTACAATTTTCTGTGAGGTTTATACGCAATTTAATACTTGTAGCTACTAGATAATATCTTTAGCTTGTCGTATGTTTTTTTGTGGCTTCAACTTTACGTTTTCTATAAAAAAAATATGGCGCGCGCAAACCATGTTTTCCTATTATGCTATGGCCCCTTAAAGCAGTTAAAACTGTGCTTAGATTTTTGGCCCACAGTGACTCAATTCTTTCTAGGTCATTATAGCACAGAATACATAATAGTACAAGTATTATAGCCCTAACGAATATCTTAGCTGAAATTGTAACTTAACCCCAATGTACCATGCGCACAGAATAACTAATAGTACAAATCCATGGGCACATACGACAAATAAGTAGCCAATCTTTTTAGCGAATTTATTCAATTTCTTTATTTAAAAAATTGTTTTTAACAATACTATTTACAATTCGACATTGAAAAAGGAATATCTTATTTATAGATAGGAACCTATTATGTGAGTTATTTGACTCCGACACTAATCATTTTATCATTTCTTTTCAGGTAAGTCGATTGTCGCCAGAATTCCAGACAGATTCAATCGAGTTCCACGCTCAATAAGTAAGTAATTTACATTTAGGATAAAAAATGATTCCCAAATGGAGGTATTTCGAGCTGCCTATACGCTTTACGAGAAAAGGTACCTAAATGGAAAATAAAATCATGTAATAAATTCGCTGAAAATGGTTATTATGCTCCAAAGGGACATAGTTAGGTGGTTACTTCATTATGGCGCGGAAAAAATGGCGCTTGATTTATGGGTTTCAAAATACTTATTTGGTTTTTAGGGAACAGTGTACTATTATCATAACTTTACTTTCTTAAGAGAAGAGAAAAGCTCTCAAACTTGAGGAAGGTATTATTAACTTTTTATGCCCTAATTATGTTAAAGAGTTTTAAATCTGCAAGAGTTTTGATTTTATAACACTTTTAACGTCAAAGGAGTTTTGTTTAAACGTTTTATATTTCATTTTCAAGTTAACTAGTAAATTACTGTCAGGTATTATTTCAATACCAACTAAAATAAAAAGAGACAAAGTTTTCATTTTGTAATGTGGTATTTACACTGTCGACTTGGCAGGAAATTTGTTGGTCCTTTAACGTCACCGTAGCGCTTCTTATAAAAAAATAAAAAAACAACAAAGGAAAATATAGCTTATCCTAAAGTTGTGTTTATCGACAATCGCTTGCAAAATCGAATCGCCACATTGATGAAATAAGGTTTTCGATAAGATTTTACAAGCGATTGTCGAAAAAAAATCGATCAGCAAGTCGCCTGCCAAGTCGACCCTTGTAAATACTATAACCGTTCATAAAAAACCTATCATTTTTCTCACAGAAGGTACAAAAATTCTGGTAAACTTAGTCAGTTTCTTCCTATCTACACAAAAAGAGTTTTAAATTTGACTTTAGGTAATTTTTTACCAAAGGATGTTATGTATTACAAATTATTACAATCTATGCGTCATAGCATTACCACAGAGTAATAGTACAGTCGGCATGAAAATGGTAAGCATACTTAGAAACTTGTCATATTGATACTTCTGTTATACTAATGTCTTATCTGTTATTTCATTTGACACAGTACATTCTGTGACAATACTAAAGTGCTCAACAGTCATGTCCTCTTCCATGAATTCGTGTGTGTTGCGCGCGTAGGTATCGCTCCTGCACGAACTAAACGTAAGCGATTTTAACCTTAGGAGTTAAAATTTAAAAAGTAAATAAAGTATTTAGTATTAAAAAAAACAGTAAAGCGGAATTAGTTTTGTCGATAGTACATAACTACATACCTATATAATAGTAATTACAGCATTGCAGTGAGCGCATCGCATCGCAGTTGCGGTGCCGAGGACAGCGCTCTGCGATAAATTCCCCCCATTTGCATACCTTGCCCTGCTGTTGATAACTGTATTGATTTATTTGCCATACTTAGGTCTGGCTAAGGTATAGAATAAGGGTTACCATCATCATTTAGTGCCATCTTCATATTGAAGTTTGGAGATCACAAATGTTATTTGGTTTCATTCTCAGGTAACATCTTCTAACTGACGATAACTAAATCCTATTAAATTGGTTAATTTGAACGATCGAATCAAGCAAGTAATTAATCAGTCTAAGACCGGGAAAGAGTTTTAGAGTAAAATACATTTTCTTTAGCTGAAAACATTTTGAACTCTTCTTTTCTTCGCAGTCTTTTCGCAGTAGGGAATTCTGTACCATTTTAAATTAAACCAGAAAAGACTAACGTGAAACGCACTCTAAGTATCTTACTAAGTATACTTAGCTGTAAAAACTATCAGCTGAAGTAAATTAGGCATGGATCATTGTAGGTAACTGAGAGTCTCCAATCCAGGGGGCCTATTACGAAAAAAACATACGCAATTGCGTAACGCAGTCACTTGGTCACGATAGTCGTCCGCAGTTCGGTTGTGGTTAAAACCACTTTTTCAATTTTACTATCGTAGCTCAAAAACTATTAAAAAAATGATGTCGGATACGCTAGAGAAAAACTCTTAAACTTACGCAATCACTTTGCGATATCGCATACGCAATTAAGTGCTTTGTATAGGAAACAATCATAACGAAGCACGGACGCAGCTGCGTGTATCGCGTGAAACTTTTCGTAATAGACCCCCTGGGACTCCGATCTAGCTTAATAAAATGTTGATTAAAATCGATATTATTTTTCAAGCATGCCGATTGCTTTCAATAGGAAAATATTTTCGAAAACTGAAATATTTATTTGTGAACCGGCAAATGACAAAGCTTCAGCACAAAGGCGGGCCTTTGTGCTGAAGCTTTGTCATTTGCCGGTTCCTGTGAATTGCAAAAATGCGTATTTAAATAACTTTTGGTAGTCGGTCGGTGCTTTGTGCGGCACTAAATAATTTGACAAGAATATTAGTATTACCTACGGGCGGCAAGTTGTAGGTACACACCTACTCTATCACGGGAAGTGGATGTTAAAACATGTTTCGTGCAAATTAAATGTCCTATAAGTATAACAAAAAATTCTTTCGCATAAATGTCCATTTGCGCAACTTACCTTTGTCTCATTTTATCTTTTGCTCCTTTTACCACACTTTTACTTTAGACAAACATTCTAAATAGTATTAGGGCTATAATAGGCTAACTGCACAGAATAAAATTTCACTAACTGCGTGCGACCAAACAGACGTTCATTTGTCCTCGCCCGCGCGTCCTGTCTTCACAAGCACTATTTTTGTTTACTCTGGCTGGCTAAAGATCTTGCGATTCTAGATCTAGATATTCTAGAGTGGTCCTACTGCATTCAATTTCCTCTGTGCCTCGCTAGATGGCGCTCATTAAGTCCCTCACCCAGTAATTAGAGGGGCAACTTAATTACGGCCGCTAGGGCCGGAGACGTTGACTGATCGATGTCAATTATATCGATAAAATCGTTCTCACCTTTAGCCTAAACTGTTTTCTAAGTTAACGAGTGTGAGGAACGTTAATTAACCGTGAGACATGAGTTTATTTACGCATAGAAAACAAATAAGGTTAGTAAAATAGTCAAAATGCATAGAAAACAAACAAGGTTAGTAAAATAGTCAAAATGCCTATCCTCGTTCTTTAATCTTTAAAACCAAGTTAATAAAGTACTTTTTACAGAAATAATTAAGCAAACTTAATTGATTATCGTGTTAGAACATATATATATAGGTATAGATAGAATAGACTACACAAATTCATACAATTTATTCCATAGCTAAATCTGGATTAGATTAATAGGATTAACGCCATATGAATATTTGTAATTATCAGTTAGGAAACCATTTCTGTGTACCAGTATTTCCTTGCATATTAGTGAGCTAATAGTAGATTAGACACAGAAAAATTAAAATTAATACTTTTCATTATTCGAAAAACGCTGATTGGTTCGCCTATAAGTGCGAGCAAAGTAAGACTTTTCTCCAAGAGACTTTTTCACGGGGCAGTAATGAGATTTTAATTTCAAACAAGTGTATGAAATATGGCGATTATATGGCCACGCCGGCGCCGCGAAAAAATAAATAAAAAAAAACAAATGAAAAACGCACATAGGTAGGTACTACGTATTACCCTTATTGGAGTAAATAGTGTTTTGTGATATTTGCAGTGCAATTTAAACTAGAAATAAACAAAATCTATTACCCACTAAATCCCGGGAAAAATATTTAATAGACTACAACAATTTCTATCTCTACTATCCTCTTCTTCTCTCACTCTATTACTCAAGGTTGCCTGGTAGAAATTGCTATTTAGCAATAAGGCCGCCTTTTGTGTGCTTTCTCTGTTTATTGTTTTTCTTTGTAATATGTCCTGTCTTAGTGTGCAATAAAGTGTTTTATTATTATTATTATTATTAATTTCGTCGTTTGAAAAAACTGCACAAGGCGCGTAATCTTTTTCGGAATGTGTATTTTTGGCCTATTTTCTAGAAATACATTCATTGAAAAAATTGAAAATTGAAAAATAATTTATTTCCACCAAAGTTACATTCATTATTATCTAGGTATACAAATCAAAATTCTAGGTAATAATAAAACAATTGATGGACTGGAGCCTAAACTAGGACAATCCTGTATTTCGGGACTCCAGCCTCTCACCCGTGGTGAAACACAGCGTTTGGATGTGGTACTACACGGTACGGTAAGTGTGCGTGAGGGTATGTATGTATGCTGTGGAAGTAGCTTAATTTGGAGAGAAATAAAAAGATATAAAAATTATAAAGAATTCGAGTATGTGTATGTTTATTTGTGTGTGTGTGTGTGTGTGTGTGTGTGTGTGTGTGTGTGTATGTGTGTGTGTGAGTGTGTGTGTGTATATATGTATGTGGGTTAACGTAAAATGGTAAAAAGTGATTCTGTCTCTATATAACTCAAGTTCATTATGTAGTCAGTAACTGTTCGTTTGCATTGATATAGTGTTTTAGGGTAAATGTCTAGTGCCGAGTTCAATTTGTTGTATACGTACGGGGCAAGGAAACATGTTTGTCTACGTAGGAATACAGTGTTGTGTTTTTTAGTTTCACAGACATTTTTCTTTCTGCGTGTGGTGCTCTGTATCGCTGTGCTGCTGTATGTTAGTTGTTTATGCTGGCGTAAAGTGACTTGCAAGACAAATAGTTGCCTTACTGCCAATATTTTTGATTTCTGATAGAGGCTATACGTTGGATATCTGAACGGCTTGCGGAACATGACCTTGAGCAATGATCTTTGAGCGCGTTCTAGTTTAATGATTTTTGTCTTGCAGGTCCCACCCCAAGCTGTTATACAATAGTTTAGTATAGATTGGACTAAAGCGTAATATACAGTTTTTAGAAGAGTTGGCTTAAGGATGTTTCTAAGCTTTTTAAATATCCATATCAGCTTTCGCGTGCGTGCAGACAAAAGGTCTATTTGTGTCTCCCAAGATAGGTTTTTATCTAGTTGAATGCCCAGGTATCTTATGTGATCAGTTTGTTCCAAAGTTAGGCAGGTACAAGTTAATGTGTTGTTGCAGGTGTGGACTTTTAAGCTGATATTGTTTTTGGGCTGCGTGGATTTGTTGATGGAAAAAGTTAGATACTGTGATTTCTTAATATTAAGTGTTAAAAGGTTTTTACGTAGCCAGCAGGAGATTTCAAAGAGACCCTTCTCCGCATGAGACTGCGCCTCTGCCCAAGTCCCTCCCTGGAATACTAGAGCAGTGTCGTCGGCATATGAAATAATTTTGCCGTTTGTTGGTTCGTACTGACACAGCTCGTTTATGTAAACCAGAAAGAGACTTGGGCCAAGAACACTGCCCTGTGGAACTCCACAGTTAATGGGTAGGGGATTACTAACATGATCGCCAATTTTCACAGTTTGATATCTGTTAGTTAAGAAATTTTCAAACAGTCGCAAGGGTACGCCACGTATACCGACAGTTTCAAGCTTTTGTAATAGTATGTTTGTAGAAACTGTGTCGAATGCCTTTGCCAGATCTAAGAAGATTCCAATACATCTCTGACCTTGATCTAGATTACTTGCAATGTTATTAGTAAGTTGTGTTACTGCATCTTCAGTGGATTTATTAGGTTGAAAACCAAATTGGAACGCCGCAAGAATTTTTTCTTGTTGAAGATAAGACATGAGACGTTTGTTAATAATTTTTTCTAGAAGTTTAGATAAGGCAGTGAGCACGGAGATGGGGCGATAGTTCTCGACACAGTCCCTGTTCCCACTTTTGTGGATTGGATGCACTATTGAACGCTTGAAACTGTCAGGAAAGATGCCCTTGTTTATACATAAATTAAAAATGTGCATCAATATGGGACTAATTTTATGTTTTATGCGTTTCAAGAATGTAACCGGAATACCATCCCAGCCAGTAGCCGAGTCATTTTTTAGATTAATTATGAGTGATTCAATTTCAGATGCATCTGTTTCGAGCAATGTGAATGAGTTTAATTTTGGAGAACTTTTGATATTGCAGTGTAATTGAGATATATTTGTAGTATTTTTAATTTTGTCTGCTAACTGGTGACCTATGTTGGCGAAATATTCATTTACTTTATTTACAGATGAAGGTACCCCGTATGGGCTTGATTTCAGAAGTTCATCTGCAGGGTTTTTATTTACTGTGGTATTAGTTACTTTACGAATACATTTCCATGTCTGTTTGGGATTTTTACATTTTCGAATTTCAGAGCTTTCGTGTTGTTCTCTTACTTTTTTTATTAAATCATTGCAAAAATTTCTATATCTATGATATGACGTTTTTAGAATTTCGTTTTTAGGGGAAGCGTTATGTTTTTTGTGCAGCGCATCACGGTGGACAATACATCGCAGCAAGCCTGTTGTGAGCCAGGGTTTTAATATGTGCTTTCTGTTAGCGACTTTACAAACTTTTGTATTGGACTCTAGGGTTTCCTTAATCCTGTTAGTTAAGACATCAATGGCTATGTTAGGATCTGACATATTTAATAGGCTTGAGAAGTCAATGTTTGCAAAGGTATTGGCGGCATTATCATAATTAATAACGGTTTTCCATTTAGGTGTTTTGTCCCTTTTTTTGTTTTAGTTAGGTTTAGGAGAACAGGAAGATGGTCTGTTATGTAAGTTTTGATAACTAAAGTTTGAGCTTTAAGGTTTGTTTTCAAATTTATGTGGTCTAAGCAATTTGATCCTCGTGTAGGAAAGACGTGCGCTGGCAGAAGGCCATTCTCAGCAAGAAGATTTAGATATGCGGGGCTTTTTCGGTCTTCATTAAAAGGCTTTATGTCAATGTTGATATCTCCAACCACCGCCACGTTTTTGTAGTTATGCAAAGATTTTAAATTATTTTCAAGAGAACTTAAGAAGTTGTCTATTAATTTGTAAGAAGGTGATCTGTAAATACCCAAAACAGCGACATCTGAGAATTTTAGTAACAGACAATTCGCATCAGAAAACACTGGCTCTTCTACAGTATGTTCGATGTCTTTGTGTATATACATGACGACTCCGTCATTTTGATTGTAGGTTTTGGAAGAGTAATAAACATTATAGTTATCTAGTTGTGGGGGTGGCCGGTCGTCACATACCCAACATTCTGTGAAAACCATGATATCGCACTCTGTGTCGAGGCGTTTCAAGAGAACCAGAAACTGATCAAGGTTGCAAAAAATTGATCTAATGTTATGCGTTATTATTTTAATACTGCTTTTAGGGCTTATGAGAATGCTGGATAATTCATTCGGCTCAATTAATGCAGATTCGGAAATAGATGTATCATCTAAATCGGTTTGTATGCTAGCAATATTGTTATTATCCACTGTAAAATTTGATGTTAATGGTACTTTTAATTGAACAGTAGTTACTAATTTTATAATGTGTATTACCCAATACCAATACTAAGTAGAGTATCACGTTATAGCAATTGTTTATAAATGTTTCACTATTGTATAGAAATGCAATATTTAGTGAGAGAGTTATATAATGAGATGTTGTGTGTTTTGTGTGATGTGTATATAAGTGTAAAAAATGTGTATTTGTGTTGTTAACGGGTTTGTAACAATTTGTGTGTGTGGTGTATCTGTGAATAGAAATAAAAATAACTATCTTTAAGTAAATGTATAAAATATGATTGAAAAGGGGGATGCTAACCTGAGATAATTTTCTAACCAGTCATATATTACGTGTCAGTTTGGTGATGTCATCTTCACTGCATAGACGAATTGCTTTGGCACCTTCTTCTTTGCGTATATAAATGAAGCCATGATTCGTCCAGCAAAACTTGAAATGATTTTCACTGGCGAATTTCCGTGCTAGGGCAAACACTTTTTTGGAATGCGGTGTTAGGCTGTCTGATATATAGATAGGTTCCATGGGGCCCTTTAACTTGATATGCTCAGTCGTAATGTTCGTTTTTTTATCTTGTTTAAACTTTTTCACCATGTTCAAAACGGATTCTTTTTTATGTACAGCAGAAAATTCAACGATAATAGGCATTTTAGTTGTAGTCTTAGAATTGTAGCGAAATACATCCTTAATGTCGGTGTCGGTTATATCCATTTTGATTGCAGAACCGATTTCTTTCACTATTTTTAACAAATCTTCTTTGTTTTCTGAGTCTATTCTAGGCAAGTTTCTAATTTCGATACTAGCATTTCGAGCATTACGTTCAAGTTGTTCAACCCTGGTTTCCAGTGTCTTGATGTATGTTAGATGTTGAGTCTTTTCTTTTTCATAGTGTTCCAATCTTCTAATTATTTCATCATATTTTTGGGACATAAATTCCATTGCCTTTGTAATTTCATTATTTTGTAGCTTAATTTCGTCCACTGTAGATTGCAAAGCAACAAACTTTTGATTTTGGGTTTCCGTCGCTGATGAAATAATGTTCTTCATATCGGTCATGAATGTTTTCCAATCCTCTTCCATCATATCCCCTCTTTTTCTTTTTTCTTGTCTCATTGTTACATTACTTGCAACGCTTTGATCAGCTGTGGCTGTGAGGTGTATATTAGATAAGTTCGGCGCTGACCCACTGTGTTCCTTGGGCGGCGAGTGCAATAACGACATTGTTATTTTTTATCAAAAAATATTCTTAATGCAAGGTAACTCGGTGCAACGGCTCCAACAGCACTGGCGCTTATCGAGATATTCACACTATTTCGCTTTCCGTCAGGTATAAGTTGAGCTGAGGTCAGCTTAATCTGGTCGGTATCGAGGAATTGATACAATTTGTCGTTCCGTCCACTATAAGTAGACCCCCGACGGTTGGCTGAGGCGCAGCGATTTCGATGGAAGCGCACGTCCGACCGCCTCGGACATCCACGAGCGAGAGGAAGTCGTCATTAGTTGTATCAAGGCCACTGATAATGCTATATCAGTGGCTGAGTTCTGGACCTCACAAATATAATTATACCGAGTCGACACGCAAAGAAGAAGATGATTAGTTGTATCTAGTAGCGTCTCTTATTTCTCTTTCTCATAGACGGGGATGAAAAGTAGAGTGTCACTCGGCTTCAAAATTATTTTCAACTCGGGCGATGTAGGTATATTGAAACGCTGTTCAAAATAGCGCCCTCGCCGTAAAAATATTATTTTGCTCCCTTATAATACAATCTACTTTTTATTCATAATTAACAATGGAAATTAGACTGTTAAAAAATTAAAGACCCCGTGTCGTTAAAGTTAGGGTAAAACCGTAAAAATGTAGTTTCGAAAAGTGTGTGTTGTAACATTTAGATCAACCTGTACAACGTCGATAAATATTTTTAATGGCGCATCTCTAGCTGTTAGAGGTGAATCTATGCCGGGCAAGAGAAAACGTATCATTTGTGGACTTGGCGAGGAATCTCTGTGAAAAACTTTGAGAAATAGAAAGTGAATTTTGTCGGTCGGTTGTAATTAGGAAGAAAAACTGGAGTGAAACAGATTCAAAAGGTTCAATTAATTCGTATTTTCGTTGTTCGTAACTTTATTATTTGCTGAACATTCGTTAATTTGAGATTCGCTGTTAAAGTAAATAATGGAGAGAGTAAAAATTCTATGATTCGACATAAAGTTCTTTTCTTTTCGCTGTCTTAAAACGTATAATACATTTAACCATTAGAATTTAGAATGCACATAAAATAATCTCTATTTTTTATTATTTATTAAATTACTATTGCAACAAACATCCAAAAAAGTTTAAATCGTCGTAACATTACTTTAAAAGCCTCAAGTATTCTTATTGCGTGTGCCTTTTAGTGCACAAAGTGTAAATGATAATCTAATAAGGTAGATTTTTTTAGAACATTCAAAATGCAAAAAATGATAAAAATTCATAACAATCCGGATTTCTCCAAGACAAACGTCTTCATAACAATAATTTCACTTAATTACAAAAATTTGAGTAACGAATCTCTTGAAGAATGCGAATCTAGGGAGATACAACGCTTGCTTTATTAACTGGCTGAGTAATGGCCGACATCGCTCACTGCTTAATTTGATCGCCAAATATTTTTCGACCTTAGAAATCCTTGGGAACTTTTTCGTAAATAGTAATCTTCAGGCAAGATTAACTTAATTTTGCCAACAAAATCTAGAGACATACAATATTGAGTATTTTTTTTAAATAACTAGGTACTTAATTTGTAGTAATAGAAAGTTTGTAGCACTATAAGCGCATAATTATAGGGGTTAAAGTATGACATTTTTTCTCACACACAGAGACAGAGGCTCTCATAATTATCTTCTATGAATTTAAAGATGCTTCGGTTACTTGTTATTATTTCGAATTATAATCATAGCCGTTAAAAAGTGTCTTTTTTTTGTTAGCAGAAACGTCCACTTAATTCTTAATAACTTAGCCGATACTATTAAAACATGTGGCATTAGTTTACTGAGTGTTGAAACATTTGTGCATGTCCATCAGCCACTTTTGATGTCCCCACTGCTGGGGCACAGGCCTTCCTTGTGGGTGGTAAGGAGGACGGGCCATAACCCACCACGCGGGCCCAATGCGGATTGGTGGGTGTTAACGACTGCAAATGCAGCCGGGACCAACGGCTTAACGTGCCTTTCGAAGCACGGAGGAGCTCGAGATAATACATTTTTGGTCACCCACCATGACCGACCCTTGCGAACGTTGCTTAACTTCCGCAATCGCTGGGCCAGGCGCTAAACCACTGCGCCACCGAGCTCCTACATTTGTGTATACAAGTCTTAAAACATTAGCGTTCATGGTTGTTAAATAAATTAAGACAATGTTAGTTGTAGTTATTAATGCAAATTCTTTAAATTATCCATACAAGACGGCAACTTCATACCTAAACCTCTAATATATGCGACTCTTAAATGTATTTTGTTTTAGAGGTGTAATAAATAATAGAGCGTCATTCTTTCTAACATCTAGTTTCCTCTAATAACCTCGGATAACCTCGAGAAGCTCATCGTCGTAGGCCACGTGGAAGGAAGAAGGAGCCGTGGTAGGCCACCGACCCGATGGACCGATGCAGTTAAAGAGGTCTACCAACCTGACATACAGACATCTATCCGGATGGCCGAAAACCGTACCGCATGGAGGGCCCTCATACACCGAGTGACCTCATTATGTCGCGACTCGCGACCCTCAGTCATGAGGATACGAGGAAGAATAAGAAGTTTCCTCTACCAAATCCAATTTAAAATCAATATATCGGCTGATCTTCTCAGTAATATTGACGTAAGACAAGGTCGCGAGACGAATAAGCAAAATATAATAATACAAAGCAAAGGCTATGCGCACACAATTGGAGTACAATTTGCGTCAACAATTAGTGGTGCAGTTTGCACAGCCACGTCCCAAACAGTATACATTAGTCCCAGACAGGGTTAGGATAATATTCCAGTCGCGTGCATTATCTTCATGGACCGATCTGAGTATCCACTGATTAGTAGTGCGATGTAGTTTGGCTAGTAAATAGTTCCCGCTACTCAAATTGCCGACATTCTACGCGTTTGAACGTTACGCTTACTATCAAAGCTTTAAATAAGCAGAAAACTATAAAATTACGTCTCGTTACAGTTTCAACTCCTAATAGCCTACGTTGCGGCTGCATATTTTCTAACTCGGCTGAGAGGAAACTTTCCGTTACTTTCAGTATTCCGAAGTTGATCCTTCGTTTCGTATTGAAGAAATAAAAACTAAGACCTTAATGTATGTTAAATAAATCGGTAAAGATATTCCGTGGGTAACTGAAATAAGTATTTCGAGATAGTACCTAATAAAGATACAAAAATAAAGTTTGTAACGGACAGTCGGACATGACTGGAATTGATATTAATTTATTAATGTACCGTTATAACGAATATGCATAAAAATGAAATGTAAGATATTTTATATACCTATAAGGTTTTCATATTTTAAGCTTGTCTTGTGATTGTGAGCATGCGAACATATGGACCAGCCAGTAGTATTTCGAGTTCGAGTTCGAGAGAGCGGTCTTGTCAATGATATTAAATCATTAGGTCTTGTCTACAAAAATGACATTCGTAGACAATACCTACCTTTATTGGGTGCGTCATACTGCCTGCAAGTGCGCGTTGTCACAACTGGTACACTCGCGAGCAAAAAAGTGAAATCACAAGCCTATTTTCATACAAATAAGGTAACTTTTAAGCTTTGGTTTTCCGCCCAGGCTTAAACGGGTGTGATCTGATGATGGCAATTTAAAGAATGAATGGCGGAGGCCCATAATGCTATAAAAACCTAACGGATATGAGTCGTTTAGCTCAGGGTTGAAATTAAAAAAATAACAAGCGAAAGTTACATCAAAAGTATAAAAATAACACTAAAAACTCTACGCGGTCTCTGGTGTAAACGACTCTTCTGAGCCGTTGGGTTTCTTCGATCTGGGCCTCCTCCATTCTCTAAATGGCCATCATCAGATATAATATCACACCCAGCAGTTCAATCCCTGAAGGAGAACAAACGCTTGAAGTCACCCAGTTTATATAAAAATTGGCCTATAATTCTATTTTTCTGCTCACGAGTGTAGAAAGAATTACGTATTTTGCGGTTACTTTTCCTATTTGCCCCGCAACATAATGGTGAACTTTACTCCCGCAGCAAGTTTCTCCACGATCGCACTTCCTAACTTACCCGCGACTGCTGTAAATCACCACTGCACTTTGTTCACATTTGTTCCCATAGATGCTTCAAATTCACGCAAATTCAGACAATTTTCATAGTTGAATTTTTTTTCAAAAAGAGTTATTTTTCAGCCAGCCATACTTAATGATGTGTTCAGCCTTTGAAACTGAATGTGAAATACGTTTTTTTAATATTGATACAAATCAGAGCTTTTAGTTAATGTTTAGTCAGTGACAAAAAATAAAAAATTGTTTAAAAAAACAGTCGGGTGGGGCTGGAGTACATATTCCTTTTTTTTTATTCTAAAAGCCCCACCCGACTTTAATAGACGTATTTTTATTATTACGAATATTATTTCTTGCTTTTTAGAGGTAGGTTTTTGAAGTCGGTTTTTCTTTATGTGTAAAGAGTATGGAAAATAACCTCACTTCTGCACTTTTTCGATGTTTTTCGTTGTTTTTTCATCATAATCTTTAGCACAATTATCTTTCTTAAAAAAAAGTTATTGGAGCAACTGCTCAGTACGTTAAAGTATATTTTGATGTAGAATTCAATACGTTTCCGCTATTATTTACGCCAAAAATATGGCCCGCGACAAGCGTTTTTGATGATATTCTGTTTTTTTTTTTACAATCATCTGTGAGGTTTATACGCAATTTAATACTTGTAGGTACTAGATAATCTCTTTAGCTTGTCGTACGTTTTTTTTTGTGGCTACAACTTTACGTTTTCTATATAAAAATATGGCCCGCGCCAATCATGTTTTCCTATTATGGCCCCTTAACTGTAACTTAATTTGAAAATAAATTAAAATTGTCATTGAATAATACATTTAATCTACTAAAATCTGAATTAGAATAGATATTTTTTTTCCGTGAACTAACAGTTAATTTTATTTAGTCAAGTAGTTCAAGAAATGTAATATGTATATTGTATATAAAATAACATTTTCTCGAACCTCTAATGCTAACCACACACGATAACGTAAGTAAAGAGATATGAATAAATCCGCTATGCGCTTGCTGTTTGTTCACATCTCCGTCAATATCCTGGAAGTACCCACTTCAGTTGTTAGCTGAAAGATAATGTAGAGAGCAGAGCGATCATAATGCACCGAGCGTTAAAGATATACATTAGGGCAATCTTTTAACTTGAGCAATGTTTGAAGTACGTTAAGTTACACTTAAGTATTTGTATTGCAAAAAAAAACGTTTTGATTAAATTTACTCTGAGTTGAAATATGCAACAGATATAGCCGTATTTCATTCAAACTTGTTACTTTTAAGCGTATCTGATATTTCTTGACAAACGACAGACGAAAAGCTAATTATAATAAATAATTATTCCTTTCTTTTATTTTTGAGGAACGGAAATTCACACTGTATATCTTTTAGGGCTTCTTCTGATTCTCTTTTGTTATGTTATGTGTACCTAAATGTCATTTTTGTTTGTCTTTTTTATTTTTTATTTTTAGTCATCAATTTAATGTATGCATTTTTATTTGTATGAATGTGTGTGTTTTAGCAAATAAACTTCTTATATATCTATCTATCTAGGTTAATCTCATTCTCAACATCAACTCATTCCGTCTATTTAGCAAAATCACTGCCCAAATAACAAACGTGATTTGGTTGAATCAAAGTTGTGATGTCCCAAATTTAGATAGAGCCGAGTTCTCGAGTATTTTGACTAGCAGTCAAGATACAACACGTAATAGGGACAAGGTGCCACCAATCTGGACGACATTCTCACAGTGCAAAACAAACAGTACCTAAGCTATTTTATTTATAGCTTCCCCACAGTGGCGCCCTCACCTTAAACAAATTTATTGCTTTTTAAGTACATAATGTATCGAAAATTCAAACGTTGAGATTGAAGCTAAGGTTCTATAGATTATTTACAAACTATAACCTCTGTAAAATATAGTTCGTTGCAGTAGTAGTAGGCAAAAGAGCAAAAAGTAGCCACTTTTGGCACTTTTGCCTACTACTAGTACAACCAACTATATTTTACAGAGGTTATAGTTTGTAAAAAAACTATAGAACCTTGACTTTAATCTCAACCTTTGAATTTTTGATACATTATGTAGGTACTTAGCGAGCAATAAATTTAATTAAAATGAAGGCGCCACTTGAGTTGAGGGTACTAATCATCTTAAGGTGGTTCGTTGAGCTCAGTAGCGCCACCAATGGAAATAAATCAATTACGTTTTATCAAGGGTTCAGATTAAAAGTTTTGATGATTTTGCGCAAATAAAAGACTAAAATGCATTTTCTAAATATAGTTTCAAGAACTCAAACTTATATAAGCAATAAGTCGTGCATGTCACTAGTTCCAAAAGTGGCCACATTTAGCAATATCCACATTGATAACTTATTGTTTATATTTGAGGCTATGAAAAAATATTTAAAAATTGCACTTTACTCTTTTATTTGCGTAAAATATCCAAAACTTTTATTCTAAGCCCTTGATACAACGTAAATGATTTATTTCCATTGGTGGCGCTACTGAGCTCACCGTACCACCTTAACTGCACTCGGCCTGCTACGGAAACCGAACTAGGTACTCGCACAATAATACGTACGGGCTTAGAGTAAGACGGGCTGAAGCCGGCGCTGCTCGAAGCGTACGGGCGTTTCGCATCGCAACATTGCATTATAGTGCTGCATTATTTGTTATCAAAGTGAATAAATAGGTAAGTACATTTAGGTTATTAAGTAAAATAGTTGTTGAAGACAAATTGATATTTACGAAAATTCGCTACCAACATCCAAAAATTGATAGCAAACAGCAAACACCTACTTAGGAAACAACAAAAATGAGAGGGCTATATCTACACTAGCGCCAAGTTGGCGGTAGTGCGCCGACTGGTGGACGGTTTGTAAATCGGCAAAATTAACCTGCCCTTCATATTCTATGAATATAAAATTCTTGATCGATGAATATAAAATTCTTGATTTTGCCCTTGCGATACTACCCCTCCGGACCAGTAGTACCATTGAGTTGTACCATTGATGGTACAACTGGTATAGATTTATCCCACTAGTACCATGGATGGTACAACGGGTAAAGATTTATCCCACTAGTAACATTGATGGTAAAACTGGTATGGACTTATCCCACTAGTACCATTATGCATCCGGTGCAAATAGTCAGAGCCTCCAGTACCCTTAGCACGAACAGCTATCGAAAAAAATAACGCGCGTAAAATCATTCGATAGTGCAATTTTGTATTGAAAATTTGTACAACGCCATCTACCGCCGAAAATCGAAACTAAAATTTCCAAAGATAATTTACTATCGAGTAGTTTTACGTGCGTTATTTTTTTCGATAGCTGTTCGTGCTAAGGGTACAGATCAGTTTTACCATTATGTAAGAGAACTGGATAAAGCACTTGTATTTACAGCAATGGTATAAATGGTACAAATCAGTGCCAGTTTTACCATCAATGGTAAAAAATAATGGTACTACTGGTCCGGAGGGGATACTACCTCCAAATAACTGTGTCAACTGCGACCCGTCTTCAAGACTCTTCACTTGACAAACAAACTTGGGAGTTAAGACACGGTAATAAGGGCGAAGGCACGCAACATGTGACGTGTCACTCGGAAATGAAAACACCCTGTATATTCCGTTTGAGCGACGGAACTTATTGCCTTGTGTGATTCACGAAACGTTCTGAGGAAAATTTGTTTAGTGACGTCAGTTTATTTTGGGTTCCAGAGAATTTCAACTTTAGGTTTGTCTTCATTCATAAATACATAATTGAGACATACATATGTTTCACAAAATTGTAAACTCTTGTTACCTTTTCTGAACGTATTTCAGTGATTATCGCGTCGTGTCGGCGACATTTTATTAAAATTCTTTGAGTGAGAAGTGCCTGTTTTTCCCGCCATCCTGTAACAAATTAAATTTTTGTTGTTGACGTTGAGATGTTTTTGCGGCGACACAAATTATCGTGAGCTGAGCTTAAATTAAAAATAAACTGTTTATCGTTATATTAAATAAAAAAAATAAAAAAATTACACCAAAGGCAACAGACAAATCTGGTGACGTTCGGAAGGAATAAGATCCAGGAATAAGTAAATAAAAACCGGTCAAGCAAGAGCGAGTCGGACTCGCGCACCGAGGGTTTCCGTACCATCATAATAAATACACTGCAGAGCTGTAGAATAATAAAATTATTATTGCAGTATTAGGTCAGCACCATCTCTTGGCCGATAGTGGAACTATTTTTTTCTTAGTCCAGCGCCATCTCTTGACCGTTAGTGGAACTAAATTAATTTTTCTTGGGTCAGGGCCATCTGTTGACTGGTAGAGGAACTAATAAATTTTTTGTTTGTTTATTGAATTTCTAAAAAAGTGTGTTATATTGTAAATATAAGGATGAAAATCTTCCGATCATTGCCTTTTTTTATTGCGCCTATCTAGAGCATACCGTAATATCGATTCTATTAAAAAATAACTTTGAAAACAAACGTAGTATTGTGTACACAATGGTCTAAAAAAACATTTTTTTGAAACAAACTAAAATGTAGAGAACACGACACGTGTTTATAATAATAATTATAATATAATAATAATCAATCAGCAAGCCTCGAATGTTCTCGAAGGGTTTAATCATCCGCATCTCAAGACGTCGAGATCGAGAGAGGCACAAAATGAATTAATTCACGTTCCTTCCCAGGATATTAAACGTCAATATGTTACATCGAACCAACGTGACATATGGAAATTAAACTCAATTTATGGCGGGTTTGTATTCCATCCAAACCACAGAATTTATAATAGTACTAATCAAAACGAAAAGTAAGATCATTGAGAGTTTTTATTATAAGTTCCTAAAAAGTACAAATTGCATAATTCATCATATCGACGAAGACGGGATAATTAGGATCGAACTTCACTTAAGGCGGTTGTATGACCGAAAGTGGCGCCCTCAGAGGTATTTATTTAATAAGTTATTAAAAGAAAATGATTTTAATAATGTTTATCGTGGAGATTTTAGGGCCCATGGTCTAGTATTTTTAGAAGGTATCACTACATGCCCTCGTAGTCATTCGTAGAAGTAGATAGCAAATGTGTCAAAACCGGCCACTTTTAGCAGTTTTGCTATCTACTTCTAGCAGTGACTACGAGGGAATGAAACGAGACCGTCTAAAAATACTAGACTGTAGGCCCTAAAATCTCCACGATAAACATTTTAAAAATTGTGTATTAGAATTATAATATTAAATATAATTCACCGCAGCGCCACTTTCGCTCAGGGTACCACCTTAAGTTCCTTTGATCATTTAATCATAAATTGCAATTTCTATATGTATTAATTATGCAGCATTAATACAAATAAAAATTCAATTTGTGTAGTTACATAATGTACTTACAATAAAAATCAAATATAAAATCAAGCTCATCAGCGAAATAAAAAAACGGCTATCTAACCGAAATGATATAATTTTAGTCTAAAAGACGCAAAAAGTTCTATAAAATAGTTTCAAAAATCTACGGCTGAAGACCTTTTACCAAGAACAACAGCCCCCCTACTCAAATGGCCATCATTCTATGCGTTTGAACGCTACGCTTACTATTAAAGCTTTAAAAAGTAGTTAACTATAAAATTACGTTCCGTAAGCTTGTCAATTCCATACAATACATCAAAGTCTGTGATTTATAATACGTTTGCGACATGTTATTTAATCGTCTTAATAAGCGTAGCGTTCAAACGTATAGAATGTTAGCCATTTCAGAAGAGAGGTTGGTCAAGGTACGTGTCCAGATATACAAAATAAAAGGCGATTTGCACATTTTCCAATAATGAGGTTCAGGCTTAATGTAAGCGGAAATTAAAAGATTGATCAGGGTCATCAGCGAACCTTTTGGAGAAAAGGTTTAAAAATAGCATTATCGACCAATCACACACACAAGGTCAGAATAAATAATGAATACAACGAATATCTAGATACTAATTGGGAGTATCTATATTATATCTAAATTATAAAGAAAAATGAAATTATGATCTTAATAACTTTCCTGATGGTACCTAATCAAGCATATTCAGCAAATCTATTTCTTTTAGTCGATCTGGCTCATATCGTTAACCATTATGATGCTAAAATATCCTTAGAGGTAATTGATATATAGATAAAAGAACTGATGACGAACTGAAATGAGTGAAATAAAATAATAAGAAGTAAGTGGAGAAAATGCTGAGAATGGGTCAAAGCGCGAAAATGTTTAAATAGTAAATTCCAAAAGTTTTTATGAAGGAACTTTTATATTGATGATTCTGTCTGTCTGTACCTAAGGGTATATAACGAACATCTATCGCGAAAAAAAGTGCGTGAAATTGCACAATAAAGTAATTATTTAAAATAAAATAATAAAATAATCTATGGAAAATTTCATTTCGCTTTTCGGCGGTAGATGGGGCTGTACAAATTTCCCATACAAAATTACTCTATCGAATGTTTTTACGCGCGTTATTGTTTTCGATAGCGGGGGCTAATCGCGCGAATTTTCAACTACAAAACCAAAGCTAAATCGTTACCGTTTCTGTTTCGTTTACAGAAAATTATTCGCTTTAGTTTTGTTAAAATTGTTGAATACTCTGCCTAAGGAGTCTAGGATTACAATCTGAGACAATTTAAGTGAAAATTATAAAGCTAAACCAAAGATTTTTAGGTAAATATAACCTAAATGACAACGTAACGTTTTTGGTCATCGTAACGTTTTTGGTTTTATTTGGAACTACCGCGATTGGCTCCTGTTCGTGCTAAGGGTACTGAAAGTGTCCTTACTCTCAAATAATGCCAAAAATAAACTAAAACTTTTTGGTTATCGTAGACGAGTTAACGGAACCTAAATGAACGACTTTCGTTTAACTTTGGCATTATCGTTGAAACTTAGCTATATAGCCGCAGGTTGGTGACAATTTGTGTTATAATGTATATTTACGAAATCGCAAACTTTATGTTGGCAATGAGGATCAACACGACAATTGAATATATCAATTTTGTATATCACATCAAATACAATATCAATATCTGAGAAAATCTCTGTTTAAATTTCTTAAATCCATCAAGAAATGACAAAATTATTAAAGATTTAAAAAGTGAGTTTAAAAAACACGGCCGGCCCTTGCGTATCATGCGATGACGTCACGTGCCACGATCGCCTGAACAAACACCTGCCGCGCCGTCAGGTGTTTTTTCGGGCGCCGACGTCATCAGCCAATCGTGAATTGGGGAGCGTTTTTGAGAATGCGACACGAAAATCGCTCTATCTTCGTCATTTTTGGTTCAATTTCAATAATTCTTTCATTGAAATAATTTATTTTGATGTGACTGAAACTCTTCATATTTAACTAAAAACCTCGTTGATCCTCATTGTAAGTCTGAATTATTTGTATCTTAAGTAGTACCTACCTCGGTAGTATTTTCCATTTTTCTTCATAACGATTAGTTACTCTGTTCTTAGAAGAAATTATTCAACTTCTCATAATCATATAATAACCCAGTTTGTGAGTTGCCCAGAATAAAAAAACTACCATAGGTATCGAACATCAAAAGAAAAACTTCTAAAAACCTTTCATACCTTGTCTATCCCTCGATTGAGTCACGCAAAGAGTTTTAAATCGGTTTTCGCAACATTACCATAATAAGAGTGAGCAAATAGGCCCCATTTTGTTTCCTCTCGATTGAAGTAACAGATTACTACCCCTACAGGGGAGGGGGGTGCGGGGTACATATAAATGAAGTACGTGTGTAATACGATAAGGGCTTGGGGATGTAGGAAGTATCGATAAAAAGATAGTAAAAACTACCCCGCATAAATACGAGGTTTTACCGCACAATGAAATACCCATTTTTCTGATGCTCCAACCTTTTCTTTTGCACGGTAGCGGCTGAAGTGTAAGAGAGATAGGTGTAATAATGCATTTGGAAGCAATATGCGTGAGCTGTTTATATTTTAGTGGTAGAGCAAACCTCTTTTTGTTTGATGACCCTGCATAGTTGAGTGGAGTAGCGGTAGAGTCTGACGTAACACAGATTCATAATTATTTTCTGTGATCTATGATACTATCACAAGGTACGAGCTTACGAGGTACGAGATAGTACGAGCGGCGACCGAACGATTGCCTACGTCATCTGATACCACGATGAAACCCATGGAGAATGATCAGAAAAGTGGTGCTTACCTTAGATCAATCAGTCTGCCAAAGCTGAATTGGCCGGAACTATAAAAAACGGGCCACTTCCGGTAGCAAAATGAAGGGGTCATTTACGTCATTTGATACCGAAATAATACTAATGGCATCAGTTACCCGCTCATTGATAAAGACAAAAAAACGTAGTCTGCCAGTTCTGGTATGTCCGGAAGTACATGGCAGACGGACTCAAAGGTGTCGGATCGGACCCCATCGCCTACGTCATCTGATACCACTATGAAAACCACGGAGAGCTAAGCATCACATCACATTTCTGATCATTCTCCATGGGTTTCATCGTGGTATCAGATGACGTAGGCAATCTTACGGTCGCCACTCGTACACCTACTAGTAGTCATTTTTTTTTTATTTTTTTTTGGCACATAACAGTCATTACATGAACTTGGGTTTGTCCATTAATTCCTGTCCAATTATTCCTGTGATAATAGTACCTACCTAAATTGCGTAACCTCAATGATTTTAAATTAGGAAAGTAGGTAGGTATGTCGCAGACAAACAAATTTTAAACTTGAGATTCGAGTGTAAAAACTGTTAGAGACATGGATATTTTGTATAATTTTATCCTTAATAATATTATAAATGCGAAAGTCCGTTTGTTTGTTTGTTACGCCTTCACGTCTTAACTACTGAACCGATCATCATGAAATTTTACATACACGTTGTCAGGGGTACAGAAAATGACATAGCGTACCTTCCATTAAGAAAAAAGGGATTGTTCCCGAGGGATAGCAAAAAACTTTCCGCGCAGACGAAGTCGCTGGCGGCCGCTAGTACAATTATAAAGTGATTTCTGAAAGACGTCTCTATTTAGTTAAATTAGATTCACCTCCTTCGCTGCTTGCTAAATTGGAGCTTTTACAGAATACCACATTGATTAAGGGAGAAGTGTTCGAGCGCTCGCGCCACTTCAATTAACTTTTGAATTTTTAACACTTTTGGGGCGGTTTTCATCACTTTATCACTGTTCTGTGGTTCTCATGCCACCAGTTTATTTACTTTTTGGTACGCGATGGTGGTTGTCACTTCGATCAGGAATACCCTAGATGTCTGAGTGCTTATTTTGTACAAAGTATTATCTTTTTTGTTTCTTTCTTTTAAAGTTGAATTTGGAAAGAAAAGTAATATACTACTAGTACTACTACACTACTACACTACCTGCTCAGATAAAAATATTCACGGGGATTCGAATGTCAAAATTTCAAATCGCCTTATGTTTTGTTAGTGTCGGTGTCACATTTGCGTGTTATTTTAGTTGTGAAGTTTTATCTAGGATATTCTTGATCGAAGGGTTGTCACCACTTTATTCACTTTTTGGTGCGGTTGTTACCCACCGCCTTATTCACTGTTCTGTGGTTGTCATATGTGAGCATATCAAACTTGCATTTTTAATTGATGTAGTAGTTGTTTTGTATTATTAGGTACTGTGACTAAACACCCTAACCCAAGAAGAGTTCCTGTTACTAAATAAATATGAGCCATTTGTGTCACAAATATTTTTATTTATTAACATTTTTATTACCACTTTTGAATATTTTCAGCATAAGTTCACAAGTGGTGTCGATGTTTAGTAATTTATTTATGAAACTATTAGATGTTTTGCTGGTTCGAGCCATAGTCAAAGTAACGTACCGTATGTGTATAGTAAATAGTATATTCAGTAAGGCAAAGTTGAAATATTTTCATTATATTTCCTTTGTGGCAGTGGCTTTATCACAGTACTTTCAAAAATCATTTAATATAGCCGTTGGAGACTTTTTTTACTGACAAGAAGTGAAATAATCTCCAATAATATAATGCTTGTACAGAAAACCGGGATTAGTTCCGAGCGTGGTTTTTATGTTATGATTTGACGCTTGATACGACTGAGTAAAAATATCGAAGCGTTCGATAACAATATCGATAATATGAATATCGATGTATTGCCAACATCGGGAGCATCCCTGCGATCGGCTTTATTGGAATCCCGCATCGCCGCGGGATGTCAATTCACTCTTTATACGGGAACGGGAATGAACTCCGTAACTCCGATGGGCTGAGAATGTTCTCGAGTTTGCATGGAAAACCGAGCGCGTTGATGTAACTGATTTATTACGAATAGGTAATTCAAAAATGGATTCATGTATACCCCTATGGGTAAATTGGTACTTTTGAAAGCGATCTATCACTTTATTGTATGGAATAGTCACATTTATATGCTTAATTCTTAAGCTTTATAATTATACAATACATATTACATAAATTACATATTTTATAAGATAATTCTTTCTATTTATATATTATATTATTTTATAGGTATATTATTTATATAATTATATTATTTATACTTAGTTACTTTTTATACGAGCATACTTAAACTACATAAAATCGTTAGGCTTACTTGCTTAGAGCATAAGCTTACTTGTATTGACATGACAGCTGTCGTATTTTTATTTGGGAGAAGCCACTGACTCCTGAGATACAGGTTTTTAGCCTAGTTTGGGTGTCAGAGTCTTCATAGGAATTTGTATTAAAGATTATGTCAAATAAAATATTATTATTATTATTTTATTTATGTACTTACTCGGTTTTATCATTTGATTTTGAAATAAGAAAATTTCGGTTTGTATAAAATGAACACACCCTTTTATATAATGATGAAGAAGGATTACCTATATAAATGTTATAGAAGCATATAAAAAAAAGTTTATTTGTTTAGGGCCTAAGCTCAGTATGTGAAAGAAAGAGAAAGAAAGAAAGAAAAACATTTATTGGCCTCAACGCATTGTACAAACAGATACAACTTAAACTAAAACACAATTTAAACAAGGAAATAAGAAAGTGGAAGAAGTGCGAGGCTAACGGGTAGCTGTCTCAGCTGTGCTACTGCGGCATTATGCAGAATGCCACAGAAGCGCTGACAGCTCCCTAGGCAAAGGTGGTGACGTACATACAGTAAATAAAAAAAATATAAACAAATAAAACATATGAATATATAAATATTACAACATAAAATAAAAATTAGAATCATAGCCTATAGAAGGTGAAGAGGGAAAAAGAAACTTAAGTCTGTGGCATGTGTAACTGAAAGTTGAATAGTTAACGAAAGTGTGATAAAAACAAAGAACAAAGAAAAAATATGTGATTTCATTTCATTTGTACTAAAGATTGATTTATGCGATGAACGTTTATCGCTATGAAAATAGGCTAGTTGACAAAATTTCAATAACTGCTTAATATTTTAGCTTATTAGGCATTTTATCGAAAAAAAAGGTTTATTTATTTTTAATCGAGCGTTTACATTATAAATTTCGCTTTTTAAAAATCCAATTTTAATTTGGTTCCAAAACGCACAAGACTGTCATGGCGTCTTGAATGACGTCACGCCGTGCGAAACAAACCAAAGAGCGATCGTGACTTCGTACGTTATAGCTATTTATCGTTTAAAAATGAATTTCTCATATCATAAGTACTGTATAGTGCCCCAGTGTGATAGCACGACTATAAAAACGCCAAACCAGGTATTTATATATGTTCCAAACAATGGAGAAATACGGAAAAAGTGGCTAAAACTTGCGTTCGGTTGTGGTTAGGTTGCACTCGGAGTGTAGGTTTGGAACGCGCCTCCGGAAGTGATACTCGAAACGTCAAAGACAAGATTGGAGTTTCGCACGGCGTGACGTAACGCTTTCTGATTGGTGTTCGCTGTCACGTGACTAAAGGTTTCATTTTACGTTTTTTTTTTTTTAAATATTATTAATCTTTAACGCTTTTTATAATTAAAATTGTTTGTTATTTTCTCCATAATATAATTAATCATTATAAACCCCTATCCATTATATTTATTCTTAATGGAAACAAGCCTATTGTGCTAATTTAGTCCTAGTCTTTCCAAGACGGAGTACCAATATAATAATAAAATCGGGTAGTAAAAAGGTGCATAGAAAACTTTTTTATTCCGCGCGAAAATGTAGAATGCTCTCGTTAAATCAACGAGGGTATATTTATTTCAAGTGGGCCCCTGAGTATTGGGTCCGTATGTTTATTCCGAGATCTTATCATATCGAGGATCTTAAGGATTAAGTCTTTTATTGTAAGAAAATATTCTGCGAGAATAATAAAAACTATCAATTTTAATTTGTCTGATATATTTTCATGTAATCTTTGATATTCATTTTGAGTTGAGTCGGTTTGGTTGGTGGTAGGGCTTATTTCAAGTTCGCCTGGCTAGCTACACCATCTTACCTAAGTCTGACATCATAACAACAATTTAAAAATTGTTGTTCCGGCAGTTAGAGGTAAGAAAGCCAGTTCCTCGGTGATGTGACGAGGATTCCGGGTGTAGTGCGCTTCCACCTTCTAGCACCACCCCGTTGTGCATAAAAAAAAGTTGGAATACATTGCTAGAATCAAATATGACATGACAAAAGTCAAAATGATGTTAGAAATAGCGCTTTTTAGTTGTTCAACAAATACCTCCCACAATTTGTTTTTATGAAATCTACCAGCTCGGTTAGGTAAAAAAGATTGAAATTATCTAACTTTATAACAATTTCGTAATTCATACACACATTTACTTATTGATTGACATAGGAAAACTATTTAGCATATACTTACTTATTATATTAAGTTTTGGGTAACTAAGATTATCAAGATCATTTTTTTTTCAGGGATTTTAATATCTGATAAGCTGAAAATATATCCAATTGTAGAGATATTTTAAGATAGAAATCATCACAATCCCTAGCCTTCGTTAGGTGTAGGTAAAGAGAAATACAGGAAATTCTACAAAACAATTGAATAAAAAACGAGGAAACTTTAAAAAAATATCATACAGTCCGTAACCCAGTTCTGGAGTGTGCAACTGGTGCATAGCATACTCTCAAGCGAACTAAAATCTATGGAAGTGTAATTGCAAACAAATATTGCTTATAAAATTGTTTAAAAAAAACAAAAAACCGACTTCAAAAAACCTACCTCTAAAAAGCAAGAAATAATATTCGTAATAATAAAAACACGTCTATTGAAGTCGGGTGGCGCTGGAGTACAAATTCATTTTTTTTATTCTAAAAGCCCCACCCGACTTCAATAGACGTGTTTTTATTATTACGAATATTATTTCTTGCTTTTTAGAGGTAGGTTTTTTGAAGTCGGTTTTTTGTTTTTTTTAAACAATTTTTTATTTTTTTATTTTTAGGGTACCTTGTAGGTAAGGTATATAATATATGTAGAAAAATCGGCTCAGCCAAACGTAAGATAATCGCGGAGAAACATACTTAAATACGGGTCAAACTGAGAACCTCCTTTTTTAAGTCGGTTAAAAAACTACACTTAAGATATCCTTCTTCCAACAAAAAAATAATTATCTTATTCAGTTCATAAACAAAGAAGTAATACGACCAATCATCGAGGTAATTCAGACAAAATCATACTATTTTCGTGCTTTTTTTCAAAATTACTTGAAAAGTACTGAACAGATACCTATAACGTTTGTACCTATAACGTTTGAATCATTTCATTTGTTTGTCCAAGGTTTTGGAACGAGTGGTCTGTAACCAGCTCACTCAATATTTGGAAGAAAATAATATTTTGCCCTGTTATCAGTCGGGCTTTCGCAAGGGTCACGGTACTGCTACGGCATTGGCTGATGTAGTTGACAACATACTCGCAGCTCAGGATCAAGGTAGTGTCAGTATTCTTGTGCTTTTGGATTTTTCACGTGCTTTCGAAACTTTAAATACCACATTACTGTTGTCCAAGCTCTCCCATTATGGAGCCGACACAGCCACGGTAAAATGGTTCGAAAGCTACTTGACGCATAGGCAACAGTATGTACAACTTCAGGATACACACGGTGCCAAATCGGACTCATCTCTCCTTCCTGTAAAACGTGGGGTTCCACAGGGCTCCATACTTGGCCCCATTCTTTACATTTTGTACAGTGCAGACCTAATCCAGAGTATTGAACACTGCAACCACCATCTGTATGCCGATGACCTACAACTATATTTGTCTTTTGACCCTGGTGATGTGGATAATGCTATGGCAAAGATTAATAGCGACCTATTAAGAATAGCTGCTTGGTGTGAGTCGAACTGCCTGGTCCTCAACCCAAAAAAGTCTAAATTTATGCTGATAGGTTCTAAAAGTAAACTTCAAAAATTGGATAACAAGAGCATAAACGTTCAGTTATATGGAGAAGGCATTATTCGTGTGGACAAATGTAGAAACCTCGGTCTGACTATCGACAGCCACTTAAATTTCGAAAGCCACATCACTGAATGTGTTCGTAGTTGTTTTTACCGCCTTAAACTACTTTACAGAATACGTCCATATTTACATGAGCAGCTTAGAATTACTCTCTGTGAATCACTCATACTTTCTAAACTTAATTACTGTGACATCGTTTATGGTCCACGTCTTCTAGCCAGAACAGTTAAGCTTGTACAGCGGGTGCAGAATGCCTGTGCACGCTTCTGTTTCTTTGTGCCGCCTCGGTCTCATGTGACCCCATTCCTTAATAGTGCTAACTTACTGAAAATGGAGGCCCGTAGAAAGCTTCATCTAGCTACTTTAATGTTTGGTGTCCTTAAGTCAGGAAAACCTATATATTTACATAAGAAACTCAGTTGGGCCAAAAGTTATACTGGTAATTCATTAAGATCTTGCAGAAACATCTTTGCGACACCACGCCATCGTACTGTGGCTTTCCGTGGGTCCTTCAGGTTCGCAGCTACACATTGCTGGAACGATCTTCCGCCGCCGTTGCGTGACCTTAAAACAATCAACACATTTAAAAGATGCTTAAAAAAATATTTACTTTCGCTCCAGCTTACATAAACTTCTTCGAAATAATGTTATTATATTCTTGCCTACTTACAACTCGGTTTTTCACGACTCGTGGATAGCATTGGATTGGCGTACAACTCTATGATATCCCATAGCACGGGGCTTCACTGGTACTTCTCGGCTGCCGGCGCCGGCGCGCGTATGGATAGAATGGTAGGATTTACTATATATAAATAAATAATATATATATATATATAAATAATAATATATTAATATCATATAAAGTTATATACATATTTTTTTTTTATTTCATTATAGCTGTAATTTATTAACATAGTAGATAAGTGCGATTAACGTTCCTCGTACAGGCCCTGTCAGAATACCAGCGCTGTTGCGGTGTGGCGACCTCATACCGTAACAGCATTATGCTGAGGCAGGGTCCTGATTGGCCCGTCACACAATTTTTAATATTTTATTTTTATTTTTTTATTTTTTTACTAATTTTGTTTTTATTTTTCACTTGTTTTTTTTTCTTTGTTTGTTTGTGTTTTTTTTTTGTTTTCTGTTTCTTGTTATGTAAGTGTGATGTGTGTCAATAAAATTTTATTCATTCATTCATTTTTTTTTTATTCATTCATTCATTCATTCATTCATTCATTCATTCATTCATTTCAATCGGACCAGCCGTCTTCGAGTAATCGGTGGACATACACAAAAAAAAAACAATATACAGACGAACATAGAACCTCCTCCTTTTTTGGAAGTCGGTTAAAAATGGCACCACGACGGGGCCGAAAAATTACAACAAACCGCTGAACCCTTTAGTCGGTCAGCCACGCGCTTGGTGACTGACGTTAGCGTTCTTCACAATAATTGCAGTTTCTATTGTAGAGAAAAGAGAGAAAGAGGGAGTTTATTAGAAATGACGTCCTGAGTAGTCAAAAGACGCAAAGATGGCAGTAAAATATGCAGAAATAACGGATCATATTTTTCGTGTAAGTATAAAAAATATCTATGAGTATACAAATTATGGTCGCTAATAAATAAGCAACCAGTGTTCAGATTCTTTGTGCTGCATAATTAACTGCCAGCATTTTTAGCTCCATCCACTGTAATTTTCGTGTGGTGCCATTTTTTGAGCGCAATGCTTGTTCCATAGATTTTATTTCGCTGCTCACAAGCATATCGTCCACATGACGAACCCTCCTTTATTTAAACTGCATGGCGAACTATTCTCGCGCGAGTTCAAAAACTCATCTCTCATTTTAAACGGGGATTTATTTGAAAGGGGATTTCTAGTTTGATATCGGAGCTGGGAAGAGTTGAGAGCATTTATTTGTATTGATCTATCCCATTCGATGATGTAAAAAAGTCATGGGAATACAGATAAGTAGGTACGTATTTTTTAATAAACTTTTGTGTATTTTAAACACTTCTTGATTAACTGTTACTATGAAACAAATGGTTACTATTTTATTTACCCCCGGTTTCTGAGGTATTTTATCGGAGATTTAATTTAATCGGAGTGGTCAGCGTTATCTGGTTTAAAGTAATAAAATCAACTAAAACCAGATAATGAATGTGACAGTCAGTCAAGCGGTATAACTACTCCCTTTTTACTTTTATTATGCTTATTGTGCAAGTTTTTAAACGAGTTCTTTTAAAATTCTGTACTTGCCCTTGTGCTAAAGCTGTCAAGACTATACGGAATAAAAGAAATACTTGAAACTAATGCGCGCTCCTCATTATCCAATGAAAAGGGGAAGTTAGTAGATTAAAATGCATCGCATCGCATGTGAAGTAATTGTTGCAAAAGGGACGAAACTTCTTCTTTTTCTTTACAAAATAAATTTTCACATTTTCCTTGACGTTTTTATAACGATATTCTCGATCGCGACGGCAGTAAACCCCTGATAGGACATTCTTTTTCTTTTAGTTAAAAATGGAACAGGGTTTGAGTGATAAATTATCTGTCAAGTTTGATAAACTGGAACGTATCCGGAACGCAATCGAGATCGACTTCGAATCGAATAAACGTTAAAACCATATTATGGTAACCATGGAAAGCGATTTCAAAGTACCCATGGTCAAAGAAGGTCATGGTCAATAAGGAGCTCGGTGGCGCAGTGGTTTAGCGCCTGGCCGGCCATGGGATGGGTGACCAAAAATTTATTATCTCGAGCTCCTCCGTGCTTCGGAAGGCACGTTAAGCCGTTGGTCTCGGCTGCATTTGCAGTCGTTAACACCCACCAATCCGCATTGGGCCCGCGTGGTGGGTTATGGCCCATCCTCCTTACCACCCATAAGGAAGGCCTGGGCCCCAGCAGTCGGGACATCAAAAATAGCTGATGGACATGGTCATAGAAAACTAGGTCTGGCATTGGCACCAGCATACGTCACTATTCAGTTGTGCGACTTTATAGTAACAAGCAAAGACTGAAGGATTTTTTTCTGTCACACTCGTTACAAAATTATTAAAGTGAATTTTAATTGTGATTTGTTTTTTTTCTCTTAAGGCGAGGCCAGTTCACGAAATTTACTCTTTCACTATGTCTTTAGAATAAGGTTGAATATTGCATGACTTTAATTGACGCTTCGCCAGAAATTTGACGAATTTTAGTACATTTTTATTGATTTCTGAAATACTGGATCATTTATTAAAAATGTACTCGGTTATTGTGTTAGATCGATAAAAAAGCTATCCTTTTTGCATAAAAAACGAAACAGTTATTTTTAATACCGATAGCGGAAATGACGTAGGATTGTGCAGACCACGTCCACGTGATCCTTCTGTCATGGTGCTATACCTGGCGCAGTTATATTGTTGTGCCATGAAAGTACCATAAACTTAATGGAAAAGTACCTACCAAAATAATATTTTTTGACATTTATTCGATCTTGATGTGAACTCGATTTCGTCAATACGAACTTTTATTAACACCTACACTACACCGAATTAAGTATGTTTAGTGGATGTTAAGCTATACTTATGACCAAAGTTAGCCCGAAAAAACAGAACTATATTCCGAACTAATAACAAACTATTAACGGTGGCCATATATTTAGTTCTTTGACAGGGACTTTTCCTAGAAATCTTTTCTCTTAGGGTGATCCTCATGAATAATGTCTGAGGCAAAACGGGCAAGTTCTATACGCTACAAAGTTGGGGAGCAAATATTTCGGCTGTTGTGTACTCTTGCCGCGCTAATGCGCAAACTTCGGTTTTGCCAAACTTTACGTCAATCCAACTTAGGGTTGACAAAAGTAAAAATTCTGATGGTAATTTTATGTACCTAATAGAAAAGATAGCAACATTATTTAAAAATATAAAGAAGTAAACTAAACTTAAAAAGCATCTATACTGACACGGCCTATTATTTAATTGGGTTTATAAAATGGTGTAGTGTTGATATTTGTTTTGAAAAGTAGCAAAATATACGTGTAAGAGAATGGACACAACCTTTCAAAAATACAATATATCGTTTTTACTTTGTATAATGAAAGTAGATACAAAATTAGGGGACACGTATTTTTTATTTTAACTTTTAAAGGTTTTTTTGTATATTAAATCACTGTTTGAAATCTTACTCATTCTAAAAGAGCGTCAGTACATTGTCAGGAAGTTGAATGTGTAGCTTTTGCCAAAATTCTGAGAAAAAAATATGAGCTTAGAACACTAAAAGCTCGAAATGTTGTCCATTAATGGCTAATCCAGAATATGATGGTGGATAGGGATATTGAACAACTCTGAAATCGCGAAGAAAAACTAATTAATAATGTACTGATTTCATTAATGTAGCTTCACTATTGCATTAGGTCTAGACCTGTAATAATAGTGTTAAGCTTGTGCAAATAAAATAAAAATAAAAAATAAAAATAAATAAAAAATGCTGTTTCATACAAAAATTAATAACAAAAATAAATTAAGATAATTTGATATTATTTATGTAAGTTATTCATAAATTAATATTAAATTCTCTTAATATTAATTTATGAATAACTTACTACATATAATTATTAGTCCTTTCAATTATATTTTTCCAAAATGGCAAAAGAAAATCTTTATTTGTAGGTACTCGTTTATAAATCGGAGTGGAAGCATGGTTGCCTGGAAATTTATTGGCTGATAGGTTGAAGAAGCCAATAAATTGGCAGGCAACCCTGCTTCCACTCCGACTTTCAATATTTATATATTATCACAAACTGATAAGTTTTCTGATGAAAGAAGATCAATTAATAGTTTGTTGTTGAGAGTATTCAACTACTAAGTGGATTTATTTCTTCTATAAAAAACTTTGCAGACTTACACGTCGGAGCTGTTGTATAAAAGTTCAATTAAAAGTCAGTAAAGTATATTAACACTGTTTATTCCAATTTTGAGCGAAATTAGCGTTTTTCCAAAGACGAAATTAAAAAGAATGAAAGCTTTATTATTGATGTAAACTTTAATTTTAGGAAGCAAAATTCTTAAAGTGCCGCATAACTACTTAATACAGTGAAAAACTTAAAATATAGTCAGGTTTTTTGAAACGAAGACAATCTGTTTAAGTACCATATTTTATTTTTTATAGCAATAATGAGGTATTTGTCTAATGTATTGAGTGTTATATATATCCATAAATCGATTTAAAATTAATAAATTTCAAAGTTCGCCTTCATACCGGATCGCGCAGAGTTGTTTCGATCATTTGTATTGAAATTTAAAAAATGGAACATGATCGAAATATATTAAGTTTTTTCTTTGAAAGTAAAATTCGGAGACGGTTTTTACTTTACATAACAGGGGGCTAATTGTCTAATTTCAAAATCTATCGCAATCGCTATCAGGATAATATCAAGTAAGTTTTTATTACACAAATAAAAACTTACCAAAGAAATGCAGCAATGTATCACATCCATCTGTCAATTGAAAGCGATTGCGATGGATTTTGAAAATTAGACAATAAGAAGGCTGATTAGTGGGCATTTTTCTGCTTCATTTAGGCTGCCTTTAAAGCAGGCGTAGACAACAAACTTTTTATTGGCTTCTTGATTTGATTACTATTAATTATTATTAAGTGGCACTTTGAGCACCACTTAAAAATCTAACTGTCTAAACTTAAGTAGGTATTCTATGGTATTTAAATAACGTATAGAAAGTCTGCAAAACAAATTGTGCATAATTAAGCTTGTGTTACAATAAACGTCTCGTCTCGAGTTGAACGGTAGTTAATGGAAGAAGTTATCGAGTAAATATTTAACTCCATTGTGCTGGCGGATAACCAGTAAACTCTGTTTAGCCGAAGTTTGCTATTTGGCAAAGTTTCTATAATGTTAGCTATACTATACTACCCTCTTCTTTCACGGATTCTTGTTGGCAATTAAGATTCTTATGGAATGATTATAATAAATACAGTTTGTGTAAATAAAGGAGGATGTCTTCGAGTCTTAGTCATCAGTTACTTTACTTGCTGAGTTTATTTGAAGGTCTTTATTGGTTATTAGTAATTAAAATAGCTTAATACATTAGTCAGCTCTTCAATGACATAATGGTGTAATAGTCTAAAAGAACTTTACAACTGTAGGTACTTTAATATTATAATTTTGAATTAATAAACCATTTTTTTTGTGCTAAATTATATTTTATTTTATTCGCACGTTCGTTTTGTGAGTGTGAGAGTGTAGTGAGTTAAAAGGCAATATCCTGGTGACAGGAGACTCAATTTAGTCCCCACGCCATCCTGGCAAACTCCCATCACCCACCAATTTGTTGCTAAGATTAGATCCGTTGTTTTCCGATAATAATTTGACAGGCCCGAGGGGGTGTCTTTCACGGATAATCGAATAGGGATCGCTGTCCAGTATCGATTAAACAAGGATTTTAAGGGTAGTGTACCTATAAGATATATAGTGGGCTGGTGCCCTAAGTAACGAGATATCCTAATCAAGGTAATGGTGTACCTAGTACCCAAGATACGAGCTACTCAAAACCCTTTCGAACATTTTGAAAACACCATGGAGTCTTTCAAAAGAAGTGAGATAAATGATTAGAAATGGCTATACAGAAGTTAAAATAAAATATTAAAATACCTATGTATTTTTTGTAAATACTCCGTTGTTAATACATCGTAACTTTGCCCTTGGTGTACCATTTTTAGGGTTCCGTAGCCAAAATGGCAAAAAAAGGAACCCTTATAGATTCGTCATATCTGTCTGTCTGTCTGTCTGTCCGTCCGTCCGTAATGTCACAGCCATTTTTTTGTAAGTGACGATAATTTACACATTCGAAATATAGGTAACATAATAGAGATGGTAATTTATTCATACTTTTTATATTGTTTTCGGTAGGTATGTGTTTACTTACCCATTATTTTTATATGGGTAAGTAAATCTTAATATAATAAAATATCACTTTTTTCCTGTTACAAAACCTCTTTCCAATTACTTAAATAAATCCCTCTCGTTACACAAAATTCAATTTAAAAAGTATTATCGAAGGCTTGTGCTTCCCAATCGCTTGCTCGGCGATAGGCACGTGTCAAATTAGCTCTTTTCCGACAAACAAATCGTTAAAAGCTGAAAACTTTTTTATACGAATCGCTGTAAAATTGGGCTTTTTCTGTGCATACATTTTTAGTACCTACCTATTAAGGTGGTTGTATGACCGAAAGTAACGCCCTCAGAGGTTTTTATTTAATAAGTTATTAATAGAAAAAGATTTAAATAATGTTTATCGTGGAGATTTTAGGGCCCATGGTCTAGTATTTTTAGAAGGTATCACTACATGCCCTCGTAGTCATTCGTAGAAGGTAGATAGCAAATGTGTCAAAAACGGCCACTTTTAGCAGTTTTGCTATCTACTTCTAGCAGTAACTACGAGGGAATGTAACGATACCGTCTAAAAATACTAGACTGTGGGCCCTAAAATCTCCACGATAAACATTTCTAAAATTGTGTATTAGAACTATAATATAAATATAATTCACCGCGGCGCCACTTTCGCTCAGGGTAAAACCTTAAATTAAACCACTAGACTTTAATTAAGACGCAAACAATGTTATAACTTATAAGCTTGTTATTTTAATGAATTATTAAATTAGAACTTGCTCAATTCTTCACTTAAATTAGAAACGCTTGGTTTGGTTTGGTTTTGTGGTATTGACCTAGACTAGACAACGTGCGTTAAGTTTTTCTCATCTGTAATCAAGATTATTCAAATTAGTGAAGAAATTAAAATAAAGCTGCAATTTTCTATTAGTACTCATATATGTCTATATGTAATTATACTTACAATAGTACATTATGAGACAAGTTAGCTTAGGTTGCTCATTGCACACAAGGCTGCGGGTTGCAGCCCGAGCCGCAGGCGAGGGCGTAACTCAGCCGAGTGTGCAATAAGCAAGAGCTCACGAGTTTCATACGACGTTTTTCAACACATTTGCGAGGAAAAAACATAGTAATTTATCACACAGCAACAAATACGACAAAAACAAAATATGCTAATTATGGGAAAGGGCGCGCATGTTTTTTTTTGTTTTTTTTTTCACACGCCCAATGCAAGAATATTTTGCGAACAACGAAAACGGAAATTATAATTTTAAAGCATGTGCCAGACGGATTTAATCACGCCTCCCAACAGAGGTGACATTGCTTGATGCCATCCATCTAGACGGTAGATGTAATCCAAATTTCTCCATCCAATCCAAATGACCTTCAACGTCCTTGGAGGAAGGGCGCAAGTTACATCCGAATCACAGTAAGGATATCTATCAGTATTCCAACTTCATACAAATAGTTGAAAAGCGAGCCATACTTGTACTATTATGTATTCTGTGGCCATACTTCGATCAAATACCTACCTAAGCGCCTCGAGTTCGGTCTGCAGTCTGCACTCGGTACACAAACGAAACGACGAACGAAAGATATTTATTTATTTATATTTTTTTATATACTCTTTATTGTATACACACAGAACAAACAAGTAGGTAACAATACAAACATAAAGGAGACATACAAATGGCGGCCTTATCACTAAGAAGCGATTTCTTCCAGGCAACCTTCGGATGGACAGGAATTCAGATAAATATGATGCGGTAGTTGGACGTGTGCAAATTCATTAAAGTAATAATAATAATCCTACTACACTCGAATACCTTCATAAATATATGATAAAATGTAACTAATATACTATATACATACCAACATATAATAATCCTACACAAACTACATAATACCTACAATGCGAAGAGAAAATTATTAAAGTTAAATCCAGTTGTAAGACCAGGAAAATAATAACTTAAAAAGCAAGATAGTGCTCTTTGACTAATACTACCTACTAAGGATTTTTAACCAATCTGTTTCTTCCATTAATATGTATTTAGCTTTTTTTTAGGTAATTATTTTAAGGACAGGGCCGAGTTACAATACTGATGCATATCATTACTGTGGAAAGGGAGCGTGTTGGCGCTTGGATGTAAACTCGTGTAGCCGCAACACAATCCGTGGATGAAACCACGCCCCAATCAAGCTTCCACCAAGGTGACCTTGGTTGGGGGGCGTGATTAAATCCGTCTGGCACATGCTTAAGTGACAAAATGCAAATATTTTGATATTTTATAACAAAATATTGTGAATTATGAATGATTTGATAATAATATATATTTATTTGACCTAATTAAGGACTTACACATTTATTTATTCCAAAAATGTATATGAATTTTCAGCAGCATAAAACCTCTTTGTTGTAAAAAAAAATAACTGTATTACCCGGCTAAATTGGGAATGCTCTGTTTACTCGCATAGAACTTTATAGGGTTAATTCTATTACAAATTAGTACCTTAATTTAACTTTGTAGGGTTAATTCTATTACAAATTAGTGTTTTATATATTATTGCACGCGTTTGTTATAGCTCGGTTTATGGCCCTAAAAGCGATGTATTAGGGCTCACTTTACGAGCAAGTGTGTTGAAAAGAGTTATAAACCAACGCCTAATACCGAATATGATAAATAGATACCATCAAACTTAATAACTTTTACTATGGGACCAACTCTGTAAACAGGAAAAATATCAGCCTTTTCATGCAACAATAAAATTAATAACGAAAATATCAACATGTATGAAACAGCTGATTTTATTTCCTGATTTCAGAGTTGGTCCCATAGTAAGAGTTGTTCAGTTTGATGATATCTATTTACCATATTCAATAATAATACTATTTGAATAGGGATAGCATGAAAAATATTTCACTTTGCACTATAAAAATAGTATTATTAAGTAACGAAATTATATTTAATAATATTTACTCTTTATTCTTTATTTATACATTTGCACTACATGCGATTTACTAATATAAGCTCTTAGTTATGTACTACAAAAAAATATTGTAAGCTAAAGAGAGGGGCCTCTTCTAATACAGGTTTTTTCAAACTTAAAGGAAGAGACCCACACATTGTTAGATATTACTTGTTAGTAAATAATAAAGATATTTTGATTTTTTTTGATTTTGATATTCAGCATTAGGGGTTTTTTGTAAGATGTTGTGTAATCCAAACTGACACACGTTTTATAGTGTTACCTACTTACCAATATAGAATCAATTAAAATGTCATTGCCGTCAACTTTAATAAATCGTATTTGTCGAATGTATTTCACCGACGAATGGAAACCCAATTATCGCTCATGATCACGGCTCCATTTTGTGAATTGCATCGCGACCGCCATTTTGATGTGGGATAATGCATTTCCCGCCACTCGAGTGGTTTCATCACGCTTAATTATTTTATTTTAAAAGATTTTAATAAAAATTTATAAAGGATGTGATTTTCCAAATAAAAAAATCCAACTTTATAGCGAACTAACAACTAAGTAAGTAACTAAATTATAAAATAATTATGTAAAAAACATACCTAATATTTTTACCCCCTTATTAATGAAAAATACAATCCAGCACTTTAATCCAATCCAGCAGGACACAGACAGCTGTCCGGGTAAAGGAGTTACCGCAGCCCGGACACTGGCCGTGTCCGACTTCGTTACGCAGATTGGAGGGCCTGTAGTAATCGCTGTCCGAACTGTTATTTCATTAGTTGGTCTCTGGACTAATTTGTTAGCGAATTGTAGGTAGTCAATGGGTTACATTTACAAAGTCACTTTATCAACAAGCGCCACTCGAAAAAGTGCGTTTAATTCAACGATAAGAGTGATTAAAATGCTGTTTTATTCACCGAGTGAATAAAAATATTTTGAATTTTTGGAACAAGCGCGCATCATATGAATTACCTATGTACAAAAAAAGGTGCTAAAAGTATGGAGCTATTCCATAGATAAAGATATTAATAGTTACCGCCAATTTTATTTAGGTTCTTTTTAGTGTCTTATGTTTGGGTTCTTTTTTATATATTAGAAGGAGATTATTAGATGTTCAGTCTTGCATCAGTCTATTCCAGGGATGCACAGACTTATGGAGACCATGGGCCACTTGGGCAAATGATAAACTAATGGCGGGCCACCAGCACAACATAAAAACATAAAAAAGCCAAAAAAAAGATTTTTTTTCATATGAACGAGGGAATATTTTTGCTGGCGGGCCACTAGCATATTGCCGACGGGCCACATGTGGCCCGCGGGCCGCAGTCTGTGCATCCCTGGTCTATTCCATCAGTCTGGTACGATCTTCAGTCTGTAAAAATTCAAAGTCTATACAAACTGATGAAATGGACTGATGCCAAACTGATCATTTAGTTTCCGTCTTAGTTAGCGTGGTTGTTTTATGTCATTGGAAAACTTCTAGTTTCACTATTTTCTTATGTTTAAATACTACTGATTACATACCTAAATGATAAAAATGTGATAACTATAAATACTTTATGTATTTAATAAGTATAACTGCTATTTGTTTTCTCGCAGTCAATGGCAAAAAGTAGAGTACACAACTCGTGAAAAAAAAAATCATCTCGGTCCTTTGTATCCTTCGCTGCTCTCGGGATCCAACATAGTCCCTCGAACTAAATTCCCTCTTTTTTCACTTGTTGTATAATCTACTATTTTTATATCTTATGTAAAACAACAATAATAATAGATTATGTAAACCGCACGTATGTTACCACCATGTTACCTATTATTATGATTTTACTTTGCCTTATATCTCCCAATGCCTGATAAATTATCTCAAACAAATTATTATTTATTTGCCTAACCAAACCAAACATTACGAAAACATTATTAACTGACGTGTAAAGAATGTAAAGCTTCCCTCTCAATTATTTTACTTTTAGTTTCAAGCCACAATCATAAATAAAGGTTTCATTTGAGGTTTTATATTATTATATACGAGTATATTGTTATATATTGTTTTATAAAGAGCGGGTTTAAAGTAATAACTGTGGAGTAATCCGATGCAACAATGCTACTGAACAATTGCGCTAATCCGCCATTGTGCGCGCGTTCCGTTGTTCCGCGCCGGAACGCAAGCCATAAGTGGCCGGCGATTATCTTTGTTGATAAAAAATTTCGCAAGAATCGGAGCGTTGAAAATGAACCCAAAAATTCACGAAAAACCAAAATCAAATAACATACACTTAAGTAGGAAACTGGTAGTCATTGCTCACAGACTACGGTCTGGACACATTCCGCTAAACAAGATTGGTTTCCTAATGAAAACAGTAACACCTAACTGTACTGTGTGTGGAAAAGTAGAAGATGTACTACATTTGTTGGCGGAATGTGTCAAGAATCGGGTTGAGAGAAATAGGCTAGCTGCAGTTTTGAGAATTAATAATGCGGATGTGGGCAAATTTCAGTGCCTAAACCCTCATCGAAGGAAGCCTTGTTGATTTACAAATTTGTGGCGGCAAGCTTAACGTCCAATTGTTAAATCAATTAAGACAACAGTCACGATGGGACTGACATGTAAATAAATTTACAAAAGTCCCTAAAATAAATAAAGAAAAAAAAACAAATCAAATGCAAAATCCTATTATATTTTTAAAGTTACCTAGGTAGTAAAGCGCACGCGAACTACCTCGACGCGGCCGAAATATTATTAACCGATTTTCAAAATTCCAACGAATGCACTTCTCGTCTGCTTCTGCATCTTTAAACACTATTACCATGACGATCGGTCAATAATCATAGAAGCTACATCACTTTTTATTTACGGAAACACCCGTTTTTCTACAATTCCAAATCTAAAGCGAACACCTACAGGTCACAATTATTAACCGATTACAAAATTTTTAGCCATTTTGTAGCCAAACTAATACCCTAGGACCCATTTTTTTTAATTTTTTCTTAAGTCAGTTTTTTTTCCGAAATATTTACAATTTAGTAACACCGCCCAAAAACCCGAAATTTACCCGAATTTTGCTTAATTCCAAAAAAGTTACCACTAGATTTACAAAATTTAAACGTTCACACGTATCTCGATAAATTTCTCGACTTTTGCTACTATTCCTATCTCGATCCTTCCAAAATCCTCGGAGATACGGCCAAAAATACGTCTCAGGCGATTTGCATCTGATTACCATTTTCAATGGTAAAAAGCCTTATGTTTATCGAATCTTCGCACCGCAATTATCGCTTTAAAAAAATATTATAAGTAGGTAAAATTGTAATTTGAAAAACTCAGGTTTTATATTCGGAAGTAACTTACAGAAGCATGTAGAGGTGACCACGCAGACCGAGTCGCGGGCGGTCGCTAATACATCATTATGTATGTAATTCACTTCAATTTGTGGTTTATTCTTAGTTTTTTTGGGAAATCATTTTGAAAGATTAAGATTATTAATATAATTGAAAAATATTAGAAAAAATCGACTCACCCGTAGCAGCTCAGACGGGACTCGAACCCGCACCCTTAGGATTCCGGCCCAATGCACTAACCAATTATGCTACCGAGTCGCTAGCGAGCTTGGCGAAATTTTCTAATACTTAATAGTTAGTGCATTGGGCCGGAATCCTAAGGGTGCGGGTTCGAGTCCCGTCTGAGCTGCTACGGGTGAGTCGATTTTTTCTAATATTTTTCAATTATATTAATAATCTTAATATAAAAATAGCATTGTGAATGCATAAAATTTAAAAGTTTAAAAATTTTGAAAGATGCTTAACTGCGCCCAGACTCCGAGAAAAATCAAAGGGTGGTAATACGGTAATCGTCACGATAAAAAAATATAAAGCGCATATTGGGCTTGGACTGAGGGCCTATTACAAAACAGAATCACGATAGTCCGACGCAATTCGTCGTACAATTTACTTGATATTGAACCTTATTTGTGAGTTCAACACTAAGTAAGTAGTGTAAGTGCCATGGTGTGCGACGAATATCGTACGCTTATCGTGATGCTTTTTTGTAATAGGCCCTCAGCATTGAGCCGCGTGCGACTACATAGTCCCGCCAAAAACGTCACGTTATCATTTAGGTTATATTTACCTAAAAATCTTTGGTTTAGCTTCATAATTTTCACTTAAATTGTCCCAGATTGTAATCCTAGACTCCTTAGGCAGAGTATTCAACAATTTTAACAAAACTAAAGCGAGTATTTTTCTGTAAACGAAACTGAAACGGTAACGATTTAGCTTTGCTTTTATCGTTGAAAATTAGCGCGATTAGGCCCCAGTTACTTCTAAATGTCTATGGCACGAGTCCTAAAGTGACAGGCTTTCTGCAAATGATAAAGTATGATCTCGCTTTTATGCTAATTCTGTTAGTGGTGCATCTGACGGGTACTGTGGGTCCTGTGAACAGCTGAAATCTATCGCAAGTAGCTGAATCACACTTGAAGTAAATATTCTACAATCTTATTGTTGAGGCTCTAACTTAATTTGTTGTGAAAGAATATCTGAAAATGATGTGAAAACTTCTTCAAAATCTATATGAAAAATGCTTAGAATAATAACACCAAGAACGATAGTTCTCTACAAAGCGCAATGTCAGAGGCAACTAAAACAGCCAACTTTTATTCTCCATTATTACCTAATCATACCGAATAAGTACAAAACAGTTTAAATTTTCCTACATTCATTAGATTAGTTACTATATTGGATTTTAGTTACGATTAGGTAACGTATGAAGAATATAAATCTGAAAACTAAGCCATATTGGCTTAGTATTAGTTGCCTCACTTTGCATACAAGGACACAGCTTGTAGGTGTTATTATTCTAAGGGAAAATATAAGTAGGTAGAATGAAAGATAATTTTGAGTTCTTTTTTTCCACTAAGAAATTCTCTCTTATGTGATGTTGGTACTGTTTCTGTCTTATAGTCCAGACTTTTTTCAGCTTTTTAGATGATTCTAAAAAAGTCGCATCTTAGCTACTATTTCTGTCGATAGTGAAAATGTACGCTCGCTTCGCTCGCGCAGGCAGCAGTCTGCAGCGGCATGATAAAGTATGATCTCGCTTAATGCTAATATTGTTAGTGCATCCGACAGGTTATACGGACCCTTTGAGAACTCGTGTTGGCGACTAAAGAGGTTTTTTATTTAGCACTTCTTATACAAATCTAGCTTTGAATATTTAACATTTCCGGTTAGCATCTAGTATACATATCATAGATGTTTTTATTAGTAAGTATTAATCTTTTTTAGTAAGTATAGTTAATCTTTATTAGTAAGTATAGTTACACAATGGTTACTATCTGTCAAACTATTTGAGTTTGACATTGAAAAGAAAGTGACAAAACACTGTGTGTGACAAAATACTAGTATATATCTGCTATACAATCTTTATTAGTAAGGGGGTTTGTGTAATAGAAAATGGAACAGAATTCTTATTCTTTCAATTAGGTTAACTAAAACATAAATAGAACCTCTTAAAGAGGCCCTGAATTTAACTATTCTTTGTTAAATAAACGAAGAAAAAGCAAACAGCAATTTTAAGTCTACGTATTTTCTTGTGAAAACATTAGGTATAATTGTTCGGTAATGGTGTACAGTAGGTACAATTTTATTATAGCGGGGGTGTTTTTAATTCCGCATAATAATGATACAATTTCACTATAAAATTACTGAACTTAAAGCACACAAAATATTTTTTCACTCCTCTTGCTCAAAAAGTCCGTCATTGTAACGTACAAGAGCCGAGATAAAATAACATAATAACCCCTAGGGGTTAAAGTTTTTTCTTTTTTAATGTTTGTCTTTTACCAATGAGCCTACTAAAACGAAAAAGTATTTATTCATAATCACGAATAAAAACTCGCTCGACTTAATACTGGGGGTCTTTTACGAAAAGTTTCATGCGATACACGCAGCTGCGTCCGTGCTTCGTTATGATTGTTTTCTATTACAAAGCACTTGCGTATGCGATATCGCAAAGTGATTGCGTTAGTTTGACAGTTTTTTAGCGTATTCGACATCATTCATTCAAATTGAAAATGTGTTTAATAACCACAACCGACGAACTGCAGACGATTATCGTGACCAAGTGACTGCGTTTCGCAATTGCGTAAGTTATTTTCGTAATTGGCCCCCTGTTTCTCATTCTTATTTTTGAAAATGGAACTAAAAGCATCTCTTCGGTGAAATCATAGACTTATTTATACTCTGTGCGTGCACAGAGTGAATCGTAGAATGCGTGTTTGTGTGGCTTAGCTGCTACAGCAGAAATTTAAAAAAGGTACCATGGCGCGAAATCTTTAGAATTTTCTATAATTACAAACTGATTGATATGACTTTTTATGAAGTGGAGGATAGAAAAACGAGTGGATTCGTTTACGGAAGTAAGTATAAACTATTTAAAATTGTATTTTATTTTCTTGCAATCGTAGTGAAAAGTATAGTGTAACACACGACACTAAAACCCATTGTAACTCGGTTTCTATTTATTCCCTCGCTAAAGCTCGGGAATAAAACTACCTCGTATGCAATGGGTCATTTTAGCGTCTTGTATAACAATCTACTATTATAAATAAAGATGCAGTTACCTATATAAATATAAATGTCGAAAAAAATAGGGCCAAACAAATTAAAGTTACTAACAGGTTTTAAACGCGTACAACTAATTTACACCTACCTTAATTTTCCGACTCGCCCAATTTGCATTGGCCCGATTGGCCGTAGTCACGTGCTGACTGGTGTTAGTCCGGAAGCCCGCGGCAATATATACGGCCTACGTCATATAACTTATGTAAACTCTCTCTACTTAACTTTGAAGGGCTAAATGATGCCACGCTACGGGTCTCATACTGATGCCACATAACGTAAATATAACCTTAAAATTTTGACCGGAAGTGAAGGATTTTCTCAATTTTCCGGCCAATTTTATTTGCGATAATCTTCTGATCCTCGCTTCGCGCAACATTTCCGGCCGTGTGCCATGCATTTCATCGTGATGTCATAAAAATATGACGTAGGCAATATTGTCGCTGGCTTACGTACTATGTGGTGATGTTAACTATCACTGCGCTCTTATTTTATCCCAAATATTTTATCTTACGTACTGAATTTCCCTCTCAACAATTTACTTCTTATTTCTAATAAATTAGTAAAGACTAAAAAAGAACATCGACCTAGACCTAATCGGCCTTACCACAAAAGATCTTTAAACCCTGTTTAGCTAAAACACTGTTTAAGGCGAGGCCAGTTCACGAATTGATGAAAAGATCGATTTTTGAACTTCCAATGTGAAGAACGGATGTAGAATTCTACTTCACAAAAATTACTGTAGACTGAACATTATGTCATGAAACACAATAACCGAACAGAATATTGAAAAATGGCATGGTTACTCTGTAAAAAATCCTGAATAACACCATAAAATTAAACTTCAAATCGTCAGATTTCGTTATTTTCAACGACAGTGATATGATTTTTTATGCAAAAAGGATAGCTTTTTTATCGATCTAACACAATAACCGAGTACATTTTAAATAAATGATCCAGTATTTCAGAAATCAATAAAAATGTACTAAATTTCGTCAAATTTCTGGCGAAGCGTCAATTAAAGCTACGCAATATTCAACCTTATTCTAAAGACCTAGTGAAAGAGTAAATTTCGGGAACTGCCTCGCCTTAAGTGTGATGCTGTCTCTTTCAAATAATATTGTCAAAAGAGGGACAGCGTCACATTTAAACAGTGGCAAGGCCGAATGTTTCTATAAAAGTCTGCGTTATAACCATAGACTTATATAGGTTATAACATACTCGCATTTAACCGAATGGTTTTGCAATAACTGCCCGTGGCATTTACGGGCGGGTCAGAATTATTGCTTTTCGGTCACGAAATGTGGGCAAAAGGTTTAGGGAGTGTGTCAACAGGCGCAAAATGAAATTGTGTTTGTATTTAATAGATTTTCAATAATAGGAGGACATTTTTTGGCACAAAGCCTTCATTCTTTTGAATTATTATTGATACGGCGGAATGAGAATACGTACTTTGCTTATAATAAAAAAGGCTAAAAATCTCTATAAGGTTCGTATAGTGTAATATATAGTTTAATGACATTTTGATTCCTTTTAATAGGTTGTTATTACAAGGAGTCTAACATCGATCACGTTGATTAGATTCCAAAACATTTTCGTGATATTTTTTTCCGAAATATTTACAATTCAGTAAATAAACACACCCCTAAAAACCCGACTTTCAAAAAAATTCAAAAATCCAATAAAAGTTGCCAGCTGATTTTTAAAATTCAAACGCTCAAAAGTGTCTCTATAAATTTTTCATATCTTGATACTATTTCCATCTCGATCCTCTTAAAATCCTCGGAGCTACAGCCAAAAATACGTCTCAGGCGATTTGCATCTGATAACGCCATTTCAATGGTAAAAAACTTCCGAAATCTACGAGGTACGTTAGCTGTTAAACAAAACAGTGTGCCTTCACCCCACCACTAAGGCTAGTCTATTTTTCGGGTGGCTGACCACATCAACCGGTAGTTGCAATCAACGCGGGCACCGCAGCGCCGCCCGGCGGCCGCCCAATCTCCGCCCGCCCGCCTTGGATTGCGAGTTAGCTATAGGGCTGACAAAAAGTGTGAATTTTATAAAACTTATAAGCACTTATCTACCCGTTTACTAAGCATACATATAATGATTGTTTGATTACTAAATTACTTATAAAATATATCTAGGTTCGCGAAAATAAAAATAAGTAATAGAATTTGAAAATTTACTAAGAATATGTCAAAATATTCTGGTTACTATACAAACAAACACCTCAATATTTGGTGTCTCTAAATATAAATAAAATAAAAAATAAAATAAAAATAATTTATTTTCAGACCAAAGATCTATATCCAACCTGTAATCCATATAAAGTAATTACACCATAATAATTATATTAAAACAAGATGTGTTATATATATTATAACTTTTGTTTTCGAAATAATAATATTTTTTTCAAGTTGATGGATTAATTAATTACGGTGGCAACCCTAAAATCAATAATCCCGCCCGCCCGGGAAGTGAACCGACAACCTATCTCGTCGCTGACTCAGCGTGACGGTCACTACACCACCCTGCCTAGCATGACCACCGAAACACCATAATGATAAAGTGATTTATCACAATTATCACGTTTAACTGTCAAAAGACAATGGATTTTGACAGTTGGGTTTCGATAAAACCACATAATAACTTGGTATATAGTAGAAGTAAAAAACGCTATGCGATATAAATATAAAGGTATAATCCGCGCGCGATGAGAATGGTAAGGGACCTTGTCAAAGTGAATTGAAAATGACTGAAAAGCAGAAAGTGTACAGCGCCGCGCTGCCGCGTTATCGGTACAGTGCGCGTCTCAGTTCCAAAAGGTATTATACCATTCTCATCGCGCGCGGATTATACAAGTGTTTAGTAAAAGCCTTATAAAGTCGAATTATGGTAGATAGAGACCATCAAACTGAACAACTTTTACTATGAGACCAACTCTGAAATCGCGAAAACAAAATCAGCTGTTTCATACATTTTGATATTTTTCTTTATTAATTTTTGTATGAAACAGCTGATTTTTTTTCGCGATTTCAGAGTTGGCCCATAGTAAAAGTTGTTCAGTTTGATGGTCCCTATCTACCATATTCGGCTTTATAAGGCTTTTACCAAACACCTTGTATACCTGTTTCGTGCTAGGGGGGCACATTCGATAATTTGCTAGTTTACACAATAACTCAGAACTACTACTAAAAACTACTAGAATACTTACATTTGATCAATAAATATTTACCTAATAATAAATAAATAATCATAAAATCCAAAAGTTAACGATGAAATAAAAAAAAAAAAACTTTATCGGAATAAAAAAAACAATTTAGTATATTATATTTGTATTTATTATTCTTATAATCAAGTTGTATTTTTTGTATAAATTAGGTTTTCCCATATTCCAGTAAATAATTTGGAAGAATTTTCAACATTGTTTACAGTAAGCACTTGGAAGCGTAATTACTTGGATATCAATCATTATTATCATGATTGAAGTGACTTGTGTCTGTCTAGTAGGAGATTTACTTTATTTGATTGAGATTGAAATAAAACGGTTACGTATTAAAAGCTCGTTTATTTTTCACTATCAATTGAACTTTTTTTAATTGAAATAAAACAACGCAATTTAGTTAAAGGTTTTTTAAGCTTTTCTTTTTCTTTCACTTAAGTTTTGAATTTTTCAAAGGACAACTTACTGGTCATTGCACTCACTTATACTAATCTGATATAATTTATTTTAAATCAGATAGAGTATTATATTTAATAAATAATGCATACAGTACACATAATATGGCGTATTTAACCACATAATATATTTTTACTTCGATGTTAAAACACATAAAAAGTAGATTATTTATTTCTCTTTAATTCCATTCCATTGCAATATTCATACTGAATCAATGCAAGTTACAAACTTTAAAATATTTTTAACCAACATTTTAAAGGTCACTGAAAATGTTTCACAGTTTGCTTCAAAAGCCGAATTCATTATTAAATCGCCACTTTTACCCGTTCTACGTCCAGGTACGGACGTGCCGTGATAACTACCTGCAAAATACGATTTTCACCTTATAAATCATAACCATTTCGAAATTCTACTTTATGCTTTTCTGCAGAAAGTGCACAGTCTCTTGCCAACAAGTTTCAAAGCGAGCATGTATGAAATAGAGCCATAATATTGTTCGTAGCGTAAAGTTACTTCAAAGCTAGTTATTTTCAGTGTCGTTGCTGAAAATACGATTTTATCTTTCCTTACTTTTTTCAATTTCATGAAATTAATGCCGATAATTGGACAATTTTAATGTGAAATTAAACCAAACGTTATGTGAAAACATTCCTAAAAGTGATAGCGCTTTAGTTCCGCACTAAAGTCATAACTTTGGACGAATATCGGCTGGCATTAATTGGTGGAAACTGGCAAATTACTGAGATTTGGATTCCTCACTTGTAATCTATTCGAAGGTAATAAATTGTTGAAGGAAACAGCCACCGCAGTCACGGATATTACCGATTTAGGCTTCCAAGAGTTATAGCACAGAAGTTATACTTAGTTTAATTGATAACTTATGAAATATTTTACACAGTGTGCATTTTTCGTTGGATTATTTTTAAGTAAACAACGACGCACGCAACAACAGTCGTAGGTCTGTATATTATGCTATTTGAACTTTTATTGAATAATAATTTAATCGATTATCATAAAGTTTTTTTTTTGTTTTTTTGTTGATTAATCATTGGCGTACCTACTAAAAACTATTGCATTTAAGGAAGTTTTAAATTTAAAAAAATAATATTGAACGAACAGTTACGAAACTGTTCGTTCAATATTACTATGAAAGAAATAAGTTCAAGATCAAGATTCAATACTAGTTTTACATTTATTTCTTGATTTAAAAAGTGAACTGCTTTTATTAATATTATTAAGGCAGTTGTATGACCGAAAGTGGCGCCCTCAGAGGTTTTTATTTAACAAGTTATTAATAGAAAAAGATTTTAATAATGTTTATCGTGGAGATTTTAGGGCCAATGGTATAGTATTTTTAGAAGGTATCACTACATGCTTTCGTAATCATTCGTAGAAGTAGATAGCAAATGTGTCAAAAACGGGCACTTTTAGCAGTTTTGCTATCTACTTCTAGCAGTGACTACGAGAGAATGTAACGATACCGTCTAAAAATACTAGACTGTGGGCCCTAAAATCTCCACTATAAACATTTTTAAAATTGTGTATTAGAATTATAATATTAAATATAGTTCACCGCGGCGCCACTTTCGCTCAGGGTACCACCTTAACAAAATAAAATAAGAACTTACGGACTGTCATTCAATTTAAGATAGGTAGCTTTATCCGAAACGTTATTAAAAATAAATTAGATCGTTTACGTAGAAACTGGGATTACGCCGGAAAAGGAAAATACATAATTCAAGGGACACATCCAATAGTAATGCCGATCCATAGAAATGATATTACTTGGTAAATATTTGCGGGAACGATCAAAGGCGGGAAATGTCGGTACTCGTGATGTGATATAGATGAAATACCCGCTATTGTTTGATGGCTGTGCTGGAAGTGCTGGAATTGAGTTTTGGTAATGACGTTTCGATTCTGTGTCGCCCTTTGACGTGATAAGGTGAAATACCTTTTGTGATATTATTGAACAAAACGTTATTTTTAAGGGAAATCGCATTATGACAGATAAGTTTGTTTCGTATAGAACAAAGTTTGCACCAAACACACGGAATAACACATTGTCGTTTAGATTAAAGTGTCCATAAATTCTTATTATATACCTAGGTACCGATCTCTTTGCTGACGTCAGGTTCAGTGTTTCCTGTAGGGTTACTCCCGAACGCGATCGACAATCTGAGATCGAATTGGTATCGAGTAAACGATAAAACGGAGCACGGTGGCGCAGTGGTTTAGTGCCTGGCCCAGCGATTGCGGAAGTTAAGCAACGTTCGCAAGGGTCGGTCATGGGATGGGTGACCAAAAATGTATTATCTCGAGCTCCTCCGTGCTTCGGAAGGCACGTTAAGCCTTTAGTCCCGGCTGCATTTGCAGTCGTTAACACCCACCAATCCGCATTGGGCCCGCGTGGTGGGTTATGGCCTATCCTCCTTACCACCCATAAGGAAGGCCTGTGCCCCAGCAGTGGGGACATCAAAAATGGCTGATGGACAAACGATAAAACGGTACAATGCAAACCATAGAAACCGTTTTCAATGTACCAAAATATCCTCCTAAGATCCTTATGTGCACTAGATCTCGTTAATTCCCGTCAGTAGTAGAGGGTTTCGATTTTTTCCTTACACAATAGAAAACAAAAGTTTCTACACGTGACAAACACTGACCTTACTGTTCAATTTACGCAGGTTTTTTTTGAGTTAAAAAAGTTTTTTTAATCCACAGCGGATATTAATGACAACAAATGAATATCCTGACCCCGTACATAATAATAGAACCCCTTTTTTGTTTGCTAATTTTATCATTAAACTTCCAACGTTTAAGCAACATCCCAAAATTGTTAAATTCACAGCAATACAAATACCTTACCTAACCCATAATCCTTTGTTCTGAAACCCGTAATGTCGATGCCTTCCCATAAATCGAATTTTCCGAACATAATAAAAACCTTCACCGAACCTATAAATATAGAACGAGAAAAGGTTATTTCGGCAAACAATTATCCGGTACCGATGACTCCCTCCCTGGGAAGGTAACCATAAATCCAGATTTGTAGCGGCTCTGGCCTGCTTTCTAACTTGTCCAAAATATTTTATTGCGATAGAAAAAAAAATGAAAAAATTGTTTGGTTTTGCTAATTTAATTACTTTAAAGTCCTTTAGTATTTTAAGTAAACATCCACACTCTTTTGCAAATTCCAGTATCAAAACTTACGTACTTATATACCTACAAGCATTTTCTTTATGAAAATTACTATTTCACAAATCCGTTATCAAAACACGTTAAATTACACGCTAAAAAGGTGATTGTTTATTTAACAAATATGTTTGTTTTCACACTTATACTTTTGGGATTTCGTTAATCTAAAAAAAACTTTTTAACTTACAAGTGTAAAAATCTCAATGGAAAATCCTGAGTATACCTAAGGGTGACCGGCGACTCTCCATTTGAAAAAAAAAACATAACCTTGTAAAAAAATCTTGTAAAGTACACTTGTAGACTTGTATGTTTTGATAAACAGGGCACAGGCCGTTTATCCAGAAAATTCAAACGATATGGTATCCCTACTTCCTAGTGATTTATGCGGCTCGATAATATGGCCGACATCCCGCTAATGAAATTGTCAACCAGGTAACGGGCCCGTGATACTGTGGGATGAAATCAATTTCTGGCCAGGGGACCTGACATTCCAGGGGACTGACATTCCGGCGGGCCAAAGCATTGGCGGTAGGTTATATTTCTGAGTTACGATTTCCGGGTCATTCATCTAAAGCCAATTTTATCATTGTATCTTGGTATTTTATAATTTGATTTGCTGAAATGTTTTTAACAATACTGAAATCAAAATATTTTAATTAAATCTGAGATTTTCTTTATTTTTAAATACTTAAACCTAGATATTAAAGCACTTGGGAAAAATATGATAAAAGTTGCTCTATCTAAAAATAACAAACATTTTCGACAAAGCTTGAAATCAAACTTAAAAAGATGTAAATTAAGCAAAACTTGATTTCATAAACAAATAAAAAAATAGCGGTTCCTAATTCGGGTAGCACAAACAAACATTACTTTTCCATAATAAAGTGAAAAGTTGAAAGATTAATCCTGGTGAATGCGCAAACGAATGCGGGATAGCAGCGAGCATGATAAAGCGAACGCTTTGTGTGGATTTACGGAAATTTTCGGCCCAAAACGCAACCGGAGTGTTTAGATAATTCGGGACGACCGGCCGCTTCCCAACAGTCACTTTTGATTGGACTATGGCGTGCACGTCAAGGTACTTAATTACGTGATCAATCATTTTACTTCACAAAATCAGTAATGGTAATGAATCAGATAGGTGATTGCGTAAAGTCAATCGTATTCATTTGACAGTTCATATTGTATCATAATATATGTCATCCCATACAAATTGCAGCCGATGGAATACGATATGAACTGTCAAATGAATACGATTACCTTACGCAATTCCACCCCAGGGTGGTGGTCGCGCTAATTTTCAACGATAAAACCAAACCAAGTTGTTACCGTTTCAGTTTTGTTTACAGAAAAATACTCTTTGTTAAAATCATTGATTGAAAGCTATGTCTAGGGAACCTAAGATGCCAATCTTAGACAATTAATTTTACAGCTAAACCAAAGATTTATTGGTAAATAGGTAGGTAACCTAAATAACAACGTAACTGTTTTGGTTTTATAGTATGTGGAGCTCATTTTTCTATGTTGACGACTCTGTATGAAATATACAGGGAGAAAAAAGCAGCCCTTGACGAGTTTCTTGCCAGTTCTTCTCGTTACAAGGTCTCCCGCTTAGGGTTTGCGAACCAATGGCGTAGCTTCTATGACATTCACAAGTGCTTGTAACAGCCTAGACTGAATACATTATTTTTGTTTTTTTTGCGGCGCGATTACCCTTTTTGTGTTGGCACACGCCTAACTCCTTGCGTAGGTGGCGGCCGCCCGCTGGGATAGTCGCAAGCAGAGAGTAGGGGATTGCAATAACTACAGCTACTTAGAAATTCGACAACGTAAGACTTTGGGAAAACAAACTATGTCCAAACAAAATTAGTAGGTACCTAGGTAGGTATAAAGGGTCAAATTGGCCCCTTCACATCGTCGTCGGCAGGTTACGTAAATACTTAATTAACTTATTGAATTTTTTTGGATCATAAATACGAAAATTATTAAGGGTACTTAACTGAAAAAAAATCTTTGTTCCTGAGGTGGAACTATACATAAAGTAGTCGAGGGGAAGAGACCGTCCGCCCAGGATTACGGGACGCTGCCAGCATTCACTCGGGTCCGTTTGTTCCCGCAGATTGTTTAGCGGAGTGCAGAATTACGGGTTTAATCTTTACTGCACTCACTTTCCTACTGGTGATACTTTCGTGAAGGGTTAAACGTTCAGGAAAAAATAAATATTTCTGTTTTCTTTGTGATTTGTCGAAATGCTTTGGTATGTCGGCGTTATTTGTCTATTTGTAATTTGGTTTATCTTTCTGTTAAGTTTAAAAGTGTTCCTTTTTTTTCGTTAAATTTAAGTTTTTTGATTTTAATATATTTTTCTTAAATATTGTAGTAGATCTGTACCAATCCCGTATATTTAAAAGCGGGTATCTGTAAATTGTAAATTATACTTTTGCGAATGCTGTGCGCAGTATTTTTAACCGACTTCATCAAAAGGAGGAGGTTCTCAATTCGATTGTATGTTTTTTTTTTTTTTTTTTTTTTTTTTTTTTTTTTTTTTTTTTTTTTTATCGTTGTTCGCGCGTATCTTCGACATTTATGGACCGATTTCGATAATTTTTTTTTGTTCGATTGAGTTTTCTTGCGAGATGGTCCCATTTATTTTTTTTTTCAAATCGGTTCAGTAGTTTACAAGTAATCCTGAAAATACTATGATATTAAATCAACTAACTTGACAACTTTGTTATTTATGAACCGAATTAGATGATTTTTTTTGTTGGGGAAGGGATACCGTTGTGTAGTCTTTTTAACCGACTTCAAAAAAAGAAGGTAAGTTTTCAGTTTGTATGTTTCTCCGCGATTATCTCACGTTTGGCTGAGCCGATTTTTCTACCTAAATAATATACCTACACTACTTAATGCAGAAGGTACTTACACTAAAAATAAACAAATAAAAAAATTGTTTAAAAAACAAAAAACCGACTTCAAAAAACCTGCCTCTAAAAAAAGGAAGAAATAATATACAAATCATTAGATACGCATTATCATTGTTATAATAAAACACGTCAATTGAAGTCGGGTGAGGCTTTTAGAATAAAAAAAGGAAGATGTTCTCCAGCCCCACCCGACTTTAATAGACGTGTTTTATTATAACAACTAGCTTCTGCCCGCGACTTCGTCCGCGTGGATATTAGAGAAAATCCTTAGGGAACCTTCAAAATCCTTAGGGAACCTTCAACCAGGATCTGACCAGCCATTTTTACGCATTACGGCTACCCGTTCCAGTTCCCGTTTAAGTTCCCGTTCCCGTTCGCGTTCCCGTTCCCGTTCCCGTTCCCGTTCCCGTTCCCGTTCCCGTTCCCGTTCCCGTTCCCGTTCCCGTTCCCGTTCCCGTTCCCGTTCCCGTTCCCGTTCCCGTTCCCGTTCCCGTTCCCGTTCCCGTTCCCGTTCCCGTTCCCGTTCCCGTTCCCGTTCCCGTTCCCGTTCCCGTTCCCGTTCCCGTTCCCGTTCCCGTTCCCGTTCCCGTTCCCGTTCCCGTTCCCGTTCCCGTTCCCGTTCCCGTTCCCGTTCCCGTCCCCGTCCCCGTCCCCGTCCCCGTCCCCGTCCCCGTCCCCGTCCCCGTCCCCGTCCCCGTCCCCGTCCCCGTCCCCGTCCCCGTCCCCGTCCCCGTCCCCGTCCCCGTCCCCGTCCCCGTCCCCGTCCCCGTCCCCGTCCCCGTCCCCGTCCCCGTCCCCGTCCCCGTCCCCGTCCCCGTCCCCGTCCCCGTCCCCGTCCCCGTCCCCGTCCCCGTCCCCGTCCCCGTCCCCGTCCCCGTCCCCGTCCCCGTCCCCGTCCCCGTCCCCGTCCCCGTCCCCGTCCCCGTCCCCGTCCCCGTCCCCGTCCCCGTCCCCGTCCCCGTCCCCGTCCCCGTCCCCGTCCCCGTCCCCGTCCCCGTCCCCGTCCCCGTCCCCGTCCCCGTCCCCGTCCCCGTCCCCGTCCCCGTCCCCGTCCCCGTCCCCGTCCCCTGGATGTGCATGTCCAAGTCCAATCATGGCCACCGTGTTAGACTTCAAAATAAATGTAATTTTCGCAACCACCATCACATTAAACCTCAAGAACGACATCCACATCGATTTTCATGTTTACTTACCCCATTTACACCTTAAGGGAGGATTTTCAAAGTAACAAAATATGTGTTTGCCTATTTATTTTTAGACATGCTCCTACGAATTTTAAAGTTGTAATGTCTATTTTATATTATTTTTCCATACAAAATTTAAACCCCATTTTCACCCCTTTAGGGGTTAAATCATGTCCACCGTGTTGGACTTCAAAATAAATCTCATTTTCGCAATCACCATCCCCAAAAAACCTCAAGAACGACATCCATATTGATTTTTATGTATACTCACCCCCCATTTACCCCTATGTGGTTGATTTTCAAAATTACAAAATATTTGTTTGCCTATTTATTTTAGATGTGCTCCAACGAAGTTTAAAATTGTAATGTCTATTTTATATTATTTTTTCATACAAAATTTTCACCCCATTTTCACCCCTTTAGGGGTCAAATCATGTCCACCGTGTTGGACTTCAAAATAAATGTCATTTTTGCAATCGTCATCCCCGAAAACCCTAATAACGACATCCATATCTATTTTTGGGTTTCTTACCCCTTTTCACCCCCATTTCATCAAAATAGGGGTTCAAATACTAACAATAAAAATATACGTTGCGTTAGATGTCTGTCCGTAAGCCTAAATTATAAATTTAGCGATTTTTACTTCGAAAATAAAGGATTTTCTTCAATACACAACTTCATCCCCCTTTTGACCCCTTCGGGGGTAGAATTTTGAAAAACGCTGAGACCCGTATTTATTTATTTTCAATGGTCAGTCTAAACACAAAATTTGAAGATCCTAGCTTCAAAACTGAGGGACTTTCATACAAACTTTAATCCCCTTTTTTACCCCCTTAGGGGGTGAATTTTGAAAAACCCTTTCTTAGTGCACCCCTAGACCTCATAAGGAACCTACGTGCCAAATTTGGAATCTCTAGACCCAGCGGTTTGGGCTGTGCGTTGATAGATCAGTCAGTCAGTCAGTCAGTCAGTCATTCAGTTTACGATTTTATAAATATAGATGATAATGCGTATCTAATGATTTGTATATTATTTCTTCCTTTTTTTAGAGGCAGGTTTTTTGAAGTCGGTTTTTTTTAGAAATACAGTTTACCACTACCTATATGTATTTAGCTTTAAGGAACTACAAATAATGTTTTGGATTGTATTTTGTTTCTGTGCCTAATAAATAAATAAGTATGTATGTATGTTACAGATAACTCGACATAGATTTAAAATAAAACAACAATTAATTCTTGTTACCTACATACAAAGAGCTAATAGGTAGGTAACGGTAACGTAGTTGATTTTATAAGTTAAATCAAAGACATGTTAATTAATTCTAATGCATACAGTAATACGGACACATTAACAATTTATACTGTAAATACGCGTTTTAAGGCATCAGCAAACCACTCAACATATTTTTCAAGGGAACAGCCAGAATTTTATATTTTGTCATTCCCGGATTCATTATCTAGAGGGCGCTACAGGCATTCGCGATAAAAGACATGTTTATGTTCGTCGCCCGAATATTTTAATAATGCGAGTAGAAAAAATTCGGTGAGGAATCACATTTTGTGTGGAAATTTTGATGAAGAATTTTTGTAGGCTCGAATCGCACATGGATTACATCTGCCCCAACGCTGTCGACGTTGCGTCATCATTATTTTTTTGCGAAAATTTTCTTGGGTAAAAATAAAAAAGTACATCGAATAAAATTGAAATGAAAATATTGCCACTTCTGTGTTTTGTATGAAATCACTAAAATGCAAATATTTCGAAATCTATTATAGATATTTAAAAAATCAAAACGTACAGCCCTAGTATTTAGGCATAAAATCAAAAAAATACCAAAAATTAATTACTGTAGGTTAAGGTTTAGAGGGTGGGAAACGTTATCGCCGTTTGTATGGAGACCACGTGGTTGACAATCCTCTTTAGCAATATTAAAAAATACTCTAAACAGGGTCCCGCGAAGAAACTTTCTACCGAGTTCGCAACTCGGGACGATCATTACAATAAATTTATACAACTCCCCGACGAGTCCCGTTATATTGCATTTTTATTTCATTGCGAGCGGTTGGAAATTACTTTTTTTGTTTGGAACAGAAATTATGACTGAATATAAACAGCCATTTTACATTAATAACTTATTTCGTACTTAAACTCACCACGCGCCACGGCATCGTTATGTTCAATTACTTCAGCGGTTATTGTTTGTCATAAAATAAAACAATACTTTATCAGGATAAAATCTTAAGGCGCCCTACTACCCACTACTAGCGCTGCCAATAAATTTATTTTTATTACTCGTAAACCAGGTAAATATTAAAAAAAGCTAAGATCATGCCCTCCTACATTGTCTCTAATATTTTTCGAATAACTCTTCAACAGTTTTAATTCTTTCTGTAAGTTTTAAAATCCATTTGAGCTCGAAGTGGCCACTTTTGGCTAGAATTAAAACTTATAGAAAGATTCAACCTGATTCAAGAGTAATTAAAATAAATGTATTGGCGGCGCTAGTAGTAGGTACTACGGCGCCTTAACAATAAAATGCAACTACTTTTTGACATTTGAGATTATTAAGTTCTTCTATTATTTATTCTGTAATTCTACGTACTATCGGTTCGTTTATTACCTACTTATTTTAGTTTAATATTTTTGTTGCCTAAAAATTTAGATTTCCCTTGATCAACATTTTATTTAATTAGATATCTCAAAATTTTTGTTAAAATGTTACTAGATTACTTATTTTTAATACCAAATTTGCTAAATTCAAAACTTTTAAAGAAAAAAAATCTTTTTTTTGTTGTAATGTCAATATTTACTTAATAACATTGTCATTATTTGCTTACATAATTGTCTGTTCAACGTAATGTAGGTACTATTTAGTGGTGGAAACTTTTTTGGCGGATGTACTAATATTTTGTTTTACTATTACTATGTATTATTTAAAGCTGTATGTTTCCCAAAGTAATAAAATAAAAATAAAATAAAATAAAATAAAGGACACTATTCACTGCAGAACATAGTGTTATTATTATCAACCGTTGCGCAGAACCTTTTGCCATCGCATGGCGACCCTGCCAGGTCATTCTACTACATCCAAGTCATTCTATCCCTTTCTTTTCCAGCCACGTGACGAGAACAGCCAGCTGGCTACCTCCGGCGGAGTGCTGGACTTCCTCGCGGGAGGGCAGCGCCAGCAGCCAGGTGGAAGTCCAAGAGGAGCTGCCGTATGGATGGGAGCAGGCGCTTGATAGCAATGGGAAACCTTATTACATCAAGTAAGCTTTAAAAAAAAATTCAAAAAATTACGATAAGAAGGCGTTTTTTGAAAGCCGATCCGTAAAATTTAGGCCCTTTCACACGTGAAGCAAATTTAAACCCTATTAAAAAATTTACCAAATGATAGGGTTTCCCTTTTGATAGGGTTAGTCGACGTTATGCTTACCGTAAATATTGATAGGGTTTTTGAAAACAAGTCTTTGAAATACCCAATCAAAAACCCTTTTAATAGTAAGCGGTTCATAAATCGGTAAATAAAGCGGTTTTGGTCCTTCGGCCCAGGTGCAGGTGGAACTAAGGTATAAATTGCTTGAACACGTTTTAAAACCCCTTCATAAAGCCTTCATAGGGTTTCCTCGATAGGGTTTTCCTATTCGGTAAGTGCTCACTTGGGTTACCCTTTCGATAGGGTTACCGTTTGATAGGGTTAAAAAACCCTTTAACGGTAAGCGGTTTCGGTCCTTGGTCTTATCACGTAACGGCTTATCCTTCGGTCTTTCGGGATCCTGAGTGGACGCTCTCGCTCAGGTTTAACCATACCACAGATAATTATAATACTATAATAATATACTAGTAACCATACATAGACCATACATACGAGCCATATGTATAGTGTGATATGGTTTACGACTGCTAAACAGGTCAATAACGATTCGGTTTGCTGACTTCGACCTTCGCATGAATGTGCGAATCGACCATGGTGACATAAGCGTTTCACTGTGGCTGGTTAAGCACATAAGGAGTGTTAAATATTTAGCGAGTATTGTGGAATGTGTATGAGACCATCGATAAGCTCGCGCTCACTAATCTGTGGGATTATGTCGTCGATGAATCCAAGACGCACTGGCCATTAAGAGAAATGATCTCTTTGCATTCTGAAGTGTCTAAACCTCCCTGACACTTACTTCTCTCTGACTTTTATCTCTGTAATTAAGCAGCAATTCGAAGAATGTGAAAACCCGTAAATAATCTTAAAGTGCCGTTGATCGAGACCATCCGGATGGCGTGAACTGCTCCGCATCGTCCACCAGGTGAGTGAGTGCATTTACTCGATGTTTCCATATCTTCCTCCATAATCCTCCTAGGTGTAATCCACCCCCATGGTGCTTGGCTATTTACACGCCACACCATCTTATGGTCCTTCGAGCCGGATTCCATGCTCCCCGCATTGAAATAGCGGGTGATTTATTTTCGCATTAAAATAGCGGGTGATTTATTTTAATTTATTTTCGCATTAAAACAGCGTGTAACTTCTTTTATTTTAATTTCGCATTGAAATAGCGTAATTTCTTTTTAAGTAATTTCTTTTCGCATTGGAATAGCGTTGAATTTATTTGATTTATTTTCGCATTGGAATAGCGTAATTTCTTTATAAAAATGTCGAAATCAAGTGATGATTCAGTTGATTCCGTCATTGAACTATCGGATAAACAGCTTACCTTATTAATAGCGAAAAAGGAGCGTCTTTTTTCGCGGATGAATGATCTTTATAGATTTGCGAATAATGTAACTAATTTTGCACCCCGAAATAATGAGACTTTCCTGGCTCAGTCTGAAATAATCGATGAAATGCGTAGACAATTTGAGTCTATAATTGATGACATAAATGACCGCAAGCTTTCGTTAGATTCGAAATTTCTGCCTGACTATCAGCCTTTGACTGCTTTTGAAGATCTGTACTTTATTGTAAAGCGCGTCCGAAATAATATTATTCAGTCGTCGCAATCAATTGTACCGTCGTCATCGAATAGTTCCGGCGATCATAATCCGAAATGCACCATTAAGTTGCCTCCGATTGAATTGCCGAGCTTCGACGGCAAAACGGAAAATTGGCCTAAATTTTACGAATCTTTTAAGTCCAACATTCACAATAACAAACAGCTGTCTGACTCGCAGCGCGTGCAGTATTTAGTAGGGAAATTAACCCACGGCGCGCTTAAGGCTACTGCGGGTATTGTACCCTCGGGTGAAACCTATAATATTATTTGGGATAGCTTGGTGAATAAATATCAAGATGTGCGTGCATTAGGTACACTTTATCTTAACAATATTCTCGATGCGAAAAATTGTTCGAATACGGCAGCCAGTCTTGATTATTTTATTGAAAAATATTCAGCGTCTGTGTTGGCCTTAAAACAACTGAATATCAGTGATGTGACCGATTTCATACTTTTGCATTGTGCTCTAAGGAAGATCGATGTTCAAACTGTTCAAGCGTTCGAATTATCTGTGCGTCATAAGGACATTCCTTCTTATAATGAATTAATTTCTTTCGTGCAAGATCAAGTTAAAATCTTAGAACGGTCTAATGTTTCATACTCGTCACGGTCTTCGAGCGGTGGTGTTAATAAAGCGTCATCGTCTGTCGCGACCGCGGCAGCCCGTCCTAATACTTACAAGTCGTTTGTCGCGAGTAATGAAAATATGACTTACACGTCGGGAAAGTCGTGTCTCTTTTGCAATAAAAGTGATCATTCGGTTAATGCATGTTCACAGTTTAAAAGTTTGAGTTCACCCCAAGCCCGATTTGATTTTATTAAATCGAAACAGGCTTGCGTCAGTTGTCTTAGTGGGTCGCATACCGTAACGTCATGTGGGTCGACGGTTGCTTGCGAATTATGCAAAAAACGTCACCATACCCTCTTACATTTTGATACTAAGAATAATAATGGTCGGAAAAATACTTACGCTCATACGCTCAACGAACGGAGTGAGACGTTTAGTGTTTTAAAATGTCGAAAGCGGTGAAATGTGTTTCCTGCAATATTGTTATTGACGAATTATTATCATATGTTCAAAACAAGTTATCAGTGATTGATGAGGATACACTAGTGAATATATGTTCCTCTGCGTTCACCTGTGAAGAGATAGAAAAATCTAAGGAGCTATTGTTTGAATCAGTTCCTACCGAAAAAGCCAAAATAAAGCGCAAAAATAAAGGAAGACAGCAAAGAGATCTTGTGGACATAGTGAGTGTGTTTAAATCCGTGGAACCAGATTTAGTTCCAATCTTTGTGGCCAAAAATCTGGAACGGTTGCCGCCGATTCTGTTTGATCACCTCGATTGCACGAAGCTACTTAAAGACCTTCTTCGATTGCAGAACGAACTTAAAGAAGTGAAAGAAACGTATGTCACACAGGCACAATTGGAAGAAGTGAAGACGGATATTTTGAAAAAGCAGAATGACTCGTTAATTTCTCCATCTGGGTATAGAGTTAATATGAAGCGAGGCGGATGGTTAATGGATAGTGGCCCTATTGGATTATCACACGTCCAAGATTCGTCATTAGATGAGTGTGTAGACGTAGTCGAGGTATCTCCGCGAGCTAGACTTGATAACAACAAACAGCGATTACGAAACATTAAGACGGTAAACGGAGAAATACCCGACAAAAATATAACGGCTAAGATGATGCAGCAAAAGCGAGGCGCGAGTCCCCCCCCGCCCCGCGCCGGGTCCGCCCCTAGCCCGAGCGTAGCCGACTCGACGCGGCCGGCTGTGACGTCACCGCGGTGGATCACACCGCTCGAGCCGCCGCCGCCGACACAGCAGCAATCCTTATCAGCTGCTACGAATAATATTGACGAAAACAAACAGGAAATTACGAAGCGCACGAGTGAAATTATGACGACCTACCAACCCCAGCCGGCTCGCGGGGACGATGGGGAGGGATGGCAAAGAGTTTCACATCATAGGAGACGTATGAATTACCGTTATCACGGTGAGGCCGGTATTGCCAGAGATAGCGCAGGGAATTTCAAGGCCGCTGTGAAAAAAGTGCCGATATTTATTACTAAGGTGCACAAAGATACGACCGAAAAAGATATAACCGATTACGTCTATCAAAAAACGTCAGAAATTATAACCCTTGAACCAATATTGTTCAAATATCCAAAAACCTATAAAGCATTTAAATTCTTTGTACCGGAAGTTAAATTATCTTTATTCCTGAATAGCGGACTATGGCCTGAAGGAATTATTTTCAGACGTTTTGTAAACTTTAAATTCGGAAATTCGAACGCGAACGGTGTAAACAAAGGCACCGTGACCGGCCCACAGTAACTAAATTAATGGATTTAAAGTCTATTTACAAACTTGTTAGTTACAACTGTAAGAGCGTGAAACGCTCTGTGGAAAGTATAAGGCAGTTGTGTCGCACATCAGATATAATAGCCCTTCAGGAAACTTGGTTGATGCCGGACGATATTCCGTTCCTGAGCGGGATCGACGGGGATTTCGGCTGCACCGGAACGTCGGCGGTGGACACCGGCGCCGGCATGCTGCGCGGACGCCCCTACGGCGGCGTCGCGCTGCTGTGGCGGAAAAATGTGTTTACCGAAGTATCGGTTGTGCAGTGCGATAACCCACGAGTGTGTGCCGTTAAGATAAATGCTTGTCAAAGGTCTTTCATGGTGTTAAGTGTATACATGCCGACGGATAGTGATGCAAATCTAACGGAATTTACGGATTGTCTCAGTCTGGTGAGCGCTATCATAAACAATAATAGTGTAGAATCGGTATATATACTCGGGGACTTTAACTCGCATCCGCATGAACGCTTTTATGTTGAGTTAACGAGTTTTTGTGCGGAATCACAATGGGTATGCGCGGACGTTGAGATATTAGGGTTGGATTCTGGAACTTATACATTTATAAGCGAGGCGAACGGATCAAAGCGCTGGCTTGATCATTGTGTAGTCACTAAATCTGCTCGGGAGACTATTATAGATGTACAAGTTAAAGAAGACGTGTTATGGTCGGATCACTTTCCGCTAGTGATTGATATTTTATTAGATAGTATCAAACCCAAAGCTAATAAACAGTCTTTGCAATGTAACAGGGTGCGTTGGGGTGATAGAAACTCTGATCAATGTGACATGTATAGTAATTTATGTAATGATAATTTAAAATTAATTGACTTTCCTATTGAAATGACTAAATGTTGTGATTATGTATGTAAAAATTTTGACCACCATCTTGTTATTGATAATATGTACGATAAAATAGTTGACTTATTAAGGCGCGCAGCTTGTGATAGTCATTCGTCCAAAGTTCCCAGATATAGGAGGCCGATACCCGGTTGGAGCAGGCACGTGGGTGGCGCGCACAGGGCGGCCAGAGAAAAGTTTGAGTTGTGGGTGTTGTACGGCAGGCCAGCGGAAGGGCGCGTGTGGGATGAAATGCAGACGAGTCGGAGAATTTTTAAATCGCGTTTACGCTGGTGTCAAAATCATACTGATCAAATTAAAATGGACATCCTTGCGTCGCACCATTCCAGGAGCGACTTCCGCAGCTTCTGGAAGTCTACGAATAAACTTAATTGTAAGCCAGGTCTTCCTGTGAGTGTCGACGGTGCCTGTGACCTGCCGGGAATAGCAAACATATTTAGGGACCATTTTACCGTAAAGTCACCACTGGGTCCAACACAGTCGGCAAGCGATGATGGTTGTAGTGGCCGGGAAGTAAGCGTCCGATTTACGGCCAAAGACGTCCGGCAGGCCATAAAATCAATGTCACGGGGTAAGTCTCCCGGCCACGATGACCTGAGCATTGAACACCTAAGGTACGCGGGATATCATCTACCCAGAGTACTGGCGATGTTCTACTCCCTGTGTGTGGGACATTCCTACTTGCCTGCGCCGATGATGAAAACTGTGGTGGTACCAGTTGTCAAAAACAAAACTGGTGACATTAGCGACAAATGTAATTATCGTCCGATTTCGTTGGCCACCATTATCGCGAAGGTGCTAGACAGTTTGCTTAACACTCAGCTTGATAAACACTTACGTATACACGACAACCAATTCGGTTTCAAGTCAGGTCTCTCTACGGAAACGGCTATATTGTGTCTGAAGCAAACTGTCAAGTACTATGCGGACAAAAATACGCCCATTTTTGCGTGTTTTCTTGATTTATCGAAAGCGTTTGATCTGGTTTCCTACGATATTCTATGGCAAAAACTTCATAAAACATCGATGCCCGAGGAACTAATCCGTACTTTTAAATATTGGTACGGAAACCAGATCAACGTAGTCCGGTGGTCGGGGGCGTATTCGACGCCATACAGATTGGAGTGCGGCGTGAGGCAGGGGGGGCTGACATCGCCAAAACTTTTTAATTTGTATGTAAACGCACTTGTGAAGGAGCTCAGCAGCACACACGTCGGCTGCCATATTGGTGGAGTCTGCCTTAATAATATTAGTTACGCGGACGACATGGTGCTGCTGAGTGCCTCTGTATGTGGACTGTCACAGCTGCTTGACATTTGCGAAAAATATGCTAAACAACACGGTCTGATTTATAATGTGAAGAAGAGCGAGTGGATGATCTTTCAGGCTCGGGGAAGGTCCCTGAGTCAAACACCCCAACCTAAACTGTATGGCTGCCCTCTTAATAGAGTAGAACAATTTAAGTACCTTGGGCACATTCTAACCCCGGACCTGAAAGACAATGCGGATATTGAGAGGGAGCGTAGGGCGCTGTCTGTTCGTGCGAATATGATAGCCCGCAGATTTGCTCGCTGTTCTAGAGACGTCAAAATAACCCTGTTCAGGGCATTTTGCACGTCCTTTTACACGAGCAGTCTGTGGGTGAGTTATACGCAGAAGCAGTACGGCGCCTTGCGCGTCCAATTCAATAATGCATTCAGGACTCTGTTGGGGCTGCCTCGATTCTGTAGCGCCTCAGGGATGTTCGCTGAAGCGCGCGTGGATTGTTTCTCCACAACCATGCGCAAGAGGTGCACATCCCTGGTGCGCAGGGTGCGGGCCAGCCCGAATAGTCTCCTGCGAGCTTTTTCCGAGCGCTTTGACTGCCTGTACCTGTATCACTGTGACATGATACATGTGCAGGCAAATAATGTAATACTATTTTAATTTTAATTTTAATTTTATTTTATTTATTTTGTAATTTATTAATTTTGTGAAATTGTGGAACATGTTTTCTGAAAACAATAAATGAATGAATACGTCGCGAGTACCTACCGTTGAAGGGTCGTCGCCTCATTTATCGTCGTCGGTGCCGTCCGACGCCTTGCTGCCTGCAGCGTCGCCTCTTTCTGCACCCGGCGTAGGAACGAACCCGTGTGTTTTGAATACCCCATCGGGTACTCAATCCATTATGGGGACCCCATCTAGTTCAGATACACCGAGTATCTTGGGCACCCCGGGTACCCCTTCATTGTCTTTAAGTGCGGAAGTAAAACCAAACTCTACGATTTTACTATCGACAGCGCAAGTTTATGCTAAAATTAAAAATTGCAATAATAAAAGAATTATCCGCTGTTTAATAGATAACGGATCGCAAAATAATTTAATTACAATGGACTGTTGTAAATCGCTTAATTTACCTATAATTCCACTGAGTAACTCTTTTGTCAAAGGAATTGGTTTAGCGTCTCGGCCGATTTTAGGATATGTTTATTTGGATATTGAGTCCCGTGTTTATACGAATAATAAATACACTATACATGCTTTAGTGATTGACTGTATCACCGATCAGCTGCCTGCTCATTATGTGGACATGGGTGATATGGGTTACTTGAAAGGGATTCCCCTCGCCGATCTGACATGGAACGTTCCTGGGTCGGTGGATGTCGTTCTGGGTGCTCAGCTGTTTCCATATATTTATTTAGGGAATAGGGTCGTATCTGGTACCGGTGCACCTCCTGCTTTGCTGACCGCGTTTGGTTACGTGCTGATGGGTGATTTCCCAAGTAATATTCTTGTTAATACTTCTACGTCGTTCTGCGCACTCTTGCTTAATGATATTGTGCAGAAATTTTGGCAATTAGAGGAATTACCTAACATGAGGTTTTTGAGTCCGGAGGAGACGGAATGTGAAAATTTGTTTGCTTCGTCGGTCACCCGGGGGGAGGGTAGTAGGTACTCGGTTGCTTTACCATTCTGCAAGAACCCGAAAGAATTGGGTAATTCTCGCACTGCTGCTCAAAGACGATTTATGGCTTTGGAGCGGAGATTTAAACAGTCACCGGATTTACGAGATAAATATAATAGTGTTATCGGTGAATATATTGAAAAGGGCTACTTGTCTGAGGTTCCTGAATCCGAGGTGACGGAGGAAGGATACTACATCCCGCATCACGCTGTCACCCATCCGGGTAAGCCCATGCCTCGGATCGTGCTCGATGCTAGTGCGAAAACGCATACAGGGTTGTCACTAAATGACGTCCTTCATATTGGCCCTAATTTGCAAGCCGATTTATTTCTGCTTTTGCTTGGCTTTCGTCTTTTTCCAGTCGCTATGACTGCTGATATTAAACAAATGTATTTACAGATTTTGGTTCCGTATGAACACCGTAAATATATTAGGATTTTGTTTCGTTTTTCGGAGAACGAAGTCGTACGAACCTTTCAATTTAATCGGGTCCCCTTTGGTCTCAAATCAAGCCCATACTTAGCAATGCGAACTGTTCGTCAACTGGCTGATGACATGAGATCACATTACCCGGAAGCTGCTAAGGTGGCAGAGTCTAGGTTGTACATGGATGATCTAGTTTATTCTATCTCTGATGAGGTCAGCGCCGTGCGCCTTTCTCAAGAATTAATCTCGTTGTTCAAGGCCGGTGCCTTTGACCTGGTCAAATGGACAAGTAATTCTCGCGTGGTCCTGGGAAACCTTCCAGACTCTCACCGCAGTGCAGTGGATCTGAATGATGGTTCTAGCCATACCTTGAAGGTGTTAGGCCTTTCGTGGGAACCAGCCGATGACAACTTCTTCTTTACGACTGCTTACGTCCAAGAGAAATGTACGAAACGAAATATACTTTCTGTGGTTGCTCGTTTGTTTGATGTCCTCGGTTTGATGGCCCCTGTCATTTTGTACGCCAAGTTGCTTATTAAAGAGCTATGGTTATGCAACATAGATTGGGATGATACTCCCCCTGAGAGCGTTATACGAAAATTCTCGGTGCTCATACAGGAGTTTCCTCTCATTTCAACTTTGAAAATCCCACGTCATATAGGCGTCTTTAACGACTGTACGGTACTTATTGTTGCGTTTTGTGATGCAAGTATGAACGGTTATGGTTGTGTCCTATACTTACACACCACTGACTCCATGGGTAATATTACTGTGAGATTACTTTGTGCGAAGTCCAAGGTTTCACCCACTAAAGTGACCACCCTCGCACGTTTGGAATTATGTGCTGCCGTCTTGATGTCTAAACTAATACGGACAGTTCAAGACTCCTATCAAGCGCGTGTACCCATTGCGGGAACGTATGCTTTCTCGGATTCTACCATTGCGCTTTCGTGGATTCATTCTTCACCGCATCGTTGGTCGGTGTTTGTAAGTAACCGCGTCGCTCAATGTCAGGAGAATCTGCCTCCTGAAAACTTTTATCATGTTGCAGGAAGTGAGAATCCAAGTGATTGTCTTTCCCGGGGGATGCTTCCCTCCCAACTCATTTCACATGATTTATGGTGGAACGGCCCATCATGGATTCGTAGCCCTCCGTCAAATTGGCCAATGAAAGCCTTTTCACCTACCATAACCGCCGAGTTGCCTGAGCACAAAGTTAGTGTGCTGACTGCAACGGTTCGGTGTGAACCACCGGCTCTGATGGAATTGGCTCGGCGTATATCCGGGTGGGATAAACTTCTACGAATTGTTGTATACGTCCTCCGATTTATTAAAAAAATCTCGCCTTCTTCTGGAGCAGTCAATAATATTATGACTGCCGAGAAATTTGTGATACGTTCAGTGCAGAGTATCCACTTCGCAGAGGATCTTACCGCGCTTAAGAAGAGTAAATTGCCTTCTAAGAAGTTTTTAAACTTGTCGGTGTTTCTTGACGAAGATGGTGTGCTGCGTGTTGGAGGACGGCTTTCAAAATCGGATTTACCATTTGAGGCTAAACATCCGGCTTTACTCCCTAAACATGATCATATAGTGGATCTTATCATTCAACACTACCATATTATGAATTGTCATACTGGTCCAGGACTTTTGATGTCGATCTTGCGGCAACGTTTTTGGATATTGGATGCCAGGACGGTGATAAGAGCAAGGGTTCGGAAATGCAATTGCTGCTTCCGTTTGAATCCGTCGCACCCCACGCCCAAGATGGCTGATTTACCTTCCTTCCGTGTTACCGAAGCAAAGGCTTTCGTCCATACCGGCGTTGATTACGCGGGTCCCCTTCGCATTACGCTTGCTCGTCGAAGAGGACAACATTCGCAGAAGGCGTATATTTGCTTGTTCGTGTGCCTCGTGACCAAGGCTATTCATATTGAGTTGGTCTCGGACCTAACTTCCAATGCCTTTCTAGCGGCATTTAGTCGTTTTATTTCACGGCGTGGACCTGTGTCGTGTCTATATTCAGACAATGGCACCAATTTTGTCGGTGCAAAGGCACAGCTAGATGATCTTTATACCTTCTTAATTGGATCTGAATTTCATCCAACTTTAAAGCGCGAACTTACTAAGCGCCGCATTGATTGGAAAATGATTCCACCTCGTTCACCGCATTTCGGTGGTATGTGGGAGTCGAATATTAAAAGTTTAAAGACTCACCTTTATCGAGTAATCGGAACCCAGCTTCTCACTTACGAGGAAATGCAAACCGTGCTGGTGCAGATAGAGTGTATTATGAACTCGCGCCCACTTACTGTTGTATCTTCGGATCCCGATCCCGAAGTGATAACTCCTGCGCATTTTTTAATGTCATCACCTTTGCAGTACTTACCTGCGCCACCCTTAACTGACACGCGTATTAATCTTACCCAGCGGAAACAGTTATTAGACAGTATGGTGCAGTCTTATTGGAAGAAGTGGCGTTCAGAGTATCTTCATACCTTACAGATTAGACAGAAATGGACCACCACTGGCCATACTATTAATGTCGGAACTGTTGTCATTGTGGGACAGGAGGATTCTCCTCCCTTGAATTGGCCTTTAGGTGTAATTACGGAGATTTATCCCGGGTCGGACGGAGTTATTCGAGTGGCGACGGTGAAAACTAGATTCGGGATCTTTAAGCGTCCGATTGTAAAATTATATCCGATTCCTACTCAATAAGTCTCTGCATTATTTTATATTTAGTTGTAATTTAGGTTGTTTAGGATTTAGCCATGAAGTTTGGTCTTTCTGTTAACCTTAGTATAAACTGCGTGCATGTTATTTTATGTTGCTACGATTATGTTTGTAATTTATTTTTTGTTTTGGAACTACTGCGAACATCCAAGGCGGGGAGCATGGTTAAGCACATAAGGAGTGTTAAATATTTAGCGAGTATTGTGGAATGTTTATGAGACCATCGATAAGCTCGCGCTCACTAATCTGTGGGATAATGTCGTCGATGAATCCAAGACGCACTGGCCACTAAGAGAAATGATCTCTTTGCATTCTGAAGTGTCTAAAAACCTTCCTGTCACTTATACTCTTACTTCTCGTAACTCATAATCGTAGCAACATAAAATAACATGCACGCAGTTTATACTAAGGTTAACAGAAAGACCAAACTTCATGGCTAAATCCTAAACAACCTAAGTTACAACTAAATATAAAATAATGCAGAGAGTTATTGAGTAGGAATCGGATATAATTTTACAATCGGACGCTTAAAGATCCCGAATCTAGTTTTCACCGTCGCCACTCGAATAACTCCGTCCGACCCGGGATGAATCTCCGTAATTACACCTAAAGGCCAATTCAAGGGAGGAGAATCCTCCTGTCCCACAATGACAACAGTTCCGACATTAATAGTATGGCCAGTGGTGGTCCATTTCTGTCTAATCTGTAAGGTATGAAGATACTCTGAACGCCACTTCTTCCAATAAGACTGCACCATACTGTCTAATAACTGTTTCCGCTGGGTAAGATTAATACGCGTGTCAGTTAAGGGTGGCGCAGGTAAGTACTGCAAAGGTGATGACATTAAAAAATGCGCAGGAGTTATCACTTCGGGATCGGGATCCGAAGATACAACAGTAAGTGGGCGCGAGTTCATAATACACTCTATCTGCACCAGCACGGTTTGCATTTCCTCGTAAGTGAGAAGCTGGGTTCCGATTACTCGATAAAGGTGAGTCTTTAAACTTTTAATATTCGACTCCCACATACCACCGAAATGCGGTGAACGAGGTGGAATCATTTTCCAATCAATGCGGCGCTTAGTAAGTTCGCGCTTTAAAGTTGGATGAAATTCAGATCCAATTAAGAAGGTATAAAGATCATCTAGCTGTGCCTTTGCACCGACAAAATTGGTGCCATTGTCTGAATATAGACACGACACAGGTCCACGCCGTGAAATAAAACGACTAAATGCCGCTAGAAAGGCATTGGAAGTTAGGTCCGAGACCAACTCAATATGAATAGCCTTGGTCACGAGGCACACGAACAAGCAAATATACGCCTTCTGCGAATGTTGTCCTCTTCGTCGAGCAAGCGTAATGCGAAGGGGACCCGCGTAATCAACGCCGGTATGGACGAAAGCCTTTGCTTCGGTAACACGGAAGGAAGGTAAATCAGCCATCTTGGGCGTGGGGTGCGACGGATTCAAACGGAAGCAGCAATTGCATTTCCGAACCCTTGCTCTTATCACCGTCCTGGCATCCAATATCCAAAAACGTTGCCGCAAGATCGACATCAAAAGTCCTGGACCAGTATGACAATTCATAATATGGTAGTGTTGAATGATAAGATCCACTATATGATCATGTTTAGGGAGTAAAGCCGGATGTTTAGCCTCAAATGGTAAATCCGATTTTGAAAGCCGTCCTCCAACACGCAGCACACCATCTTCGTCAAGAAACACCGACAAGTTTAAAAGCTTCTTAGAAGGCAATTTACCCTTCTTAAGCGCGGTAAGATCCTCTGCGAAGTGGATACTCTGCACTGAACGTATCACAAATTTCTCGGCAGTCATAATATTATTGACTGCTCCAGAAGAAGGCGAGATTTTTTTAATAAATCGGAGGACGTATATAACAATTCGTAGAAGTTTATCCCACCCGGATATACGCCGAGCCAATTCCATCAGAGCCGGTGGTTCACACTGAACCGTTGCAGTCAGCACACTAACTTTGTGCTCAGGCAACTCGGCGGTTATGGTAGGTGAAAAGGCATTCATTGGCCAATTTGACGGAGGGCTACGAATCCATGATGGGCCGTTCCACCATAAATCATGTGAAGTGAGTTGGGAGGGAAGCATCCCCCGGGAAAGACAATCACTTGGATTCTCACTTCCTGCGACATGATAAAAGTTTTCAGGAGGCAGATTCTCCTGACATTGAGCGACGCGGTTACTTACAAACACCGACCAACGATGCGGTGAAGAATGAATCCACGAAAGTGCAATGGTAGAATCCGAGAAAGCATACGTTCCCGCAATGGGTACACGCGCTTGATAGGAGTCTTGAACTGTCCGTATTAGTTTAGACATCAAGACGGCAGCACATAATTCCAAACGTGCGAGGGTGGTCACTTTAGTGGGTGAAACCTTGGACTTCGCACAAAGTAATCTCACAGTAATATTACCCATGGAGTCAGTGGTGTGTAAGTATAGGACACAACCATAACCGTTCATACTTGCATCACAAAACGCAACAATAAGTACCGTACAGTCGTTAAAGACGCCTATATGACGTGGGATTTTCAAAGTTGAAATGAGAGGAAACTCCTGTATGAGCGCCGAGAATTTTCGTATAACGCTCTCAGGGGGAGTATCATCCCAATCTATGTTGCATAACCATAGCTCTTTAATAAGCAACTTGGCGTACAAAATGACAGGGGCCATCAAACCGAGGACATCAAACAAACGAGCAACCACAGAAAGTATATTTCGTTTCGTACATTTCACTTGGACGTAAGCAGTCGTAAAGAAGAAGTTGTCATCGGCTGGTTCCCACGAAAGGCCTAACACCTTCAAGGTATGGCTAGAACCATCATTCAGATCCACTGCACTGCGGTGAGAGTCTGGAAGGTTTCCCAGGACCACGCGAGAATTACTTGTCCATTTGACCAGGTCAAAGGCACCGGCCTTGAACAACGAGATTAATTCTTGAGAAAGGCGCACGGCGCTGACCTCATCAGAGATAGAATAAACTAGATCATCCATGTACAACCTAGACTCTGCCACCTTAGCAGCTTCCGGGTAATGTGATCTCATGTCATCAGCCAGTTGACGAACAGTTCGCATTGCTAAGTATGGGCTTGATTTGAGACCAAAGGGGACCCGATTAAATTGAAAGGTTCGTACGACTTCGTTCTCCGAAAAACGAAACAAAATCCTAATATATTTACGGTGTTCATACGGAACCAAAATCTGTAAATACATTTGTTTAATATCAGCAGTCATAGCGACTGGAAAAAGACGAAAGCCAAGCAAAAGCAGAAATAAATCGGCTTGCAAATTAGGGCCAATATGAAGGACGTCATTTAGTGACAACCCTGTATGCGTTTTCGCACTAGCATCGAGCACGATCCGAGGCATGGGCTTACCCGGATGGGTGACAGCGTGATGCGGGATGTAGTATCCTTCCTCCGTCACCTCGGATTCAGGAACCTCAGACAAGTAGCCCTTTTCAATATATTCACCGATAACACTATTATATTTATCTCGTAAATCCGGTGACTGTTTAAATCTCCGCTCCAAAGCCATAAATCGTCTTTGAGCAGCAGTGCGAGAATTACCCAATTCTTTCGGGTTCTTGCAGAATGGTAAAGCAACCGAGTACCTACTACCCTCCCCCCGGGTGACCGACGAAGCAAACAAATTTTCACATTCCGTCTCCTCCGGACTCAAAAACCTCATGTTAGGTAATTCCTCTAATTGCCAAAATTTCTGCACAATATCATTAAGCAAGAGTGCGCAGAACGACGTAGAAGTATTAACAAGAATATTACTTGGGAAATCACCCATCAGCACGTAACCAAACGCGGTCAGCAAAGCAGGAGGTGCACCGGTACCAGATACGACCCTATTCCCTAAATAAATATATGGAAACAGCTGAGCACCCAGAACGACATCCACCGACCCAGGAACGTTCCATGTCAGATCGGCGAGGGGAATCCCTTTCAAGTAACCCATATCACCCATGTCCACATAATGAGCAGGCAGCTGATCGGTGATACAGTCAATCACTAAAGCATGTATAGTGTATTTATTATTCGTATAAACACGGGACTCAATATCCAAATAAACATATCCTAAAATCGGCCGAGACGCTAAACCAATTCCTTTGACAAAAGAGTTACTCAGTGGAATTATAGGTAAATTAAGCGATTTACAACAGTCCATTGTAATTAAATTATTTTGCGATCCGTTATCTATTAAACAGCGGATAATTCTTTTATTATTGCAATTTTTAATTTTAGCATAAACTTGCGCTGTCGATAGTAAAATCGTAGAGTTTGGTTTTACTTCCGCACTTAAAGACAATGAAGGGGTACCCGGGGTGCCCAAGATACTCGGTGTATCTGAACTAGATGGGGTCCCCATAATGGATTGAGTACCCGATGGGGTATTCAAAACACACGGGTTCGTTCCTACGCCGGGTGCAGAAAGAGGCGACGCTGCAGGCAGCAAGGCGTCGGACGGCACCGACGACGATAAATGAGGCGACGACCCTTCAACGGTAGGTACTCGCGACGTATGAGCGTAAGTATTTTTCCGACCATTATTATTCTTAGTATCAAAATGTAAGAGGGTATGGTGACGTTTTTTGCATAATTCGCAAGCAACCGTCGACCCACATGACGTTACGGTATGCGACCCACTAAGACAACTGACGCAAGCCTGTTTCGATTTAATAAAATCAAATCGGGCTTGGGGTGAACTCAAACTTTTAAACTGTGAACATGCATTAACCGAATGATCACTTTTATTGCAAAAGAGACACGACTTTCCCGACGTGTAAGTCATATTTTCATTACTCGCGACAAACGACTTGTAAGTATTAGGACGGGCTGCCGCGGTCGCGACAGACGATGACGCTTTATTAACACCACCGCTCGAAGACCGTGACGAGTATGAAACATTAGACCGTTCTAAGATTTTAACTTGATCTTGCACGAAAGAAATTAATTCATTATAAGAAGGAATGTCCTTATGACGCACAGATAATTCGAACGCTTGAACAGTTTGAACATCGATCTTCCTTAGAGCACAATGCAAAAGTATGAAATCGGTCACATCACTGATATTCAGTTGTTTTAAGGCCAACACAGACGCTGAATATTTTTCAATAAAATAATCAAGACTGGCTGCCGTATTCGAACAATTTTTCGCATCGAGAATATTGTTAAGATAAAGTGTACCTAATGCACGCACATCTTGATATTTATTCACCAAGCTATCCCAAATAATATTATAGGTTTCACCCGAGGGTACAATACCCGCAGTAGCCTTAAGCGCGCCGTGGGTTAATTTCCCTACTAAATACTGCACGCGCTGCGAGTCAGACAGCTGTTTGTTATTGTGAATGTTGGACTTAAAAGATTCGTAAAATTTAGGCCAATTTTCCGTTTTGCCGTCGAAGCTCGGCAATTCAATCGGAGGCAACTTAATGGTGCATTTCGGATTATGATCGCCGGAACTATTCGATGACGACGGTACAATTGATTGCGACGACTGAATAATATTATTTCGGACGCGCTTTACAATAAAGTACAGATCTTCAAAAGCAGTCAAAGGCTGATAGTCAGGCAGAAATTTCGAATCTAACGAAAGCTTGCGGTCATTTATGTCATCAATTATAGACTCAAATTGTCTACGCATTTCATCGATTATTTCAGACTGAGCCAGGAAAGTCTCATTATTTCGGGGTGCAAAATTAGTTACATTATTCGCAAATCTATAAAGATCATTCATCCGCGAAAAAAGACGCTCCTTTTTCGCTATTAATAAGGTAAGCTGTTTATCCGATAGTTCAATGACGGAATCAACTGAATCATCACTTGATTTCGACATTTTTATAAAGAAATTACGCTATTCCAATGCGAAAATAAATCAAATAAATTCAACGCTATTCCAATGCGAAAAGAAATTACTTAAAAAGAAATTACGCTATTTCAATGCGAAATTAAAATAAAAGAAGTTACACGCTGTTTTAATGCGAAAATAAATTAAAATAAATCACCCGCTATTTTAATGCGAAAATAAATCACCCGCTATTTCAATGCGGGAATACCCTAAAAGAAATCACGCTATTACAATGCGAGAATTAATTTTAAGTAAAAATAATTTATTCCGTAAAATTTTGTACCAATTACAAAATGGCGGAGTACGGCGGTAAGTACGGAACTTCGCGAATTTACCAATTAATACGTAATTATTCTGCGAACATCCAACTTACCAAAATACGCAAAAATTCCTGCTGGAGCATGGAATCCGCTCAAAAGGACCATAAGATGGTGTGGCGTGTAAATAGCCAAGCACCATGGGGGTGGATTACACCTAGGAGGATTATGGAGGAAGATATGGAAACATCGAGTAAATGCACTCACTCACCTGGTGGACGATGCGGTAAGTATTCAAAATTTTACGGAATAAATTATTTTTACTTAAAATTAATTCTCGCATTGTAATAGCGTGATTTCTTTTAGGGTATTCCCGCATTGAAATAGCGGGTGATTTATTTTCGCATTGAAATAGCGGGTGATTTATTTTCGCATTGAAATAGCGGGTGATTTATTTTCGCATTGAAATAGCGGGTGATTTATTTTCGCATTGAAATAGCGGGTGATTTATTTTAATTTAATTTCGCATTGAAATAGCGTAATTCTTTTTAAGTAATTTCTTTTCGCATTGGAATAGCGTTGAATTTATTTGATTTATTTTCGCATTGGAATAGCGTAATTTCTTTATAAAAATGTCGAAATCAAGTGATGATTCAGTTGATTCCGTCATTGAACTATCGGATAAACAGCTTACCTTATTAATAGCGAAAAAGGAGCGTCTTTTTTCGCGGATGAATGATCTTTATAGATTTGCGAATAATGTAACTAATTTTGCATCCCGTAATAATGAGACTTTCATGGCTCAGTCTGAAATAATCGATGAAATGCGTAGACAATTTGAGTCTATAATTGATGACATAAATGACCGCAAGCTTACGTTAGATTCGAAATTTCTGCCTGACTATCAGCCTTTGACTGCTTTTGAAGATCTGTACTTTATTGTAAAGCGCGTCCGAAATAATATTATTCAGTCGTCGCAATCAATTGTACCGTCGTCATCGAATAGTTCCGGCGATCATAATCCGAAATGCACCATTAAGTTGCCTCCGATTGAATTGCCGAGCTTCGACGGCAAAACGGAAAATTGGCCTAAATTTTACGAATCTTTTAAGTCCAACATTCACAATAACAAACAGCTGTCTGACTCGCAGCGCGTGCAGTATTTAGTAGGGAAATTAACCCACGGCGCGCTTAAGGCTACCGCGGGTATTGTACCCTCGGGTGAAACCTATAATATTATTTGGGATAGCTTGGTGAATAAATATCAAGATGTGCGTGCATTAGGTACACTTTATCTTAACAATATTCTCGATGCGAAAAATTGTTCGAATACGGCAGCCAGTCTTGATTATTTTATTGAAAAATATTCAGCGTCTGTGTTGGCCTTAAAACAACTGAATATCAGTGATGTGACCGATTTCATACTTTTGCATTGTGCTCTAAGGAAGATCGATGTTCAAACTGTTCAAGCGTTCGAATTATCTGTGCGTCATAAGGACATTCCTTCTTATAATGAATTAATTTCTTTCGTGCAAGATCAAGTTAAAATCTTGGAACGGTCTAATGTTTCATACTCGTCACGGCCTTCGAGCGGTGGTGTTAATAAAGCGTCATCGTCTGTCGCGACCGCGGCAGCCCGTCCTAATACTTACAAGTCGTTTGTCGCGAGTAATGAAAATATGACTTACACGTCGGGAAAGTCGTGTATTTTTTGCAATAAAAGTGATCATTCGGTTAATGCATGTTCACAGTTTAAAAGTTTGAGTTCACCCCAAGCCCGATTTGATTTTATTAAATCGAAACAGGGTTGCGTCAGTTGTCTTAGTGGGTCGCATACCGTAACGTCATGTGGGTCGACGGTTGCTTGCGAATTATGCAAAAAACGTCACCATACCCTCTTACATTTTGATACTAAGAATAATAATGGTCGGAAAAATACTTACGCTCATACGTCGCGAGTACCTACCGTTGAAGGGTCGTCGCCTCATTTACCGTCGTCGGTGCCGTCCGTCGCCTTGCTGCCGGCAGCGTCGCCTCTTTCTGCACCCGGCGTAGGAACGAACCCGTGTGTTTTGAATACCCCATCGGGTACCCAATCCATTATGGGGACCCCATCTAGTTCAGATACACCGAGTATGTTGGGCACCCCGGGTACCCCTTCATTGTCTTTAAGTGCGGAAGTAAAACCAAACTCTACGATTTTACTATCGACAGCGCAAGTTTATGCTAAAATTAAAAATTGTAATAATAAAAGAATTATCCGCTGTTTAATAGATAACGGATCGCAAAATAATTTAATTACATTGGACTGTTGTAAATAGCTTAATTTACCTATAATTCCACTGAGTAACTCTTTTATCAAAGGAATTGGTTTAGCGTCTCGGCCGATTTTAGGATATGTTTATTTGGATATTGAGTCCCGTGTTTATACGAATAATAAATACACTATACATGCTTTAGTGATTGACTGTATCACCGATCAGCTGCCTGCTCATTATGTGGACATGGGTGATATGGGTTACTTGAAAGGGATTCCCCTAGCCGATCTGACATGGAACGTTCCTGGGTCGGTGGATGTCGTCCTGGGTGCTCAGCTGTTTCCATATATTTATTTAGGGAATAGGGTCGTGTCTGGTACCAGTGCACCTCCTGCTTTGCTGACCGCGTTTGGTTACGTGCTGATGGGTGATTTCCCAAGTAATATTCTTGTTAATACTTCTACGTCGTTCTGCGCACTCTCGCTTAATGATATTGTGCAGAAATTTTGGCAATTAGAGGAATTACCTAACATGAGGTTTTTGAGTCCGGAGGAGACGGAATGTGAAAATTTGTTTGCTTCGTCGGTCACCCGGGGGGAGGGTAGTAGGTACTCGGTTGCTTTACCATTCTGCAAGAACCCGAAAGAATTGGGTAATTCTCGCACTGCTGCTCAAAGACGATTTATGGCTTTGGAGCGGAGATTTAAACAGTCACCGGATTTACGAGATAAATATAATCGTGTTCTCGGTGAATATATTGAAAAGGGCTACTTGTCTGAGGTTCCTGAATCCGAGGTGGCGGAAGAAGGATACTACATCCCGCATCACGCTGTCACCCATCCGGGTAAGCCCATGCCTCGGATCGTGCTCGATGCTAGTGCGAAAACGCATACAGGGTTGTCACTAAATGACGTCCTTCATATTGGCCCTAATTTGCAAGCCGATTTATTTCTGCTTTTGCTTGGCTTTCGTCTTTTTCCAGTCGCTATGACTGCTGATATTAAACAAATGTATTTACAGATTTTGGTTCCGTATGAACACCGTAAATATATTAGGATTTTGTTTCGTTTTTCGGAGAACGAAGTCGTACGAACCTTTCAATTTAATCGGGTCCCCTTTGGTCTCAAATCAAGCCCATACTTAGCAATGCGAACTGTTCGTCAACTGGCTGATGACATGAGATCACATTACCCGGAAGCTGCTAAGGTGGCAGAGTCTAGGTTGTACATGGATGATCTAGTTTATTCTATCTCTGATGAGGTCAGCGCCGTGCGCCTTTCTCAAGAATTAATCTCGTTGTTCAAGGCCGGTGCCTTTGACCTGGTCAAATGGACAAGTAATTCTCGCGTGGTCCTGGGAAACCTTCCAGACTCTCACCGCAGTGCAGTGGATCTGAATGATGGTTCTAGGCATACCTTGAAGGTGTTAGGCCTTTCGTGGGAACCAGCCGATGACAACTTCTTCTTTACGACTGCTTACGTCCAAGAGAAATGTACGAAACGAAATATACTTTCTGTGGTTGCTCGTTTGTTTGATGTCCTCGGTTTGATGGCCCCTGTCATTTTGTACGCCAAGTTGCTTATTAAAGAGCTATGGTTATGCAACTTAGATTGGGATGATACTCCCCCTGAGAGCGTTATACGAAAATTCTCGGCGCTCATACAGGAGTTTCCTCTCATTTCAACTTTGAAAATCCCACGTCATATAGGCGTCTTTAACGACTGTACGGTACTTATTGTTGCGTTTTGTGATGCAAGTATGAACGGTTATGGTTGTGTCCTATACTTACACACCACTGACTCCATGGGTAATATTACTGTGAGATTACTTTGTGCGAAGTCCAAGGTTTCACCCACTAATGTGACCACCCTCGCACGTTTGGAATTATGTGCTGCCGTCTTGATGTCTAAACTAATACGGACAGTTCAAGACTCCTATCAAGCGCGTGTACCCATTGCGGGAACGTATGCTTTCTCGGATTCTACCATTGCGCTTTCGTGGATTCATTCTTCACCGCATCGTTGGTCGGTGTTTGTAAGTAACCGCGTCGCTCAATGTCAGGAGAATCTGCCTCCTGAAAACTTTTATCATGTACCAGGAAGTGAGAATCCAAGTGATTGTCTTTCCCGGGGGATGCTTCCCTCCCAACTCACTTCACATCATTTATGGTGGAACGGCCCATCATGGATTCGTAGCCCTCCGTCAAATTGGCTAATGAAAGCCTTTTCACTTACCATAACCGCCGAGTTGCCTGAGCACAAAGTTAGTGTGCTGACTGCAACGGTTCAGTGTGAACCACCGGCTCTGATGGAATTGGCTCGGCGTATATCCGGGTGGGATAAACTTCTACAAATTGTTGTATACGTCCTCCGATTTATTAAAAAAATCTCGCCTTCTTCTGGAGCAGTCAATAATATTATGACTGCCGAGAAATTTGTGATACGTTCAGTGCAGAGTATCCACTTCGCAGAGGATCTTACCGCGTTTAAGAAGGATAAATTGCCTTCTAAGAAGCTTTTAAACTTGTCGGTGTTTCTTGACGAAGATGGTGTGCTGCGTGTTGGAGGACGGCTCTCAGAATCGGATTTACCATTTGAGGCTAAACATCCGGCTTTACTCCCTTAAACATGACCATATAGTGGATCTTATCATTCAACACTACCATATTATGAACTGTCATACTGGTCCAGGACCTTTGATGTCGATCTTGCGGCAACGTTTTTGGATTTTGGATGCCAGGGCGGTTATAAGAGCAAAGGTTCGGGAATGCAATTGTTGCTTCCTATTGAATCCGTTGTACCCCACGCCCAAGGTGGCTTATCTACCTTCCTTCTGTGTCACAGAAGCAAAGGCTTTTGTTCCTACCGGCGTCGGGCGGGATTATTCGAGTGGCGACGGTGAAAACTAGATTCGGGATCTTTAAGAGTCCTATTGTAAAATTATATCCGATTGCTACTCAATAACTCTCTGTATTATTTTATATTTAATTGTAACTTAGGTTGTTTAGGATTTAGCCATGAAGTTTGGTCTTTCTGTTAACCTTAGTATAAACTGCGTGCATGTTATTTTATGTTGCTACGATTATGTTTGTAATTTATTTTTTGTTTTGGAACTTCTGCGAACTTCCAAGGCGGGGAGCATGGTTAAGCACATAAGGAGTGTTAAATATTTAGCGAGTATTGTGGAATGTGTATGAGACCATCGATAAGCTCGCGCTCACTAATCTGTGGGATTATGTCGTCGATGAATCCAAGACGCACTGGCCACTAAGAGAAATGATCTCTTTGCATTCTGAAGTGTCTAAAAACCTCCCTGACACTTACTTTCGCTCTGACTTTCCTCTCTGTAATTATGCAGCAATTCGAAGAATGTGAAAACCCGTAAAATAATGTGTATCGAACTTAAGTGCTGTTGATCGAGACCATCCGGATGGCGTGAACTGCTCCGCATCGTCCACCAGGTGAGTGAGTGCATTTACTCGATGTTTCCATATCTTCCTCCATAATCCTCCTAGGTGTAATCCACCCCCATGGTGCTTGGCTATTTACACGCCACATCATCTTATGGTCCTTTTGAGCGGATTCCATGCTCCAGCAGGAATTTTTGCGTATTTTGGTAAGTTGGATGTTCGCAGAATAATTACGTATTAATTGGTAAATTCGCGAAGTTCCGTACTTACCGCCGTACTCCGCCATTTTGTAATTGGTACAAAATTTTACGGAATAAATTATTTTTACTTAAAATTAATTCTCGCATTGTAATAGCGTGATTTCTTTTAGGGTATTCCCGCATTGAAATAGCGGGTGATTTATTTTCGCATTAAAATAGCGGGTGATTTATTTTAATTTATTTTCGCATTAAAACAGCGTGTAACTTCTTTTATTTTAATTTCGCATTGAAATAGCGTAATTTCTTTTTAAGTAATTTCTTTTCGCATTGGAATAGCGTTGAATTTATTTGATTTATTTTCGCATTGGAATAGCGTAATTTCTTTATAAAAATGTCGAAATCAAGTGATGATTCAGTTGATTCCGTCATTGAACTATCGGATAAACAGCTTACCTTATTAATAGCGAAAAAGGAGCGTCTTTTTTCGCGGATGAATGATCTTTATAGATTTGCGAATAATGTAACAATTGCATTCCCGAACCTTTGCTCTTATAACCGCCCTGGCATCCAAAATCCAAAAACGTTGCCGCAAGATCGACATCAAAGGTCCTGGACCAGTATGACAGTTCATAATATGGTAGTGTTGAATGATAAGATCCACTATATGGTCATGTTTAGGGAGTAAAGCCGGATGTTTAGCCTCAAATGGTAAATCCGATTCTGAGAGCCGTCCTCCAACACGCAGCACACCATCTTCGTCAAGAAACACCGACAAGTTTAAAAGCTTCTTAGAAGGCAATTTATCCTTCTTAAACGCGGTAAGATCCTCTGCGAAGTGGATACTCTGCACTGAACGTATCACAAATTTCTCGGCAGTCATAATATTATTGACTGCTCCAGAAGAAGGCGAGATTTTTTTAATAAATCGGAGGACGTATACAACAATTTGTAGAAGTTTATCCCACCCGGATATACGCCGAGCCAATTCCATCAGAGCCGGTGGTTCACACTGAACCGTTGCAGTCAGCACACTAACTTTGTGCTCAGGCAACTCGGCGGTTATGGTAAGTGAAAAGGCTTTCATTAGCTAATTTGACGGAGGGCTACGAATCCATGATGGGCCGTTCCACCATAAATGATGTGAAGTGAGTTGGGAGGGAAGCATCCCCCGGGAAAGACAATCACTTGGATTCTCACTTCCTGGTACATGATAAAAGTTTTCAGGAGGCAGATTCTCCTGACATTGAGCGACGCGGTTACTTACAAACACCGACCAACGATGCGGTGAAGAATGAATCCACGAAAGCGCAATGGTAGAATCCGAGAAAGCATACGTTCCCGCAATGGGTACACGCGCTTGATAGGAGTCTTGAACTGTCCGTATTAGTTTAGACATCAAGACGGCAGCACATAATTCCAAACGTGCGAGGGTGGTCACATTAGTGGGTGAAACCTTGGACTTCGCACAAAGTAATCTCACAGTAATATTACCCATGGAGTCAGTGGTGTGTAAGTATAGGACACAACCATAACCGTTCATACTTGCATCACAAAACGCAACAATAAGTACCGTACAGTCGTTAAAGACGCCTATATGACGTGGGATTTTCAAAGTTGAAATGAGAGGAAACTCCTGTATGAGCGCCGAGAATTTTCGTATAACGCTCTCAGGGGGAGTATCATCCCAATCTATGTTGCATAACCATAGCTCTTTAATAAGCAACTTGGCGTACAAAATGACAGGGGCCATCAAACCGAGGACATCAAACAAACGAGCAACCACAGAAAGTATATTTCGTTTCGTACATTTCACTTGGACGTAAGCAGTCGTAAAGAAGAAGTTGTCATCGGCTGGTTCCCACGAAAGGCCTAACACCTTCAAGGTATGGCTAGAACCATCATTCAGATCCACTGCACTGCGGTGAGAGTCTGGAAGGTTTCCCAGGACCACGCGAGAATTACTTGTCCATTTGACCAGGTCAAAGGCACCGGCCTTGAACAACGAGATTAATTCTTGAGAAAGGCGCACGGCGCTGACCTCATCAGAGATAGAATAAACTAGATCATCCATGTACAACCTAGACTCTGCCACCTTAGCAGCTTCCGGGTAATGTGATCTCATGTCATCAGCCAGTTGACGAACAGTTCGCATTGCTAAGTATGGGCTTGATTTGAGACCAAAGGGGACCCGATTAAATTGAAAGGTTCGTACGACTTCGTTCTCCGAAAAACGAAACAAAATCCTAATATATTTACGGTGTTCATACGGAACCAAAATCTGTAAATACATTTGTTTAATATCAGCAGTCATAGCGACTGGAAAAAGACGAAAGCCAAGCAAAAGCAGAAATAAATCGGCTTGCAAATTAGGGCCAATATGAAGGACGTCATTTAGTGACAACCCTGTATGCGTTTTCGCACTAGCATCGAGTACGATCCGAGGCATGGGCTTACCCGGATGGGTGACAGCGTGATGCGGGATGTAGTATCCTTCCTCCGTCACCTCGGATTCAGGAACCTCAGACAAGTAGCCCTTTTCAATATATTCACCGATAACACTATTATATTTATCTCGTAAATCCGGTGACTGTTTAAATCTCCGCTCCAAAGCCATAAACCGTCTTTGAGCAGCAGTGCGAGAATTACCCAACTCTTTCGGGTTCTTGCAGAATGGTAAAGCAACCGAGTACCTACTACCCTCCCCCCGGGTGACCGACGAAGCAAACAAATTTTCACATTCCGTCTCCTCCGGACTCAAAAACCTCATGTTAGGTAATTCCTCTAATTGCCAAAATTTCTGCACAATATCATTAAGCGAGAGTGCGCAGAACGACATAGAAGTATTAACAAGAATATTACTTGGGAAATCACCCATCAGCACGTAACCAAACGCGGTCAGCAAAGCAGGAGGCGCACTGGTACCAGATACGACCCTATTCCCTAAATAAATATATGGAAACAGCTGAGCACCCAGGACGACATCCACCGACCCAGGAACGTTCCATGTCAGATCGGCTAGGGGAATCCCTTTCAAGTAACCCATATCACCCATGTCCACATATTGAGCAGGCAGCTGATCGGTGATACAGTCAATCACTAAAGCATGTATAGTGTATTTATTATTCGTATAAACACGGGACTCAATATCCAAATAAACATATCCTAAAATCGGCCGAGACGCTAAACCAATTCCTTTGACAAAAGAGTTACTCAGTGGAATTATAGGTAAATTAAGCGATTTACAACAGTCCAATGTAATTAAATTATTTTGCGATCCGTTATCTATTAAACAGCGGATAATTCTTTTATTATTGCAATTTTTAATTTTAGCATAAACTTGCGCTGTCGATAGTAAAATCGTAGAGTTTGGTTTTACTTCCGCACTTAAAGACAATGAAGGGGTACCCGGGGTGCCCAAGATACTCGGTGTATCTGAACTAGATGGGGTCCCCATAATGGATTGGGTACCCGATGGGGTATTCAAAACACACGGGTTCGTTCCTACGCCGGGTGCAGAAAGAGGCGACGCTGCCGGCAGCAAGGCGACGGACGGCACCGACGACGGTAAATGAGGCGACGACCCTTCAACGGTAGGTACTCGCGACGTATGAGCGTAAGTATTTTTCCGACCATTATTATTCTTAGTATCAAAATGTAAGAGGGTATGGTGACGTTTTTTGCATAATTCGCAAGCAACCGTCGACCCACATGACGTTACGGTATGCGACCCACTAAGACAACTGACGCAAGCCTGTTTCGATTTAATAAAATCAAATCGGGCTTGGGGTGAACTCAAACTTTTAAACTGTGAACATGCATTAACCGAATGATCACTTTTATTGCAAAAGAGACACGACTTTCCCGACGTGTAAGTCATATTTTCATTACTCGCGACAAACGACTTGTAAGTATTAGGACGGGCTGCCGCGGTCGCGACAGACGATGACGCTTTATTAACACCACCGCTCGAAGACCGTGACGAGTATGAAACATTAGACCGTTCTAAGATTTTAACTTGATCTTGCACGAAAGAAATTAATTCATTATAAGAAGGAATGTCCTTATGACGCACAGATAATTCGAACGCTTGAACAGTTTGAACATCGATCTTCCTTAGAGCACAATGCAAAAGTATGAAATCAGTCACATCACTGATATTCAGTTGTTTTAAGGCCAACACAGACGCTGAATATTTTTCAATAAAATAATCAAGACTGGCTGCCGTATTCGAACAATTTTTCGCATCGAGAATATTGTTAAGATAAAGTGTACCTAATGCACGCACATCTTGATATTTATTCACCAAGCTATCCCAAATAATATTATAGGTTTCACCCGAGGGTACAATACCCGCAGTAGCCTTAAGCGCGCCGTGGGTTAATTTCCCTACTAAATACTGCACGCGCTGCGAGTCAGACAGCTGTTTGTTATTGTGAATGTTGGACTTAAAAGATTCGTAAAATTTAGGCCAATTTTCCGTTTTGCCGTCGAAGCTCGGCAATTCAATCGGAGGCAACTTAATGGTGCATTTCGGATTATGATCGCCGGAACTATTCGATGACGACGGTACAATTGATTGCGACGACTGAATAAAATTATTTCGGACGCGCTTTACAATAAAGTACAGATCTTCAAAAGCAGTCAAAGGCTGATAGTCAGGCACAAATTTCGAATCTAACGTAAGCTTGCGGTCATTTATGTCATCAATTATAGACTCAAATTGTCTACGCATTTCATCGATTATTTCAGACTGAGCCATGAAAGTTTCATTATTTCGGGGTGCAAAATTAGTTACATTATCCCACAGATTAGTGAGCGCGAGCTTATCGATGGTCTCATAAACATTCCACAATACTCGCTAAATATTTAACACTCCTTATGTGCTTAACCATGCTCCCCGCCTTGGATGTTCGCAGTAGTTCCAAAACAAAAAATAAATTACAAACATAATCGTAGCAACATAAAATAACATGCACGCAGTTTATACTAAGGTTAACAGAAAGACCAAACTTCATGGCTAAATCCTAAACAACCTAAGTTACAACTAAATATAAAATAATGCAGAGAGTTATTGAGTAGCAATCGGATATAATTTTACAATAGGACTCTTAAAGATCCCGAATCTAGTTTTCACCGTCGCCACTCGAATAATCCCGCCCGACGCCGGTAGGAACAAAAGCCTTTGCTTCTGTGACACAGAAGGAAGGTAGATAAGCCACCTTGGGCGTGGGGTACGACGGATTCAATAGGAAGCAACAATTGCATTCCCGAACCTTTGCTCTTATAACCGCCCTGGCATCCAAAATCCAAAAACGTTGCCGCAAGATCGACATCAAAGGTCCTGGACCAGTATGACAGTTCATAATATGGTAGTGTTGAATGATAAGATCCACTATATGGTCATGTTTAGGGAGTAAAGCCGGATGTTTAGCCTCAAATGGTAAATCCGATTCTGAGAGCCGTCCTCCAACACGCAGCACACCATCTTCGTCAAGAAACACCGACAAGTTTAAAAGCTTCTTAGAAGGCAATTTATCCTTCTTAAACGCGGTAAGATCCTCTGCGAAGTGGATACTCTGCACTGAACGTATCACAAATTTCTCGGCAGTCATAATATTATTGACTGCTCCAGAAGAAGGCGAGATTTTTTTAATAAATCGGAGGACGTATACAACAATTTGTAGAAGTTTATCCCACCCGGATATACGCCGAGCCAATTCCATCAGAGCCGGTGGTTCACACTGAACCGTTGCAGTCAGCACACTAACTTTGTGCTCAGGCAACTCGGCGGTTATGGTAAGTGAAAAGGCTTTCATTAGCTAATTTGACGGAGGGCTACGAATCCATGATGGGCCGTTCCACCATAAATGATGTGAAGTGAGTTGGGAGGGAAGCATCCCCCGGGAAAGACAATCACTTGGATTCTCACTTCCTGGTACATGATAAAAGTTTTCAGGAGGCAGATTCTCCTGACATTGAGCGACGCGGTTACTTACAAACACCGACCAACGATGCGGTGAAGAATGAATCCACGAAAGCGCAATGGTAGAATCCGAGAAAGCATACGTTCCCGCAATGGGTACACGCGCTTGATAGGAGTCTTGAACTGTCCGTATTAGTTTAGACATCAAGACGGCAGCACATAATTCCAAACGTGCGAGGGTGGTCACATTAGTGGGTGAAACCTTGGACTTCGCACAAAGTAATCTCACAGTAATATTACCCATGGAGTCAGTGGTGTGTAAGTATAGGACACAACCATAACCGTTCATACTTGCATCACAAAACGCAACAATAAGTACCGTACAGTCGTTAAAGACGCCTATATGACGTGGGATTTTCAAAGTTGAAATGAGAGGAAACTCCTGTATGAGCGCCGAGAATTTTCGTATAACGCTCTCAGGGGGAGTATCATCCCAATCTAAGTTGCATAACCATAGCTCTTTAATAAGCAACTTGGCGTACAAAATGACAGGGGCCATCAAACCGAGGATATCAAACAAACGAGCAACCACAGAAAGTATATTTCGTTTCGTACATTTCTCTTGGACGTAAGCAGTCGTAAAGAAGAAGTTGTCATCGGCTGGTTCCCACGAAAGGCCTAACACCTTCAAGGTATGCCTAGAACCATCATTCAGATCCACTGCACTGCGGTGAGAGTCTGGAAGGTTTCCCAGGACCACGCGAGAATTACTTGTCCATTTGACCAGGTCAAAGGCACCGGCCTTGAACAACGAGATTAATTCTTGAGAAAGGCGCACGGCGCTGACCTCATCAGAGATAGAATAAACTAGATCATCCATGTACAACCTAGACTCTGCCACCTTAGCAGCTTCCGGGTAATGTGATCTCATGTCATCAGCCAGTTGACGAACAGTTCGCATTGCTAAGTATGGGCTTGATTTGAGACCAAAGGGGACCCGATTAAATTGAAAGGTTCGTACGACTTCGTTCTCCCAAAAACGAAACAAAATCCTAATATATTTACGGTGTTCATACGGAACCAAAATCTGTAAATACATTTGTTTAATATCAGCAGTCATAGCGACTGGAAAAAGACGAAAGCCAAGCAAAAGCAGAAATAAATCGGCTTGCAAATTCGGGCCAATATGAAGGACGTCATTTAGTGACAACCCTGTATGCGTTTTCGCACTAGCATCGAGCACGATCCGAGGCATGGGCTTACCCGGATGGGTGACAGCGTGATGCGGGATGTAGTATCCTTCCTCCGTCACCTCGGATTCAGGAACCTCAGACAAGTAGCCCTTTTCAATATATTCACCGATAACACTATTATATTTATCTCGTAAATCCGGTGACTGTTTAAATCTCCGCTCCAAAGCCATAAATCGTCTTTGAGCAGCAGTGCGAGAATTACCCAATTCTTTCGGGTTCTTGCAGAATGGTAAAGCAACCGAGTACCTACTACCCTCCCCCCGGGTGACCGACGAAGCAAACAAATTTTCACATTCCGTCTCCTCCGGACTCAAAAACCTCATGTTAGGTAATTCCTCTAATTGCCAAAATTTCTGCACAATATCATTAAGCAAGAGTGCGCAGAACGACGTAGAAGTATTAACAAGAATATTACTTGGGAAATCACCCATCAGCACGTAACCAAACGCGGTCAGCAAAGCAGGAGGCGCACTGGTACCAGATACGACCCTATTCCCTAAATAAATATATGGAAACAGCTGAGCACCCAGGACGACATCCACCGACCCAGGAACGTTCCATGTCAGATCGGCTAGGGGAATCCCTTTCAAGTAACCCATATCACCCATGTCCACATAATGAGCAGGCAGCTGATCGGTGATACAGTCAATCACTAAAGCATGTATAGTGTATTTATTATTCGTATAAACACGGGACTCAATATCCAAATAAACATATCCTAAAATCGGCCGAGACGCTAAACCAATTCCTTTGACAAAAGAGTTACTCAGTGGAATTATAGGTAAATTAAGCGATTTACAACAGTCCAATGTAATTAAATTATTTTGCGATCCGTTATCTATTAAACAGCGGATAATTCTTTTATTATTACAATTTTTAATTTTAGCATAAACTTGCGCTGTCGATAGTAAAATCGTAGAGTTTGGTTTTACTTCCGCACTTAAAGACAATGAAGGGGTACCCGGGGTGCCCAAGATACTCGGTGTATCTGAACTAGATGGGGTCCCCATAATGGATTGAGTACCCGATGGGGTATTCAAAACACACGGGTTCGTTCCTACGCCGGGTGCAGAAAGAGGCGACGCTGCAGGCAGCAAGGCGTCGGACGGCACCGACGACGATAAATGAGGCGACGACCCTTCAACGGTAGGTACTCGCGACGTATGAGCGTAAGTATTTTTCCGACCATTATTATTCTTAGTATCAAAATGTAAGAGGGTATGGTGACGTTTTTTGCATAATTCGCAAGCAACCGTCGACCCACATGACGTTACGGTATGCGACCCACTAAGACAACTGACGCAACCCTGTTTCGATTTAATAAAATCAAATCGGGCTTGGGGTGAACTCAAACTTTTAAACTGTGAACATGCATTAACCGAATGATCACTTTTATTGCAAAAAATACACGACTTTCCCGACGTGTAAGTCATATTTTCATTACTCGCGACAAACGACTTGTAAGTATTAGGACGGGCTGCCGCGGTCGCGACAGACGATGACGCTTTATTAACACCACCGCTCGAAGGCCGTGACGAGTATGAAACATTAGACCGTTCCAAGATTTTAACTTGATCTTGCACGAAAGAAATTAATTCATTATAAGAAGGAATGTCCTTATGACGCACAGATAATTCGAACGCTTGAACAGTTTGAACATCGATCTTCCTTAGAGCACAATGCAAAAGTATGAAATCGGTCACATCACTGATATTCAGTTGTTTTAAGGCCAACACAGACGCTGAATATTTTTCAATAAAATAATCAAGACTGGCTGCCGTATTCGAACAATTTTTCGCATCGAGAATATTGTTAAGATAAAGTGTACCTAATGCACGCACATCTTGATATTTATTCACCAAGCTATCCCAAATAATATTATAGGTTTCACCCGAGGGTACAATACCCGCAGTAGCCTTAAGCGCGCCGTGGGTTAATTTCCCTACTAAATACTGCACGCGCTGCGAGTCAGACAGCTGTGA